>OX493264.1:90296333-91031394 GCA_950370525.1 Bellardia bayeri
TTTGACCTAAAATCTAAATTATTTTAAGCGTCTGGTTGTTAGTAAATTGTAAATAAATAAATGCTAACTTTTGACTAATTTTAAACGTCATGTATCAGTATTAATAATAATTACAAGGTATATAAAATTTTGAAATTATGATAATTATGTATTTGACATTAAACCATATAATATATAGTTATATTATAGTATTAAAAAAACTGCGTTTTTTAAAAAACCGTTTTTTGGGTTATTCAAAAAATTACGTACTAAAAACAGCCGGAATACGGTTACAACTGAAAAAACCCGGTTAACCTGTATATTAATTTTAAATATTTAAGTTTTTCTTTATTTTGTGAACGCATTCGTGATATATTTTTACATATAATGAATAATTTAAAGAAAAACAAACAAAAAATACATAATAAGTCTTATTAATAAAAACTAATTTATAATTGGCAATTAAGCTTTTCGTCAACGAGCGTTAAATCTACTACATAATAATAAAATGTGTCTAAAATGTAGACTTTTTGGAGGCGTCTTTATAAAATTGCTTTAGAAAATATAAAACGTCCTAACCCTTAAATACCTGAAATTGAAAATACGTTCCAATTGCAAAAATAAATTGTTGTTCAGTTCCAATTCAGAAAAAAATACTCTTGGAAAGCTCCAGGACAAAAACAAGGAAGACAGTATGTAGACGGTCTTAGTGGCTAAAAGGAAAAAAACCGGTTATATTAATACTAAACTGATGACCGTCTATAGACGGTCTTAGGCGTTAAAGGGTTAATATACCCCGCAAATATGACCTAATTAGTTGGAATCGGTCTTGGAATCGAAAACTCCTATACTTTCGTACTTGTTTTTTTTTTTGTTTTTGTTAATTAGTTATATTTTTCTTACGTTACTTATTTGTTTAAATGTGTGCTTGTAGTAGATATATATGTATAATAAAGTACAGTGGGTGGCCAAATTATTAGTTGCACATGCAAAATTGTTTAGTTTAAAGCCGTATAACATTTTAAAATAGTGAAAATTTATCATTTTATTTGTTCTTTTAGGTAAATTAAGTGTTTCTATTTCAATTAAAAATAAATTCTTTTGTTTTAAAAACATATATTTGAGTAAAAGAAATTTTTTGAAAAAAAAATCTTAATATTTCGTAGAACCTCCTTTGGCATCAATTACAGCTTGCACCCTTTTTGGCATGCTCTGAATGCATTTTTGAACATTTTTTTAGTTCTTCATCGTGATGCCAGACTTTAATCAATGCCTCTATAAGATTTTGTTTGTATAACCTCAAAATTGCATATTTCACACTTCAGAGCAGAATGATCTACAACTGCACTCTAATGTTACCAATCATTGTTGACACTGCATAAAATATATAACAGTATTACCAGAATTAAAATACGAAAACATCTGGTACAAGAAACAGATTTATATACGTATTAAAAGCGGTTGAATCTTAATTAATAAGAAAAACTATAGTGTAACTAATAATTTGGCCACCCACTGTATTTTATTAACCGTTTACTTTATATTGGCGCTCATAGTATCATACCGGATAGCAGTGGCTGATCATCATCATTTTATATAATATAACACAAAAATGTTTATAACGTGTTACTTTAATCCTTGTGTGACCATGTTCTTTTAATACCGACCACTGTTCTAAATAATTATGAATGTATTAAAAATCACTCTGAATGCATAACTGATCGAGTGAGTTAAGGTGTATAGCCACGTGTTTTTGCTTCTGTATTTTTAAGTTTACAACTCACATGTTTTTCTTTATGTCTGTCAAAATTGGTTATTTTACATATGGGTTTTAATTTTTGGTCACCAACTTGTATGTACAATTACACGTGCCATCGCCATGATTAAAACAGCTGATACGCTTAAATATTATTCTTTTTTTACACATAAATTTCCATGTCGTTTCTTTAATAAATGCGTTAAAGCCGCTACAAGGCATCACTAAATTGCCGGCGTCAAAAATATTGATTTAATGTTTTTCGTTTTTTAATATACAAGATGTGGAGCTTGTATAAAAAAATTTTTAAATAATTTATATCATTGTTATTAAATTATCAAAATGGGATAAAAAAAAATATTTAATTTATCACTTATGCAAATTCTTCATACGGCCAGCTAATGATAGCGCAGATTTAACCGTCGACAAATCTTTTCGCCTGGCATATACATTTGAAAACATGTGTTTGAACATAAGAAAATATAGCGTGTTGTATTTCTGTATGTATTTCCACATGTATTTTACACAAGCAAAGTTATTGAAGTTACCAACTACATGTTTTTACTCCCATATGTAAAATTTGACATATACAATGTAAAAAGCACGTAGTGTATATGCACCTTTATTAAACATGATTTTTGTATGTTTTCCATAATACTCTCAACTGTAGAACTCTGTCTGTTTCTGACATCATAAAAGTATTATACCTATTAAAATTTGCCTTAATTACAAAATCTATTTTTTGAAGCTCCCAGACAATCAACGGACCTTGATGTAATGGACATCTGATATATATATATATATATTCTAAATAATTGGAAACAAACATCACAATAAATAGCTGATCTGATTACAACAAAGTAAGAAAGAGCATAACATGTTATTATAAACCTTGTTACATTTTTCCTCCATGCCAATCACTCACTGTTCTAAATGCGTACTGGCTCAGGATATCAGTGCAAATCAGATTTTTAAATATATATACTTCTAGCACTTCTTCGGCTGTTTTATTTTTTTTTAATATAAATTTTCCGATATGTTCAGTTATCAGAAAATGCAGTCTAGCAGTTGCTTCATATGTAAATTATTTTTAGTTTTTTCTCTATTTAGAGTTTAAAAAAGCGAATAACTAAAGTGGTCCATGTCATATAGTTTTTACTCTTGGAAGATTTTCAAGTACATGTAAGTGCCCGCGCATGTGTACATTATCATTTTGATGCATTTTTAATAATACATTTTATGCATGACGCATGACTACTCATTTTTGTTGCTTTTTCGTTTCATTCTTTTTGGATCATAAGTGAAATAATATTTATTCTCTTTTCTTGTATTTTAGTATATTGTACTTGACTGTTATACATTATTTGTATACCCTACAACACCATAAGTGGTGAATGAGGGTATATATAAGTTTGTCATTCCGTGTGTTACACTGAGAAATATTCATCTGAGACCCAATAAGTCGATTGAGCTATGTCCGTCTGTCTGTGTAGAGAGTTATGGACCAAAATGTGAGACAGCCTCCATAAAAATTTGATATTTTTAAACACTTTTCTTCAAATTTTTTGATATATATTGCAGATATTGTCATGCAATTTTGTGCACGTTATTTCTATGACAAAAGAAGAAAGTGAGAGGAAAATAGTAAAAATCGGTTCATGATTTGTCAAAGCCCCCATACAAATATACATATATGTATATTCCCGAAATATGGCTTAATGATAAATGCGAGTAAAATTGGAATATTAATACAAAATTCGCTAAAAATAAGTGTCATGTAAAAAGAAATTGCAAAACGAAATTCTGTTTTATTCGGTCAATGTTTGACCGTATCCCATATAAAGTCTACATCTAAAATTCACTTAAATACGTATAAATCTGGTACAAATATAGTTACCGGGTTAAAATTTGACACAATTAATTTTAATAATAGATATATAAATTGTTGTACTAAATTTTATCCATAAATGGTCATAGCTCCCATATAAGGACAACATCCGAAAAAGCCATTTATCTTTATATATATCTTGTAAATATCGGTATCGACTCAAAACTTTACACAGATCATTTACATATACACAAAAAGCATACTACAGAATTTGTGAATTTCGTATCCCCCATATAAAGCCCTCTTCCGAAAATCACTTCAATACTCATAAATATCTTACAAATAATGTTACCGTTCCAAAATCAAACTGCTGGATTTTAAGAATATCGGTCCATATTTGACAATATGCCCCATATATTCACATTAATACTAATAAGTATCTTAAATATACCGTTATTACGTTGAAATTCGACATGAGATATCCTTGTATGCATAAAATTCACTATTCCAATATTTAAGAAGTTTGGCCCATGACTTGTCATAGCTGCCATAGAAGGACCATTTCCGAAAAACAATTTAACCCACAAAAATGCCTAATAAATATCGATATCGAAGTAACTTTTATATGGAACAGAAATTTTAATCTAGAAATCATATTAATATCGGTTATACGGCAATTATGCTACTGGATTTTGTAGCTGTCAGTCAAAAATATCTCCTGAATTAAGACCATTTCCGAGCATAACAACCAACCATGTAACACTTGTAAATAACGTTATTGAGATGAAATTTAACCAAAATAAGCCTAAAATACATAGAAATCACATTAGTGGATACTGTATTTAGAAGCTATCAGTCCATAATGGGTCCACTTCTACTATGCCGCCCATAAATCCCTTGTAAGTAATGTTATTGAGATCAAATTTAAACAAAAAAAGCCTCACCTTATTAAGTTAGAGTGCAATATATATATATATATATGTATACTTTGTTTCTTAACTTGTTGTGAACATGGAAAAATGTTCTTTTAATTTTATAATTTTATAAATTGTTACACTCAAGATTGTTATGAAAATAAATATCGGTAATTAAATCAATAATAAATGGTCAAAACAATTCCAATAAATTATGTTGGTCGTAAAATTGTCTTTCAAACAATATATAAATGTAGAAAAAACACTGAATAAGGATATTCTAGTCCTATAACCAGTGTAGTTTTTGTATTTCTCATTATATTTAGGTGGAGGGTATTAAAGATGCAACACAGCCGAATATTGCACTCTAACTTGTTTTATGTTTATTTTATTGCATACATATGTATGTGTGTAACGAAAAAAGCTTTTAAACATGAACTAAAATCCAACATTTATAGATTTTTGAACAAATAGCAAACAAATAATATGGGACTGTTTTTTTTTTAATAAGACAACATGGCTTGTTTACTTTAGAGAAAATAATATAAAACTAAAGTTTTTATTTTTTTCGAAACAAACAACAAGTTAACACTACTCATATCTTAGAGTCTAACAAATTGCTGAAAAATTATTATTTTTATTTCACTAAGTATCTACAAGCTATTTGTTTGCAGCTTTTTGGCCATAACATCAATATGGCAACACTCTGTTAACTTACATATAATATTCGCCTTAGAAAATGAAATAAATGTGTCCAAACGAACGTTGGACACTAAAATAATAAGCAAACAGAAACCTAATTTATAGAACTTATTATTTAAAAGTAATCAATTATGCTAAACAAAAATTTTTTGAAATTGACCCATATATAAAATTAAAACAACTTCAATTTACGGGTTAAACTTATACATACATATAAAATTGAATTTGTTAATTGCCATTTGCGTACTAACGTACACATTGTATTAAAATTTAAATTATTGTTAAATTAAATTTGAAGAAAACAAATTCAACCCAGGTTCGAATCCCAGACAAGAAAAATTATCAAATAAACAATTTTTTCAAGTTGTAAAACAATTCCTACCTTCAGTAAAAATAATTTACTGAAAATTAAATTTAATGAACTTGAGCCTGACTAAAGAAATACCAAAAAATTTAAAAAAAACAAACTAACTTCCAACACATTTCTTTTTCTTTATAAAGAAATAAAACTATCTCACAATAATTCAAATAAAAGAAACTCATTTTTTTATTTCTCTTAACACCGAATTGTAAATACGTCACGAATATGTGTTTTTAATTCAATCTCTATAAAGATTGGCCCCCTTTAAATTTTAGCATCCCCTCATCAATCTTAGGGAGATTTAATATTATTCCCCGTAATAATACAAAATGATTTAGATGATTCTAAAAGCAATGTAAGCTTTTATGTGCCAGTTATTTAAGAAAATAAAAAATAATTACTTAAGAAAAGTTTATGCTTAAACAAAAGAAAAGATTTATAAACAAACACACAAAAATATAAATTAATTTCATTACACATTGTTGGTTGAAAAATATAGAGAGACAGCTAGACAGACTGACATTCAGTACTACTGAAACAAACTCTCAAAAATCAACACAAATAAAATTTTTAAAAGTGAGAAAGTCATTAAAAGTTCATTAACAATCTTGTTATTCATGCATATAAAAATGCTTTCACTCTCCCTCTTTCTTTCAGGCACACAAAATTAAAGCACATATTAACAAAATCACACACGTTTAATAATACACAAACATCCCAACAGTTAAACAAGTAGTCAATATGTCCCTTATATTCAGTCACTTGGCTTACTCTATTTAACACGCATGGTAAGGTATATAGTATTCAAAAACCGGATACCCGTTAACCGTTTTTTTTTTATTTAAAAAAACGGACCGGTTTCGTATAGTTTATGATTTCACATTATGCGAAAATTTGGTTTTTTTTTGAATCATTTAACCGCTTTTTTATAATTAAGAACTTTTTTTAATTTATCTCAAAAAAATAATAAATTTGTATAACTTTTTGTATATGGGGTTTTGATTTTATTTTAGAATCGTGAAAACTCTCAAATATATAGGGTGATTCAAGTAGAGATGCTTTTTTCAATAGCCTTTTTTTGACAGATCACGTGTGAGTCGTGTTATGCTTTCATTTTATTTTTGTTTAGTATTGTTTGGCGTTTCATAATGGAAAGACTTACGCCTGAACAACGCTTACAAATCCTTCAACTTTATTACAAAAATTCACGTTCTGTGAGGAATGTGGTTTGTGCATTATGCAACTGACGTCGAGATCTCGATCTCGGCAACATTTGGTTTCAGCACCAATCAATGGATTTCTTGAGAGAACACTTCGGTGAGTAAATAATTGGAGGAAAAGATCACGCGTGTCATTCGCCAGTACTGCTCGAACGAGCCATCGAAAATTGGACTCAACGGATAAACCATGTGCGACGTAGCAACGGCCATTGTGATAGACTAATCTTCAAAAAATAAATGGCAAAGAATGTTCTTTCAAATGATGATAAACATTACCCATTAAATTTGAATTTTCTGTATTTTTTTTTCTTTAAAAAAGTAGGGAACCTCGAAATGGGTCACGCTTTATAACTAAAAAAAAGTTTGCGATTCTAAGATCGATTACAACTGACGACGTATATTATGACGTTTTATACAGGTATTTTATAAAGCAATTTTTTATTCAACAACTACTACAACTCTTTTGACACATTTTATTATTATGTAGTAGATCTAATACTTTTTGACGAAAAGCTTAATTATTAACTATAAAATCGTTTTGAAATAATAAGACTTATTATGTATTCTTTCTTTAAATTATTCATTATATGTAAAAACATATCGCGAACGCGTTCACAAAAAAACTTAAACTTTTACGAATATAATGAAAAACAGGTTAACCGTTTTTTTTTTTTTTTTTGTAATTTTTTGAATAACCCCAAAAACGGTTTTCTAAAAAAAAGTCGCTCCAGTAAGTTATCTAGTGTAAAGTCCATTGTCACTTTAGTGTCTCTAAGTAATCTATGGAGAAGTCACTTTAAACTTTTATTTTGTACTTTAATTTAGAAATTAGTAATTTGAGAGAGAGAGACAATTGACGTTAAATATCGTAGTGTAATCTAAAGTGTTATATGTGACCCGGCCTATGAAATGGTGGCTTATGACTCAAAAAAGAAATTGCGAGATACAGCTGTTAAAGATAAACGATGCATTTCATCAGTTTTCTTTTGCATTATGAACAGTCATGCCCAAAAGGCAACCAAAAAAGGCAAAAGAGCTTAAATGAGATAAGTTCGTGTGTGTATATAAAGAGCGATGTTTTTTTCAATGCAAAGCACAAACCAGTTTCTGCCCGAAAAAAATCGTGTGAGTGCTCAGATTTAGAAGCGATGCTGAACAAGTAGGACGTGTGTCACTTGTGAATAATGTCTGTCGAAGAAGAAGAGAAACGAAGAGAATGATGATGATTTTTTCGATGATGTTGGTTTCAAGCTGAAGATCAAATGGAAGTGGAATTAGATTCGAAAAAACCAGCAACTTCAAAGGTTTCAACAAGGATAGCGACGACAACGAAAACTACTTAATACTGCTAAATAAATATTTTTTGGGCAAAACAGCTTTTTTTGTAAAATCGTTTTTGCAGCGTTCAATCCTGTTTTTAAATTTTTCAATTCCATTTATTATCCTGATTCTGGATTTTCAATAAAATTCTGTTTTTCTTTCATTTATGCTATTCTTTCTCTACATTTTTAGTACACTTCTAAGCAAGTTAGGACTTTCTAGTTTTTACCACGTGAAAGAGCGTCTCAAAAACTATCGAAACCAAAAAAAAAAAAGGTGAAAAAAATTTTTTTGAGTCATAAGCCACCTTTTCATAGGCCGGGTCACATATATTTAAATTATTTTACTTTCCTTCCATGTTAAAGTTGAGCTTTACTTTACTCACTACATATAATCATATGTATAATCATTTGAATGTTTCTTGTTAGACCAATCTGAAATCAATTTAGAAGTCTATTTATATTAATAAACTAGCTACAATCTATTCACCTCTAATAATAGCTGACAAAATAAATTTGCATATTACTGTACTTTAAAAGTGACTTTGAAAATAAATTTACATTTTACTTTGACCAATTATTTTACTAAAAGTAATCAAGAGTAGATCTTATTTTTATTCAGTACCGTTTGACAATTCCTTATAAAAAATTTCACAGCGCAACAACATCTACTAATTATTCACTTGTATTGCAAAAATTAGCATCATGTATGTGTCGTGCACTTCGAACAACAAATTTGACAAACAATCTGTTTGTATTCTATGTAGTGACAATTAAGCTCCGCGAAGGACACTCTCATTTTAAAATAACTAGTAACTTAGCGAATTGTGTAACCAGTGGTGACCTTAATTAGCTAAATTTACCCAGAACTGCAGTAATACGTATATAAAGGTCAGAGCTATTTAAAAACTATTTGATTACTAACAATTTGGTATATAACGATTTTTGGTTTAGATTTATTTAAGTAAGTAGAGAATATACTTACATATTTTTTTAGGGAATTCACAATTTTCTTACCCCAAAAACTTTACATACTTACAATCTTTATTTTAATGTCTTTCAGAATTCATTATTTCGTAGCTTTATTTGCCACTTTTTGTATTAGGTACTAATTAGTATATATTAAAGAATTACTTTATTTGTGCCTTAAAAATGTAATAATTATACAATCAAAAAAAAAAATACTTCAATAAATAGATTTAAAGAAGTTACTATACGATTATAAATTATTATTAATATCATATTGCAATAAGTTTCCTTAATATTTGTTGCTTGTTTATTTACTTTATAACATTTCGTTGTAATCAATCTGCAACTATATATTTTTTTTGTTGATTGAAAATAGAAAAATTATATCAGATTACTTTTGGGACATCTCGAACAAAAATAATTGCTTTTTCTAGTAGATTTGTAAGTAGTTTGATTGACAATTCTTTTTACTTTTTAACTTAATTTGTAAGTGAACTTTTTGCTGGGACGTTTATTGTTTTAAAATTATCAGAAATAATATATTGTTTACAATCAAATTATCTACAAATTGGTTTAAATATTCCATACAAATATATTTCTGATTATGTTTTTGGTGCGCATTTTTTGTTTCTTTAATAACTTTTTTGAGTTTCGCTTATGTTCTTGGTACAAAATTTATAAACTAATGCATATTTAATAAAAGGGGAATATAGCGTTTAAATCAAACACATTTAGGCATGTGATGGAAATCGAAAACGGATGAGTTTTAGAAGTCAATTTTTTCGTAAAATGTCTGTATTGAAAAACTTGTATCACATAAAATATAAAGATATTGAAAGAATGGCTTAGCGCGCAGAATTAGCTTTTGATGCAGTGGTCAGCAAAAAGTGTCGACCTCAATCCGATTAAGAATTTGCGGACAATCGTAAAGATACAGTTGGAACAATACCGATTAACTTCAACACAATGGACGACTTTTGGCAGCACTTAAACACTTACTGCCGTATTTATAAACAATTAAAGTAGACTTCAAGTGTACTTTAAGAAAATTTTGTAGGAAAATTTTGTCTTAAAGCACACTTCAAGCCTACTTTATTTTTTATAAATACGGCAGTTAATATCAAGTTATCTTTGAAACAATTTAAGTAGGCTGCCCATAAAATTTGAAAAAAAAAACTATTCGTTGAGCACAATATTAAATATGTTAAAAAGACTTTAATCTATCAAATGACCAAAATAAAAACTAAACTATTAAAAGCTCGATTTGTAAAATTTAGTGATGTATGCATGTAAATTAAAAATAAAAAAAAACGAAAACGAATCACTATTGGAAATACATTTTAATGCATTTATAATCTAATTTTTAAATTTTTTGTTTTAAGATTCTCTTTAGTAGCGCAATATCTGTATATTTTATGTGATAAAAGTTTTTCAATACAGAAATATTACGAAAAAAAATTGACTTCTAAAACTCATTCGTTTTCGATTTCCACCACATGCCTGAATTTTTAATTTGTAAAATTTAAATTTAATTTGAATGTTTTATGTGTGTAATTGTTACTTTTTCCACATTTACCCATTTTATGCCGTAACTTTTATAAATCTTTATATTAATAACTAAAGAACGAACTCAATTTATGCCATAAAAATACAAAATTATGCATACTCAAAAACAAATTAAGATAAATGTTGTCAAGCTATACAAAAACCCCATTAGTTAACCCATTGTGGTGCACTGTTTAAAAATTTATAACATGGAACATAATCTAGTGGTTTCACAGTTTTTTAAAGACCCACTTTTTAACAATTACCTACGATCCAAACTAATCATAAAAAATCAAAAAAATGTTTTTTTAGAGAACATTTTTCTTTACATATCTTCAGTTATGCTCTAAAATTATATTGATTAAATTTTTTTGCAAATTACTTGTACAATTGGAATGTTTCTACTTGCTTTAAATTATTCGCCTTAAAAAAATGTTCAGGTTAGATTCTGCATGATTTATTTTTAAATGCATTTTAAATAAATTGTATTTTTAAACTTTCTTAAAACTCGGAATTGAAATTAGAACACATACAGACATGAGATCTGAGTAGATTAAGAAAAGTGTAAGTAAGTGAATACATGTCTATCGTGATGAATTTTAGTAATTAATAAGTTAAGTTTTCCAACGGTATTATAGGTATAACTAAGTGAGCAAGATTTAAAAACTGGTCGCTACTGGGTTAATTTCGATTATACATATGTGTCATATTTTCCTTATTATTAAAAATTATTATTATCCTGTAATGCCGAAAACATATACATACTCAAAAGCTAGCACATAAAAACACATACATATTTGAAATATTTATTTTATTATTGACGTGCTCTGCCAACAGACATGAAACATGCTCACAAAAACAAGGATACGTGTGTTTTAGTGTACATGTATTTAATTGTTTATATTTTGTATGTATATGTGAGTAGCAGAGATGCAGAGAAAATAATGGAGCCACTTTTTTCATTATATTAGGTTATTAGCTACCATTTATCACTTCAAAGTTACCTTGTGCAGTAAGTCTATAAAAGAAGCCTGAATGTGAGAAGTTTAAATATTAGTAAAAATAATTTCATAACAGTTATTTTTATGATTTATTTTTGTATAACTAGAAATAAGTGGTAATAGTTGGATTTGTGTGCAAGTTATTTTCGGACACTGGTTGGTAGGTAAATTTATATTGAAGTTCACCAAAAATGTATATTTGTATGATAAATGAATGTATGGTTGTATGTTTAAAATGTAGAACAGTCCAGCACTCTTTAAATGAATGTATGAATATTTGATTGCCGTCGTTACCACTGATACATACACATACAAACACATACCAACGAAAAACTCCACGTAAATCTTTGATATACTATAAATTACTGCATATTGTAAACAGACATAAGGGTATGTACATATGTTCATGTGTATACCTATGTGTATTTCTGCAAATGTATGCATAATTTATTTTTGTCAGTTCTATAAGCATCATTAAAAATTGTTTTTTTTTTGCAATTCCGTTCTGTCGTACTTTATTTATAATCTTTTTTCTCTTAATGTTTTGTTTGTTTTTGGGTCAATTGTTTTTGTCAATGTTTTTTTTTTTTTTGTTTTTGTAGAAAAAAATATAATAAATTGCACATCTATCTACCAGCTTAAGAGTGCAAATTTATATTTTATTATTTATAGTATGTATAAATAAAATATTAACGTACTTACTAACTTTACATACATACAAATGTTTTAATCGGTCACGATCAAAGTGGTTGAGAACTAGTTTACTTGTTCGTTTTTGTGTTTAAATTGGCCTTAATTTGAAGAAAGTTTTTATTTGTTCAATTTTGTATTATTGTATCTGTAGAAAAGAGGCCATTGTTATGGAATTTTAAGTTTAACCCCCTTATTCAAAAACGATTATTAAATTTAACAAACGTTTATTAAGACATATTTGACAAAATTTGCTTAATAAACGTTTCTTAAATTTAATAATCGTTTTTGAATAAAGGGGGTAAGTTTATTGGTTATTAAGTTTTACACAATGTTTTGATTTCTTAAAATATTTTCGTATAAAATCATTTAATCATTCGTAAAAAAAATTAAAAACGTCCAAAAAAGTTTTAGAATTCACTGAATAGTAATACGATGTTAAGTTAGACTAAATACACTGGGTTGTCCCTTTTTATAGTTTTCAGTTTTGGATCAAATAACCAACATTTTCCATGGTAAATTAGTACCACCATTTTTACTATACCACCATATTTACTATTAGTTAGTTTTCGTTTTCATCAAATTTAGTTAAAATTTAACTAACAAATCTAACTAAAAAGTTTAAGTTAAATTTAACAAAACAAATTTCTATAGTTATATCTTTATTTTAGACAGTTTTGGAATTTATTTTTGATTTCTAGCAAAGACTAGTAGCAATAATGATTTTCTTTGAACGTGCATACATTTACATATAAATGTTATAAAATATTAAGAAATATTATGTAAGGTCTTTCGAAAACTTTTCAGGAACAAAATACTAAACACTCAACGTATGTACATAAATAAATGTTGTGTGAGCTGAATTAATTTTATGACCATCTCACAGACAATGTGAGAACTATTGCAGCAATCAAATATTTTGAAAATCTACATAATTATTAAAATATTAAAAAATCAGCTATGTATGTAGGAATACATACATACAGTTTTTATACTGACAGAAACCAACTCTATTATTATCAAAGATGAATTGTATTTCATCATACATATAAAAATTTCATATGATTGAAGAGTCATATACGAGTACATACATACATATGTAATTAATATTCCGATGTACATACTTTAGAACTGGAGCCTAGCATTGTAAACAGTGTTGCCATTTTAGCGCTTTCAGTGCTAGATTTAGCATTTTGTTTCTCGAAAATGCATTGAAATTTTTAAAAATTATGCTAAATGCTTTTTAGCATAATTTGCTTGATAAAAAAAATTTAATATTTTACTCCAAAAAATACTTTTGAAATAAAAAATAACTTTTATTAATATTTAAACTAAATTTTTTTCGGTGTGGTAAGTAAATGAACACGGAAATTTTTTAATTAATATATGAAGTGTAATCTATTAAAACAAGTCAACAATTGTTATGAACAAAATTAGAAAAAAACTAGATTTAGCACTTTTTTTCTTCTGTAGAACATTTTAGCACTTAGTTTTTCAAGTTTTAGCATATTTTAAAATTCATTTTGCCAGAAACATTCATATTCTCGTATCCGCTCATAAACTACAGAACTATGTACATACATATATTTATGCCAAGAATTAATAATAGAGAACTATTTATGTATGTACATTGTCAATATTCTGTCCCAGTTTTTCGGGTTACGGTGTGCATAAAACTCACAGTCCAATAATGGAACTATTACCTACCTTATACTTTTACCGGTTAGTTAATTCTGCAATTTGTATCATGCTGGAGCGCTCATAATATTATTATGTTATATTTTTTGTTTTTTATTGTTTGTTTCCAAAAAAAAAAATTGTTATTATTTGGTATGACATTTTTTTTTCTCAAAATAATGGGAAAGTATTGCCTACGCAACAAAACCAATGGATGAAAATGAAATATTTAACTCGAAGTTAAAAAGTGGCCGTTAGTCAAACTGGCAGTTAGTAAACTTTTCAGTTCAACATAACATATTAATTTTGATGAAAATGGCCGTGAATGTGGAAAGAAAATTTAATTAAAAATAATTTTTAGCATTTCATTAACTCACAGATTTATTTACCACAGATGTACCAAAACTGTTTTCTCGATTCCAAGAAGTACTTAATAAGGGTTTAAACTTAAAATATTAAAACAGTTATTTTGGGTTAGAGTGGATATCAATTTGTAATATTTAATTTTACATTTCTAGGACATTGTTTATTTTCAATATTTAATTTGTTTATATGGTTTTTTATTTGTGCGATTTATTGGGTGCATAACTTAATAATGCGGTATTTGTTAAAATTTCTAGCTTTAATTTTCAAATATTTGTGCAAAATAAATTTATTGAAAGTTTTTGCCATTGCTAGCTAAGACCTTTTGTCATTTTTCTGCTAACATATGGTTTCCGCGCCAAAAAGAAACTGTCCAGCCAATTTCAGTTACCCCTTTTGAATTGAATCTTGTTCTTAGGAGAGCGTTCTGCATCTTTCGCAACAACTAGCAGCTGTATGGGGCAAAAGTTCCAAACCACTTCATTCTAAATTGTTTTTATCAGGTGTTCCAACATGTGGTATTGTCATGATGAAATATTTCGCTTTCATGTCTGGTGGCATATTCTAGGATTTTTGGCCAATGCTCGCTCTAAGCGATTCTGTTGCATTCAGTATGTGTTCCCAGTGGTCATGAATATTTTGCTTTGTTGTCGCTTCGTAATTAATCAATGCATCGCTATAAAATGATTTCATTTTATTTAATTTTTTAATTTAAGACAAGAGTTATTGGCTCCAATTCAAGGTACCTAATTTCTCAGCTTTTGGATATGTACTGCTGCTAGCAAACATTTTTAAATTGCTGCTCTCAGTAATTTTGCAAGCTTCATGTTGAGTTTGATAACAATCTTCATAGAGTAAGAATACCTGCATTTATTGGCCTTCAAACTTATTTGGAGGCCTGGGCGATCTTCACCTTCAGTGTAAAAATCACCACTCCTAAACAGCACAAACCATCTATAGCTTCCGTGAGCAATCGGTATATTTCAGCGGTAATTACTTATTTCTAATTTAAAAATAAAGCAACACTTCCTATATAACGGTTTTTTTTTTTTGGCACAAAATTCGACATTTTCGAAGCAAAAAAAACTTTGTTGTCATTGCATTCGTAACATTGCAAATCTTCCGAGATTTAACACTGTTATTCCTTATGGTTTTAATAACCGCTTAACTTTCCGTAAAAATACCAAACGAATGTTTGTTATCGGTGCTTTTTATCATGTAATGTTCTCATATCTGCGATACGAAAGTATTCACCGATATTTCAGCATATTTCGTAGCATTTCGAAGCACCAGTATATAGAACCAGTAATTCCTCAACCATGTTACTTCATCTCATTCCTGTTTCGTTGTAATAGTGATTCAGTCAATTTTAATATATTTGATTTGAACTCATCCACATCTTTCAGTAGTAGTAGTAATATTATCCTCTGATCTTTTGATGGCTGTTTGCATTATCATTTGTTAGTCATTCTTTTGTTACTACTACTGTTTCTGTTTCATCTCAATTCTCTCTCCTGTATTGTCTTGTTTGAATAATGAGGGCATTTATAATTTGAAATTTTCCGTTTTGTTTCTAGTGAACAAACAAATTTCCATCTAAACCGCGTTTACATTGAAATCTTCAGTTATGTGATATGTTGGGAGTTTCAGTTACTTCATTACATAATACATTTTAATGGCAAAGGCCTTGTACTATTGTCGCCAGTGTTTTAAATAAGTAATTTAAAATACTCTAAAACGAACAAAGGAAATCTTCAAACCAATTCACATTGGCAAAGATATCTGTAAAATATAAAGAGCAAATTTAGCAAACCACCAATTTGAAAAATACATCTTCAAAAACATCTACTTGCGAAGCTAAACTTGATAGCAAATTTCTTGTATTAAAGGCAATTTTTCAATGGGGAAGAATGTTCACTACTACTGGCACAATTGGCAAATACCTTGTCCAGGGTGGGCCAACTTGGACTGACTGATTTGAAATAATTTTGAAATTTTGATAAAGTTATTGGTCCATATTTCTTCGAAAATTAGCTTAATGAACCACCGGACCATGTTGGAAAATTTTTTACGTCCGATAGTTCTCAATAATCGTAACATATGGTTCCAGCAAGATGGAGCTACAGCTCATACCGCAAGAGCCACAATGGCACTTCAGTCAGTCAAACTTGGCCCACCCTGTATTATAGACAATTTGTCAATGGAGAAAAGTTCTTTCATTACTAATGTTACAATTTGTGATGATAGATGCCGTGAAAGATGTTTAACACTATTCATTAAAACACACACTGCAACAACACTCAATAATTTAGCCCCATTTAGCTTCGGAATATTAAGCAATATTAAATCAAACAAATATATCCTTGAGTCTTCTCATAAAAAGTATTAAAAGAAAACTGCAAAAGATTAGCCCATCACGTCTGAACTACGCCTCACCTCATTCAGAGAGTAAATCTAAAAGTCTCAAAACATAAGCACTAGACCTCATAAATTGAAAATGAGTAATTTTCACTCATTTAATATTCAGTTTAAAAATTAATATTCTTTATATATAGTTTACATATTTTTAATTTAGTTTGTGAAATATGTGCAATTTGGTAACAAACAAACACAATATGAAAAAATAAAAACTCTTATGAAATCATCATCTCTAGAATTTACATAAAAATGATGGCCAACTGTTGGTTCTCCTTGCGTACGTTTCGAGCAAGTATGTGTTTTATTTGAACAAAAAATTTAAAATGACTTCTAAAATAACTAAAATGGCGTAATTCACATTAAATTATATAGAAAAAGAAAAAAGTTTCATTTTGAGTCCATTAAAATAAAAATAAATATTCACAGCACTTTTCAGCAGAACCAGCAGTAGCAACAGCATCGACAACAGTATCAAGAAAAAGTTCAACAATTTAATCTTTAATGCTCAAGTTTTCTATGCTTAAACGAAACAAACTTAGGAAAGGAATCTCAAAAAAAAATAGCAAACAAAAATAGCTTAAATTTTCATTTATACATATACTTTTTTAGCGTCTTAGTTGCTGTCTAAAATATCTATATATATGTAGCAACAGTAAAAAAGCAAAACAATTTTTCACAGAAGTCGACACAATGTCTGGTCACAATGACGACGACTCTTTGAAAATGTGAAGATAAATAGCAAAGGCTACATTAGCAACATCTAAAAGACCGGCCAGACAACCAATAACACATTTCTCAATTTTAGAAAATCAAACACAAGCGATAAAGTAAACGGAAAGTTGGCAGCATGAACGAATAAAAAAAAAACAAATAGAAAGCAATAAAAAAATTAAAGAAATAAAATAACGATTTTTCGACTTCCTGTTGCAATGCCCCTTAAATTATGCAATAAATTATTTGCCTAGCATGAAAAATATGAGAAATATTCTCCTTGGCAAGAATTTATATGACAGATGAATAGAAAATAAAATAGTTTAACAAATTAGTTAAAGTAAAACTTCAAAACTTTGTGCTACGCCGAAGTCAACTTTTTTAAATAACATCATAACATAGTTAAACTGCAGCAAATCAGTTCATTTTGTTTTTGCTTAACTATTTGTTGTTGCCTGCTCATTGAAAACATAATTGTTTATTGTTGTTAAAAATAATGTACGCGAAGCTGCTTAAATATTAAAACATTTTCATTAACCGAAAGTTTTAAACTAAAAAACGTATATTGGTTGTAGGTTGATGAATAAATTATGAAAGTAAAAAGTGACTTAAAAAAATTTTTCAGTTTTCAGCAGTGATAATTATTATATGTCAAGTGATGTAAATGATATTGCCAAACGTTTATTTCAGAGAATGCACTGTATTGCACTTGATGTTTGCTATAAAGTTACAAACAGTTTTTTAAAACGTTTAAAATTTTTAAGAGTGTGTTTTTATACAAAATTTGGAACGCTACTTAATTAGAGAAATTGTACATAAATATTTTGTGTTTCATAACTATAATTATATTGTACTAAAAACAAACAAGAATACTAAGAAAACAAAAGTATTATTAAATTTTCATCAATTTGCTTTAAAATTCCGTGTAGTTTGTACCTTAGTGATTTTGAAAAAGGTAAAATTTCAGTTTACATAAAAAGTAGTTTAAGTTTTCGAGCAAGTGTCAAAACAAATAACCGGCCACATGTTGTAGTAACAATTTTTGCAAATAATCTGGACTAACTATTATGGTAAAAATAAAAGTGGGGACCCGAAAAAAGCTTTCTGAACGAGAATTTCACGGAACACAATGAACATTCTTGGTTAGATTATGTATCCAAATCAACCCTAAAACGCCATAAAACTGCTAGACGTGAATTCACTAAACGAAACTTACAAACTAACTGGAAACAGGTAAGCCGATAATATTCGTTAATAGTTATTCTATTTAAACAAATATTTGTTTAAGGTGAGGTTTTCCGATGATAAAAAATTCAATACTAATGGTCCAGATGGTTTTAATAGCTATTGGAGAGATCTACGAAGAGAACTACGATTTTTAGAGAATAGTAATGAAAAACAATCAAATTTTTAACAAGAAAACTTACTTGTTTAAGTTAAACAAAGTGATGGTTATCTTCGAAAAATATTAATTTACCTGAATGGAGCGAAAGTTATCTAGATCAGAAACCCATTGAGCTTAATTGGGGAATATTAAGCCATCGAATTTACTATGCTGCAAACCGACAATATGAAAGCTTGGAGATTTATATCTAAAGATATAAGAATAAATCTGCTGAATGGTATGCCTGAGTTGATTCAAAAAAGGAAACCTAAAACATTATTAAAGTCTAAATTTTTTGAGAATATTGGTATTTTAAGTTATTTCAATTTCATTGTATTTATAGTTATGAAACACTAATTAATCTCTTTATACACTTTTAAGAAGCTAAATAAAATATAATGATTTTTTTTTTGTTAAATCATATTTCATTTTTTGTTCGTTTCACATAATTATAGTTTTAACTGTTTTACTTTTTCTTTAACTTACAAAATTAAGAAAAGTTGTATGCAACACAGAGTATTTCCTTCCCTTAAAATATACACACATCTCTCATATTTGTAAGATATCGGTACAATTCCACGTTTCGTTCTAAACAACTTAAATTACTCTTGGTTGAGTAATATTCATATTACTACTCCGAATTAAATAACCTACGTTTCCCTAATTAGGGAATGTAAAAAGCAATTGCTTTTAACTGCTGCATTTTCGAACAGCTTAATTTTTATTGTTTAAACGAAAAATCCCGCTGCATTCGAAATCTACAGATTTTGAGAATATATGAATTTATTTTAACGTTTTTTCTTATACTCTTTTCCTTAAAGACTTTTTAGGCATACTAATGTGTATTCTCAATAGAATAAAAAGTACTTAAAAATATATGTCAATCATGATGTATGTATGTTAGCTTGTACACTGTCAAATCTATGTGTGTCATGTATCAATCTTTATCGAAAAACTCTCACACAAACACAAAGCGCTACAATCATAACTACAGCAACAAAAAACAAAGCCAAAGAAAATTAAAAAATGTATATTGTTTATGACCGCATGTAAGTGTGTTGGAAATGTACTTAGTTGATCAACTACATAAACATTTTTATGGTTTCTATATGGCTTGAACATACTCGTAAAGCAATATTATGTGTAGCATATCTTAGGCTGCTGTTAATAAGAATCTTACTTAAAGCCTTAGGTTAAGGCGGCTCAATAAGACTTGGCTTTTTATGTTTTAATTTAGATTCTTTTGTTAATCGTACACAATCGCAAACCAACCATCACCACAGAACACTCTCAAACATAATTATTTAGCTCAAGGATTTCCTTTCTTTGCTTCAATATTAATTTTTTCCTGCTACTTTTAAATGTTATTAAAAGAAGTAAAAACCTTTTTTTTCTCTAAGGTTTAGTTTTATTCCTTCTCATTTCTTCTTGTATAATTTCTTGGGGTTTTTCTTTTGTTTTGTATCTTTATTTTAGATTATTTTTGTTGGGGTATTAACAAGTTAATTACTTTTTTTGTTGCTGCTTTTAACATTACTACGTTTGCATATGTATATGTATATTTTGTATGTGCTATGTATTTGTAGTATGAAAAATACTATTATTATTTTGAAGTGCACACTAATTTATCAGCTTAAAATCCTAGTATTACTTAAATTACACATATTTGCACACACATTTTCTAATACTTTTTTCTATGCAGAATAAATCACATAAATACCAACAGTGTTGGCGAAAATAATAAGAACGTCTTATTTATATAAACAGATTAAAATTATGTGAGACGCAAAGGTAGATTGGTAGGAAGTTATAAATTATTCTACAGAGAATATATTGTTCTTATTATTTTTTCAGCTGTCTGTAGTTAAAAAAACAAAATTTTAACTGAAGAAGTGATAGTATTGTTATTGTTTTTTCTTTACCAGGCTGAAGTGCTTTAATTTGACATATACTTATATACATTTTTTATTATTGGAATATTAACCAAAATTAAAAACAAAACTACAGTTAGAGTCAAAATTTAGTATACAGCACGCTTTTTCATCTATGAAGTAAAATATTTTATTTTGAATCAATTTAGGTTAAATGTTTTCATAAAAATTTTTAAAATTAAAATTTATGTCATGGAAATTTTGTGGGAAGATGAAATAAAAACCTCAGAGAAAAAATCAAAAATTAGTATACAGTTGAAAGAAAACAACCTATTTTATATGTCCAAAATCCAAAAATTAAAAGTTACAGCTCAATTACTGCCTTATAATGGAATTTATAAGAGGTTCAGTCACATCTCTAGTAATCTTGTCCCACTTTTCCATTAAAGCTGTTCGGAGTTCGTCTTTGGATAAATTGCTTCTTTTTCTGAAGTTCCTGTCTAAAATTTCACACAGGTGCTCTGTGGGATTAAGGTCTAGAGATTGCGGAGGTGAATTTAATTGTTTAGCCAAGTTCTACAATAGTCAATCCTTGACAATCCTGACGTTGTTCTTTTTGGTACGTTGTCTTGTTGAAAGACCTATGGCGTTTCAATTACAGCACTTACTTTCAAATTGTCCTTTAAAATAGCACTAAGGTTCTGTGGAAGCAGCTCACTATTTCTAGTTCTCCAGATCTTTTCTCTTGATTTTGACCCAAAAATCTCAAATTTACTCCCATTTTAGCAATATTGCATTATTTCAGAAAGGTTGTGGAGAGGTTAAGAAATATACGGGATTTTTTTAGGCACTCTTTCATGAACTCCATGGTTATTCGGCCGTCTTCTAATTGTCAATACGCCGCTTACTGGGTCACCACGTGTTTAGAAATGTCTTCAGCTATTTTGACTGCCCCAGACTTTAGAGTTTTCTTGACCTTTCTGAATATTTTGCGCACCGCATTATTAATTAGAGAGCGTGGTGGACTGGTATGTTTTGCAGCTTTGATGTTTCCTCAAGCTTTAAAACGATTTTCCGTTGCTGCGATGCAACACCATTAAATCTCTAACCTCCACTGGTAAATCCTTGCTAAGTGCCATTTTGGTTCTTAAATAATGTCCTCACTCTGTGGTTAGAAAATTATTACTAATTTTATTTACAATTGCATTAAAAAATGCTTAATGTACGTACGATCTACTCATAATGGTACTTATTTTATTATATTTGAACGTTCTGTATACTGCATTTTTAAGAGCATTTTCTCTTTTGTTATATAGAACTGATAACATATCTTTCAGGAAGAGAAAAATATAACTGTTTAATAATTAATTAGCCTATCCGAAACATTCTTATATACTATACATAAATAAATTTGAAAATAGAGACTTATTTTAAAGATATTATTCTTCATAGAAATTATTCTTTGCTGTATACTAAATATTATCTCTGACTGTTTGTTCTCATTATTTTTTATACCACTATATGTGTATGTGTAATGTAATGTTTTCATGCTTTCATGTGTATATTTTTATGGTTTTCTTGATTTTTTTTTTTCCTTTTTCTGTTACAATTTTCTTAATAACATAATAAGTTATTGTCTTCATAAACATGAACTCTTCTCTTACTCTGTTTTTGTTTTTCTCATTGAATTATTTATGGGTGCTTACACCCCTTTTTGAAGTCTTCGACATGAGTAAAGGTATATACGAGTTTGTCGTTCCGTATGTCATTTCCACATAAAGATTTTTTTTAATTATAAACTAGGTTGGGCGGAGCATTAATCTCTCGAATTGCCAGGTTATTCCACGTCGATTTAAATAATTCCCAACTGGACCTATACCTTCATATAGGAAGCTGGAACGCTTAAATCTTGTATTAAAAATATTTATAGGTTATAAAACCAACACGAACGCATGCGACCAATGCACAACTCCGAGAAATCGTAACGCGGTACAGTTAGACGACACCAAGTATTAACCAAAGCAAGAGCGAGCAAACCTCTCGAAGGCAGCGAAAAAGGACCCTCAAGTCGCCATTTAGCAGACGAAAATATTGCAGCAATATTACTGGGAAGATAAGACGAATACACATTCGATTGTACTCGCAATTCTTGTACTTGTTACATACGAATGAGAGAGTAACACCCCAGTAAAAAATGTGCTCCAAAAGGAGCAGGTTTTATGTATGAATTCATACCTCAAATCACTTCAAACCTGCTGATGGAAGCATTGATTTTTGTATGATGCGTTCCCAGTTTGGAGGACTACTTTCTGCTGACAATAAGCGCTTCTTTTAACCTAATCAAACATGTAAATAAAGCACTTTCCTGAAATGTTTTTTTTAATTCTATCTGAATGTTTTTGCTTAAGAAAAATTCATAGTAACTGAGAAGCGCGATATTCGTTTTGTAATTGACTTTCGTTGTCATACGTAAATCTGTAGGCTATAATTTCATTTTTGTTTTTTCGCTTTTTTCGTTGTCAGCACTAAAAAGCATCTTTTTTGTATATTTTATTCGTAAACATTTACTGCTTCAAAAGAGCGCTTTTATTGAAGCGCTCGATTATGCGCTTTTGCTCTTAAGTGCTTCAAAAAACACGAATTTTTTTTACTGGGACGTATGTGTATACAAATAAAAATACGAGTGATTTAAGAAAAAATTTGTGCTGTGTAAAAATAAAAGAAATTTTAAGGAAATAATTGCATCAATTATTTTTTTCGTATAAATCGGAACTAAGCGATAATGACAACAAAGCGCGAGTTCTTCCTCCACCCAGAGCTAAATTACGACTGCCACACAAATGTTGCTATTTAAAATTGTTAGGTATAAGCAAAAAACCACAACTGCATCGATGTTTGGCCTATTTTTGACATATATCACCATTACTAAGTTATGTATATATACAATATAAATGAAACCTATTTCAAATACATATACATATGTATTTCCAGCGACAATATCAAAATAAATATAAATC
Organism: Bellardia bayeri; assembly: GCA_950370525.1. NCBI lineage: Eukaryota > Metazoa > Arthropoda > Insecta > Diptera > Calliphoridae > Bellardia > Bellardia bayeri. The sequence goes on from OX493264.1 coordinate 90,320,059, forward strand.
CGAATTTTTGTATCCAACAATTTTATATAATCCCTTTTTTAAAGTATACTTTAATGATGGGTATATAAAATTCGGAACACCCGACTATAGCAGTCCTCTTACTTGTTTCTGATACTTATAGCGTTCATTTCTTACACCCATAGATTGGTGTTGGTCTCTTACTTGCAATTAGTTTGTTAGAGTTTCATATGAATATTTACCTGCAAATATAGAGAAAAGAAAAACAAATATTAGTTGTTAGTATTTTGCAGAAAAATAATAAAGAAATTCAATAAAGCATACATAAACAGATTACTGTTAGCTTACCAGCAAACATTTTGTAATGACTTGCAGTTACTAAAAAACGTTCTTATCAATGTCTAGTCCAAACAGAGCTCGAACACTAAATACGTATGTATTTTGAAAATTCACTAATAGGTTAATTTAAAAACTAGCATCAACTAAAAGCCAAACTTTGTTGAGAATATACTCAAATGTTATAAAGTTGAGCTGTAATCAGATAAAACTAGAAAACTATATTTACCACCAAAAACACAAATTCAATGTACGAATGAGTATCTATGATAAACAATTAACCAAATATAATTGTGTAATAATGTAAAATGGTCCAGGGGTAACGTTGTATGTTCCAAAAAGAGAGCAACCAACGGTATGCAGTTTTATGTATCCTAGTATATTTCGAATATTTCATAAAGGCTTTTTATGGACCTGGAATAAATTGTGGTTTCAAATAGATAAAAATCAATCCTATTGTTTGGCTTTTTAGTATTTTTCTACAAAATGTTATCGCAGCCTGAAAAGTGGATGAAAGTCTCGTGCAAACGGTACAATTTTGAAAAAAGCAAGAATTTTTAAATTAATTTTTTCATATTTGAGTGAACATTTTCTAGCTGAGTGTATATGCCATTTCTATATAATATTTCACATAAATGAATACATATTTATGTAGGTATACAGTGTATCACATAACAATCTTGACTACAGAAATTTGTATAAAATTTAAAGTAACAAATAATTTAAATTTTCTACTAATACACAAATATCTCTATTTTTAGCGGTCATAATAGTATTTGGTTAATTATAGAACATAATGTTATTTATAAGTAAATATAATTAATTTTATGCATCATGGCACAAATTTGTTACACTTTTCTACCGATATATTGTCCTATTTCGTTTGTCGCAATGTCGACTTTGATGTAATATTCTCTCACCTTTTGCTTTTTTGCTAAGAATAACAATTTTCTCTGAGATTCGGGCATGAGTTATTGGCAAGTGTTTGGTAACTAAATTTGAATTTCTAAACCTGTGACTTTCGCATTGTTATTATGTTGGAAATAAAATTGTTCGGCAAAGATTTTCTTTCAAAATAGAATAGATAGTATCCATGGTGGCCCATTAAACTATTAAAATATTCCAGTTATACGACTGAATGGGCACACATGTAACCCCATATCACCATATATTTATTTTATATTTCATTTGGCTTCCTCAAGACATATACGTCACCCATCTGAACCAAAATATAGTATTTGCTTTCGTCATTGAATATAACAGAAAAGTTATTGAATAGTAATATCTTCTGTCTATCAATAAGTATTTTTTTCTAGCCACACAACCTATTATCCCTACGGACTGTTTCGTTATTTTCGCTTACACTTCATTTCTTCTTCATGTCACACGACCATACTGTTTCCTGTTTCCAAATTTTTAGATTTTTCATTTGTTCCAATAAAGACCAAATAACTAACCCCTTTTATATTGTTCGAATAATTTGTTCATATATCATAAAATGTTTAAGTAAATTGAGAGATTAAATTCTTTTCTGCATCATATTGTAGCAATTTCAACACAAAAAGTCTTTTCTAATATAATTTTCGTTAACAGTTTTGAACATCACATTTTTGTGGGCTAACATTTTTATTCGTATTATTTATTTAAACATAAAGGGTAGCAATAGCGGTCAAATATCCAATAAAACTTAATACTATTCATTCGCTAACACATTAGGGCGTCCCATCACCTGTGGACTTTTCGTTTGGTCCTTTTATTTGTAAATAAATAAAAAAACATTTATAAAACTTTAATTATTTGTCGGATTTCGACAAATTATAATATTTTAGTACTAATTAAAAATGAAATTATTATAAAATCAAGAATTACAAAAAAATTGTGAAAAAAAAATTATAAATTTGAACAATGATTTTTATTTGATTATTCTACATAAAAATATACGAATTATTTGTTATAAGAAAATGGTAATTTTAAAATTATTTGAATAATTATTCGTATGGGATTGTTCGGTGATTATTATTACTGTTTACGTCTTTATTTTTTTATCTGCAGAAAACGCCCATAGTCTTTAGCGGGATTCGAACCCACAACCCTCTGACTGATACTCTGGCTCACTATCGCCTAGTGTATCGGGGCACCCATAGGTATAGTGTCCTTCTTAGATTGTTGTATTTCGCTGGAGCAGATAAATGTGAGTTTATTTGGATTTTTCTTTTCTCTCTTTGCAATCCAGGATTTCGAGAGGCCAGTATTTGAAAATAAACAAATTTAAAAAAAAAACTTCAAAAATTAACAATAATATTAATATTAAAAAGGCGAAATACAGGCAACAATTTTTGTGATACACTGTACATGAATAAGTTTGTATGAAGATACTTAGTTTGCTGTTACATTTAAATTTTATTAACTGAAAGAGTTGTGTGTGTATCAGATTTATCAATTTATGTGCATGAGTTTGTATAATGAATATTTCTTAATGCATTCATCTACAAACATGCATACGTTTACTTAAACTCGTAACTAGCTGCTCCCATATAAACAAATGACAATATATTTTACAGTACATTAAGAAGGCCCCATTTTCGAGGAGCCAAAACTGTGCCAATGTTATCAATAATAATCAGTTTAATGATATCGTTTCTGGAAATATGTTATTAAGTTGAGGAGCAACCAGATAAAACTGCCAAACTATACATTCGATGTATCTACAATAAAGAATCAACCAAATATAATTGTGTAATAATGTACAGTGGTCCAGACGTAACATTGTATGGTGTCAAAATAGAGCAGCTCCGTGATACAAAATTTTTAAACGCTGGAAATCGCCAACGCAGTTTTATATGTCCTATATGTTCTGTATATATCAAATAAGCCTTTCATCAGCTTCGAACATATTGTGGTCCTAAATGGATAAAAATCAATTCCCATTTTTGGCCTTTTTTTAGTATTTTTTGGGATATTTTCTTAGCGCTTGTCTTTGACATACGCTATCATAACGAAAGGCTTGTATGTTGCCCAATTTTATACATAATTATATGGAACGTTTGAAGCCGAGTGGAATTTCAAAATCGATTGATTTTAGGAAAATTGGATAATAAGTTTTTCAGCGTCAAATAAGGAACATTGTACCCATCCAAACCCATGAAGCAGGTCTAATGTGTTTTGCACTATACTGTAACTACAATTTTTTGCTGTTATTTTTATTTTTATAACTTTCTTATAATCAAATTATGTTAATACGTGGTTTTAAAGTAAACTCTTAATATAATATATATGAGAGGTAATAAATATTTTACCCCTCATATGTATAAGGAACAAATAAGCACATATTCTTATAAAACTTATACTTATACTACAGTAAAATAGCCAGCATAAGCTTTCAACTCAGTTCATTTATAGTAGATGCACAAAACGAGGGATAACTGTGAATAAACATTCATATTTGTTTATCAGTATACCTATTGGTAACCCAACTCCAGTTTGGTTGCTATACATAATCGACCCATAAATCTTTATATTTTGTACTATCTATTGTCGGCAATTCTATTATTGTGTTTTCCAGATTTCTTTTCAAAACGTTTACCATTGCTAATAAATACCGATAGGAAAAGAGAATTGCGGTAAAAAATCAGAAGTAAAAGAAAATCAATTTAAATGTTTATTGTATTAAAAATTTTAATAAAAATTGTGGAAAATCATCATCCATCATTATATGGTGGATAGATAAAAACAAGACAATTTAAATAAATAAAAGCACTAAATAGGAATAATGTATATATACCTATAAATAAGTAGAAAAAGAAAAAAATATATATAAAAAAACAACATTATTCTCCAGAATTTGCTCGTATAAATATAGAAACATATGAGCTGAAGCAGTAACTGCAATCAATAATAACAGTATTATTAAGATATAATATATACAGAGGTATACATATATACATTGTTACATGTACATATGTTTGTGTATTGGTATAAGGGTGGCCTTTACATTGAACTTTTTACAAATTTTTCTCCATCATCTAAAACCAAATTTTTTAATATTTGAGCAAACTAAAGGATTTTAAATACGAATTACAATTTTAAGTCGTACCTATTATTGGTTAGTGTAGGGCTGATTTTAAAGAAATTTACTTCTGGATCACAAATTTGAAAAAGTCCAGACCACCCTACTGAACACATGTATGTACGTATTTAAGTTTTTTTATATTTTATTTAGTTTAAAGACATGTCGATAATACTGAATGACATAAAAGAAGATTTATTTAAAGTCAATCATGAAGTGAAAATAATGGGATTGGTCGGAGTTCGCTTGGGTCATTGCATGAAAAATGGTTTTAAAAATTTGCAAAAGAAAAATTATTAATAGGTTTTTTTTGTTTAGAGTTTTTTTTTGTGTGATTTTAAATTTAAATTGTATTTATAAGGAAAATGGATAAATGTACATTGTGTTGCATTACTATAATTACACTTGATTCTTCAATTTCTACTCTTTTAAGGGATGGCCAACCATTCACTGACCCGGTTGATAAAGACAACCTGAATTATTTGCAAATAATTCAAACTTACCGGAAAGCAATCAACCACTGCCCGAGCTCGAAAAATTATGAGTAACTAAGGGAAATGTATTTTTTGCGCGCGGTCGCAGTTAAAAGGGTTTTAGCAAATCTTAACATAAGTAAGTTAGTAGTATACCAGCACTGGTCTTGAGGCAGTGTTCTTCGATGCTAGCTCGTCCATTAGCTAACCTTTCCAGCACCTTATACCGTGCCGGTGAATTTCCTATGTGTTGGAAGGTTACTAATGTAACGCCGATTCCTAAAAAGGGAGAGGCTATCAAACCTGATAATATTGCCCAATAGCTATTTGCTCTGCACTTTCTAAAGTTATGGAAGGTATACTAAATTAACATCTTGCGAAATATCTGGAGTAATATTTATATATGCAAAAACCCACAAGAGCATTTCAATTGAAAAGTTTCATGTTTATTTCCTTTCACAGAAAGAAAATTTAACATTTTCTAAAGTACGAATGCGTCTATAGACAGTATTTATATATCATTAAAAATCTACATTTCTTGTACTTTTATTTATTTATGGTATCTTTATTAAAAACCTAACTAACAATAGGTTTTTCAAATCTTATATCTTAAAGATATGAATAAGAATACGGCCAGTGCCGGACGAAAATTGTTTCACCATTATATATTTTATTTATTAAGTTGGCATTCTTCTATCTTGTCTTCGGCTCAGATCCGCTGTATCCCTTCTTCTTAGTCGAATATAGCCACTGTTATTTAATATGTTGCGGGCTAATGGGTTTGGATGTACTTAAAGTTTTTTTAAGTGTTTTTCTGCATTATTTTGGATCTCAGTTGTTACCAAAGGCACGTTTAGGTCTTTATGGATATTCGAATTTTTTATATACCAGGGAGCAATTGTGATTATTCGAGGCAATTTGTTTTGGCGTCTTTGAATTCTGTCTACATTTGAAACTGAGACCGTTCCCCATAGCTGGATTCCATAACACCATATAGGTTTTATGCTTGAGCAGTAAAGTAAGAGTTTGAAATCTTTCTGCCAATGAGCCAATTAATTTGGATAAGTTTCAATTTCATTTGAGTCAATTTTGCATCTACGAGTATATGGGATTACCATGTAAGCCGACGATTGAGCTTTATACCGAGGTATTTAACTTCGTTTTGTTGTGTTATTGCTTGATTGTTGATATAAATAGGAGATCATGATTCTCTGCGCAATGTAAAAGTCATGTGTGTGCATTTCTGCTTATTAACTTTTATCCTCCATTGCTTTAACCAGTTTTTTAATTTAGATATATGATTTTGTATGTAGCGAAATGCTTCTTGAGGGTTTTCGTGAATGCTTAGAATAGCAGTATCATCAGCAAATATAGATGTGTAAGTGCGATCGTGTGTTGGCATATCAGATGTATGTATATATCAAGGGACCCAGGATACTTCTTTGAGGTACTCCTGCTTCAATAGGTTGTGTGGTGCTTAAGAAATCTTCTTTAAGATTAAATGTTCGACCAGTTAAGTAGCTTTCCAATAGCTTATGTGTGTTTACGGGTAAATTTAGTTTCAACTTGTATATTAGACCATCATGCCACACTTTATCAAATCTCAATAAAAAGAGCGGAACATATTTTTTTTTCTTCAAATGTTTGTTTGACGTGTTTTCTTCTAAATACAAATTGATGATTCGGAATATAATTGTTTTCACTAAAAATATGGTATAACTACATAAATCTACATGAATTGAATTTTCATGCATTTACAAATTATAATAATTATCGATAATTCTCGTAAAAAGTCTAATTAAGAGTTTTTCATAATTCGAACATTGACTTAAATTTCACTAAAAAATAATTTAAGATGAGCAAATGATAATGAAAAAATTTATGTATGGGGTAATAAATTTAAAAGGTTTTTTTCGCAGATCACGCTTATTGTTTTTATTCATACCGCCCGCAACAACATTGTCAAATTATTAAATTGTATTTAAAAAATCAGCGTTCAGTGAGAAATGTGTTTTGTGCACAATGGTCAAGATCGTATGATATCAGTCATTGCAATTACATTTTTACAATGTTATAACCCAGCAAGCCATATGAGTCCGAAAAGAGTCTTTTCTGACACCTTTTTCGGAGCGTTAACGCTTTTTATGAGCCCAAAAAACAATCATAATTGCTCCGAAAACCTTTAGAAAAGAGGGTCATTACATTCGAAAATGGTCCGTCAGAAAGAGCTCTTAGATAATGTCAGAAAAGAGTCTTTTATGAGGTTTTTTTGGGCTTTGTGTAATCTTGTTTTTATCATTCTTGTGTGGTACGAAAAAATGGATTACGAGAATAATTTATATTTAATAGTTTCTTCTTTTTTCAAGCAAAAAGGTCAAATAAACGAACTAGAGAATAATTTATTTGTATGTAAACAAATTTTTCGCTCGCCAAAATTAAAATTTATACGTTACAAAGTCATTTTTTAGTTTTGTTTACCAAAAATATTTTGTCTTCTATTTTAATTTTCGCTCACCAAAATCAAAATTTATACGTTTCAAAGTCATTTTTTAGTTTTGTTTGAACTAATTATTTAATTGAATGTGATATGAACTAATTATTATTTTTTGTTATGAATTAGAATAAATAAACATGATTTTTTATATAATAAAACATATTTAAAAAACTGCCGGATTTAACGAAATTTTCGATATAACGAATGGGCCTGACAATATATAATTCGTTAAACCGGGAAACTACTGTACTACTATATTATAAATTACTAAAAAGAGAGCTCGATAATCAGACCGCGTAGTCGCCAACATTTTAATAAAATTCTTTTTTAAAAAGTAAATGTCAAAGAATTTTCTTTTGGGCAGTAATAAAAATTTGGACATGCAGTTTTATTTAAAGTGTTTAAAATTTAAAAAGCTTTTAATCATCTTATATGTATTAAAGCGTTGCTTACAGAAATTCCAGCCACACTATAGAAGCCTTTTAAAAACCTGATGGCAATACTTTCGTTTTTTTTTTAGATTCATTCATTGAAAAAAAAATAAAAATACTGTTAATTGTGAGATAAACGATACAATCAAACCTGAAGCACAGATTGTAAATAAAAGGAAAGGAACATTAAACGAAACCAGAAATACATGTGATGCTGGCTTTCAAACCAAATTGTAGTGGCACGCATTCTTTATATAGACCCTTAAACTGCCATCAGAATTTTATATTCCTGCGAAACGAGGGGATGCCGACACGAAATGTAAATTAACAAACATTATGTACAAAGGCAATGGAAATTTGTAGTTGTGGTCTAAAAGGGTGATCTTTTTTGAGTTCAACAATGACTTTGGAAATTTATATAAAAGAATTCCTCTAGAAATGTGTGCTGGCTCTTATCTATTGAATAACAGTTTTTGACATGGAATATATATGTTGTAAAAGTGGATCGAAATATAATGCAACAGTTAATGCGAAACATAAACATGAATTTGTATAATACGAAATGAATATAAATTTATTCCATAAGATTTTTTTTTAAATATTAATAAACGAGTAGGAATTTGTGTTTCAAAAGTATTCATTTGCTGTTTTTATTATTTAAATATTAAAACATTGACCTCATTTAATGTGAACATTACTTTGATTTCTATTTATAAAAAGAAAACAAATTTATTTTTCCCCTTTTGTAGAAATTAAAGAAAACAATATAAAGCTCATTCTTAATAGATTCTAATTGACGTCAATAGATATAAAATCATTTTAAATTTCTCAGAAACAAATAAGTAGAAAAAAGAATAAAATACCCATCCCACTAAATGAAATAAACATAAAACGTTTTATACTTAGTTTGTAGTTATTCATTTATTTATTTGTTAAATATTTGTATTCTATTATAGAACGTCAAAAAAATAAAAAAACAACACACAAAAACCAAAATAACTACAACAACTAGAACATAAAACCAACTAAAATGTACAAGTTATTTTTGTGGGCTTAATGCCAAAACACACAAACTCTCTCTCACACACACTTACACACATACAAATACATACACACACATTCTTACAATAAATTCAAAAAATCCTTTTCACACAGTTTTTGAATTTATTTCACTGGTTGTAGTTTTTTTTCTATCGCTCTATTCAGTTGCAATATTTGTTTGGTGTGTGAAATGTTAAACAGTTTATTTGCCATAGAATCGTATTTGGCATTTTATACTTTTAATATTTTGTGGGATAAACAAAAAACTGTAACAGAATACACTACACCATTTTTAATTGCAACTAAGAACATTATAGGTATAATGATAGATCCATTTAGAAATTTTTTTAGAGATCATCTTATTTTTATTCACAATTGTTTGACAATTCATCATGGAAAGTCTCATAGCGCAATATCGTCTCCAAATTATTCAGCTGTATTACAAAAATTAACAGTCTGTAAAGGTACGGTCACATTTGGCAAATATTTACTCAAAAAAGCGTAACCACTTGTTTTAGCACAAATTTGTTTGACGCTGTTTACTTTTACAAGAATTTTGCAAAATCAAACAGTATCAAATAAATTAAAACTAAATATTTGTTGTGCTTTGGCCTAAATGAGAAAGTTTTTTTTTATAAATAAACGAGTTCAAATATGTATGTTATTTAGTGGTTATGTCTTTTTCGGCAAATAATTGCCAAATATGGCCGTACCTTAAGAAATGTTTTTTGTGCACAATGGCTTTACTAAGAAATCATTTTGTCTTGTGATCTGTTCGCCCTGATTTTGCGGTCAAGGAAATTTTTAAACTTTCTGGGAAAACAGGAAATTTAAAATAAACATAGTTTTTAAATATTTTGCCAAAAAATTTTGCATCTTTAACGAAGTTAAATTGTAATAATATGTAGGTACAGTCGGACTTCGATTATCCTTGATCCGGTTAACCGGTAACGCCGATTAACCGTGATAGGAAAATATCAGTCTATTGTGTTTTGTTTGAAATTGATTACCTCTGTGATTACCTCTGTTATCCATAATGGCAGATTTTTTTTATTAATTTCAAATTTATACATACAATATAGTAAACATGAAAACGGGGAATTCCCTTGTTTGCATACGATGAGTCAAAAGCGCTTACAAGTGATTACAAGTGAGTAATTTTGAAATTTGGGAAGTACGGATGATTAAATATATTTAGTACGTACCAGTGTTAAAAACACAAAGAAACATTTTAAATATTGAAGATAAAGTTAAACTAATTAAAGAGAATTCAAAAAATATTGTAAGTGTTAAAATGTTAGCTTAAAAATACGAAGTTTTAAGAAGAATTAATTAAAAAAAAAAACCGTCATGAGACCTCTAGAATGTTTGATTAGTCCACACGCCCAGAAAATAATTGAAACACAAAAATTATTAAATCCAACATAAAGCTTTATTTACATATTTAAAAATTATTTCAGTTAAAACTATTTTTTTTACTTAGACTTATTCATATTTTTCTTAGACAAAATTCATCGTCAGATAAAGATGTACATACATACATATATGTACATCAATGTAAGAAAATATTATTTTAGTATGAAGTTATCTTTTCTAACTTCGTTCAAACGTTTCTGCATCAAATGTTTTTGTTTGAGCATATTTTTTGAGGTACACGATTGGGTTGAGATCGGTTGATTGTGGAGGAGTCTTTAGGATGTAGGAATGTTATACAAAATCCACAAGTGAACTATTTCTGCCGTACACCAATGTTCACTTGTTAAATAATAAAAATATTAAAAGAAAAAAACTGTATAATCAAAATTGTTATTCGGTTCCGACCATCACGAATAATCGAGTCCCAACTGTAAGCAAGAATTAATTTAATATTGTAATTTTCCCAATTCCAATTTTAAATTTTCATTTTAATTTGCAACTTCAAAATTCAATTTCTATTTTATATGAAAATTTCTCAATTTCAATGAAAAATGGTGCAGTAGTAGTATTAAGGTCTTAAATAAAAACATCGAATATGCAATGAGTGTTAAAAACGGAAATTTATTTAATTTCTTTTGTTAAATATTTTAAAGCAGTGGCGGGAAGCGGTGAAGGTTGTAGAGAAAACAATAACACACAATTTATATTTTTCTTTCAAACGAATGAATAAATAAAAACAACACGACCAAAAAAATAAACATGTTATTTCATTTATAACTTATTTATTTTAAAGGAAACAAGATTGCTGTTGTTGTTTTAGTTTTTGCTGTTTGCTGTTTGTGAAAGGAAACATCAACCTTTTTTATACACTCAACATTTTATTGTTTTTTATGACTACAGTTTGTGTAGCCACATACATACATACGAGTACCCACACATAAATCCTTGTTATTTAATAAAATTGTAAACGCAAAATATAAGAACAAAAAAAAAACATTTCGAAAAGGAAGCTCCTAAGGATGTTAACATTTTGCTGCTCAACTTCCTGACCCGTGTCTTTGATTGTCTGCCTTGCATTCTTATTCAATTTCTGGTTAACTAACAGAAAAAAGAATTTATAAAACAGTTGTATTCAAATTTTTATATGTGCAAAAAAGGTTCAACACAATCTAAATCAACATTAATATTTTTCAATTTTAAGTTTCTCATACAGTCAAAGAAAGGCCACCACTATGGGTTGAATTATTAAACAATTGTCTTATGCTAAATTTACACGATTGAAATTTTCTTCAAAATGCTTCAAACTTGTGTAAACTGCAAAATTTTTTCAAAATGTATGTATTAATAACTATTAAATAAATAAATTTTGAAGAAATTTTGCTGTTTACACGAGTTTGAAGCATTTTGAAGAGCAATTTTGAAGAAAATTTCAATCGTGTAAATCTAGCTTTAGGATTTTGTAGTTTTCATTAAAGTTTAGGAGTTTTTATCTCAAGATATTAACTTTGATCGTTTGAAAGAAATATGATGTATATTTATACAATATCTTCAACACAAAATAAAGTTTCATATTGTGTTGTAGTTTGTAAAATTTTTAGGTTTTTGTTTTAAGAAAACATATTTTTGGAAATGTTTTCAATTTAATATATGTATACTTGCAATATATAATATATGTACATATATGGTAAATATCATTGCAATCGGAGTTGTCAAATTTAACTGATTTCCGATTTCTGATAAATCTTCAGCTTTGACTCGGAATGACTTTCTGCCAGACATTTATTCGCCTGTCCATGTAAACTTTTGACACAAAGTACAGATCTGAATTTTAAAAATCTACATAGGTACATATGTTTATTCTTAAAAGTTTTGCTATTTTTTCAATATTCAAGGTGTTCAAAACCATAAAGATTCTCCAGTAAAATCATCATTTTCTGTACGTTTTTGGATGATTGCTGAGAATTGAAATAAGGAATGAAATTTTTTTAAAAAATTGTAGTATGGGCCATAGTGCATATAATATGTACACTTGTTTAGATCTGAAGTAATAGGACTGAAAGCAGTATGTGTAAAGGTACGGGCAGACTCGGCTAACATTTGACACCGAGATGTTTCAATGTGCTTGATGAAATCTGCATAAAATAATTATTGTGGTCATACTGTACACACTTATTTGCCATATTTGTTTAATCAAACAGCAACGAAACAATGAAACACATGAATGTGAAAACAATTTACTGGTGTTCACATTTATGCCCTTATTTTTTCTAAATAATTTGTTAATAAAGCAGCGACAAAGCCATTCATTTTATTGTAGAAAGTGATTTTTTTAAAGATTTTGCTGATTTTTTTCTAGTTTGAAGACAAAATATTTTTGCAGAGCAAACAACAAAACAGCTGATTTTCTTCAAACAAATTTATTTGCCGACAAGTAAACTGTTTCTAATGAGACCAAAACACTAAACAACGAATAGTTTTCTCTATTTTGTATTTGATATTGCAAGCATAGCTGCGATGTTTGACGATTTTTTGTTTCAAAAATAGCAAAACGGTGACGATTTTCTGAGTTATTGAAATTTTCCAGCAATAGTTTTTTATTAATGTTTTTGGAACCAAATTCTCTCTTTTTTCTGAGACAACAACTATGTTTCTCATTAAATGATCGTAAATAGAAAAAGAAAATGATATATTTCAAGAAGAAAACTAAATGATAGTGATGTTTTCTTAATTAAGAACAATTGTTGAGCTTCAGATATCAATTCCAAATAATATTATGAGTCAGGATAGTAGAAATTATTTATTTTATTGCTAAACATGAAAACAATTTTAGATGCAGAATAGCAAAAAACTTTTGCTATTTTAATATAACATCGGCAAATAAATTTAAACAAACAGAAATACGGAATTCTTTGAAAATAAATATATTGGATGAATTTTTTAATCAAAATGTTATTTATTACTTAAAAATTGTTTTGATATTGTAATTAAACCTAATTTAATTACTCAAAGAGTAGCGAAATATTGAAATAAAAATTAAAATATTTTATAAAAAAGACCTGAAGCTTTAATAATTACCAAAATCTTAATATTTTATTTTTATATAAAATAACAAACGTTGACGAAAAATTTATAATTAAAAAAAAAATTGGTGAAGTTTTGACTTTAATATTATACCAAAAACAATAAAAAATTCTACATTTATTTTACCGACATGTCGAGGAAATATTTTTTTTTTTGTTTTTGAACTATTTGATCAAACAATTCTTTCATGAAAGTGTTTGTCATAATGTGACTAAGGGCATATGTATGTATATTTCTTTATTTTTCGTAGCAGTTTGATCAAATGAAAAGCGCAAAATAAAATTCACGAAATATGTCAAATATTGGTCGAGTCTGAACGTACCTCAACTGTGTAATGTGTCTGCTTATTCGAGAGTAAACAAGTGGGTAGTGGTTTGATGATGGTGTTTTGTGTGTTTGTCATGGATGTTGTTGTTTTTTTATTTCATTTTCTTTGTCATTTCTGTTTATTATGTCACCATAAATAAAATTGTAAATTGTGAAGATTTTTTTCTTGCTATTTTTTTTGTGTACTTTTACTGACAGCCTATTTAACTTTCCAGCCAGCTAGCCAGTCTGCCTGCCAGGCTGTATATTGTATATTGTTGATGGGCTTGAGCCGCTTTCATTCCTCTTTGCAATTCCTGTTGCCTTTTTCCGGTTGTTGTTGTTTGTGTACCTTGACGTCCATTTAGATAAAGAACATTTTCTCGTTCAAAGTGTGTATGCATGAAAGCTTGAGTTGTATTTAAAACGTAAAATAATACAAGTCTTATGAAATTTTCTTCACTTCTCTTATACATTCTTACACATTTAAAACAAGAAAAAAATAATAATAAAACAAAAAATACAGCATACATTATTTACATGCATGAAATTGTTGCATATCTTTAATATTTAAGTATGAAATTGTCTTTCTTGTGTTTGTTTGTTAAGTTACTTTGAGCTCATTTTCATTTAAATTTTATATTTGAAAACAAATTATTACTCTAAAGTATATTTTATTTCGCTTTTTCAAATAAACGATTGGGAACAAAATCTATAAAAATCATCAAATTATGCAAATATGTTTATATTAATGCCACAATTCAATTTATCGTAAAGCAGAAATTGCTTTCATATATATGTGTGTATATTTGTGTATTGAAATAAAATCTTAAGAAATATTAAATATTTTCTTAGGATTGATATAAAAAAACAAATTCAACACAAAGATTATATCAGCAATAGTTCTATGTTCTCTTATGTTTTCAATTGCCTTTAGTACAGGAAATTCATGATGTCTTAAACACAAAATTTAAAATATCGTTTTTTATTTTTTTTTCAAAATTAAAATGTTTTTATAAAAATTAGGTTATTAACTTATTGCCATTAAAGAGATTCAAAGACAGCTTATTAGCAGATTCACAATAAGATCATTAGTAATTTGTAGGGATGCCAAACGGCTATGGTTTTTAAAATGCCGAGATTTGGGATTTTATAAATATAAATCCCGGGATTTTTCAGGATTTTTGTTTTATATTAAAACAAATAGGTTTATTAATTATAAAAACTATTCATTTCAAAAATATAATTTATATTACGTAAATTTAAATATGTTTAAAAACAAACACTTTGTGTCTTCATTAATATGTTGCATATATAACATTTATGTCTTACCATTATCATAATATGTATAACATAAATATAAGAATATGGCATCACTAACTTTAAGATGTAATTTGTATGTAATAATTGTAATATGGCATCACCATGACAAATACATAAAAGAATTAAAGATCCAGTTATTAACTAACACAACAAGATATAATTTAATAATATAATATAATAATAAGATTACATTAAGATTTTAGATGGACAAAATTAAAATGACATTTCTTTATTAATTAAAAAGTAATAGAATATTATCGTTTGACCTTAAAGAAGCATTTTCTAAAGTAATGAGAATCTTGATTTAATTTGGTTACCATATATGAAGCTGCCGAAAAACATCGTTTACATCGTTTGAGTTTAAGCATAAATAATCCTTTCTCACGATTCGAAACAAATGATTCTATTTCTTTTTCAGTATATGATTTCATATCATAACAGACTTATTTAGGTGTTGTGGGGTGTTTTTGTATATTTCAATTGCATTCATTATTATGTACATTAGTTTTGCAATCAACATTTTTAATTAATTTCTAATAACAAACATTTATTTTTTTCCAAATTCACTCTTCAATTTAGGGTTTTTTTCAAAAAATTTAAAAATGTCGAGTAAATCACGAGTTCATCAATTTATATGCAATAATTTTTTGATATATCTTTCAGCATAAATAAAAGTGTAACATCAGCAGAGATTCATATCATCTCATCATCTGTATAAAATGACAACTATTTGTTTAAGGAAAGTCCATTAAAGCTTTTTTTTTTTTTTATTTGAAAATTTTCCAAACCGTAGACACATCAAATAGTGCGTTCTTGTTTGGCAATCCAAATTAATGTTAATTCTTTCATCTTTATTTCTTCGACATATTTTTGTAAAACTTAAATTTTTGTTGATGTGTTTGTAAACATATATTAGTTTTCGGAAATTTATTAATGGATTGACTTCCCTAGTATTCTAAATATAAATCTTCTTCTAACCATTAAGACAATATCGCCGATCAAACCCGACCACACAATATAAATAAATATATATATACAGTGGGCAGCACAAATGAGTACATATTTGTGCCTTGTGCACTTTTTATTTCATAAAAATAAAACTAACAAAGAAAATTTAAAAATTATTTTGTAGTTTATTTTTAGTTTAATGCTCATCAACATAATTTGCAATAATAATTTTCCCAATTAGTACAAAAATACTACACAATTTTGCACAAGTGTGTCTTTTGAAATATTTGCACAAAATTATAAAAGTTCGTCGTTAGATATGCCAGTGTTTGCCCTTGTTTATGACTTAAAAAAAAATCATCCGTTAAAAGTTTGGCAAAATGAAGAGGTTCTTAGCAACACACAACTACGATGAATTGTCTAACTTATGTATTGAAAATGGCATCAATATATGTATGTATACTGATTCACAATTTTTAACCCATTAAAGTCATATATACGTACAGGGGAGCACAAATAAGTATAAGTACATGTTTGTGAACTTTTTATTGCATAAAAATCAAACTAATAATGAAAAATATGAAATGTATTTTATCATTTACTTTAGGTTTAATGCTATAGAAAATAATTTACAATACAAAATGGAAATAAATTGTTTGGCATATAAAAATTTTAAATATTTGCACAAAAATATCAAAGTTTACCTTCCAACTTGTGTCTGTTTGCTCTTATTTATGACTTAAAAACAACATTAGTTTGATATTAATTTAATTGCATGTGGTAAACAATTTTTGCAAATTATTCAACTCAATTGAAAATATAATAAACAATGAAGAAACTGTCAAGAGCCATTGAAGACAATATTCTAGTAATGTCAGAAAAGGCCTATTCTTAATCGTTTCCAAACCGATAATATACAATATGTTCAACGCCGAAAAGAGATTCAAAGACAACAAATTAAGGAAATAATGAAGCACGGTAAAAGAAACGTCATGGTTCAGCTGGTTGGTGACCCAAAGCAAAAAATCCCGTTCTCAATCTGATTGAAAATAGTGCTTAACTTTAACGTATTTGGACGAGCTTTGGCAACAGTTTAAACGTTTTATCTTTATGCAATAACAAGTGCTTTAAGTACTAAAATGTACTCGTTTACTCCCTACTGTATGTGACTCTTCGTAACAAGATTTATGGACATGGATGACAATTTTTGACGTTAATTCAAAATAGAAATATTATTTCTTAATTATGCTAAAAAAAAATTAGTTTCTAATGGTCCAAAAAATTTGTAACCTTAATACCTAACAGAATTTCTTCAGTCCATAGAAATTATGGAGGTTATAACAAATTAAGAACGGCAGAAAAAAGTTTTTTTGTTTATTTTTACTATTTCTTAATAAATAAATATCAGTAACATTTCAGTTTTCCCTTAAATAAAAAATAAAGTGAAATAGATTATTTAATAATCATGATGTAGTCAAATCTCGTTATAATAAAATGTATCAAAAAAATTGTAAAAATATCATAAAATATGTTAGATAAAACCGATTGTCTTCCACTATATCCAACATTTTGTAAAGTAATTTTATCTTATCAATATTGTATATTTCCCTTCCATCTATTATTCCTACTTATTGATCTTATTATCTATTAAAAACGTATTAGTATTTTTGCCATTATAAATATTTAAATTAAACTTTGTTTTTTCTCGCTCCCCAAAATTCCATTTTTATATCTATAACATACTAACGTATCTTTTAAATATTGCACATATTTCATTTCTAATATTTAGAAAAAAAAAATATATAGAACACCGTTGTGAAAAAATATATAAACTCGTTTTTAATATCCGGCTAATTTATTAAATTGGCAATAAATCAAGTTTAACACTAGTGCAGAAATTCTTACAACAAGAACACTTAAGTAAAAATTCAAAATAATAGCGAAGGGAAGAGGTGAAAGGAAAGGAAAATGTAATGAAAATTGGATGGAAACGTACAGTTGAAAAGAAAAAACACAGCAAGAATAAATAAACGAGCAGACTGAATTGAAGCACTAACATAGTAAAATCAGTGAATCACTGTGAATTGGAATGAGTGTGTCAGATAGTGAGTGTGATTGTATAGTTTATTTGCTATATGTGTGTAGAATAGTTTTATTTCCTCTTTTTATATTTAAACAGCAAAAAAAAAATACACGGCTGCACACGTGCGTTACGTACACGTTTGATGTTATTCCTTTTCTTTTGCCATTATTGCGAAGAGTCTTTCGCATTTACTATATGTATTCTAAGTTGGAGTGTGTGTGGTTTTATATAGGTATTTATTTACACAGACAAACACATATTAAATATATTTGTTTTTTATAGTTTAGAACACCATTTCCTATTGCGATTTATTAAAGTAAAAACCAAACTTTATATGAAAAACCTTACCTTAGACATGTTTTATATTTATATGGGAAGAGAAATGTATATAAATATCAAATATTTATGAATAATTGTAAACATTTAATAATTTTATATAAAAAACATAAAAATTAAATAATTTATGTAAATTCATATAATTTATATATACATATGTATATATGTATTGAAATGTTTTGTATGTTATAGATTATTAAAAAAGAATTCAAAATTGTTTCTTCTTGTTTAAAAATATCTCTTTGTTAACTTTAAGTCTTGTAAACTCAAAAACTGTCTCCTACATTTTTCAGTATAAACTAATAACAACCTAATAGTCGAAAATAAACATTTTTGAAAATCAATACAACTTAGTATTCTTATATTGAATATAAAATACAAACAAAATAACAATTTTTCATTTAATAATTTTTAAAATCCTGACTTTTCATTACATTTATTTTTTCACGATTCACGTTACGTATACATAATATTGATTAGCAATTTGTATTCATATTAATCATGCGTTATGCAACTAATGTTTCACAAAATCTATAGCAAATCTTTAAAACTAAAACAGAATATTTGATTTATACTGTGAGAGTCAAAATAATATCAACACCGCATATTATTAAAAGAAAAGCTTAATTATATAATTAAATATTAGAAAAGTATCTTGCATTTTTATATAGTTATGTACGTAGAATTAAATTCACAAAACATAGAAAGCGTATACAAATTTAATTGATTTATTGTTAAAAAAAATATGCCAGCATATTTATTCAAAAAAGCTCCTGTTATTCCAAAAGTTATTTTAATCTTACCTTTTTTGAAAGTATATATAACGGTTAAGCTCCTTTCAAAATTATTGCAAGTTTCATATTTTATCAAGCTGTAACATTAAGTTGTGAAAAAATTGCAATGGAAAGACAAACATCAATTCAAACTTGGCAAATCATAATAAACTTACATAAAAATAGCTGAAAATGTTATAAAAATAAACGTTTAAACTAGCCACAAATTCTTTTAAATAATATTTGTTTCGCTGATTAAAATATGTTTGAGATATTTGGAGTCAAAAATAGAGCGAAACCTTTAGTAATAAATATGTTACCAAAACGGTAAATCATGGTGGCTGTTCAGTAATGCTCTGGAGTTGTATGTCGGCATCATACGTCGATAATCTTAAATTTATGGAAACTACAATTAAAAAGAAAGATTATATAAACATTAAAAAAACCAAGCACAGTACAGAATGCATACCTAATCATATCTCCAAAATTATGAAAGAATTTGGAGTTATGCAGTCCCCATACCTCAATCCTATTGAGCACCTATGGGAATATCTGGACAAAAAAAAAATAGGCAAAGAAATATTTCTTGCAAAGATAACCTATAGGCAGTAAAACATCATAATTGGAACAAAATTTCGCCTGATTTAAGTTAAAAAAATTGTTGATTCTAGGTCTAGAAAATTGTAAGCCTTTACAACAAAAGAATAATAAACATAGTACTAAATACAGTATATATGTACTTTATTTTGACGCCAGAAATCTGCTACTTTTCTATTAAAATTGAATTCTTTTTTATGTTCTTTGTTTTTCTAGTTTTTGTTAATAAGTTATATTTTGCTTAACTTTTGTTTAATTATTAAGATTTTACAAATTGTATTAAATTACAAGAAAAAGTGTACTTTTTCACAAAAATTGTGCTAAATTCTTTTCTTTTTTTTCAATAATCTTTATTAAAAATTAACTAAAAACGGTACATAACAATTCACTTATACATATATGTGTGTGTAAAAAACTTCACAATTAATAAAAAAGCACATTAAAATTCATGCGTGCTAAGTACTTACATATATTATGTAGATAAACTTAACAATTGGTATTGAAGAGTTGCCAATGGAACAAACACAAAAAATGAAATAATGAAGAATTTTTTTAAACAAATTTGTGCAATGTAATAATATAGGGGAAAATTTTAAATAGTGCTAAATTAGTCATTGGGGTTCCATTGTACTTTTGACTCTCAAATAGTGCTCAAAAAAAAGGTACAATTGTACCAACTTTTGCATCTCTGGCCTATACATAAAACATTTTTTAAATAATATTACGCATTTACTTTATGTTGACGCTCAGAGTTTGTTGAATAGTAGGTTTATTATATGGGGAGTTGTAAACTTCCAACACTGCACGATACCAATGTAAAAAAACACCTTCTTAAAATGATGTATTGCATTAAAAAATATTTCAATTAAACACGAAATTAACATTCAAAGCCTTAATAAAATTAAACATTCACCTCAACTTTAATAGATACAAAAATATACAGCAAAAAGTTAAATACTAAATAAATTACTAAGTACGTCTTATATTTTTCAACTATAAAAATTTTCGCAGAAATACATTTTAAACTTCAATGCAAAAAATCCAAAATATAAAATAAGGGCCACCTTATTATACGCACACACACACACATACATTCATTTGATTGTGTATTGTAGTTACTTTGGCAAATAGAAATGGGATTTTTGTAGTACAACCCATAATGGCATAATTTGTATTCAATTCGTTAACCTATAAAATAAAACGAAAAAAGGAGCAAACAAAATACTCTCAAATACAGCACACTGAAGCAAAAAAGCCACATAACTATAAATGGTTGAAGAAATTTCTGTTTCTATTTTTCATTTATGGCCGAATTCTCGGTCATCAGTTAACCATTGGTAAACTAAAATACTAACTATTGTTTAACTATTACTATTAAGACTGTGAATTTAGCCATTATTCAAATTCGTAAGACATATTTACAATTTGTCGCCGAAAATAATTGTAAACTTTATTTTCATAGCAACAGCTGTTATTTGACTAATAGTTAACCAACTACGTTTGGGGGTTTAACTAATGGCAAACTAAGAATTGCGAATAAAGAATCATTAGTTAAGCCTTTGCCATTAGCTAACTAAAGACTGTGAATTTAGCCATTATTCATTCTTATTCCATTCCTTCCATTCATACTACTTCCAACATATAAAACTTAAACCAAACATTGTTAAGCATACTTTTAGCCTTTTTCCTTTCCTTTGCAAATAGTTTCTTATACTTTTTATTTTGCAAAAAGAAACACAGGAAGAAATACACCAAAAATGTGAAAGAAAATATAAAAATCATCACGAAATGTTTTAGCATTTAACAATGGCTTTATGCTAGTTTTCATTTAT
Source organism: Bellardia bayeri (assembly GCA_950370525.1). NCBI lineage: Eukaryota > Metazoa > Arthropoda > Insecta > Diptera > Calliphoridae > Bellardia > Bellardia bayeri. Next base: position 90,341,553 of record OX493264.1, read on the forward strand.
GTTCTTTTTTTTCAATTGAAATAGTCTTTTTTTTATTTGATTCATTGCTGAAATGTATGCCAAAGCACGCCATTTTACATTGGGAGCAATTTGCTGCCATTAGTACTTGAGTTCTGTGGGAGTTGAAAATTAATGACAACTTTTAAATTTTCCGTCAAAATCGAGCAAACGAATTATGTACTTGTGTTGTCGGTGATACTTTGATTTATTAAATTGTTTTATACATTTGTGGAATTTGTTTAAGGAAATTACCTATGTATATAAAAATAAAATTTATAATATTTAATTTGTATTAATATTAATCGTACGTTATGTTACTGATGTTTCTCAAAATACATACATATACAAATACAAAATTTATACAAAAGTGTACAAAATTTACTGAAATTTATTTAAACTTTACAAAGGAGGAATAATATATATGTAGCTTCTGGAATGTTATGTGTCAAGTGATAAATTTTAACACAGAGTTATCAATTTAAATAAGAAAAACTTGTTGAAGTTTATTAATGATATACTTCATTAAAAAGTATTTAAATTACAACACAAAATTAAATATCGAAAGAAAACCATTATTTAGAATAAATTTTAATTTTTCCTTCCCAAATAAAATTGTTTATATTTGTTATGTATAACTTTGTATAGATATTTATCTATTAATTTAAATAAGGAAAATTTCATTCAATCGGCCAAAAAAAAAATTAAGGTCTTCGATTTCTGCCCCAGATTACTATACTGCATATGTTATACAAGTTTTAAGTACAACTTCAAAACAACATATTTTCCAACTACAGCCATTTTCCCAGAAAAAAAAACTATTTCAAACATAAATTCGCCCGGAAAAAAGTTTCAACATTCTAATAGACACTATTATCACATGCAATTATCATGCTTGTAAGCTGAACCGGTTAACTAGTATACCTACCACCCATGCCGCTTTACTTTGGCTTATCCATTATTTTCGGTTTATTTTCTCAGTTTAATCTTATTTTACAATACAATAACAGCAGAGGCAGCAACAACAAGTAAAGTGTATGTGCTTGTATATGTATGTGTAAAATATTTTAAAAAGTTAAAAAAGTTGAAAATTTCCTTAAAATTCGTATGCATATATAGCTATTGGTATGTACTTATATATGTATGTGTATAATAGTTGTCTTTGTTATCGTTTCAGCTACACACGCCCCATCACTATCATAAACAAAAAGTCCCATTTATTCCGACACAAAAAAAGTGTAACATACCGGAAGTTAACATTTCTTTAGAAAAAGAAAGATGAAGATATATAATAAGACTCGAACTTTTACAACTAGCTACTTCTTAACAATTGTATTTATTATTGGGTTTCCTTAACTTATTTTAACTTTTAATACAACAGTTTCATGTTGAATGTGTGGTGTGTAACAATAATATTTCATGGCTAAATATATAGAGTGTTTTAACCCAAAAAATAATGGTGATAATTTATGTTTGCAAGCATGCACATATTGTGAGCGTCAAAATAAAGTCAACACCACATATTATTAAAAGAAAAGCTTATTTATAATAATACAAATAATTGAATATTGGAAAATTATATTGCATTTTAGTTATAGTTATTTAAGTAAAATTAATTTCATTATTATCAATATTTTAGTAGTTGTTCCAGCTTAAGGTCTTTTCATAAATAAATTTAAATTTTTATTTTCAATATTTCGCTGAAGAAGCTACACAAAAGTTTCTTTAGGAAATTTCTTTTTTTTGTGAGTCATTGTTTGAATAAGAACAATTTTTGTTTATTTATTTACATTTCCCTGATGATGGTCAAAGATTTTGACCGAAATATTGGAAAAAATAAAATTAAATAATAGATAAATATAAAGAAAAAAGTTTTTTTTTTATTGTTTAAATCTGACCTCAAGCCGAAATAAGAAAACAACAAAACATAAATGTTTTTTATTTACATTTGTTGAAAGAAAAAGAAAGAATTATTGATCAAAATAGCCCGTGAGGAAAAACAAAAACCTCAATAATAATATTTAAATATTTTTTATGTTTCATATTTTTCTAGTTTTTGTTAATGAGTTGTATATTGCTTAACAATATTTGTTTTAAATTTTGTTTTAAATTTGTATTTATAGTATGTATGTATTTAGGTATTTACTTTATATTGACGCCCACAGTAATTATAATTTACTATAGAAAATTTATTAATCTACTCTGCTTATTGATAAAGTTATCAATAAATTCAATTTTTTAAAGAAAAATTATCGATAACTTTAATTTCCTATAAAAAAGTTATTAATAATTTTAAATTAAAGTCGCTCGATAGTTTTTCTTAGAAATGTTATAAAAAAAATTTATACTTATTTAAGAAAGTTGTCAATAACTTTATAAATTATTTCGTTATTGCTTAAGCATAAGTTAGAACTTTTTTTTAACAATTTTGTTATAATATATATCTAAATATATTTAAACAAAGTTTAACTAAATATTCAATAAGTGTAACACAAATAAGCCTTGTATTGTAAGCCAGCGAATATCTTTTTTGTACATCAATAAATTTGCGAAGAAAGTAAAAATGTATATGTATTTTAGCCACAAGAATAAAACTTTATTATTATACCCTCATATATTTTTGCTCCAAAACATATGCATAGTAGTAATACTTCAATAGATGTGTGAGTTTTCGTTTTATGGGAAAAGGGAAACAAAACTGTAACCACTACATATTATCTTTTACTTTGTCAAAGTTTTCTTTTATTATATACAACTTTATCGTATCTGCAGTTTTTACTACTGTCATTTACTTTAACTCAACTCATACTGTATATTTGCCAACACATAGAAATATGTTGTTACACTGCTTACGAATATGCATGAGATGAGATGAGAGTGTGTGACCATGTTATATCTCATTTTATATATGTACTCGTATGTATGTATATGTAGATACAATATTATTTTTATTTTATCTTTTTACATCCTTTAGAATAGTTTTTTACAAGTTTGGTTATTTTGTTTGTATTTTGTACATTTCAACTGTGTTTGCTGGTTTTAGTTTTTACTTTTTTCTCACTTTATGGAATGGCATGTTAATGTAATTGTGTTAGTGTTGTGGCGAACAAATTACATAGAAAAAAGACGAATGAGGAAGTTTGAAATCGCTTCTTGCTTCCAGCGAAAAAAAAACAAGAAACACATAACGCATCACGCTTCCGGTGATGGGAAAATTTTATAATCAAGCTTAGTTTTGCTGTTGCTTGTATTTTTTGTATTGTTTTTCGAGTTATCGGTTTTACTTTGTTTTTGTTCTTGAATTTGCCTCTGCACTATGGATTGGTAGTAGAAAAAAACATAAAACTAAATAGCAAGAACAGTGTGTATGTATACAAATAGTTTTCATGCCACATGTGTTTTAGTTGCGTTGGCAACATTTAACGCTGGTTTTACAGTTTCCATTTTTATTTTTTAAAAGTTTTTCTCTTCTTTTTTTCATAAAAAGTTACTTGTGATGATACATCAACTAAAATTCATTTCCGTGGAAAATTCATTTGCTACATTTTTGTTACTGACACAAATACTCTTGTGAAACTTTTATAAGTATATATAGTATATCTGTGCGTAAGTATCTAGTTAGACGCGTTGTTTGGCTTTTTCTTTGTTTTTCTATAATTCTTTATTTCTTTCGACATTTTCGTTCTTGCTCTCGTTACCATGTTTTTAATGATGTCAACATTTCTTTTAATATAATTGCATATTATTTTCTTTAGCTTCATGTTGTTGCTTTTTGTTGTTTCTTATTTTTTACGTAGATAAATCGCCTGTCTCTAAAATGATAAATTTAGCAATTTTATAAAACTTTTTCTTTACAATTTTTTTTAATTATTTATCTTTATTACAAAATCTACCCATCTAAAATTTAAAAAAAGTACGAAGTGCGAGTGTATAACTGTGTGTTCGAGATGGAGTTGTGAGGGAGAGAAACGTTTGTACTTCTTGTTATCTTTGATTAAATTATAGAAATTAAATTTTTGGTTTCCTTATTGTGAAGATTGTGTAAACCATAATTAAATAATCTTCTTGTATAGACCCATAAACTTTAATACTTTAATTAAATAAAATTGTTTTTATATATTTTCCTTTTTTGCTGGCTGTGGTAGAAGTTTGCCTGTATTACACGCAAAGAAAAATGTTAGTTCAAATATGCTCAATTTCAGTTTATTTATCTAATACTATAAGTCATATTTACTTGAATTTTCCAAAGATATTTAACAAAAACATTAATAAATGAAAATTATTAACTAAATAAAACATTAATCTAACAATATTTAATTTAAGACATAACATGATTTGCTGCTGATCGAATAAAGTATAATAAAGTATGTATACTCGTATATAAAAAGAAATCGATAAAATATAATTTGAAACTTTATGTACACATAATTTCAAGTGTATCTACATATCTCGTATACATACAGATTTTGCAAACTGACTACAAAATACACACTGTATTAATAGTTTTAAATTCAACAACTATAAATTTTTTCATCAAGTGATTTTTAAATTTAGTTTATTAAATAACCACTTCTCTGTGTGTTTAAGTTGTACCACAAAAATTTACTATTCTTTTTAGAAACACTTAAACATCCATACATATAAACATACACATACTGATCTCTTTTCCTATATAAATTTAAAAAGTTAACAGGCGTAGAATTGTATGGGAAACCCTAGGGAGACACATATTCACACACACTATATTCACTTTATCACACAAGTATGTATGTATGTACGTAAATACTACATACATTGTTACTGTAGGTTATACGTCTTTTGTTTTAAGTGTTTTTGTATGAGAGTCCCGTAATTAAATTTAATTTAACGTGTATCTGTCAGCCCTCACACAAATACACATACACATTGTGTATTACTTAACAATGAGAGAGTAAAAGACAAAAACATCTTTATTAAAACTTAACGCTTATAATCACTTTGTATTATTATGGCATCATCGCCATCCACATTTACATTCACATGCACATCCCCGTCGACATGCACATAATCAACATTAACGTTTTTACCAGCACAATGGCAAATGATCATCAAATACAGCCGCAGCATCTACGGTGGCATTTTTTTTTAATTGCAAAAATGTGTATAAAGTTCTTTGTCTCTTCTTTACGACTTCAAGCGATCATAAAAAATTAACATTAGTGACATATAAAAGCTTAAATGTCAAGAAGACTTGCACTATGCTGTATTACTAGTAAACACAGACTCTCATTGAAAGTTTAATATGTACAAAAAGGTATTAGATATGCCTTTAATTCCGAATGAATCATATATTATTCTTAATTAAAGACTTTTTAGTTGATAAGGACACTTCAATATATTTAATAAAGGATATTGGCATAAGCAAAATTTTCGATATATTATCTCTAGAAAATTTAATTTAAAGTTATCAACAAATTCAGTATAGAAAATAATTATTTATTTTAATTAGTATTATTATTGTAATAAATCTCTTAAAAATGTTGGTATCCAAATTTAATTCAACACAAATAAGTTTCATGTACATATATAGAAATTATAATTAGTCAAAGGGCTCTTTGAATAATGGCCCAGGAAAAATGGCTCCAAAGAAAAAACACGAAAAAAGACCCAAATTTTGGGGTCAAATTTCTTTATGAAATTTAGTCTTAATTTATGAAAAATTACCCTTAAATGTAAGGCGGCCCAAATGTTAGGGCCATTTTTCATAGCGAAAAATTGCCCCAAATATATAAATGAATTTCCACCCCAAATTTTGTAATTTTTATAAAATATTTCTAAACGAAATAATGAAAAATCCCATTTGCATTAGATTTTTGGGGTAATTTTTAATTTTTATATATGTATTTTACAATATTAACGAATGAAATTTATCCCAAAGTACAAAAACAAAATATCTTGGAACTTTTTCCATTTTACGAGTTTGAGGTAATTTTTCATTATGCAATGCAATCCTTAAGTAAATTAAAAAAAATCCTAAAAATATCGTTTTTTTTGGTTCTTTTTAATAGAAAATTGAAATTGTCGATATTTTTTTTTTTTTTAATTAAACTATAAATGTCATCATCGATATCTCTCTTTTTCAAAATATATGTTATCTACCAGCGTTGTCAACTTTGAAATTTCAAATCGCACTAAAATGGAGAAAAAAAAACGCGCCATTAAAAAAAACACACCATGTTTAAATGTTTATTCAATTAATTTTACATAAAAAGTATAATATTTTGTATTATAAATATAACAATAAAACAGTCCTCTGCAGTTCAGTGTTTTTATAAAAAAAAAATAAAAAATAAATTAAACAAATTTGTTTGTATTCCTTTGTACTAGATATGCATGTAATTATTTTTTTTTAATTTTATAAATTCTATATAAAACTTTTTAAAAAGAGATCAGCGATTAATAGTAAAAGTAATAATAGTAAAAGCCTTAAAAAAACCAAGCTAATAAAGATAAAGTAAGTATTTAACCACTCACAATTTAACTCACAAAATGGTATTCGGAACTGAAGTACTAGTTGGTAAAAATGTCTAATTTCAGTACATATTTAGTACTTTTTTTTAATTATTTTTGTTTGCTATTTTAAGTACATATTTCTATTTGGATTTTATTTAATAAAATTTCTTAGGGCTCTACAGTTCTGTAAACCAAACCAACAGGCTACACGAGAATTTTTATTTCCATGTTTAAAATGTTAATTTTATTTTCAAACAAAAGTTTTCACTCTATTCACCTTTAGCAATAACTTTCATGTGACGAATTTGATAGTATGTATTCATTTATCATACATTCGTATTTAAAATACATTTAATTGGGTCCTTTTTCATCGTGTAGATTTCATGATAATGAATTATTAAAAAACTGCAATTAAAAATTTGTAAAAATAATGATTTCATCAAATTTTCGGAAAAAACCCGCCGAAATTAAAAAAAAAAACTCTTCTGTACACTGCTCACAAGATTTACATGGACAGCGAGCCAGCCATACTGACGGACTGACGGACATCGTTAAATCGACTCAGAAAGTGATTTAGAGTTGATTGGTATAATTTAAGGTGGGTGTTTGACCAATATTTCTGGGCGTTACAAACACCAGCGCAAATCCAATTCCACTATTGTGGTGTGGGGTATAATGAAATAACAACAAAAATAATAATAATAAGCTATTAATTAATTTTACATTGTTTGCCTTTCCTTTTCTATTCAAATATTAAGCTAATGAAATATTCATTAAAAAGATGACACACAACAATAAAGTAGAAACTTTTCATTTTAAAAACGATTGGCATTAAAGGGATTTTACAAACACACGTATACACAGGATACACACATGCATATGGATATTTTAGAGGTATCAACATATTCATATATAAATACATGCCAGTAAATTGGTAAGGAAACACAAACACTCCCATCAAAACATACGAGTAGCTTGCTTCCAACGTACCCAGCAAACACACATGTTTGATGTCACATTGAGAATAATTTCATTTCAAAGCATTCTCAATTGTGCATGTTCGAGAATACTTTGGTATATTTGTGGTTTATAGTTGCAGTTGATATTAAATGCAAATCTTTAAATCTGTGTCTGCTGGGTGTGAACATACATGCATTTACCAGAACCATTACTCTCTACTACTCTCTTGGTTTTGTAGCTGTTTTTTTATTTTGTTTTTCTTAACATTCATATTAGAATATTCCGCTAAGAGTCTGGCAAAGTGAAGAGGTTTTTGGCAACACAAAACTACAATGACTTGCCTAACTCATGTATTGAAAATGATTCACTATTCATAACATATTAAAGTCATGTATACTTACAGTGGGGAGCAAAAATGTATACATGTTTGTGTACTTTTATGGCATGAAAATAAAACTAATAACGAAAATTGAGAAATGTTTTTTGTCATTTACCTTGGGTATAACGCTAAACAAAATAACTTACAGTGCAAAATGGATAACAAAAATAAACAATTGTACCAACAAAACTTTCACGAACGCAATTTTGCACAAGTGTGTTATTTTAAATATTTGAACAAAAATATCAAAGTTTACCTTAAGATTTGTTTTATTTAGGACTTAAAATAAAGCAAGTGGTAAACACTTTTTGCAAATTATGCAACACAAATCAAATTATATAATAATAAGAAACTGTCAAAAAACTGTTAAGAATCATTGATAAAAATATTTTAGCAATAACAAAATGTAGCTATATTGGTTGTGTATAAGCTAAACAGTAAGTCAATCGGTGGACATGAGAATCCAAAAAAAAAAAAGGCGTTCTATTATTCACAAAACACAAATCAGAGGTCACACGTCTCACAAATGAAAAGAGACAAGTATTCAATACCACGCATTGCATTTATAGCAAACTCGGTAGTCGATTGACAGCAAGGCGAGATATTGGTTACATCACAGTAGCAAATATATGAGAATATGCATTGTCGATACAAAATGTTTATGTTAGATGACTGGTAACATGTAATCTGGTCAGACGAATGCAAATTTAATCGTTTTCAATCCGACGGTAAACAATATTGTTGTCGCCTAACAGCCCGCAGAATTCTAAGGCACCATGTTAAGCAAACATTGAAGCACGACGGAAAAAACGTCATGATATGGGGTTGCTTTACATGGGGCACCTAGGACCACTGCAAAGAATCGAATTTCAGATTTCGTAGAAAAATTTGGTAAAGAGTATGCCAAAACGTGTAAAAAGTGGTTAATGAAATAACTTATATAAACTATAAAGATTACATTTCCATCAAGAGGTTTTTTAAAGGTATCATTAGTAATCACAAAATCGCTTTTAATCAATAATATTGAAAAATAAGATATTAAACAAAATATTTCAAAGTTCTCAAAAAAGTTGGTTGCACTGTGTAAAGTAATTAGAAATAAGAATTACAATGACTAATAGCGGAGAGATCCAAATTAAAGTTCGATGTTGAAGATGTACTAGTATGATGGTAACTGTGATAGTACTTACAGTTTCGCATTTGTTTTATTTCAATGTTTAATAGAATTATATCTAATTATTTTAAAAGGCTTTAATAAAATAACTGCACGAAAGCCGAATGAGGAATTTTCACCAGCCTAATGGACTCTTGCAAGGAACGCATTGATTTTTCAACAAAAAAATTTTATTTTCTCTATGTTCAGTTTAATTGAAGAATGTTATCCGACTGTAATCCAGTTTCGGATTAGGTCCAGCATTAATTAAATTAATTCAGAAAATTTCCGAATACCGAAACTTTTACAAAGTAAAAACAAAAATTATGGAATTTTATACATAAGTAGTGAATACAAAATCTTACATTTTAATAATTATATAATTAGAAACGACCAGAAATGTTTATAAAAAACATTTATATAATTTTAAAGAAGAAATTTTTAATATTCTACATGAAATCTAAGGACATATATTTTATAGTCAAAAACCAGTCTTACAAACAAAACAGATTGCGAATAGATGCAAAGTTTTACCTCAATCGTCTGCAACAATTTGCTATTATCAATTACATTACATAAAATTTCCAAGTGGGTTTTTTAAATTGTTCTGCAATTTATAATTTAAGAACATTATTTATGTAGAACACTTACTTGTATTAAACATTTTCCAAGTAGTCGTATTTCATATCAATATTTAATCAAGCACCTCTAGAACATTGCAAATCTTAAAGCTTGTTTTTCCTTTGCACAGATATTTATGAGAAATTATTTATTTTTCCCTCAGCTAAAATTCAAGCAAAACTAGTTTTGCAGTATTGATCAGGAATGGAAAATAGCCTTTTAGATTTTGTACCAACTATATAAATAAAATGTACTTTTTAGACCTCCACAGTACCATTTTTAATAATTATTAAATAAGAATAAAACTCACGGCAAAATATTTAACATTATATATTCTTATTTATGAATGATCGGGTTATTTGTGAAAAGTCAACCTTGATAAAAATGTATATATTTATATTCGTGCATCCACCGACTGCATTTCAAAAATTACAAAATTTATTATGTTAAGAATGTACTGAAGAAATAGAAGAGTTCTAAAGTTTTTGAAATCCTGCTTAACTTTTTTAATTTAGCTTAAAAATAGTAATTAAAAGGTTCCCTTTGTTCGATAATTCAATTAACAACTTTTCTTCGTGATTAACATCTTAAAGATCACATGGATATCAGTTCCAAAATGTTCATGAAACTTAATAAAATCATCTCTTCGGCTTAAATCTTAAAAATTCCTAAATCATATATTTATCTATTCCATCTGAAATGCCAATTTTGAATACAGCATTATGAAATTGTACCAAATGACTCCTTTAGTAGTACGTAGTACCACGGCAAATGTATCAAAAAAAAAAGTACAATTGTACCATGTTTGCCAACCCTTCTGTGATTTATAAGGATACCACAGAAAATATGTTGCTACTCTGCAAGAATTCATTTGTATACATGCAAATGTTTGAGAAATTTTTAAAAAGTGAACCGCAACAGTAGTAGTAGTAACATCAAGCAATTTTTGAGTAAGTTTGCAATATTTGCGATGGTATCTTCAACATAAAACAACAGCAACAACCATTACAATTATATAAAGTATACAAAACTTATTGTACAGAATGTAAAGTAATTAGTTCTTGGAAAACGATAAATGAAAACAATTTAGACAACACTTATTACTTTCCATTAACGATGCCAATACCGAAATCCCGAATTTGTTTTAAAAAATGCCGGGATTTTACAAAGTCATCAACAAAAATTTAAATTTTACAAAAGTGTGTCAAAGAAATAAAGATGAAAAAACTAAAATTAATTTTTAAATGCCAAACTCGAACGCACATCAAATGTGTCTACGGTTTTTGGAATTGCAAATTGCTATAAAAAAGCTTTAATGGATTTTAAAGCTCAACAGATGACAGTGAAGAATTTGTTTTACTTAAACAAATAATTGTCTTTTTAAATCCGGTTAAAGTAACAGGTGAAGCGCTTTGTTGCAGTGATATGAATCTCTGCTGATGTCGCACTTTTATTTATACTTAAAGAGATATCAAAAAGTGATTGCATATTAAGCGATGAACTAGTAAAATCTCCCCTTAAATGTAACCAAGAAAGAAGGACGATTTACCTAAAGCTGCTAAATTTTTTGAAAAAAACCCAAAACTAAAGAATGAATTTGATAATGAGGTAGAAATGTTTGTTATTAAAAATGAATTAAAAACGTTGATTACGAAACAAATGAATTGAAATATGTGCAAGCACCCCATAACACCTAATAATGTATGTAATGATATAGAATCAAAAATTTAAAAAGAAATATAATTATTTGTTTCGGAGGATGAGAAAGGATTGTTTACTCAATCAGCATAACAACTTTTTTTGCTCACAAACGATGTGAACGATGTTTTTTTGTCAACTTCATATATTGATAACAAAATTAAATCAAGATTCTCTTTACTTTAGATTCCTTAATATTTTTAAGAAGCTTTTTTAAGGTCGAACGATAACATTCTATTGCTTTTAAATTAATATAGAAATTAAAGGCGAAATGACATATTTTCTTTGTAAAGCTAACATTTCAATGTTATTATGTTTTTAAATTATTAATGGTTTATAAACTTTTAATAAATTTAAAAATTATTGCTATGAGGACAGAAAATGTTTATTTTCAAACATTTTTATATTTAAGATAAGTTACTTTTTTAAAATATATATATAGTTTTTATTACTAATAAACCAATTTGTTTTAATATAAAACAAAAGTTCCGAAATCCCGGGATTTGAAGAATCAGTCCCGTTTGGCATCCCTACTTTTTTTCCTCCCGCACAAAAGGCACAATTGCTATAAAATCTATTTAAATCTGTAGTTCAAGGGAACAATTATTTAATTTTCGAATAGTTTATCTCTGCTACGGGTTCTGTGTGTTGTATTTCTGTAAGCTTCTACAAAAAGAAAAAATACATTCAACGTGCAAGTTTATAATAATTTATTATTATTATTTACTGAAATCTTACTTAAGTTTCATTCTCTCTTATATTTAAAACAAGTGGAAAACTGCACTACTTCAAAATAATCAGGCTCAGAATTTATTATAATACAAAAAATAAAAAGAAATCCCGAATTAAGTAAATACATACCGGAATTATTTTAAGTAAATACATACCGGAATGACTGTGACTGCAATAATTTCTCATATCCAACTTATATTGTTCCCATTTATTTAAGTTCTTTCTACGTTTTACATATACGTAACGCTATAGAATATATTTCTTCGAAGAATAAAAATAAGCACATTTAGATTTGTTATGATTTTCCGTGTTAAAAACAACGGATACATGTATAAATCAAACATCTATTATCGATGAAGTCTTATTTGGAAAGGAAATTTGTGTGGGGCTAAGTGATATAATAGCCTGATTTTAACCAGTTTCAATACCAATCGCCCTGTTTTTGTCCTGCTGATATTAATAATGTAACATTAAAAGGTAAATATAGGCATTAAGTGTAATGATACAGTTAAAACAATAAAAATAATGAAAAAATTATATTGGAAAATGTGCAACATAAAGTACGGAATCTAAAATACCGTCCAATAAAATGCAAATTACAGAAATTACACTGGTGTAAAGACTAGATTATTCACAGCTGCGCGCAACTAATTCAGGACAGTAGTCAATACTTAAATCCTTATATTACAGCTAATATTTATTTATTTTTTATACACTACCCCACCATAGTGGGGAGGGTATATGTTTGTAACGCCAAGCATTATTTGTCCAACACCTACCTTAAAGTATACGGGGTGAGTCTGTCTGGCTGACCATGTAAAGCTTGTGCGCAGAGTACTGGTCACAGTTTTGAAAATATTTCGATCAAATTTGCTACATTCTCGGACTTTTGGGATTGAAATTGGTTCCGTATTTCACCTAGCCCTCCCGAAATAGGGGTTTACCTGTTATAAATGTTTAAATGATGCAAGTATGAAAAAAAAAATTAATTACAAATAAGTGGTATATGAAGCCAAATCACATCTACAAATTTTGTACAGATCGGTCCATAATTGAGCACAGCTCCCATATAAAGCCCACTTCCGAAAATCACTTTAAAGAGCATAAATCTCTTAAAAATGTTGGTATCCAAATAAAAATTAACACAAATATGTTTCATTTGGTACAATTTTGTGATAAGCGGTCCATAATTAGTCGTAGTTCCCATATAAGACTCTCTTCCGAAAATCACTTTAACGAACATAAATGCATTTAAAATGTTGGTATCCAAATAAAATTAAACACAAAAAAGTTTCATATATACAGAAATGATGACACCTAATTTTATAATGGTCGGTCTATAATTAGTCGAAACTTCCATTTAAGACCCTCTCCGTAATCCACTTTAAACTTCATAAATCTTTTAAAAGTATTTATGTATATCGAGATAAAGTTTAACACACATAATATTTATATGTAAACAGAAGTCATGCCACTAAATTCTGAATGATCGGTCCATAATAGGTCATATCTCCCATATAGCGCCCATTTCGGAAAAATTATTTTATACATATACTGCGTGTATAGTATTATATGGTCCGACTATACTTTCTTACTTGTTTTCTTATATTTTTAGATATAATTCTACAAGTATCTATTAACAGCTTCTTTAAGGTATATGCTTCATATTGTCGATTTTCAGCATAAATTCGACGGCTTAATATTTCCCTTATGCTCTCAATGGCGTTCTAATCAAGAGAACATGTGGGCCATTCCAGTACATTAATAGTTTTCGAAGACAATCAGCCCTTTGTTTGATGACTTACTTGTATAGGAAGGAGTCTTGCTGAAAATAATTAGCTTTTCATTAGTATTATCTAACAATGGCACTAATTTTGCATATAGTAATTTCTTTATCGTGGTTCCTTCAATATGTCTCTCCAAGAGCTATTGAAATCATCTGGACCATAAGGATTGAATTATTTCTTTTCGGAAAACATCATCTTAAACAAATATTTGTTTAAATAGTGAAACTATTAACAAAGATTATCGGCTTACTGGTTTCCAATTAGTTTGTAAGTTTCTTTTAGCGAATTCAAATCCAAAAAGATCATTAACCATACTCTTAAAACGAAGTACACGTTAAAAAAAACGTTATTTGCAAATTACAGATTCAAACAATTGATATTAACAATCAAAAGTTATTTAAATAAACTATGTAACCTTAAACTATTAAATATGTCATTGACAAATGTATGTTAATTTTCATATATATATTTTAATAACAAAATTATTCAATGTTAATTCCAAATCGTTTGCTTTAACATAAAAAATATTAAAGTTTTAAAAACAAAAACAATTAGTAATTAACTTTTGCATTGTCCTAAATAAACAAAGTAGACATAAAAGACTTGACTCTTTTAATGTTTATAACTATTTTCAACAATTCTGGCCTTAAGCAACAAATACAGTATTTTTGTGTTTGGTACATTATTTATTTCGTTGTTTTTGTTGCCATAATGTTTGTTATACGTATGTATGTATAGTACTTTTATTTAGCCTACATTTCTGGCTGAATTTTAAATCATCAGGAGAATTAAGGTCTTCACGTAACTTAAGGTATACATAAATATATATATATTTTTCTTTTATAGGTATATTGTATTTTTTTGTTATATTAAAACATGTCTTACTATATATGACCTATATAGCAGTATGCATGTTTTAAAAAACACATCCACATACCAAATTTCTTTTTGTTCTGCCCCTAAAAGCATACTTTAAACATAACTACATGCATATATACATTCATACTTTTCTCTTTACTTGTTTGTTTTTGTTTTTGGCAAAATACATTTTTAGCTGGAAATTGTTATTGTTGTTTTGCTTTTGTGCTGCGGCTGTCAGTATTGTTGTTGTTGCGCTGTAAAGCCTCTGTTTATTTATTTACCCTTGTTGTTTAATGCATTTTGAAGTTTGTTTCTTTGTTATACCCTACACCACAATAGAGGGGAGGGTATATTGGATTTGTGCTGATGTTTATAACGCCCATAAATATTGGTCCAACACCCACCCAACTTAAAGTATACCGATGGGCTCAGAATCACTTTCTGAGTCCATTTAACGATGTCCGTCCGTCCGTCTGGCAGGCTGGCTGTCCATGTAAAGCTTGTGCGCAGAGTACAGGTCGCAATTTTGAAGATATTTCGATAAAATTTGGTACGTGATATTTTTTCGGCCCAAGGATGGATGGAATTGAAACTGGTGAAAAACGGTCCATTATTTCACCTAGCCCAAATCTAAATGTCCTCCCGAAATTGGGGTTTACCGGTCATAAATCTTTGAATTATGCAAGTATGCAAACAAAATTTACCACAGATAAGTAGTAAATGAAGCTAAAGCACATCTACAAATTTCGTAAAGATCGGTTCATAATTAGTCGTAGCTCCCATATAAAGCTGGAGGTCCACACCAAGCGTCTACGAGTTTCACGCGTTCTAAGCAACTGTCAAAAAAGTAGAATCAATGTAGTTGTATGTTTTAAGTTACACACTCAAAAGCGTAGGACACGTTGACGCTTGAAACGCGAAAAGTTCGTTTACTTTCTACTTTTGAACGCGTCGCAAGCGGCGAACAGCTGACATTGACAAATGCAAAGCAAATTTTTTTTTAAACGTGATGTCACTAAAAAAAATGACAGTTGAAAAACATTTTTATATGAAATTGACAAACAAACCGATAAAAACTTCATATAAAAACAAAATTAGCTGGGCTACGGCATCACCTCCGAAAGTACATACATATACATATGTATATAAAACACAAATGATTGACGCGAAAAATCTTCGCATGTAACTTGAAATACTTGACGCTTAAACCGTTTAGAAAGCTTAAAACGCGTTGACGCCAAAACGCGAGTTGTGGACCTCTAGCTTAAGGCTCACTTCCAAAAATCACTTAAAAGAGCATAACTCTCTTAAAAATGTCGGTATCCAAATAATATTTAACACAAATATATTTAAAATATATACAAATAATACGGTGTAATGTTAGTGTGAGCGGTCAATAATTAGTCGTAGCTTCCATATAAGACCCACTTCCAAAAATCACTTTAAAGAGCATAACTCACTCAAAAATGTTGGTATCCAAATAAAATTGAACACAAATATATTTCATATATATACAAATAATACGGTACAATTTTATTGTAATCGGTACATAATTAGTCGTAGCTCCCATGTAAGGCCCACTTCCGAAAATCATTTTAAAGAGCATAACTCACTCAAAAATGTTGGTATTCAAATAAAATTTGATACAAATAAGTTTCTTAAATACACAAATAATGACACCTAATTTTATAATGGTCGCTCCATAATTAGTAGAAACTCCCATATAAGACTCTCTTCGTAATTCACTTTAACTTCCATAAATCTTTGAAAAGTATTTATATCGATATAAAGTTTAACGCATATAATATTTATATTCACAGAAATCATGACACTGAATTTTGGTCCAAAATATCTCCCATATAATACCTATTTTTGAAAAACTGTTTTATATTTACATATACTAGGTGTAGGGTATTATATGGTCGGGCTTGACCGGCTATACTTTCTTACTTGTTATCGTTGTTGTTGCTGCTGCTGTTATCGTTATTTTGATGTGGTATGCAATGGCATTTTTAATGACTGACTGACTGCCTGGCTCAGAGATTCAATGACTAATTCTGTTTTAAAACTATAAATTAAAAGCAAAGATGATTGTCAAACCAAGCACGAAATTTTTATGTTGAAAGCAAATATTTTCTCTGTAAATGTTCCATCTAGGATGAGGCATTATTTTTATTTTAAATTTAAAATTTGACTTTAAATTGTACATACATATGTATGTATATGTTTTTAAATACCTGGGGCCAAATTACCGCATACGATATCGAGTAAAATTTATCGTAATTTTCTTATTTGAAATTATGGCATTCGATATCGAGCAAGAAATTTATTACATTTTGTCATAATTTCGATATTGAAATAATTTTTCGATACGATAGCTCATTCGATCACGAATGCGGTAATTTGGCCCATGTACTTCTATTGATGTGTATATTATTTTAATGGTGAAATTAATGAGTTTAAATATTATTGTTATAAATGCCTACCACCGCTTAAGAAAATATAAGAATATTTTACTTCTTTTAAGTTGCCAATCCTACTATAGACTTTAATAATATTAATATTTTTAGAGCAAAAAATCAGAAATTACATTATTATTTACAATTAAACGAAATTTCCAAAAAAAAAAATCAAAAAATCCTAATAAATGCTAAATGATGAATAAAAATACAAATTTTGTAAATGATTTGAAATTGAGAACTTCAGAGAAAATTTAATATTTGATTCCAAATTTATTAAAATTGTTTAATATTTCAATTCAGATTGTTTCTTGAGCTACTTTAAGGTTTTGTAATTTAAAGTTTGTATTATATTTTTAATCCTTATTTATCTGGTATTTAAATTGTCCAAGATTGCAAAGTCAAATAAATACGTGCTTTGACCCTCTAAAGCGTGTTATCCGTTTTTTGAATAAGTTTAACCAATTTCAAGCACTGATAATTGAGAAGGTCAAATATAAGGGACACTCTAATCTGCATAGATACAAAATATGCATAATAAATATGCACTTATCAGAATCTAAAAACTATATACATATGTATATTTCTACTCCTACAATAGAATATTAGTCAATAAGTGGCATTAATATTTCCTTTTGTCATACATTTAATTTCACAGCTTTTTTACAAATTTTATTTGATTTTTTTATGTACATATGCATGTGTACTGAATAGGGAAAGAGATAAATGATAAATAAATAAATTCTTGCATAAGTACACACATATGCATACAATCCAGAGATGGGCATATTGCACTATATTTTTAGTGCACTAAAAATCAAATAATTAGTGGTAGTGCTATTAAAATTTCACTACCACTAAATGGTTAGTGGTAGTGCAACATCAATTCTTTTTTAAACACCACTAAAATGTAGTGGTAGTGCAATTCTTTTTTAAATACAACTAAATGGTTAGTGGTAGTGCAAATAAATATTGGTAGTGAAATTGTTAGTGCACTAAAAATATAGTGCATTATGCCCATCTCTGATACAATCAAACATCTGTATAAATTGTTCATTCATTCATTTGTATACAATGGTGTGAGCTGAAAGGCATTTTCTCACATTTATTCAATCATTCATTCATTGTGTAAATTTTACAGGATGTAGTGACATTGTCAATTTGCATCAATGAAATATTTACATGCACATATATATGTATTGTATGTACATATGTACGATTTGCTCATATTTTTTATAACATCATTTTCTTTTTACTTTTTGTCATGAATAAAAAAACAATTAACTCTACGTTATTATCCTCATTGTATGATTTTTCATGCCACAGTTATACGAACACAATCATCAGTTCTTAGTTATATATTTATATATTATATTTAAGTTTTTTTTATCAATTTGCTGGTTCGCATTTTCTCTTCCTTCTTAGATGCACATGAAGCAAATTTTAAACGAAATTGTTTGTTTTACAAATTATACGAAAATAAAAGAATACTTTTTTGTTGAACATAAATTTTATTTTAAGGTACTGGGCGTATTTTTTCTTATTCTGGCCACTACTAGTACAGCTGGCGATTAACTCTGCTTAAACTGATTGTAGCATTTAATGTTGACATTTTAAAAAAGGTTTGGTAAAGATGAAGTTTGGTAATTAAATGGTATTATGACTTGGTCCGAAAAGTTAGCTTAAAAGGGGTTTTTGGGGAACTTTAAATATGTATTATAAAAGAAGTGGAGAAATTTGAGGCTATGAAGTCAATGGGCTTAAAATTTTTATTGATACCAATGTAAAGTACAAATAAGGAAATATAATGTCAGAAAAGTGGCCACCTTTAGCACATCTGCAGTAGTCCTCCATTTTTACAAAATGTTGAAACTTTTTTTTGCAAAAACGCATCACTTAACTCTTTTAGAGCATCAGTTTTTTGTTGTTGACCTTTCGTCAATATTATATAATAAATCGGTTATTATAGTTTTGTAGAATTTTACAAAAAGAACTGCTCATCTTTTAAGGCCAAGAACGAAATTAGCCAAATACTACATTGATCGAAACACATAGAAGTTGGGTGGGGCAAAGTCAGGACTATAACGCGAGTTAGGTGAAACTTCCCAACCACTTATTTCTATATAGTTTTAATAGGTATTGCAACATGTGTTCGAGCGTTGTCATGATGAAATATTAAGCTTTCATGTCTGGCCACAAATTCTGCTCGCTTCAAACGAATCAGTTGCATTCGGTATAGGTTGCTTGTGATGATCTGGCTAGAGTTATGGAGCTCATAATAGATAGGAACCTTTTGGTCATACCAAATACAAAGCATTACCCTAGCGCCCTGAAAATTTGGCGTTGGTGTCACTTAACGTAATGGATACATACATATTTCAACGAAAATACTGATTCAGTGCAAAAATTATTATAGATCTTAGCAGCATTTCGGACATGCAAAATCGTCTTTCAAGATCTCTTCGCTTTAATAACTTTGTTTGCACTTTTATATTTACTAACAATACAAATTTAAACAGTTTCATGGATTTTTTTTGTTTAAATAAATTAAAATTGTAAGATTTTGTTCAACCATAAGCCTTGTTTTTGTACTTTTTATTTTTGAAATCAATTATGTATATGTATATTTGATGGGAAATGTACAAGCGAAAGAGAAATTCCAATATATCCGGTACGTACATACAGACATACATACTTACTTACATATATTATTTTATTGCCTTCCGGTTGAAACCCTTCTTAGTTTTCATTTACATTTCTATATGAATGAGCATTTTGCTTAAAGCATTTTAATCATCATTTACCATCTTAAATATTTGCAACTTTTATTAGTTTTGTAGTTTCTTTTATTTATTTTCTCTTGTGTTTTTCATCATTTTTATACATATTCCGTTCCGATCTCAGCCAGCCACAAATCACAGAATTATTATGATTTTTTATTTCTTTTTCATTGGTGCTAAAAAGATTTTCGCTGACTAACAGCAATTCCATCTATCAGCATAAATGAAGCAAATACGTGCAGATATGTTTGTATGTTTCTATGTATGTAGATTCATCTACTAAGCACACAAATTCATGCATCTATCTAACTTGTGCTAATGTATCTGTTCCTTACTATTGCTGGTTTATGTTTGTTATTGTTATAGTTTTTTTTTCTTTTTTTCATTTCTTCCGTTTTCTGTATTTTACTGAGTGTGTCCATTTGCGGCTTAGTTAAGAGATTTTATGTTGTTGTTTTCGATGGTGTTGAGTTGAGTTGAGTGTTTTTTGTTTGCTACTGCTGCTGCATAAATTTTACATGATTTGCAGTTAGTTATGTTTGTGTAGTTTATACTTTTATATCTTTTCTCTACAAATTCATTCATTTATTTCCTTACATAAATTCATTTACATGTATATGTGTGTGTGTATGGGAACTACATTTTAGATGGACTCGCCTGATAATTGGAATATTTAGTGTCGTTTATTGTTTAAATGTAAATTTATTACATTTTCGTTGTTTTTGTCTGTTTGTGAGTTTATATGTGTATAAAATATTGTTGCATATAAATATTATTCAAATGTTAATGTTCGCTTAGTTGAATTATTGCTGAATTTGTTGTTTAGTTTATTTTTCGTTTGTATATGTATTTTATTATTTTTTCACATTCATTGCATCTTATCATCAATTGTGTGTCGTTGTTAAAACAAACACGACAATAATTGATTCAAAATTATTGTTGGCCATTAAACTATTTAAATGTATATTTTATGAGGAGTCGCAACTCTGTTCACTATAATTTTATTGATTTAGAATTAGTTCAAAGTTTTTTGAGGTTTTATTTAATATTTAAGTAAAATATTTACTCGATATTTATTTATTGAATTATATTGATATAAACCAAATAAATATTGGTATTGATATCATTGCATAGTGTGCCAGGATGAAAATATTTTCTAAATAATCTGTATATATTATAATACATGTTTAATAAACAGATTTATTAATTAATAACTTTAACAATCTATATATATAAAAATGAAATGGTCCTTGTATGTAATGGTATCACGTGAGAACGACTGGAGCGATTTGGCTGATTTTTTTTATTCAATTCGAAATTCTCAGCAAATGGTTTGTAAAGAAAAAAAAACTCAAAATTTCCGGCTAAAACTAGGATTTTTTTTATTTTGTGAGTCCATAAAAAAAAGCTTTTTTGCAAATAAATAAGAACAGGCAGCTAGTGAATACATCTTATTCTATATCTATATATATAAAAATTAAATGGTATCACGTGAAAACGGCTGGAGCGATTTGGCTGATTTTTTTTTTATTCTATTCAAAATTTTCAGGAGATCAAATCATTAGTAAATACCGGGCGAAGCCGGGGCAGTCAGCTAGTTTTTCATATAAACGAAAGTTAATTGAGTCAATGTCATCCTTAAAACGTAACCTGAAATGGTGTTGAATGAGTTAAAGAAAGTTATATTGGGTATCCATTCGAATAATGCTCGTTCGAGTAATCGAACAATTTCTTACTAATAATTATTCGAAAAATTTATAAATGACCATTTTCGAATAATGAATAATTCGACAAATATTGCTTCTTTAGAAGCAAAATACGGAATTAATTCCACTTCCGAATGGAATTAAATTTTGTGACATGGCTGTATAGAATAAGGTGTTGAAGAAACTGGTATTTAAGATGGCATTGATGATGTAATGTTAACATATTTATTAAAATGTATAAAAGTGTTATTACTACCACTACTTATTATTTTACTTTATTTAAATTTTTTTGTATTACACTGTGAAACAAATTTAGTTCAGCAAAAGTTTGGTCGATTCTGAGAGTAAGGAGTGAAAATAGAGGCTAAATTAGAAGACCCGTATCGCGGCGTTTGTTTATGTTAGTTCGAATTTTTTTATCGACCTTCGAACTTTGCAGTCAAATGCCGATTTTCGGTTATTGTTTATATGGTTTTTTGGCTAAAACTCGTCGACTAATTGATATTTTTTAACTCTGTAAAACCAAATTATTGCAAATTGTTGCAAGTGGATTTATTATTATTTTAAATATTTACTCGAATTATTCAAACAAGTTAAAATATCTCATTCGAATTATTCGTTTTATTCGAACAAAAGAAAAATTTAATAATTTGGTTTCCTTAATGACAATGCAAACTTTTGTTAGTTGGTCCCATATTAAGCTCTTCCGATTCAAACATTCAATATTTTGAATTTAATCTTAGTGTTCCAAAAACCAAAGCTTGGATTCCGAAACGAGCAACAGTTTTGTATACTATTATGTATTCCAATACTATACAAAATTCAAAACTGTGCAAAAATATAAATTTTATTTTTGTTTTTTTTTCGAATCCTGCCTATGTGTTAACGAACAAACCTTTAATTGTATTTGATATATTTATGAATTCAATATAATTTCATAGTTATTGGTATAACTACACCATTATAGTTGGGAGGGTATATTGGATTTGTGTTGATGTTTGTAACGCCCAAATTGATTTAACTGTGTCCGTCCGTCCTTCTGGCAGGCTGAAAACAGGTAGCAATTTTGAAAATATTTCGATAAAATTAGCTACATGATAATTTTTTCGCACCAAGGACGATTGGTGTTGGAAGTGCTTAAAATCGGTGCATTATTTCACCTACTTCCCATACAAATGTCCTCCCGAAATTGGGTTTATCGGTCAGAAATATTTTATTTATGCACATATCCAAAAAAATTTGCAACAAATAAGTTATATGAAGCCTAATAACATCTACAAATTTTGTGCAAATCGGTCCATAATTAACCATAACTCCCACATAGGCCAACTTCCGAAAATCACTTTAATATGTTGGTATCCAAATGATATTTAACACAAATATATTTCATATATACACAAATCATGACCGGTCCTTAATTAGTCATAGTTCCCATACAAGACGCACTTCCGGAAATCATTTTAACGAACATAATTTCCTTAAAATTTTTTATATCTAAGTGGAATTCAACGATCGGTCCATAATAAGTGATAGCTCCCATATCAGATCATACTTTAACTCTTTATATTGAGATAAAATTTAACACAACAAATATATATATACACATTTTTTGATAATCGGAAAACATGTTTTTATACATTTACTTGCTGTAGGGTATTATATGGTCGTACTTAACCGACTATACTTTTTTACTTGTTCAAATATGCATTATTCCTTAAATATTTTTCTCCTACACTAAAATTTACTATTTTGTTTAGAATATTCGGTAAACAGAAAAAGCTCACTTGCAATATATTTCAAATAAATAAAAAAAATTTTGTGCGAGTCCGTATAATAAAAGTTTAAAACTTGATTTGAGTTTGAAATTTGATCTTTCATTTAAACTAATTTTATCTCTGTATTTAAAAATATAAATGATAGTAACAAGATAACTTAATCTACTCATTTGTAGAAATGCTAAAAGTAAATTAAATAAATTTTTCGACTTACTTAAATTAACTTACATCAAAGTAATGAATGAAAGTAATTATTCTTTTCACGCCCAAACTCTTATGCTCAAAACGAAGCCTACAACTTTAAATAGTTCGCTGACAATTTCAATTTAATTTTTATGGCAGGAAACAAAAACAACTGCCATTTTTATCTTGCCATCTTTCCCAAAAATTATTGTATACTTCATACCACAAACTTTTCTTTCCGTTTATAAATTAAGAAAGTTTTTTTTCGCATACAAAGTAAAATATACAAAATAATTTAGAAAAAACGAAGAAAAAACGAAACAATATCCCACTGAGACTAATTGTAAACCCTATTTCAACATGCATTCACCATAAAACAAAACAAAAACCCCAGAAAAATAAACTCAAAAGGATGCAAAAAGGAAAGGAAATTAGAGAAAATAAAACAAAAAATTTTAAAATAAGAAAAAAAAATTAAAAAACATTATAAAAAAGGAGGAAGAACTTAAAAATGTCAATGCAGTTAAATTCAGACACTCACTCCACAAAGGAAACGTACACAACACTTGAGCAAGAGAAAGAACTTAATAAACAAAACACAGCAGCAGCAAAGAGGAGCAGAGAACAACAGAGCAACATAGACTTGAAAAAAATATACAGCAATAGATTTGAGGTTTGTTTAGCTTGTATTGTTTTTTTTAATCGTAAGAAAATATAAAATAAAAATTTGTAGACAAACAAGGAAAATAATCTTCAACAATAAGCACGAAACAAAACTAACACGGCTACTGCTATTTTTAGACTATAAATAGAAAAATGTGAAAAGGAAATTAAAAAAACATACCCACATTTACTGGGCTTTTTCAACAAGAACTTTGTTTTCTAACAGGGGCATGCAAATTCTTCATATCTTCGGTCAACAGGATCGTCCTGCTATTAAGAGGTTGGTTGATAAAATTGCCGTATTTGGGCTTCTGAAAATCCAGCCTTTACATGTGAACGTGTCACTGTATAGAGCGCTATGTGGCTTGGAGGCTTGATTGAAAAATTTTTTTTCCGAAAATTCGGTTTAAAATATAGTTATACAGCCCAATCATGAATAAAAATTCCGCGGGAGTTTTTCCCTTTTTTTCCTATTCAAATTTATTGTTAAAAAAATAAAAACGGAAAAGACTCCCGCGGATATTTTATTCATGATTGGGCCGATAGTTTATGTATCAAGCTATCGATAGATGCTAACAACTGAATTTTATATATTATTAATGACATGATTAGGTGTGTGACAGGACGTTGTCGCATGTCACACACCTAAAGCAACAATAAATTTAATGGAAAACTAATTTCTCAATCGCATAGTTTCACGAAATTCAGTTGTTAATTGGCACCCCGACCATGCAATTTAATAACATTGAATTACCTTTTATGGGGCTATGTTAAAGATAGAATTCATACAGGGTCAATTGAAACTGAAATAGACCATTTTGACAGAGGGTGTTTAAAATTTTTGATAAAATAATTGATAAATGTATGCGTGGTCGTGGTAGACCTCTGTCCAATATCATTTTTCATTTATAATTGTCAACCATTACTCTTTCCGATGCAATAATAGTTCTTGTTGAAACCCCCTTTACTTTAGCTTCTTACTTTACTCCTGCCGCTGCTACTGTTTCTCATTTACTGTGTTTCTATACACTTTTAGGATAGTGCAATTGATGTCGCACAATGGGAATGAAACTGAATAAAACTTCAAACAAACCTTTGGGGATATGCAAGTGTTGGGCTTGATGTCATAAGCATAACTGCCAGATTTGACGGTTTATCGTCATTTTGACGATTTTTTGTTTCAAAGTGACAATTTGACGATTGACGATTTTTTCATTGAAAGTGACGATTTTCTGAATTATTAAAATTCTCTATCATTTGTTTGTTTTATTAATGTTTTTGTTATTAAATTCTCTCTTTTTTTGAGACAACAACTATTTTTCTCATTTAATATCATAAATATTAAGAAGAACATGACATAATTCAAAAACAAAATTAAGTAATAGTAGTATTTTCTTAATTATTGACAATTTTTAAGTTTAAGTATAATAATTCCAAATAATATTGAGTTAGGATAGTAGAAATTACTTATTTATCTGTAAACATAAAAAGTAATTTTAAATGCTGAATTCCATGAATTAAAATCTTTAGAGGAAAAAATTTCAACGGGGAAATTCTACATAAACTTCGCCTATTTTAACAAAACGTCAAAAGAATATTCAGCAAATAAATTTAAATAAAACAAAAATACTGAATTTTTTGAAAATAAGTATGTACTTGTGTATGTTGGATGACTCAAAATGTTATTTAAAACTTAATAAACTAAATTGTTTTGACTTTGTAATTGAACCTGAATTAATAAAATATTCTAAATTCACATATTTATTTATAAAATATTTATAAAATACTGTAATTTTAGCTGACCAGTTTTTGTTCAATTCGCTTTTGAACTTGCCATTTCATTTACACACGTCAATTCAGTTTTCGTACTCTTTAATGCAAAATTGACTAGTACCGTCAAGTTTGTACCCCTTTTGGTTTGTTTTCCTTTCTTATCAAAAATACTTGCATTGACGAGTTAGAATTGATAAGTGTGAAAGCGGACTAAGATATTATAAAAATATTACACAAGTTGTGTTTAACATTATATTTATTGTAATTTCTGTATAAAAATTTTTAAATTTATGTATTTTGATATGTATTGTACAAGAAACTATATAAATTTTAATTTTTATGTTTTCGTTTAAATAAAAATTTTAAAATACTATTAGAAATCGTGACTTTATTTTTTTGACGATTTTTAAAATTCAAAATGACGATTTTTTTCTTTTTTGTCGGGATTTTGACGATTTTTTTTTTAAATTCATCTAGTAGCCCTTGTCATACGACAACAAAGTTTTAAAAATTTTAGTTAAAAACTATATTCATACAAATAAAACTTGTGTGAGTTTTTCTACACCTAAGAAATCAAATAACTAAAATATAATAGAAAATTGTAGTTTGCTAATGTTTTTAAAGCGATCTGATATGAGTGAATAGTTAGAAAAGATTTTCTTACGAATTGTAAAATTATGCGAAAATATTGTTTCAATTGGAAGAAAAGATACAATTTTTTTTTATTTCTAGTTATGAGTTATTTTAAAATTAAGCTTACTTTATTTTAAAGTTATTTAATCACTGAACAAGTACACACTTTTTTTAATAACAATTCATCATTATCCCAACAAATACAGTAGGAACCAGCTTTAACGAGCTTCGTCGGACCAGTAAAAATAGTTCGTTATAGGCTAAGTTCGTAATTATTGTTATTATTATTCAAATATTTTTCGACGCATATTTTTCAGTTCATTATATTCAATTTATTAAATTGTTTTCATTTTAAACATAAATTAATTATTTAATTATAACCAAGTTCGTTATCACAGATGATTTATGTACGAAAAAAGCAGCAAAACATCTCAAGGCCTATTGTCAAATATTTTCAACAGCTTTTATCTAGTATTAAGAAGACCTACAACTGGAACAGTCTAAAAGAGATTAGTAATACAAATTAGCTTGAATAGCTAAAAGAGTTTTTAAACTGATGTTTAAAAACTTGTGAGACAACATCTGAAGCACAAATTTATGTGAAATTATATAGTAAAATAATGACAATTTTTGAATAAATGCGGTAAAACTTACCTAGCGTATGGACATACAAATTACTACCAAAATTTAGAGAGCTCACAATCGTGCCATAATTTAGAACTTCACTAATATTATTATTTTTAGTTAGAGAACTACCCGGTTGAACTAAGGAAAGCCTCATTTAAAGCATCAAAACTTATCGCATTGGACTCTGCAAACTTTTGAAGAAATTATTAAATTTCATAAAAAGAATCATATTTAGCAATGGATGTCATTTTTAACTTAACGAATCAAAAAATCGCGTTATAAGACAAATTTTCGATGCCGAAGTTTTAATTGGTCAGCGGAACAATATAGAAATTAAGAAAAACTACTTTTAAGTTCAGCTTTTACATTAAAAGTTATCGTGAATTATTATTGAATTATTAAAATGTATAAAATTGTAGTGTTTTATACAAAATGCAAATTTCAATTTAAATTTTAATTTTATATAACTTTTAAACCAGTTATCTAATTTTTAAAATGTGGTTCTCATAGTAATGCGATTTCATCCACATATTTTCATCAAAATTATTTTCTTTTCAATGAAATACATATATGTATCTTAAATTTTCAATTTAATTTTTTTTTTTCAATTATTAACAAGAATTCGATAACGGTATTTTGGATTTTTTACAAAAACAAAAACTAATCTGACATGATTTCAATAAACTCAATTAAGGAATTAAAAAAAAGGGTTTTCATAATTTAAAATTGTTTATAGATTAGCGGTAAAGATATATACGATTATATCGGCAACGGTAATTGCAGTAAAATAATAGTCGTATAAGAACGACTCAGAATCTGTCTAGTTGGCAGTCCATGTACAGGTTGTGCGCAAAGTATCAGTCGCAATTTCAAAGATATTTCGATAAAATTTGGTACATGATATTTCTTCGACCCAAGGATGGTTAGAATTAAAATTGATTTAAATCGGTCCATTATTTCACCTAGCCCTCATACAAATGTCCTCCGGAAATGGATTTTATCGGTCATAAATGTTTGTTGTACATGTACAATCAAATCTACAAAATGTTGTGCAAATCGGTCCATAATTGATCATAGCTCATATGTATGTGTATGTGAAGAGCATAAGACTTTTAAAAATGTTAATCCTAAAATAATATTCAACAAATATGTTGAATCGGTGCATCATTAGTCATAGGTCCCATATAAGGCTCACTTCCGAAAATCGCTTTAAAGATCATAAAACTCTTAAAAATTTTGGTATCTAAATAAAATTTAACATAAATAAGTTTGGCAGATACAAATATCATGATACCGAATTTTATGACGGTCGGTCCATAGTTAGTCAAAGCTCTTGTACAAGATTCCCTTCGAAAATCACTTTAACATGTATGTATAAATCTTTTAAAAGTGTTTATATTGAGATAAAATTTAACAGAAAAAATATTTAGATTCTCAGAAGTCATGCCACTAAATTTTTGGATGATCAGCACATAATAGGTTGTAGTTCCCAAATAGCGCCCATTACTGAAATCAGTTGGGTATTACATGGTTTTTTTACATTTTTACACTTTTTAATAAATTGCTTGCCTAAATTTATCTTAATTGTTTCCCACTGTTACATGAGATTTATTTTGCTAATTATTCTTGAAATTTATCGGTATTCATAACACTATTTTTAATCTATCGTTTTGCAATCGTTTGATTTTTATCAAAATTTGTAGGAAATTATAATCAAAAGACCAATTTCTAAGAATATAAAAAGCAAAAATAATAAATGGATATCGAAATATTCGTCTCTCAAGGAAACTAAACAAACTTATCGTGTTATTGCAATATTGCAATGCGAATTTAAATTATTTCGTCAACGGTATTTTTGGTTATTTCGATAACGATATTTTAGCAATGACGTTTTTTTATTTATTTATTTATTTATTTATTAAATTCAGAGATTACTTAATCTAAAAATCTTATGGCGAAAGAAAAATTCCGAAATATACATCTAAAAAGATAAGAGATATTCATATAAAAACACTTTATGTACTTAAAAAAAACCGCCCACTTCTGTACAAACATTAAAGTTAAATATATTTTTGTATTACGTTACATATCTTAGAACTTTTTTTTACGTAACAGAAAGAACATTTTTATTTTTAGAAATATTTCTTAGAAATACTGTTAAAGTTTGCAACTGATCTCCTAAAATTACGTTCTTCATAAGGAATATAGTGGTTCCAAATTCGGGATACCCTTACCACAAATGATCTAGTCATGTATAATGAAGAGTGCCTAGGGCAAACAATAGTATTAGTTCTGGTAGACCTGCCAAAAACAAATTTCTCCATCAGATATGGAGGTTTGCCAAACTTCACAATCTTAAAAAATTGTAGTAATAAACGTTGATTAACAAAAGTATAACAATCAGAACCTAAAATAGTTATTTAACAATAACAGTAGTTTTGGTCTGACATTAATAATAAAAAAATTAACAAAAATTGTTGTAAAAATAAGCTAACATATTACATTTTATATTGTATATTAATGAATTATTGAAATCAAAAAAACCAATACTTTCAAAATTTTATATTATTTGTAGAATAGCAAGACCATTAGTTGAGCTGAGGGAGTATTTTTTATATAATTAATGCTTAATTGTTATTATTATAAATGATTTGTTAATACATTATAGTTTAAAATAATGAATTCCTAAAAATTAATACAATACTAAGTTTTCAACAAATATTTAAAACGAAGTGTCATACAAAAATTAAAAAAAAAACATTCAATTTTTGGGAAGTTTTGTTTAAACATTATATGTTATTCAAAAGTTCTTTTATTATTCTCATTGCAAATTTTTGAAAACTTTACAAATCTATTGAGACGTGGCTGCATGAAGTGTCACCAATTAGAATTTTTATTTAGATAAAAAAAAACAAATTTCTCACAAACCCATAGTGTCTAGAGTATATAAGCTGTCAGTGGCAAATGTTATCGATTTTTAACTTTTTCTAAAGTTTATTTGAGTATGTGTGTGTGTCATTTGATGTCACGATGTTTTGGGATTTTTCATCTGTATGTTGTTGGTGTTGTTGATGTTTTTGTTATTGTTTTTAACATATAGATTTGTTAAGTAGCTTAGGCTAAACGGAAAAAAGTCGACAGGTTAAAAACAAAAAGCTACATAACCGTAGATACAATGTGTCAATATCGTATTAGACAAATACACAGGCACAAAAATACCTACAAACATGATTAGAGAAGAAAAACAGAAAAGGAAAAAAGAAAAACTATAACAAAAGCAGCAACTACCCAGCACCCGACAACTTCTAATTCAATTTTTTTCCTTATTTTTCTTTTATTGGCTGAAAAGAGTAGTAGTAGCTGTAGGAAAGGATATAAAAAGGAAAGGGAAGAAGTTATAAATCGGCTTTGTCTAGTAGTTTGTAAAGTTTTGTGTTCATTTTTGCTTTTTATGTAGAATATATATAGGTACATATATTGTAATGGCAGTAGTGTAATTTATAGACCAGGAGATTAATTTGAAAACACATTAGTGTGGTAGGCACTGGGGATATATTAGACTTAATTTTTTGTTATATTTTTCCATTATTTTATTTAACTTTTTCTATTTTATTTTTTGCGTAAATAATCACCTAATCGTTAAGGCTTGTTATTGCTATCACTTTTCAAACGTGTAATTTTCAAATGCTAGAAAATAACAAAAAATAAAATGAAATAATATAATGAAAGGGGGGATTGGTAATCTCTTAAGAAACCTTAAAATATCCCATCATAAAACCTACCACATCCCTGTGGCAATATTTCTTTATATTTTTCTATTTCTTTTTTATTAGCAAATGTGTAATTTGTTTGTTGTTGCTGCAGACTGACTCATGTTGCTTGGTACTTACCTCATCAATAAATTCAAAATCACCGCCATTTTCACCAATATACTTTTTAGGTTTCTTGGCTTCAACACCTTGTGATGATGACATCAATAAAATCAGACCAATAGTGGCCATTAAACACATTAGAGTGTTCATGTTCCTGCTTATTGTTTTTATTTTTCTGCTTTGTTTTTTTTTAATAATTTAACTTTTTTGGTTGTTATTTAGATGGTTTGTTTGTTATTGTTAGTAGTTTAACTGGAATTTATTTATTGTTTTTTTAATATAAATTACTGAAACACATAAATTATTTAATTATTTAAGATTCCTCTTATTGTTGATCGCTTTATTGCCATTTATCCTTCACCCACATATTATAACATAAATATAAAATAAATAAATGTTTTAATAACAAAGAAAACTTTGTGTGAAAAGTTGTGTAATTTTCCCAAAAGGAATTTAATTACTATTGTCTACAAGCAACGACACTGACACTCATGAATATTTTTTTGTTTTTTTTTTAAGTTTTTCATTTTCCATTTCTTGCGTTACATTCGAACATTTATTAACTCATTCACTCTGTTACTCTCTCACTCACACTAAGGCACATTAAGGGGATGACGTGTTGTAAGTATAGGGTACTTTTGGTTATCATTGGTACTTTTTTGTAAGGGTTTTTATCAAAGTGATGTATGCCTATTTTTTAGTTTTTATATTAAATATTTATTTATGAAAAATTGAATATTAAAACCCCCATTTTAGAACTTTTTAAAATCGATTTAGATATCAGCATCATAAAGCTTGTCAATTTGACACTTCCCGTAACTAGTTTCAAAATGATAGGAATCGTTTCAGCACTTTATATGAATGGGAACTGTTACTGAAGGTGCGGTCACATTTAGCAAATATTTACTCAAAAAAGCGTAACCAATTGTTTTAGCACAAATTTGTTTGACATTGTTTACTCTTACAAGAGTTTTGCAAGATAATTTTCGATTTAACTCAACAATAGTTTGCTTAACAAATCGCTTCAACTTGTTTTAAAAACTTCGTCTTGATTGTTATTCCTAATAGAATGAATTTGTAGAGGTCCTCCAAAAAATTTAAAGTCAGAAAACAATAATTTTGTGTGAGGACTGAAATGCTTTGTCTTAAATTATACTATCTTATATATTTCACTTAGAAAAACATTTTATTGTGTTGAACAACATTGAATATGAAAATGTCTCAGAAAAAAACGCATTTATCTTGGTCCAAGGAAATTAAGTTCATTATAGGCTAGAAATAAAAAAAACTCTTGGCAGTGCGTACCTTTCATAATGTTCCAACTCAATGCATTTAAAAGCCAATGGTAAGTGGACCAAAGACTTTGGGAGTTCTCACTGGTTAAAAGAAACAATAAACACTAGAACATCGATTTAATGGGTTATATAGAATTGGCAAGTAGTTTTATAATCTCCGAGATACTTTAAAAAATTCTCAATTTGTTGTTCTGTGTGCTTTCTTCTAATAAAGCGTGATCTATTTCGAGGTTCCCTACTTTTTTAAAGAAAAAACACAGAAAATTCAAATTAATAGAGAATGTTTATTATCCTTTGTAAGAACATTGCTTGTCATTTATTTTTTGAAGATTATGGCTATCAAATGTTGGCCCTTGCTACGTCGCAGATGATCTATCCGTTGAGTCCAATTTTCGATGACTCGTTCGATGACATTTCGACTGGTAATTGGCGAATCACACGCGTGGTGTTTTCCTCCAAAGCCTGAATCGAAGCGGTTTTGTCCGCATAATATTTAGACTTTACATATCCCCACAGGAAAACGTCTAACGGTGTGATATCACACGATCTTGGTAGCAGGTCGACCGGTCCAAATCGTGAAATTAAGTGCTAACCGAATTGTTCTCTCAATAAATCCATTGATTGATTCGATGTGTGGGAAACCAAATGTCGGCGAGATCACGAGCTTCAATTTCAGGCATCAAATAGTCGGTTATCATGGCACGATAACGGTCGCCATTGACGGTTACGTTCGCACCGGCATAAGTTTTAAAGAAATATGGACCGATGATTCTACCGGCCCATAAACCACACCAAACCGTCTATTCGGTTGAATATTATTCAATTATAAATGCTGGGTCGCAAAATGGGTGATGCTGTTGCGAATAGTACGCTCAGTAGGCCGATTATATTGACCATAAATTGAGCGAAGTGCATGAAACACATTACTCACAGAAGTTAAGGCGTAAGTCTTTCCATTGTGAAATGCCAAACAATACTAAACAAAAATAACATGACAGCATGACACGACTCACACGTGATCTGTCAAAAAAGGCTATTGGAAAAAGTATCTCTACTTAAAGCACCCTCTATAATAATAAATTTTATAGTTCTCGAACTAATTTAAAAAATTTTGAATTTTAATTTCTCTAAATCATAAAGAACATAAGTGCTTTGGGAGGTAATATTTCACATTTAAATTATTATGACTCATAGTTTAACAAATATTACATCAATTCTCTTATTTTTGAAACGTTTTAAATTTAAATCTTAAAATAAACAAACCACAAATGTATTGAAATTATAAAGATTAAACTTTTCGTTCGGAAATGTTAAATTAGTGTATGTCTTGTGCATTTTGAGTTCGATATCAACTATTTTACTTATTTTTCTAATTAGCCGACAACTTGTACTAAAAATAAATGATTGCCAGCAAAATTAGAAAAATCTTGAATAAATAACTGATTTTCACAAAATCAGAAATTCTTTCTAAGATATATTTGTGAAGAAATCGTTGTTAGATAGCAAATATAAAGGCAATTAATAATAAATATTTATAAACTAAGTTTTACATTTATGTATATTCAAAAATAATGTATTACTAACTTTTAAAACATTCCTATAAATTGACAGATTTGTTTCAATTATACTTATCAATATATTAATTATAATAAAAAAAATATGTTTAAACTAAATTTCATAAAATTGTTTTTAAAAAAGTAAAATTTTAAAAAGTTTTCTGTTCAAAAAGCAGCTCCTAATTTATAAAAAAAAAAATTCTAAAATCCCTTTACAACTTAAAAGTACAAAAATTCCCTTTTATTTGTGCAAAACATTGTATCACTCACACACTCTCATCATATTCAGTTTAATTTTCTCTCTAAAATGCGCATGTACAAATACTTGTAATTTTTTTTTCATTAAAAATATGTTTTTGTTAGATTTAATATTGTTTTGCTTGTTTTTATTAATATCTGCAAAGTTCTTTTTTCTTTTCTGTTAATATTTACAGTTATTTTTTTTTATTTATAATAAAAAAGAGTTATATTTGTATATGTATTTTCCACTTGTATGTAATTGTTACTCTAAACAATATATATTTTTTTTTATTTAATATCCTGTAAATATTTTTGTATCCGTTTCGTTTTTCTATACCTTTTGAACACGACCACGTCTAAACGTCTACTGACTTACAATTCTAAAGGAATTTTCACTTTTAGCATTGGCATTTTATGCGAATGGAAAATGTTAAACTCTTTTGTGGTTCATTTTCTCTTAAGTGTGGTGAAGTTTTCTCAGGTTTAACTGTCGTGGAAGGTACAGTGGGATTGAGATTTATAACAGATAAATTTATTTAATAATTAAGGTTGTAGAAATCAACTTTTCCAAGTGTCTCATATATTTTATTGATACCGGACCCAGATCAATATATTATATATAGGTTAGACTAGAGAGATAGAGATTATACCATTGAAAATGAACAAAACCGGCCCATAAATAAAAGCACAAAATATAAGCACAAGCCTCAACTCCCTCTATTTTTGCAGATAGTTAAGTAATTATAAGTTGTTAACTATGAACTTTTTAATTAAAGTGGATAGCAAATTGTTTCTATTTTTTTAAAATATAGAGAACTTTCGAAAAATAGGAAATTCAAGGAAGACTTTTTTGGAAAAGAAAGCAAAAATGTATTATTTTGAAATTGTTTAAACTAAAATAAAAATTTTATTTATAAACACATTTTTTAATAAAATTTTACATGTATACGTACATTGAGCAAAATACTAAAATGAAAACAAATTTTTTTGGCCATATTCTCTATACCAGTAGCTTGGTTATTGAAATCCTTTGCAGTATAATTAAGAACATATTGGGTCATATAAAATCGGTTTTTATTTTTGGATATCTGTCTATCTATGCGATTTGAGAAAATTTGCCTTAAGTTGAATTTCACATATGAAATAGCTATATTTTCAATGACTCTGGTTCCCTCGATAACAAAGTTTATTACTTTTTTATTCCATATTTTCTTTAAAGCTGTCTTTCCAAAAATTGTAAGTCTTCTCAAAAATTTTTTAAATAATTTACAAAGAATGGAAGTAGCTTTTTATTTAAAAAAAAATAGCCAAAAAATCACTTTTCTAGCATTTTTCAAATTAAATTCATATAACTATTGACTAATTCATGATTAGTAAATATTTCTTTCTTTAAAGGTGTTTTTATTTGGATCCGCTATTAGCAAAAAAAAGTTGAAAATTAAAATTTTAGCTACGAGGAAGTGTTTTAAATATTAGATTTCATATACATATATTATAAGTTTTTAATATAGTTTTTATAAGTTTTTGACTAATTCATGATTATTAAATATTTCTTTCTTTAAAGGTGTTTTTATTTGGATCCGCTATTAGCAAAAAAAAAGTTAAAAATTAAAATTTTAGCTACGAGGAAGTGTTTTAAATATTAGATTTCATATACATATATTAGAAGTTTTTAAATCGGACCACAAAGGAAGAATTAGAATCTTCACAAAAGGTGTCCCAATTTAAGCACTACTCCTGGTGGATTTATGAGGTCCATATTCAAAACTTAAGCTCGACAGCACTCCCTTTCTAGTCATGTGAAATTTCATTACAATTGGAAAATCACAGAAATCACAGATTTATTTTCCTTTTTTCACATTCCCCCACTGTGTGCCGGGCAAAACTTTGCGGCCGATTAAATAATTCGAAAATAAAAAAAAACAAAACCGGTGAGTTTTTTAAATTTTAAAATTTCTATTTTATTACTTAAAATAATTGGAAATAAACTCTTTAATGCACTTAGCTACAAAATTAACCCCAACTAATTTAAAACAACATTGATTCAAAGTGCATAGAATTATGTACATATGTATTTCCATTCAATCATATTTTTATAATTCATAGATATTAAAGGTCTATAGTTATTAGAGGTCTAAAAGACCTCACGAAATTTATTCTACTGGAAATTAACAAATTATAATATGCAAATACATAAATTTCTTAGTTATTTCTTTTCGCTAAGTGTATTTTGTTGAACATGCGCTACTATTCTCTTAAACAAACACCACAGATAAAAAGAATCAAAAGTAATTGAGTGCCAATTTACTCACTAATAACCACCACAGTGGCTGCAAAAATCATCAGACATTTTCTCCCTTAAACTCACTCTTAGACCCTATAAATCTACCTTACCCTCTAATACATAGCTGTCATGAAGAAACAACCAACTTTACGAGTACATTACGAAATGGGTAAAATCGATTTAAGTTGTTGTTGTTATTGTTCTCGCTTTTATACACAAACAATTTAAACACCATTTTAAAACAACAATGACTACTACAACACTCAAAAGTCAAAAGGTGAATTCTTTAAAACTCACATAGACTCAACACTAAAACTAAATTAAAAACTAAAAAAAAAATTAAGAAAACATTTACCAATATACTCGAATGGAATTGCTTTTTTATTTAACTACTTTAAAATTTCTCTTTTAATTGAGCATGTTGCAATAAAATTTTATTTCATTTTCGCCCTTTATGGCGTCAAAGTACCAACCATGATGATTATGTTTTGACGACGGCGATAAAAAGAACAAGAACAAGAAAATGTACATACAGCAAGAAGAAGACTAGTACGTGAATGAAAACCACAACAAAAACGAAGTATAAACTTACCTATATCGCAAGAACAACAAACAAAATATAACAGCAACAAGAACATTATTATTACAAGTGTTAGTAAAACGTAAGGAGAAGGAGACAAAAATAAGGAAAATGCTTGTGATAAAATAAAGACAACAAAAAAAAAAAAACATGAAAACTTGTAGAAGAAAAAGGAATGTGAAAAAACAAGTTATAGTATTAAATGTTTTAGCCTTTTGGGTCGCGAACCTTTTGGCAACATTGTGTCAATTTTTAAAACCGTTATTTCTTTTTTTTCAATTTATAAGAATTTTTTATTGTTGTCATCAGTAACACTATTATGCATTCAAGCCGTTAGGAAATGTGCAGTAATTTTAAATTTTGCCTTATGTTGGAACACCCATGTGAGAGAAATCAATCAAAGTAACATTTAAATTATAAAAGAATTTTATTACATTAACTTTAAATAAACTTTCCTATAAAAACATTGCAATAACTACATACCGTTTGCATTACTTAGAAGTAGTTTGGTTTTTTATTTATTAATACAGACATACATATGTATATTCGATAATTTTAACTTTAATTTATAAACACCTCATTTCTTAAATTTTATTTTAAAACTATCTAAAATGTTAGCGAATATTTTTATTTAATTAATTAATAATTAGAGATTAATCAAATCGTTCACAACCAAACATAATATGTTTATTTTTAAATATTTATATTTTAAAATAATCAAATTTTGAAACTATTTGTAAGAAATAATCGACTAAATTTACTTTTAATCATTTCTTTTTTTATTTAAAAACCACCTCTTTAGTATTCCTTATAACTAAGATTAAAAAAGTTAACACTTTCAGAAGACAAATATTTCCGACCAATTTTCAAAGTAACAGTTACCATAAAAACTTAGAATTTGTTAATAAACATTTCAAATTAACATTAGTGTAAAATTTAAAATATACAATATAACGAAAGATCTTTTAATCAATGAGTTAATAATGAGGATGCCAAACGGGACTAGTTTTGCAAATCCCGGTAAGCTTTACATGGACAGCCAGCCAGACGGACGGACGGACATCGTTAAATCGACTCAGAAAGTGATTCTAAGTCGATCGGTATACTTTAAGGTGGGTGTTGGGCCAATATTTCTGGGACGTTACAAACATCAGCACAAATCCAATATACCCTCCCCACTATGGTGTTGTAGGGTATAAAAAATAACTTATGTATATTTAATATAAATATTTTTGAAAACAAACATTTTCTGTCCTCGTAGCTATAATTTTTAAATTTATGAAAAGTTTGTCAACCAAATTTTGTATTTTATGTATTATAATTTAAAAACACAATAAGCATAGTGTAATTAACACGGTGAGTGCAAATCGGCAACAAATACAACACAATACAGAAACAACAGGCATTTTGTTTGTGTAAAATAATGTACAACTGTCAAAAACACTTGAAAAAAGTATTACTTTTGACATAAGTAAATTGTAAACAAAGTTAGTCAGCTGTGCTACTGCACTCACCTTGTATAGTTACACCATGACAATAACATTACATTCATGGTGTAACTATACAAGGTGAGTGCAAATCGGCAATAAATACAACACAATACAGAAACAACAGGCATTTTGTTTGTGTAAAATAATGTACAACTGTCAAAAACACTTGAATAAGTATTATTATTTGACATAAGTAAATTGTAAACAAAGTTAGTCAGCTGCGCTACTGCACTCACCTTCTATAGTTACACCATGATTACATTGAAATATTATATTGACAAAAACAATATGTCATTTCTTCTTTAATTTCTATATTAATTTAAATGCAGTAAAATTATATCGTTCCTTTTTAAAAAAGTTTCTCAGAAATACTAAGGCACTGGTATCTCACGAATAAATTCTTTAATATTAGTTTCCAGTGCGTCAACCTTTTCGGGCTTGTCCATATAGATATGAGCCTTAACATAGCCACACAAATGGGGCTAGCTATTCACAGTAACGTTGCTGTCTTTGTCGCCTTTGAAAAAGTATCATCATTGGACCATGCTACCGGCGCATAATTCACACTAAACAGTGCATTTTTCGGGATGCATGCATTGGTAGTTCTCGCAATGCTACTGACTGCTCTTCACTCCAAATACAACAATTTTGCTTGTTTACGTATTCATTCCACCATAAATGAGCTTCGTCGGTGTACACAATTTTCCGATAGAAAAGAGCGCGATGCACTTTCTTAACCGAGCATGAATTCTGATATTAAAATTCAATAATCTGCAAGCATTGTTTGTAAATCGATTCATGGTTAAATTATAGACAAAACTGAACATGTTTAACAGTAACAGTAGCCAAAAACAGACTTACCAAAAAGAAAATTGTCAAAAAAAATCATCCTTTAATTCTATTTTTTATTCGATATTTCAATTCATATCATTACAGACAGCATTAGGTATTGTTGGAGGAATTTTACTTAATTCATTTACATTCATTATTTAATTCCTTTCGCAATAAACGTTTTTAATTAGTTTCTAATAACAAACATGTCTATCTCATTATCAAATTCACTATTCAATTTTAGGATTTTTAAAAAAAAGTTAAAAGTGTTGATTAAATCATCCTTCTTTCTTGGTTTCTTTTAAGGAGAGATTTCACCAGTTCATCGCTTAATATGCAATCACTTTTTGTTGATAGATCTCTTTTATTTTTTTCTTATTAGAGGCATTGACTTATGTTACTTTTTTTATTTTTTAATTAATAAACAAATACAAACTGCGAAGCTTTTGGCTTATCTGCAGATAATACCCAGAGTCTTTGGCGTGAATTAAACCCGCAACCCTTTGACTGATAGTCCGGCACTTTATCGACTAGTCTATCGGGGCACTTGACAATTGTCTGTGTAAATTCGTCGTACGAAACACAATAGCGACGAAAAAATAATGTTTTTGTTATCTAATAACAGTTGATAGATATTAAAAAAAATATATATACATAAATAATAAACACATCAATTTAATGAATAATTAATTAAAACATTAATTTTGTATATTTATTTCAAATTGCATATATAAAGTAAAAAATAAAACAATAATTATAGTAAAAATTAACATTATTTACTATAATATTAAAAACTTAAACGATACATGGTCACCTCGAAATGTTTGTTCATCGTTCGCCGGCGTAAGAAATAGATATAAATGTATTTTAGAGTTCGCCGCTTATGACGTATTCAGCCGACATTATTGTGTGTATTATCATATACACAAATGTGTTTTCTTTTTGGCGACGAATATTCGCGACCAAAAATTCGTCGTTCGTCCCAGTTGTGTTCCTAGCATTATGTTAAGTGTAGATGTTTTGTATTTGTGTATGTTTCCCTGGATC
The DNA here is from genome assembly GCA_950370525.1 of Bellardia bayeri. NCBI lineage: Eukaryota > Metazoa > Arthropoda > Insecta > Diptera > Calliphoridae > Bellardia > Bellardia bayeri. The sequence goes on from OX493264.1 coordinate 90,382,027, forward strand.
TTTTACACAAATATAAAATTATGTATTGTTTTAGAAAACAAAACAGATTTTAGATAAATTTGAAATTTGTAGAGACCAGATAAATATATGAAACTTAGGTATACTGTAGGGTAAAATGATCAATACTTCCACCATTTGTAAGACCAGAAACTTTTTAATCAGTGCTGGTAATAATATTTTTTTTTTCAATATATGTATATATGTATATTACAGAAATACAAAACTTGTTCCAACTGGGTCACACTATACACATTTTCATAATGGCATTTTTTATTTTTGTTTTTTTTTTTTTTTTTTTTTTTTTTTTTAAGTAGCGTTACTCTAGTTTTCTTCTTCCAATTTTTTTCTATTGTATTTGTTGCCAAGATAATTTGTACCCGAAGCACAAAGCGAATGTATAGTAGTACAAGTATAGAACACATCTTGTTTTAAACTGATTGCTTTAGGGTTAGGATTTGTCAACGCCTCATTGCATTTCAGAAGACAAAAAATAAAACGAAAAGTTAAAGAAATGGAAAATGTTAAAAAGTGTGTCCATGCTCTTGTATGATGAATATGATTCTGACGATGATGATAATGTTAACAATAATGATCATAATGATTATATATTCCCTCAAGGTATATAAAATACTGACATGTACTTACTATTTTTACTAGTTACTACATCTTTTCACATATTACTTGTCTAAGTATGCTGTAGGTATTCGACGATATGTATTTTTTATTTGTCTTTGAAAGTTGCTGCTTGCTGTCTTGGCTTGGATTATGTTGACAAACATAGTAAAAATACTTATAAGAATGTTGTCAGTTTTGATGTTTGTAGTAGGTTTAAGATATTTTCCCATAATTTTAGGGTGTTTGCTTGTTTTTTTTTTTTTGGCTTTAAGTCCATTCACTTGTGGCAGACTACAGTGATACAGTGGTATCAGAGTTAACGAACACATGCATATGTAGTGTAGAACATTTTCCCAGCAAGCTATATGATTCCGAAAAGAGTCAGTTTTACGAAGCGTTAACGCTCTTTATGAGCCCAAAAACAATCATAATTGCTCCAAAAACCTTCAAAAAAGAAGGTCATTACATTCAAAAATTGTCTGTCAGAAAGAGCTCTTAGAATTTCTGAGTCATACTGCGTGCCGACTCAGGACAGTAACAAGCAAATTGTTCTTTCGCTCCGAAAATGCTCTTTTGTTTGACTCTTTTTCTGATTCCTTTTTCGGAACGTTCCGAAAATGCTCTTTTGTTGGACTCTTTTCTGACTCCTTTTTCGAAGCGCTCCTAGAATGGTATGCTGGGTTATTGTATAATACTTTGATTGTATTGAGTGAAAATATATCTTAGTGTTTTTTTTTATATTTAAAATCATTAACAAATATTCATTCAGTTATTCAATAAAATTCTGTAACTATAGCTAATTTCTTTACAATAAATTTATGTGTTTACTCTTGTTTATCTACTTACATCACTGTATTTTGCAGTCTAGAAACTTATGTATTTGCTCGCAACATTTTAAAGCAACCACTTAATCATCCTTTAAGGGGGTATTTATTTATGTGGCTTGCCAACAGCTTTATAAATACGTAGTATGTATATGATCATACAAGACGGCGTCTTTGGTAATTGGATTGCAGTCCCAAAGGAGACTACTAAACTTTCCTATTACAACTTACATACACACATATAATTGTATAAACATGACCGTAATAATTTCCTTGCTCGCACATGTTTTTGACCAAAGTTTACCTGTTATTATCTTCCTCCTTCCGGTTAGCAGCATACATCAATGATGTGTCTTTAACATTTTGTGCTAGAGGTTTTATACTATTTAGTAGATATTAAAAAATCTTGATTGTCTGGCTATAAAAATGTTTGTTTCCTTGGTCAAGTACTTTTTTGTTATTTTAGTGTTCCTGTTTAAATTCCATTATGTATATTATTTTGATGAAACCTTTCATGTATTATAACCATGTGAATGTCAGTGGGTGGTATGCTATGGTTGATGTTTAGTCAAGCATGTAATAAAAGTTGTTTTTTTTTTATTTATTGACAGCATTAAGGCTTGTATTTATTGAGGCTTGTATAGTTTTTGCGTAAATGTATATATTTTCTATAAAAATGTTCTCTTTTCAGCTGCTGGATTTTAGACAAATTTAAAATTAATTTAATTTTGGGCCCTTTTTGTCATTGAAATTGGCACATTGATTTTAATCACAACAAGGGTATACTAGTTTGTGTGTGGGCATTTGTTTAATGTTTACAAATGCTAAAAATTTTATTATAATACTTTTTTTTGTCTTGATGTCTTTAAAAATTAAAATTAAAAATAAAATAAAACAAATAATGATCCATGTTTTCAAATACAATTCGTACATTGCGTATACTTGTTATTTGTTTTATTACTATGATTTTATAATACGTATACGTACAGTGTACAATCAATCGTATTGTATAAAGTAGAAAAATAGAAAGCACATTAAAAACAGCGTTTTAAAACCGATCGGTTTCCACTAGTTTATGAAATATTATGACATTTTAAAACCAAGTAAAGGACATATTTTTTTAGCGGTAATAACTTAATTTGAAGGTTCATTGCCAGAATATGATCAATATATTTAAACGAATTGATAGAATTATTAAAGAATCTGAAGGAGTTCTAATTAAACTCGTTCTAGAAATAGTTATTCTATAACATAGTAGAGTGATTCATTTAGACTTTTGTTTTAATTTAAACTTAAAATATATTTGGATGTTGGAATCTTTATTATTGCCCGAAAGATTAATCTTTGGCATTTACTTTTTAAAAATAATTTCATTCAAATGTCGCGTCTAAGCGGCTCGAAAGGTTTAAATTTCTATCATACTCTAAAGTATCCATCGAATTTCGACTCTTTCCACGTAGAGGTGAAACTGTCACATACCTAGAACGAAAATTGCTAATTAACATGGAATTCATATAAATAAATTTTATAGATACATAGTTTTCCATCTACTGATTCAAAAGTTTTCACAATTAATTTAGTACTAGAAGAATTTAGTGAATGAATCGTCAAGATCTAAAATCCTGTTATTCATTGTTATATTGGTTTACTGTTTCGTTTTTAGGCGGTTTCTGAATATATTAAAAAAAATAAGTAAAATTAACGGCAACTAATTGAAATAACAAACATGCACATAATTCTTTACAATAAATTTATTCTGTTTTAATCAATTACTAGAAAATACTTGAGAATATGGAATATTTTCAGTATAAATTATTTTAGAATATCCCAAAGATAACATTTTGCCAAATCTAAATTATAAAAATTAAATTATTAAATTGAACTCTTCAAAAGGATATCACTGTTTCATTTTGGGGTGAAGTTTCTAAATTGTAAAGGAAGAATTTAAATGATATATCAGAATTATTACATATTAGTGTTATTATTTCAGAATTTTATTGAAACTACAATATCTGAATTATAATGAAAACTGTCCTCTCTGCCGTAGTAAAATATTAGCGAGGAGTGCTTTCAGTCAAATAAATGCGTCAATTTCGTTTAAAGCCGCAGTATGAAATATGGTATTATTTTCAACATTCTTAGTACATTTGTCCAATTCCTTAACGATTCATTATATTTTTTATAAAACTAGAATAGAACCAATTTATAACTGGTGACAAAAAAAATTATACAAATATTTAAAAAAAACACATAGCGTTCCACGGAACTGTTACCAAAACTTATTACAATATCACTAGTTCCAAGGCTGTCATTAAAGAATCTGAAGGAGTTCTAATTAAACTCGTTCTAGAAATAGTTATTCTATAACAGGTTTGTTTATAAATGTAAATGAAATTTGAGTTTTAAAGAACTTATCTTAGAATCACAATAGCGTTCCATAGAACTAGTTCTAGAAGCTTACAACTTCATTAGTGGTTCTAGTTAAACAGTTTTAGAACTTGTTATTTTAGAGCAGGTTTGTTTTTAAAATATTTTTTAAAGGAAACATTAGTTTTATAAATTTGCAAGATACACATTAGATTAGATTAGATTTGGAATATGATCTTAACATATGCTGGTAGTACGTATGTAGGTGGTTCTATTATGAATTCCTATAATTATACCCTCATGAGAATGGTATATATAAGTTTGTCATTCCGTTTGTAATTTCCACAATATAATTTTCCGACCCTATAAAGTATATATATTCTGGATCCTTATAGATAGCGGAGTCTGTTAAGCCATGTCCGTCTGTCTGTCTGTTAAAATCAATTTTCTGAAGTCCCCAGATATCTTCGGGATCCAAATCTTCAATAATTCTGTCAGACATGCTTTCGAGAAGTTTGCTATTTAAAATCAGCAAAATCTGTCCATAAATAAAGGAGATATGAGCAAAAATCCGAGACAACCTCTGAAAATTTCATCAAAAAAATTATCAAACAAAGTGTATTAATATAATATACATATATGTATGTATATAATATAATTATGCATCCACAACAAAGGTGAAGAGTAAATAAGATTCGGCATAGCCGAATATAGCCTTCTTACTTGTTTTAATTAGAATTAAGTAAATTCGGTTTATTTACTCAAATAAAATTAGCATGCTTAAATATCGGCTTTTATATAAAACTTTAAAAAAGCGTTTGTGTCATAAAAAAATTAATTATGCCAAATTTCTCAAAATTTTTCGAATTTCCCCTTTGAAGTTTGACAGTTATCATAGGGTTTTTTTAATTTACAAAACTGAGTATTTTATTTATTTATATATAATATACTTTACAAATAAATTTATAAAATATATACTAAAATAGGCGCCGGTAACCAGACCATAAGCGCTCGTTGAGAATTATATAATATTTACATTAAATATTAAAATAAGAAAAAACGTAAAAACTAAATATCTTGTATATTGTGCTGCTGTAGACTTTTGATTATTTTGTAAATATTATTTGATATACTGCAGTCTAGTATTTCCTCTAGTGGTTCATCCACCTTTGATATCGGGCAGCTAGTTAGGATATGTGATACCGTTAAATTTTCATTGCAATTGCTACATATAGGTGGATCCGTTTTTTCGTAATAATGTTTCGAATTAAAAATGCATTTTCCCACCCTTAATCGGGCAAGCATAATACATTGTGGTCGTGTTAAATTTGTGTTAAATAATATTTGCATTGTTAAGAGTTCTTTTGAAGATTTTCCAGGCTTCGTGTTTTAGACTGATCAGTTTTGCGATTTCCGAGTTGAACCAGACTGGGCTATTTTTATCTTTTGGCTTATGGCTGATGGGAATTGATTCATTTGCTGACTTCCTAATATGCGTTTTATTTGGGCTGCTTCCTTGTTTATGTTGGATAATTTTTGAAATTGAACAAAAGCTAAATCTGCTTTCTTTCTAAAAAGAGACCAGTTAGCATTTTTTTCTATAAACCGAGATGAAAATTTGCTGGTAATAACTTCTACATTATTAGTAATTGTGATTGGGAAGTGATCTGCTGTGTCAGGCACAGGTAAGCAATTCCATTTCAAATATGGAGCAATGCCTGTGGATGATACTGTAACATCTACGGCAGTCAATGTGTTTCTGGTGTTAAGTAAAGTAGGAGATCCATCGTTCAAAATTACCAAGTTGTTATCGTTTGTAAACTCTTCAAAGATTTTCTCACTGGGAGAGTTATATGAGGAACCCCATAAAATATTTTGGGAATAAAAATCTCCTAGCAATATGTGATGTGAATTTCCAATGTTTGGTATATTATTTAGCAATAAATTTGATATGGTAATATGATTTTCCTTATAAATATTTGTAATATAAAGTTCCTCATTTGCTTTAATTACTATTGTTTGAAAATTATTTTTGACCAGTATGGCTATACCTGACTTGGCATAATCATAATTTTTGTTGTTGTGATGAAAAATTTGAAACCCGGGAAGATGTAACAGATGAAGATTTTTGTCAACTATGTGTGTCTCTTGTAGTACTATGATATTTGGTTTATATCTTGCGACTAAGAGTTCTAATGCAGCCTTGTTGTTTATGAAACCTTGTAAATTCCACTGTAGGATAGAGATATTTAGATTTAGTGACATTTTTGTTTATTTTTCCTTTTTTGCCCCTTGGGCCTCTTTTGTTTTACATTTTTCGTTTTTGTTTTTGCCTTGAGCCTCTTTTATTTGATTTTTAAGAGTTTTAGGGGTAATGAGTACATTTAGATCTGGAAAATTTTCATACATCTGTGAACATGGTGATTTAACATTAACCGAAGTAGAGCTCAGTCCCAAACCAACGTTAATATCCTCAATGACCATTTCTTCTGTAATATTTACGTCGGTAATCGGTGTAAAATAATTGTAATTGTCGCTATTGTCATCACTAAAAATCATGTTTTCTTTATTATAATCGTTTGTTTCTGATGGCATTGTTGCTGTATTTAATGCAGTTGCGTTTGTATTTACTTCGAGAGGATTTGTTTCGGGAAGAGACTCTATGGCTGTTAAGATGTTTGTATTTGGAATTGTAATTGTGTTTGTTTTTGTTAATGTATTTGTGGACATGTTAATATTTGTTGTAGTTATCGAGTGTGTATTTTGTATTGGTATTTCGGTAATAGTTTCTGTTTTATTTTGAAGTTCTTTTTTGTTATTGCTATGTGTATTTTGTTTTTGTTTTACTTGATTTGCCATGGTTGTAACGGGGGTTTTTAAGCTGGTAACAATTTGAGCATTTTGATTTTTGTCTGTTGATTGTTTCTGGTTTTGTGCAGGAATGGTTTTGCTTAGCATGAATGTTGAATGTGAAGAATTTTGTGTTTGCTTTGGGGAATCATTATTTAGAATGTTTGCATATGTTTTTTTGTTGTTTTTGTTAATTGGTTTAAGCATGTTGAGGTTAGGATTGTCGTTAAAAATTTGCCATGCTTCACGGACTGTACATCTTCTTGAAATTTTTATATAATTGACAGATTTATGTTTCCAGAAAGTAGGACATTCTGGATCATAAGATGTATGGCTTTCATTTTGACAGTTAACACAAAATTTAATGTTACAGAGTTCATGTATTTCATTTTGGCCACAGTTTCGGCATAATTGAACATTTCTACACCACTTTTTAGTATGACCTAGCCTTTGACAGTTTAGGCACCTCATGGGGTTCGGTATGTATTCTGAAACTGAAACTCTTTCCCACCCAAGTTTCAAATATTCTGGACAGTATATTAGATCAAAAGTGATTATGGCGGCTCCTGTAGCCACCATTTGTTCATTTTCCTTTTTCATAATTTTCCTTACTTCTACAACTTTTTGATCCGAAAGTAATTGTTGTAGCTCTTCTTGTGGGATTTCCTTGATTTTTGATTTAGAGTTTTGTGTAAAGATACCTTCACGGGGATACTGTCGATGTAGTTAGCTTTTAAAAATGTATCAGCCGTTTTTTTATCCTGTACCTTGATCAGCAAGTCACCACTTCTCATTTCTTTCACTTCTAGTCGATCACGTGAGATGAAGTTTAGTCCTCGTTCCACCTGGAATATATTGAAAGAAGCCAATGGACGAACTTCTGTATCTTTTTGAAGTGACACCGTAGACGCGACCAAATAGCGTGGAAGGTTAAGTTGATTATTGGTTGATTCTGGTAGGGGTAAAAAGTCTTCCGCGCGTGGTCGTTTATTTTTGTTTGATTTGTTTCTATCAGACAAGGTTATACAAGGAACCGGTTATAGTCAGGGGGATGAACCCCGTTCATTTTGCCCACTCTCGATAAAATTTACTATTGATCCTTCCACCAATACAATGAAGAAAGTTAAAAAAAAAAATTAACTTCCACTTGCAATTAAAAACACACACGAAGTCTGTAAGGACACAGACTGAGATCACGAAAAAACACGTCTTTACTTGGCGAATGCCCGGCGATGACTGTGATGAGTATTTTATATTTTCGAATTATTACATTAGCCACTGCTGTGAATCGTTTAACCTATATTTATTATTAAAAACTTCTTTATTTTTATTAAATATCAAATTGTTTTAACTTGTTTTGCCTGCTTTTTATACATTACATATAATATACTAATTTACTATACTAATTTTTGTGTTTTTTAAAGTATTTTCGATAAGTATTGCTTATAGATTGCACATCAAATGAAAGATTTTAAAAAACTTTCTGTAACAAACATTTTGTGACCCAACAAAATGTAGTGATCGTCAATATATAGGAAACACGTGATACTGTTTAACAATTTTTTTATTTTGTATACAACAAGTATAAATTAAAAACCAAATACATATATTGCATAATTAATAAGTAACTGAAACAAAATAAGGGACATAATACGAACTTGTAACATGTTTATTACTAAAGACTTCGTTCTTAGTCCGCCATATTTTTGAAGGGTTTTTGAAAAAAATGCAATATAATTTTTTTATATAGTTTTGTTAATATTAACATAATTAAACTGTTCTTTTAATAATATGCGGTGTTGGATTTATTTCGACACTCACTGTATGCATATGTACTTAAGCGGATCTTTGAATTCATAAAATTAATTTAATTTACAAGTATTATTTAAGCGGTTCTCAGTTCTCTGCTTAAATATCGATATTTGTGTGTCACTATAAATAGGCGCTCGTGTCGTATCATAAATAATTGTGGACAGTTTTTTTTAAATTTTTGGAATGTGTCATTTATTCCGTTTGTAATTTTTCCAATTTTCATAGAATTGTTTGTCTATTCGTTGAGTAAATTAGAGTATTCAAAAACCGAAACCGTTTGTATCGGTTAGCCAGTATTATTTATTAAGTTCCTCTTTAATTAAAAAAAATATATATTAAATTGTTGTACTTGTTTTGTCTGCTTCTTATTATGTTTACTCATTTTTGTATCGAAAATATCACGCTGATTAAAATAAAGTGTAAAAACCAACAACTTTATAACCGTGGAGAGCTATAAATCTATTTTATTAGAAATATTTAGATATTCTTTGAGTTCTCCAAAAGATCTTATTTCTGAAAATAATTCTGACACATTTTACTGATATTTAGTAGTTTAGCACTCATGCAAATATTTGTCGAATATAATGAAAATTCTATTTTTACGAATTTTATAGTTGAAATCGTGTTTTTAAAGACCCTAGATTTCTTACCAGCATAAATATATCAGAAACACGTTCGAGAATGACTTTATTGAAAATAGATTAAAAACCCATCGATTTTTTTTAAGTATTTTGCATAAGTGTAGCTCATAGACCGCACATCAAATGAAAGGTTTTAAAAAACTTTCTACAATAAACATTTTGTTAACTAAAAAAAATTATATATTTTGTTTTACTAGTTTTTGTATTAAATTTGAGTGGAGCAATTCTTGTATTTATTTTTGTTTTATATTTTTTTTACAGATTCTTAGAAAACTCGATATTTAACCCTCTTTATAAACTGCGAATGATTTAAACTTGTAATTTTTGCAACATCATTAACTTAAAACTTAATTCTATATTTTTTCAAATTTCTTTCATTACAACCATTTTTTGTGAAAGTTTTGTCCTCTAACTCAACTGTTAGGATTCATTCATCCAAGCATTTATGCATTCAAATGTTTTGTTTGATTTAAAAATATTTATAATTACCGTGTTCAGATTATTGCTTAACGAATTCTAAAATTTTATTTCAGAAAATTCATTTTCCAAAAAGTTCTTGTTATTTCTATTATTTTGTATACCACGTTAGATTGTTTAAGAATATTCTAGTGGAAAAAACACTTACCTAGGAATTTAAATTGACATTGCAATTAACGAATATCTTGAATAACAAACAGGCTACTACTTATTAATTCAATTAAATAGTATTATTTATTGAACTGTTATATATTCTAAACTTTATAAATAAAACACAATTCATATAAAATTTTTTTGTTAAACACTGGGGACATTATAAAGATTTTTTTATTATATATGTATTATATATGTATACATATATATATATATTTTTTTTTGTTAAGTTTATCTCTCATTTGAAAACAAAACATATTTTTTTCTCTTTTTTATATAAAAAAAAACTACAATAATTATGTTTAAATTGCATGTAAAAAAACAAATTGATATTGTTTAACTATTATCAAATTCAGACCAATTGTTAGTACACACATTACACATTTCATATGTTTAAGTTAAATACACTTTATTTTCAAAATTACAATTCAATGTTTTGATTCTCATTGTTTTTTTTTTTTTTTTTTTGTTTTTAGTTTTTTGTTTTTTGTTAAGAGTTTCATGACAGTATTAGAATGAACTTAATTGTTGGCTTTGAGATTGGTTAATAAACTAAACAACAATAATAATAATGGTATATAATAAGATAAAATTAAGAACTATATATTAATAATAAAAATAAAATAAAAAATAAAAGTTTAAAAAACATGTACGTACTATGACACTTGTTTGTTCGAAAAATTAAGAAGTTTTGTTTGTAAATACTGCATTAAACGCTTTAGAAATAGCTTTTGGCAATTGAAATAAAAACATTTCGTGTTTGATCATAAAGGAAAATATTAAATTTTTTTTCTTTCAACTGAGTTTCAATTCAATTGTGCAACATCAAAAAATTTGAATACTAAATAAATGTTATAAGTTATTATTATTTTCTTTGAGGAAAGTAAAGAGTGTTTGGGAGAGAAGCACATTTATAAATGAACTTTAAGAGATTCCATACGACCAACAATACGACGGCGTAATTCCGCATATCTGCAAGAGAATTTGTAAATATATTGATTAATAGTGGAATACAACATAAAAACTATAAGGTCACAAATAGTTTCATAACTAAACATTAACTTACTTGTCTCTAACTTTGGTAACTTCTCGCTCTAATTCTTGATCATAACGTTCAATTATAGCACGACATTCTGGTAATGATAAATTCAAAAATTGCGCAACTTCATTGCTAAAAAGAAAGTGCACAATTTGCAAAAATGTTATATATTATAGGATAATTTCGTTGTACCTTATTTCATCAGTTTTCTTCGCATCCACCAAGAATAATTTGGCAACATCTTCATGAGGACCCATCATAATACGTGTTATTAATGGATACTCATTGTCCTTGAGACGCTTTTGTTCCCCGTTATCCCTTATAATAAATAGAGAGAAATTCTCTACTGCACTGTCTACCCGATATTTTTCTAATAGCAGATTAATGACCTCTTGTGTGGTTACCAACGATGTTACCCAAACAGACATTTGTGAACCATATGGTGGGGTAAAGAACGAAGTCTCGCGATTATAAAAGTGACCATTAATAGAACAACGACGTTTAAGTTTGGTGCGTGATCTGCAAAGGAAATTTTTTTTAAAATATGTATATTAATTTGTACATTTGTTATTTAGGATATATAAGTAAAAGAAATGAGAATGATCTAGATTAATTCCATCTAACAATTTTCTTCCATGAAAAACTAAAATTTTTGGCTACAACAGTTCTTTTATATATCAATAAGCTGAAAATGTTAAAATAAAAATTATACGACTCCTTCCGGATACCCCGTGAATTAAGCGGGTCTCCATTAAAAAAAATTCAGCATATTAGATAGACATTTTTATTCAAAGATTAAGAGCCATCAATATGATATAGTCCCACCATGGTGTACTTTTGCCATTTAATTAGGTTATACTGCACTTAATTTTGAACTTTATTCATTTCGTACTTCTATCAAATAATGGTTGTATTATAAATCATTCAAAATCTTTAAAATGAACGTAAATCAATATTCTTATACAATTATCGGCTTAATCGTATGAAAAATGCATGCTGTGTTGTAGTGAAGACAACACAATATTTTAGTGTCGTGAACAATAATCGCGCCCTAAATTAATTTTTTTAAATGATCCAAAATGTTGTTAAAATAACATTTTATTTCTTTAGTTGATTAAATAGGTAATAAATTTACCCGGGAATGGAAAAATATAAAAAATTATTAAAAAAGCTAAAACTTTTTCGACGAGTGTTTTCTTGATATAATTTTGTACCAACATTACCTTCTATTGCCGCTTCTCCTCTTTATGGCTGCCGCTCCCGTGCGTGGTGGTCTTCTCAATACCACACCATCCTCGGTTATATGTAACGGTTCATCATTATCAAGATGATGCGTATTATTTTTGTGATTTTGATGAGCACCGTCTGAAGTTGCTGTAAACAATGACTCCGTTTGAGTCAATTCATCGCCGGCGGCAGCTCCACTTTGTGATGTTGTTGATTGTGCATTGTCCTGGCGGCTGGAATCATAATCACTGGCACCTTCTTTGGGATAGCAATTCATTTTGATTTGTATAAATTTTGGTGGTATATCACTTTTACGTATGGTGGCCGAAATATGCTGGTTGTTTCCAACATCCCCGCCGCCATCACGTCTAATGCGTGGTTTCAAAGTAGAATCATCATCGTCATCACTGGAAGAATATACAATACACGATGGACCCGACTTGGAGCGATTTATGCCTTTCTCAAAGCGACCATTTGTAACCATTAGTTGCGCCTGAGCTGATCCACTTTTTTGTAAAGCATACGGAGAACGTTTAAGCGGCGAACCGCCCTCATTGATTTTCAGCGATAAAGTATCATTTATGAATGAAGCATCTATAGATCTCAGAGCATGCTCACAATTAAAACTTTTGCTCATAGGGTTGTCAGCAGCATTGTACAGCTTAAGGGAGTCGTGTATACGTGAAGGATCTATGGGTTGATTGCGCTTTAGAGTATCATCATTGTGTTCTTGGAAAGAATTGGCACCATTTACATAGTCTTGATGAACACTACGTTTAAAATCTTCAAAATCCATGGGTTTCAAAGTGGCATCATCGGACGTTTCGTAATTGTCTACGGTAGTAGAAGTCGTTGTATTGGCATTTGTGCTGGTTCCAGCAGTTGTGGTCGTGTTTAATGAGGCAGTGGCTGTTAGAAAATTATCGGAAGAAGTTGTTGTGGTGGAGGAAGAACTGGCGGATGATGTTGTGGTGGAAGATGAAGATGTTTTAGAGGGTGAAACATCTTCGATATTAGTGCTATCGGTGCTATTTTGATTCGACATTGTTTTCGAACTTTCTGATGTAGGTGTTGACGATGAAGAGTTCTGGGGCGAATCCGAGGGTAGACGTATCGGCATAGTTTCATAAACTTTATCCTTTTCACTGACATGACGCTCCACCTGCAACAAATCATCAATTTCATCCCAATCTAACTTTTCCAATTTATTCAATTTTGAGGGCAACGTGGCACTAATGCAGTTGTTAGAGTTTGAAGTTGTTGCTGAAGTTATATTCGAAGACTGTTCATCACACAGAGTGGTGGTAGTAGAAGAAGAATCTTCTTCATGTTTACCATTAGCAAGTATCTCGGTTACACTTGTGCCGGTCGTTTGGGCCGAAGCATCTTCTGGTGTGGTTGGCAATTCGGGGTATTCATTTAAACTGCACGAGTCAAAAGTCATACTTTCACTTAAGGAAACGTCTGTAGATATGGCATCAACTTGATCACTTGTTGTGGTAGCTCCTTCAAAAGACTCAGTGCCATCGTTATTTTCTTTATCAGAAGCATCCTATGAGAAGATAGAAGTGTTTAAATTGAATTTATTTATTATATTAAAGCAAAACATACATTATCCGCTTTTGATATTCGACATGAGTTGCGTTTACGCACTACAAATGTGCGTTGATCATCATCTTCCTTTAAATGTATAACACCTTGTACACCCCAGTAGACACGCAAAGCTCCTTCGAGTATTAAACGATTGTTAACTTCTCTGCTTCGCACTTCCATACTTTTATTGTCATAGAATTGATTATATACCTAAGGGAAATGAGTTTTATTGAATTTGAATTATTAAAAATCTGAAATATAAATCAATATACATAAATTGAACTTCGAAGGATCTTAAAAAAATTATATTGGCATATATTTTTGTATTTTGTATATTCATATAGCTTTAAGATAATTAAAGTTGTAACAAATGAATATAATATCGAAATTTTGCACAAAAATTACCTTTACTTTTGACTCAAGATGATCTCTGGGTAGAGAAGGACCATTCTGTTGACCGGGTCTATTAAAGGCAACTTTATTGCCAAAACTTTTATGAGATTCTACACGAGTTCCATGACCAAATAGTTGGGGTCCAAAGAGAGCACCATAACATGGTACATGACAATAAGGCACACCTTTATGCTAACATTTTAAAAACAAATTAATAAAAATCTTTTAATTCAAAACTATGATAACTTACCTCTGCATGTTGTCCGGGATTTAAGCGTTTGCCACATTCCTCACATCTTAAACATTCGGGATGCCAGTCATAACCTAATGACTGTTTGCGTTCCGCTAAAGTTAATAAATGAAAATTAAATCAATATATAAATTAAGCCATTTATATTTGTTTAAAACTAAAAAAGTGAGGTTAATATGTACATACGTACTTACCAAAGTATACGGGTTTACCGCACTTGTGACACTTCCACATAATTGTATGTTATAGAAATTTAAACTTCTCCCTAATATTTCGCTATTAACACAGCACATACACTTACACTACAGTTTAATGACTCCCACCACCGCACTCTTCTGGTAATTATTGTGATTATTACACAAATTTTGAAGACAAAATTATATAAAAGATATTTCAAATACTTTATATTTCTTTAAATTAATACTCAATATTCAAAAGGTAATTGAACTTAAATGGCCTAAAACCCTCTGTATGTGTGTAAACTATAAAACCGTCAGTATTAAAGGGTCAACTTATTACAAGTTTCGGAAACAAAGAACACAAAACTAAAGAAAATTTTCTCGGCAGCTCTCAAATCTCACATAATCCTTTTCGTTTTTTCCTCTTTTTTTTATTACTTTTCCATAATTATGAAGTCTAGAAATTTTGATGTTTTAACCATTTATTGTTCTTTTTGTACAATAATGTTTCATTACTGCGTACGTGTTTTGTTTATTAATTTTTTAAAATGAAACTTATAAGTTATGCATCTCTACTGAATTTTTTTTTATTCTACTTTACGCCTCCTTTTTTTTGTTAATTTGTTCTCAGCATGAGTTTGTCTATTCGTTGATTTTTTTCTCTTTTGTGTTGGTGCACCTGTTTTTTTCTAGTAAATTTTATTTATTTTATAGTTTGTTTATTTTCAATCTTCAGTTATTTAAAACTTAAACTTTTAATAAAAGTAAATTAATAATTGTGGGTTTTCCCCCTTTCTGTGTAGATTTTCAATTAGCGCGTTTAACGACCGCTTTGTAAGTAGAAAAAACACAGAAATTGCAATTATCGCGTAAAATTAGAACTAGTGAAAAATATACACTGGAAAGTCTCATGCTACTATTTTTTGCTTTATTTATTTTGTTTTTGTAACAATTGACAACTGGAAAGTGTAAATAAATGGAATAACCAGTTGGACAAACATTGAAACTTGGCGGCACTTTAAGGGTTTTACATGCATTGAGTTGCTAATAAATGTAGCAATATAATGTAGCATATGTAGTACTTAAAAGTTCATTATATGTAATACTAACTTAAAAGTGTTTATATGGCATGCAAGTAATTAAAAATATGTAAAATATTTAAAAAAATGGGGTTTATATAAATTAATTCATATTTCATGAAATTACAACAAAGGAAGAGCAATTATATTTTTTTTATTTTAAAAATTGTTTCATAATTGCTTTGCAATGGAAATCTACTGACTTTGAGGAATCTAGGATTTAAAAAAAAACAATTCTTTAGTTAAGATGTAAAAGCACCTAATGCAAATGTGAAAGGGTAAAACAAATTTTTCATAGTGTTCATGTCCACTGAGTGTAATCAATAGGTAATATCTTATTCTGAAAAGTCGATTTTTTGAGATTTTGAAATTAGTAAAGATTTAATTTTTTCGAACAAGTGACATTTTAGATTGTATTGGACTGTAATTATATATATATATATTTAGTCCTTTAATTTCCAGTGGAACATAGGGCCGCAACAAATGGTCTCCATTGTTTTCTATCAGTAGACATCGTTTTCATTTCACTCCAAGACACCTCATGGACTGTAATTGGTAATTTGATATTTTAAAATTTTTATTATATCATTCTTGTACCCATAATAGTGTTGAAATCTTAGAAGAATGTACAAAACTACCTCTTAAAAATTAATTCAAATTTAAACACACAAAAAGAAAAAACCGCTCCAAAAAACTTTATATATTCTTCTTATTTGTTCGTTAATAATATGTACATATATATATTTTTTCTTTTTGCTAAATGCTATTTTCATTAGGCCGAAAAACTACTAATGTGTGTATACAAATTCAGAACAGTATTAAGATTTGTTAAACGTACAAAACAATATAAAAATGTACAACGAATTTAATTTAGAAATACTAAATTTGTTTAATAAAATCGAAAACTAAAAATCTTTTGTTATATTTACGAATCGAATGGGATATACGTTTAATAAAAAGGTATAATTTTAAATACATAATTAGAAAAATGCAAATGTAGCATTTTAAAAAAACATGTTATTATGTTGTATCTTAAATTAAATCAAATTTACATTTTCTAAATAAACAATTTTGGACAAACATTTAAAATTTGAATATGTCAGATTCTGATAATCTTCTTCAAAAAATTCGTAAAATTGTTATAAATAAATTTTATAAAAATATATTAATTTTATTCTATTTTCTTCGACCTTTTTGATTTTTATTAAATAATTTGAAAGCTGAGGTCACTTTTTTGTTTTTTATAAAAGATTTTTTTTTTTTTATTTATAATAAACTCGATATTTCAATTTTCTTTGGAAATCTTCTTCAGGAGTATATTTAAAAAGACTAGTACAAAATTTTACAACTATGGCAGAGAAAGTGAGTACGTTGTCTGTTTATTGGGATAGTTGATGTTTATTTCTACGTTCGCTCTGGTTTTTTGTGCAAAAATAAGTCAGCAATTTTTTTTACACATATGTATTTATTTTTCCAAAAGTAATTTTCCAAATTAAAAAAATATAACAATGAAAAATAATAATTTGTGCTAACATTTATTATAATGCTGAATAAAAAGTGTTGATTAATATTATGATGAAATAGAGAAAATCGCTGTCGAGAAAAAAATAAAGTTTCCGTAAAATACGTGATAAACTACAAAAAGTGAATCAAAGAAGGAGAGGAAAACAGCCAACACAAAGGCATTTATTGAGAAGAGGATACAAAAAATATATAAAAATAAACGAAAGGATATTTAAGCGCAACAGATAATAACCGATGCTAAAAGTTTTAATGTAAAGAAATCTGCAGTGTGTGGCTGGTAGTTTTAGTTAAAACGCATAATTGTTCATTAAGCACGCTTTTTTTTATCATAAAAGATAATAATTAGTAATTATTTCTGTTTTGTATAAATAACATAAAGTGGTAGAAATATGAAAACCACTATAGAATTTGAGGAATGTCTAAAGGATTCACCAAAGTTTAGGTAAGTCTCACTGTCAAAAAAAAGATAACTTTTATTAGAATCTATTTTTAAACTTGTTAAATGTAGCAATGTAAATAAAAAAATATGTTGAGGCTTTTTCAAAATTAATGATTTATTAAGAGAACTTAATCAATTTAAACTTTCAGCTGCCCATTCATCCAGTTAAGTAGACAGACGTAAAAGCAACGCCCCTATTGTTTTGTTTTTTTTACATTTTTATCTGTATTATTTTGCTATAACATTATGAATATTATTCAATGTGGTTTATTTGTATTCAAACAAATCATTTGCAAAAATACATACCTAATAATCATACATGTTTTATTGATATTTTTATAGTTCCATTTGTTTAATCGTTTTTCAATAGAAAAATGATATGTTGTTTAATATTGAATTACAAGCTTTGTATGCACATACGAGTATGTAAAGGTTTTTAATAATTAATTTAAAGACTTTAAAAATATAAATATTTAATTGTGAGGTTTTTAATTCTTCAAATTAAATTAATTATTAATTCTCAAAATAGTTTAGGTAATTATTCGTAATTTATAAAATATAATAGTTAATTATTGGGAAATTAAAACTTTAATAAATTTCCATTTTGTATAATGTTTTATATTTTAATACGGAACTACCGAAGATAGGTATAACAAATTTTCAAGAACATTTTTTAAATCTTTCATCTTGAATTGAATTGCTGTAAAATATAAAAAGGACTTCTTATTATGAAGCTAACAAAAAACTATTAGAGGATTATCCCTTTAAAAATCATTTTAACATATTAGCTGTATGATTATATTTGTTTACAATAAACCTTCGAAGTGTTTCTGGTTTCTCTTTACCTACTTTTGCTTTATATGGGTATTTCCATGAAATGGTCCACCGTGACTTAAAAAATCACAACGCTGGCATAATTTTTTTAAGGAAAAAATTAAATTAGATTAATTGTAGTAGGTATATTTTTATTTTTCATTTTTGAATAAAAGTTTAATTTTTTGGTAAAAAAAATATATATACATAGGTACATGTATATAAAATTACTAAAATATGTATGAAAGTAAAAAGTGTCACGTGCGTAATCAACAAATTATTTTTTTCTTAGCAAATTTATGCATAGTTGTTTTTGAACAAAGTCCATTATTCCATTATTAACCTTTATAAAAACATTTTTCCGAAATAAAAATTTCCTACAATTCGCTTAATTTCGCACTTTTTCTTACGGCTCTAAAAGGCACTTCCATTTTTTGTCACGTGCGTAAGTCAACTTTGATTGCATGGAACTTGGGTACCCAGTGCTCAATTTTCCAATATATATACTTTTTCAAAAGTCTCATCACATACAATGAACGATTCTATAATTCCATTCTAAAATTCCAATCCATTTCCATTTTCACAATATTCAAAGACAATTAAACGTGTACAAATGTCGCGTGCATAACCATGGAAACACCCATATGTTATTAAATACCTAGAATAAAATTTACCTTTTTTATCGTTACTCAATTTGTTCTTTTTGATTAATCATCATTTCATTGTCAACTATTTAATAATTCACAATACCTATTCATTTAGAGTTTAGAGCAAATGGTTCTTTGGCAGCAATAAACAAAAATATGGAGTAGTATTGCTACAATAAGGGAAATGTTTTAAATTTCTCATTAGAGTCATATTATTAATTTAATTAATTAATAATTGATAATATTAACATTAACTAAAATCTAAAACCGGAAAAAATTCGAAACAAAAAAAAATAAAAAATTATTAACACATTCTATTTTTGTAATACATAACTAATTTTTTAAACAATAAAATACTGATGTCTCCTCATCATTAAATTGTATGTAGGTTTTTATACCCTTAACCTTCATGAGAAGGGTATATATAAGTTTGTCATTCCGTTTGTAATTTCCACAGTATAATTTTCCGACCCTATAAAGTATATATATTCTGGATCCTTATAGATAGCGGAGTCTATTAAGCTATGTCCGTTTGTCTGCCTGTCTGTTGAAATCAATTTTCTGAAGTCCCCAGATATCTTCGCGATCCAAATCTTCAATAATTCTGTCAGACATGCTTTCGAGAAGTTTGCTATTTAAAATCAGCGAAATCCGGCCATAAATAACGGAGATATGAGCAAAAATCCGAGACAACCTCTGAACATTTCATCAAAAAATCTATCAAAGTGTATTAATATTATCTATATTATACCTATAGGTATGTATACATATATATAGTATGTATGTATATAATATAATTATGCATCCACAACAAAGGTGAAGGGTATATAAGATTGAAGATGTCTAGTGCTGTAATTGAAGAATCAGATATGTTAGCTCAATTCTTCCTAACTCTTCCAGAAAAATTTGATCCGTTGGTGACAGCTTTACAAAATGTTGTAGATGGTAAGCTAAATTTCAGTTCAGTGAAGGAAAGACTAATGTCAGAAGAAGCTAAATTATCTGATCGAAATCAAGATGATGTTGAACAAAAAACAACTTTTGTTGGTAAAAAGTTCAACAAATCTAAAAATTTAATGGTAAGTGTTTCAAATGTAACAAATTTGGAACCAGGCTCGTGATTGTAGAAGTGCTGATGCACGTAAATGTTTGCTTCATGGCTGATAGAAATTTGCAGCAAAGGTGTACCAAGAGCAATAAGCAGATTGTTTTTAAATTGGGCTCAGGTGCAAGTGACCATTTATCAAATGAAAAGTGGTGTTTTGATTATTTAAAGGAATTAGAAGAATCTGTTGAAATCAGTGTGGCTAAAAATAAAAAATTTATTAAAGCAAAGCATTGTGGTGAAATAAAAGGTGTAAGCAACAGAGGAATTACAATGAAAGAGGTACTTTATGCTCCTGACTTGCGAGACAATTTGTTATCATTTAGAAAACTAACTAATGCTGATATAGAAGTGAAATTTGTTATTATTTCGAAAAATAAAGAAGTAATTGCTACAGGAAATCTAAGAGGAAATTTATATGAACTAACTCTAAATATAAATAAGTCATCATCATTATTGAGTACTTCAAATGATGTTGTCCTCTGGCATCGTCGATTCGGTCATATTGGTGAAAGTGGTCTTCGAAAACTAGAAAAAGCAAATCTTATCAGTGGACTTACCGAGAACCGTTTGATGATACTCGTGTGAGAGCTAAAAGGGTATTGGAGAGAATACTTTCTGATGTCTGTGGCCCTATTGATTGCTTGGGATGGATCCAAATATTTTGTGAGTTTTATAGACAACTATACTGTAGTAACTAGCATGTTTAGTGGCAAATCAATTTCAAAGCTAACAATTGATCAAGGAAGGGAGTATTTATCGAAGGAACAAATACAATGGTACAAAAGCAAAGGTATACAAGCAAAGGTATAGGAGTGGAGTGGTTGTTTTTTCCCCTCAACAGAACGGAATTGCCGAAAGGTTTAATCGCACAATAACAGAAAAGGTGAGAACAATGTTAACTGAATCAAAAGCTCCTAAATCTATGTTGTCCGAAGCTGCGTTGACAGCTGTATATTTGGTGAATCGATGTCCAACAAGATTCCTTGAAAATTTTGTTACCTCTGCAGAAATGTGGTTTGGTGTGAAACCAAAATTTAAAAAAATTAAAGTTTTTGGATGTAAAGCCTATGCCTGGATTTCTAATCAGTTTCGTAAGAAACTTGATTGTAGAAGTAAAATGTATGTATTTGTAGGATATGCTCCTAATGGTTTTCGTCTCTGGCTAGTATATCAAATAAAACAATTCCCAAAACCTATAGTGATATAAGACATGTTGATGATGCTGATAAGTGGTTCAATGCAGGGGCAGATGAACTTAAATCAATGGACAAAAATCATGTCTGGGATATTGTAGAAGCTCCTAAAAATAGAAAACTTTTAAATTTTAAGTGGGTATTCTCTATGAAAGAAGATGAAAATGGCAATCCAACAAAATATAAGGCGCTATTAGTTGCAAAAGGATTTCAGCAAAAGCATGGTATTGATTTCTTTGAGACGTGTGCTCCAGTTGCTAAATTGACGACAATACGGGTGATGTCAGTTGTTGGTTTATCAACTTGATGTAAAAACTGCATTTTTACATGGCATTTTAATAGAAGACGTGTTTATGAAAATTCCTGAAGGTGTCAACGAAAATGATAAAATGGCTTGTAAGTTGAAGAAATCATTGTATGGCTTAAATCAAGCTCCAAGGTGGTGGAACATAAAATTTAACGACTTTCTTGTTTCACTTGGCTTCAAAAGATCAAAACATGATTACTGTCTTTACACAAAGGTAAGATCCAAACATAATGATGATTTGGGAATTATAATGTATGTAGATGATTTACTTATTGCGGGAAATAAATTAGCTAGTATTGAGAAGTTAAATCAAGAATTAGCCAAACATTTTGAGATATCTGATTGTAGAATTTTAAAATTTTTCCTTGGAATCAAAATACAAAAAACTGCAAATGAAATTCTTATTCTGACGAAGTTTGGTATGACAGAATGTAATGCTGTTAAAAGTCTTATGGAAAAGAAACTTCAACTATCTCAAGATTCCGAAGGTGAATGTAAACAACCTAATCGAGAACTACTTGGCAGTTTAAGTTATACAAATTATTGCTGAAATTGAGATTTAGTTTAAGTTATACAAATTATTGCTGAAATTGAGATTTAAAAAATGTTTGAAAAATTTTACTCTTGATTTTTAATCGCTAGTAGTAACATATTTGGATGATACTTTTTATTATTGCCACAAACATTTCTTACCATTGTCTACTTCCATAATTTTTGTTAACTATTTGTAACTATTCCATAATACTTATGATACACTTGATTGAAAATTTATTATAACATTAGACGAGTGGCTCTTTCAATGAATATTTTTCATTACCAGAATTATTGAATTTAACCAAATTATTATCAGTTTATTGTTTATGTAAATATTTTATAAAAATGTTTATTTACACAAATGTTTTGGCGACATCTCTTAGAGATCTAGCCTATTCTGCATTTTGTAGATCTAAGAGTGATAGTGACTGGAAAATTTTTTGTCGGTATCGTAACAAAGCTAAAACTGTAATTCACAAGGAGAGGAAAAATTACTTTGGGAAATTATTTTCTGGTTTGGACTCGGGTGCTATATGGAAAATTTTGAAATGTAAAGGTTTTACTCATGATAATGATTTTTATTGTGAATTTAATGTTCATGACATTAACAACCATTTTGTGAATGCCTCTCAGATGAACTTTTGTTGGCTATTTTTAAAATCAAATCAAAGTCTATTGGCACTGATGGCATACCAATTCATTTCATTAAAATTATTTTTCCTTATATTTCTAATTTCCTTCTTTTTCATGTTAATTTTATATTGACTACTTCTGTTTTTCCGGTTGATTGGAAGACTGCTCGTATTGTTCCTATACCTAAATCTAGAACTATTAGAAACTTAGATGATTTGAGACCTTTTTCTATTTTACCAGCTATATCCAAATTTTTCTGGAAAATCATAGCTGCCATATGTTAACAAAATCTATTAGCTTTACAAGTGCGGCCATTGATTTATTTTGCTTTGGTTTTTAAGTGTCAAAAAATAAATATTAAATTTTTTTAAAATATTGTGTGCTCAAAATGATTTAACCTATTGGCAACTCAGTTCATTTTTGTCCATACAAAATATAAAATTAATTTTTATAATTAATTAAAAATAAATAAAAAAAAAACTTGCAAAGTAATTTCACCATGATTAAACCAATTCAAGCTGAGAGTTTTTCTATCTCTCAAAAAGGGAGATGTCAAACTAACCTCATATGAAAAAAATTTGTCTGTGTTAAAAATGTCAAACATTTGCTAGAAATAAATTACTTTATACTTTACTATTTCTATGGCACTCAAATCCGGTGTTTGTGGAGGTGTGTTTGGTAATGTACAAAAGACAATTTTTGACGTCTAAAGCTGTGTGTTTAGGGTCATTATCATGTTGACAATAAAAGTTATTTCTTTGCAACTCCAGGTTACTCAAAATTATATCATCATTAAATTTCAGAATACCAACTACGTGATAAGATATACAGCCTCAAACTATCATAGAACTACTAGGATGTTTAATCGTTAATTTTATATTTCTTATAAAAACAGTAGACAAAACAGTTTTGTGATATACTGTATATATTTTACTTGTTTTGACTCAATTCAGCATAAATTAAAATATATAATTTTCAAAATATAAACAAAAATAACAATCTACATATTAAAAGATGACAATATACATACATGACGACAAAGAATTAACTTAATAAAGTGACAGTGAAAACATAAACTAACAACAAAAAAAATAGTAAAATAAATATGTATATGTACTTTAAGGGACTTCGTACGTTCGCCTTATCAGAATTTCATATAAAGACTACAAATTTGTATTTATTTACATATTTTTCAACTGTTTATAAAACGTTTAGCTAACATAATATTTGAATTGACTAAGAAAATCTTTATTATTACAGTTTCAAAGAAAAATAAACAAAAAAAAAAAAAAGAACACATAATGGGACAATGGATTTCCAACCATTTTTTATTACTATATATTTATGTATTTCCAAAATTGCTTATGTTTAAGATAATCTTAGAGTCTTGACCATGACAGCAATACTTTAAATGAAATTATTTACATTTATACATACATATATACTTTGTATGTTTATCTCCTATATACCTTATGTAGGGTATAAATCAATTAAAAAGGGTACGTCTTTCTTTTCGCTTTATTGTCGAGTCAATAAAAACAAAGGAGAAGAAAGAAATATTGTTTGTGCTTGTATAATTGTATGAATGCATTCTTATTGATAAACAATTCTATTAAAGGTAATTGTTATGATACATCTTAATGTCGTTTCCTTATTGTTTTACTTTGTTTACTTCAACAGACAATTCATCTCAAAAGAGGAAGCAGACATTGAACATTTGGAACAACGTCTAGAGAAAATTATAAAACTTTGTAATATAGCAGTCGATTCAGGCAAGGAATATGTTAAAAATCAAAGGTAAGTGTAAATTTTAGGGTTTAAATTTTATTTTGTTTTTTTTTTTTTAAATACAGCTTGTTTTAAATTGAATAAAGTAAAAGAATATAATAAATGTAGTTTCTGCATCCATATACATAATCCATTTGATCATATGTACGAGTACATATGAAGTTAGTAAGCAATTTTATTAGGTTGTTATTTAGTTATTTGCATATAAATATTCAAAGTTGCATTTGATCATATGTTCATAAGTCAGTTGGTTAGCAATATTATTAGGTTTTTTTTTTTCGATATCAATTTGAATCAGTTTGGTGTACATATTTTTTTCTCAAAACATTTAAAATAATATTGAGACACGTTAATTGTTTGTACTAATTTGCTTATTTACATTGATTTATTTTTCCCTCTTTTATAATTTAGTGCTTTTGCAATGTCCCTTTGGGACTTGCAACAACATTTTGCTGATAATAAAAGTGCTCACAACGCATTGGGAAAACTGATACACTGTTTTCAGGTTTGTTGATTTGCAGAAAATAAAAAATAAGAAATGGTTTAATTTGTTTATGTATTTACGAGTATATAAAATATGTACATACATACACGTATTATATATTAATACATTTGTATGCATTTATGTCTTATCGTATTAAATGTTTGCAAAATAAATATAAAAAAGTAACAATAACATTTATTATAGGAAATGAATAAATTTCACACCATTTTATTGGATCAAGCCAGTCGTACGGTTTTAAAAAATCTCTCCGTTTTTGTTAAAGACGACATCAATCAAGTTAAAGACTATAAAGGACATTTCCTTAAAGTATCCGAAGGTTATGACAATGCATTAATTAAAAATGCCCAAGTAAGTTTATCGTACTATCGCTCTAATTTTTCTAATAATATTCCTACATCGAATTACCTTTTGTTTATCTAATACAAGTTGTAAGAATTCAATAGTATTTTTGTTATTTATAATGTGTTGTTGTTTGTTAATGTGTTTGTGTTTATTTTTCACTTGCAGGCGGGTAAAAATCGTACACAGGAAGTGCAGGAAGCAGCCAACATATTATCTGCTTCTAAATCTTGCTTTCATCACACAGCATTAGACTATGTTAACTACATCACATTAGTTCAGTCTCGTAAAGTACCTTCAATATTGTCGACGGTAAGTACATATTTTTGTGGTTGTATATTTTTTGTTGGTCGTGCATGTGTACAAAATTATGTTTTAAGTAAGAATGGAGATATATTTGAATATGAATATATTTGTTGGTTACCTACATCGATGTGTCTGTAATGTTTATGTCAACCAAACAGAAGGAATGATATCCTACTTCTGTCATGAACATTTTTACATATCTATTCACGTATACTATTTTTAAAGATGCCAGCCTGCCTGTGTATACATTAAAAAATATTCTATAAACCAAAATGGGAACAAACAAATGTGGTAGTCACTATGGGGCGCAAATAATTTATAGAGACAAATGAATAATTGCCTAGTGGGAAATGGAAAAATTTAAATAGATTTAAGAATTTCTAAAGAAAAATTAGTGGGGCAATAAAGCTAGCGTAAATAGATGCTAGAAATATCCATAATGCCTATAATCTGGCTTATATAACGCTACATTCCAATTAAGTAATTGTAAATGATATTGCGAAAAACTGTGTATAAAAATGGTGTAAACTACTGAAAAGTGGAAAAACGTTTGTCAAACTTTTGTCATAAAACGACCTGCAACGAAGACCGATTTAACGAAGAGAAAAGAGAGAAGATTGCAATAAAAAAGAAATAAATTGAATGAAAACAAATATTTTCATAATATACAAAGATTGATTGAATTTTATTATTAAAGAATTCTATTAAAATAGTTTCAAATGAAGCTAATTAATTAGTTTTGTTGGAAATAGTTTTATGAAATGAATTTCTGGCATTATAATTATTAAAAAAATAAAGTAATTATTTCGTAGCTCTGTGCTAAATATGTTTAAAATAAAATGATTTCTGGATTACACATTCTTTCTCCACCTTACATTCATTTGGAAATCACAACAGTTCGTTCGTTTTATCTACTTGTAACAATATTTTAAAACAATGAGTGTGTTGTTAAAAGAAAACAAATTGACCTAAAAACTATACAGTAGGGAAGATTGTAATAAATTTCTTTAGATTTGAAACTTTAGCAAAAAAGTGTACATACATATTTTGTTCTCTATTGTTTGTTACTACAATCTGTTTAACCATGCGTTAATTTAAATACATGCTACTATTTATTTGCAAAAGCAAAACACGATTCATAACATTGGTATTTGTTAATTGCATTCCCAATTGTTTTAATAATGATCTATTACAGCTAGTAAAGCCGGAGTTAAGTTTATATATATATATATTTTTTTTTTTTTTTTTGAAAACTTATTGTTATTGAGTTATATTCATTTGTTTACACGTACTCTAATTTATTATAGCTTTTGTTGAACCAAAATGTGAATAATTATGTCAAGCTTGTTTAAAGGTAAATTTAAGAATGTTGCTATGTTGAACTGTAGATATTTCAGATCAATGACAATGACTGTATTTAATATTTTAAGATCAATGACAATTGTGCATGCACTTTACTTTAGATTTAGTTTTAGTTTAGTTAATCTTATTAATAAACTGATTTCAAAACACCAGCCTATTATTCTCTTTCTTATAACTAAGAAGTAAACGAATTTTATCTTGAACAAAATATCTCTATAGAAATTTCAATAAACGGTTTATTTTTAATTGCATTCAGCAATTTCAAACATTTCAAAATTGTGTATATTTTCTTTACTTTGTTTTGCAGTTATTGGATTATTATCAAGCTTGTGTTACATATTATCATCAAGGCTTCGATTTGTGCAACGATTTTGATATATTTTTTAAAAGTATTACTGAAGACTTAAATGCTCTACGTGGTGAATATCAACAATTAGAGAAGGCCATGCAAAATCGCCATATGAGTGTGAATAGTTTTAGTGAAACGAATACAAATAGTACTTCGAATAAAATCGAAGGATATTTATTCAAAAAGAAATCAAAAGGATTTAAAACTTGGTGTCGTCGATGGTTCTATTTAAGTGATAATCAACTAGTATACAGGTACGTTCAAATAAAAAAAAAATATTCAGTATCGTTCTATATATAAATTAATTTAGAACTTATTTATATAATTTATAAAAATGGCATAACACTGAATAGTTTTAAATTTTTATGCAATAAGTTTATTTTTTTAAGGCATGCTTAAATATAAAGTAAAGCGTAAATTAAGGATAATGGTACATACATTTATTGTATTGAAAATTTCAAAATTTTTTAATTAGTCTTCTTTTTTATTAATTTTTTCAATAACTCTAAATTTTATTTTTTCTTCTTTTTCATATGTTGTACTTGTTGTTCTTGTGTAACAATTGTATGTAATTTACTATTTGTTTAAACTTAACTAATTTTGCGTCTTCTTAATTGAACTTTTGTTGATATTTACGAACAAAAAAATATTTTTGTTTTGTATGTTTTTTGTTTTGTTGTATTGAAAAAATGTCTTGTGTTGTTGTTGTTGTTGTGTAACACTCTGAAGTGATTTGGATTCGAATTGCAGAAAACGTAGCAACGAGGATTCATTTTCTGTGATGGAAGAAGATTTACGCATTTGCACTGTGCGACCAGTTAACGATGGAGATCGACGTTTTTGTTTTGAAGTCATATCGCCAACCAAGTACGTAAATTGTAAATTCATACGTTAAATGTTTATTTACTTTATATATTTTTCCTTTCTTGTTTAATATTTTTTCATTTGAAGATCTCACATTTTACAAGCTGACTCAGCTGATATGCTAACCATGTGGATTTCAGCATTACAAAAAAGTATTGGTGCAGCTATACAACATGATTCACAACATTCCAGACCACAGTCGTCATTGCATGCAAATCCCTTGAATGCCAAAAGAAAAGTGTAAGAATTAAAATAATTTTTTATCAATAAATTTGTAAGCCAGGGAAAGTAGGTGGAACAAATTTCACTCACAGAATGGTTTCAATGGTTACACATACCCAGTTTCACCATGTCTATTTATTTTTTAACCTAAAGTTATGCTATCTATTAAAATACTTTGGGTTAAAAAATAACTCGGCTAACGTGGAAAATAATGCATTAAAACTTTTTATAGTTCTAATTTAGTCCCACCAATTTATAAAAACTTTATAAAATACTAATTTTTGTAACCTATATTTTTAAACAAGAATTTTTTTATTTTACAGGCATTGGGAACAATTCCTTAAAATTCCTGGCAATTCACAATGTTGCGATTGTCGCGGTTCTGATCCTCGCTGGGCTTCCATTAATTTAGGCATAACTTTGTGTATAGAATGTTCGGGTGTTCACCGCAGTTTAGGTGTACACTACAGTAAAGTACGTTCATTAACATTAGATGCTTGGGAAACGGAAAATGTAAAAGTCATGATGGAATTAGGCAATGGCGTGATCAATCGCATCTATGAATCACGTATTGGTGAGAATTGTAAACTGAAACCGGCAACGGAAAATTGTGAAATTTCTGTAAGAGAAGCATGGATAAAGGCTAAATATGTAGAGAAACGCTTTGTATGCGGTATGCCTAAGCCAACAGATTATCTGTCCAGTGAAACGGCCGAAGTTCTGTCCATCGATAGTGGAGAAATGGGTAAAAGGGCGACATTGTCTTTGGGAGCACCAAGAAAGTGGGCAGTTAAAAAGTTTAGACGTCGTCGTCATCGTGAACGTAAACGTCAACGATCAAGTTCCAAATCATCCGACGATCCCGTCATAGATGATGTTGAAGATGACGATGATGATGAATCGATCAATATACCCTCTATGTCCTTAAGCATTTCTCGTGAAGATTTATTAATAGTGGGCGAAGAATTAGGTTTGGAAACGTATGAAACACCTGGTATACTGGGTTCTGATCAAGAATCCACTGAGGGCGAAAATGAACCGGAAATAATACATGAAGTGCTCTTTTCAAAACTAAATGCGAATCTCATGTTGTATCAAGCATCTACTGTACACAATTTACCCGTGATGTGTATGGCTTTTGCTTTAGGTGCCGATAAGAATTGGCGTAATGTAGAAGATCACAATCGTACTTACTTACATCAGGCAGTGTTATCGGTAGGATTTAAGATAACATATCACTGCTTGTGCATTTTAAATGAATTGTTATTTTATTTTTTTGTACAGGGTTCTGTTATGGCTTGTGAATATTTGCTATTGAATGGTGTTCCCATAGATTCTGTAGACGATTTGGGCTATAGTGCTTTACACATGTCAACTGGAAAAGGTTTCATAGCTCAAGTGTATCTTTTGCTTAAACACAAAGCCAAATATGACATCGAAGCCAATGATGGTAAAAAACCATTAGATATTGCTGTTGATCAACGAAATGCTGATATTGTTACACTGTAAGTAAAAATCATTTTTTCTTAATACTGCGAGGAGGTTTTAAAAATATATTTGTATCTTGATATGCATTATTTTTAATGACTTGGACAGTTTATTTATTATTTTTTTTTTTTTGAAAATTATGTTTTTTCATAATTTCCTTGTTTTTACGTATTTTGCTTATAATTTATTAAAAAATATTACTTTTGAGTTTTTTTTTTAACACCACCATTATATAATCATAGATTTTTATTTTGGGTCATTATAAAGCTTAAAAACTCCTTTTAACATCAAAAAAAAACTACGTTGAAATTGTTTACCATTCAAACTGTCACTTGCAGCTTAACTAGTAATTAATCCTCGTTTACATTGTCCCACAAATATTTTTTATACTAGAATATATGTATAAACAATTTAAAGCAAAACCAAATATATATATATGTATGTATATTTTACAGCTTACGTTTAACCCGTTTAAATGATGAAATTGGCCTTCACGATGAAGGCAATGGAGAAGATGAAACTTACAAGGATGTTATGAAGGATTTTTCTAATTTTACCTCCAGTCAACCACGTTTGTTACGTAATCGCAATGATTCTAATACTTTAGAATCTCAACGCTCTTCCATGACCAATTCGGATTAAATGTTATACTCAGCAGAATTGAAAAAGAGTAAATGTCATGTGTTTTTACAATGTATGTATGTTATTTATATTTGTTATTTATATTAAAACAAACAAAAAAGAAGAAAAAACGAATTAAAATATCAGTCATTCTGTTATAGCATTCAAAATATAATTAAGAAAACTATGATGTGGTGCTTTGAGAGCTAAATATTCTTTATTATGTTTACATTAAAATGAATTAAACACATTATTATTATGATTATCAATATTTTTAACTTATTATTATTTATTTAAAAAAAAGCCAACGTATAAGAAAAACTAGTATTTTATTTTGCTCAATTTACTTTACATTTGTCTGACTTTTTTATTTTTTAAGCATTTATTGTTATTTAATGAAAAATGTTTAATCGAACTGCTTTTAAAGTGTCTTCAAAGTCTTTGTAATAGTATTTGTAAACGTATTCATTATGTAACAATGCTGGTAATGCCGCTACTTTGGCTATTTATTTTAATATACATAGATAAATATTGTAAAATATTAATAATGAATATGATGAGCAACACAAATTGATTACCGTGGAATTAAACAAACCATTTAATATATTACAAGAAAATAATAATTACGTTTTCAGCAGTGTTGTTATATTTATTAAATAATTTGTGTCTGAAATTTATTTGAAGTAGAATAGGTAAGTAAAATCAGTATGAAAATTTTTTTAATAATTTTCGGATCTAATTTGTATTTTTTTTTATGCGCCTGAGAGTATGCTTTTGTTTTGTAAAATCAATTAAAATTAGCGCCATCTACTTTTGTAGTCGATGATTTTTATTTTTCAAAAAATTGGCCTTTTCAGGGTGGCAACACTCCGCACATTTTCGACACCCCACGAAAAACAGTCTGGTAACACCTATATAAAATGAAAAACATGATGTTGCCAGATTATTTCCAATAGTGGGCTCGAAAAATATATTGCTAAAAAATCACAAACTGTAAGAGATGGCGCTAATTTTAGTTTATTTCAGAAAACAAAAGCGCTTTCAAAAGAAAAACTTTTTACACAAATATCTCTAAATACCACTATGCACAAACAAGAGCTATTGTTTAATATTTTAAAGCATTTGTCAATTGTAGAAAAACAACTCTGTCTATTTACATTCTCATCTTCATGGAGTTTTTGATTTGGCGACAGGTTTATTAACATTACGATGCATATTAATAATATGTCTCTTTACTGACGAACGGTCACCAAAAGTTCGATCACATTCACTACACTGAAATGCTACACCGCTGTGTGCGGCCAAATGGCGACTTAGACCAGATGCATGATTAAATCGTTTGGTACACAAATGACAGGAATGCTGTTGGATGCGTGGCTGCTCCAAGTGTATACGATTAATATGTTGAGTTAAATTAATTCGTTGAGCAAATGATCTGTCACAATGCGGACATTGGTGTGGCTTAATTCCAGTGTGCGTTTGCATATGCCTTTTGAGTATCTCTTTTTGCACAAACGATTTTTCACAAACGTTACACGAAAAAGGCTTTTCATCGCAATGCACATACATATGACGGCGAAGAGCACTGCTACATGAAACCACTATTCGACATTCTGGACACTGAAAGGTTATACCAGTTTTCTCAACTTTTCGATGAGTGCGTAAATGGCGCTCTAAAGAAGGTTTTGTTGAGAACACCATTGGACAATCATCACATTTAAATATTTTTGGTGTATCCGTACTTCGTTGCAATGGGTTCACATATGTTTTTGCTAGAAATGTTGTTTCTAAAACTGATGTAGACCTAGTAACTGCTTTTTTACCAGGTGATTTTTTTAATTTAGTTGTCGATTGCTTTTTCGACTTGACATATTTCTGTAAAATAAAATTGTATTAATTGTATTGTATTAGGGGATGTCTTAAATTAAAAAAATTTTCAGCTTGACTTACTACTTCTTCGAACTGTTCTATTAATTCATTTTCAATTCCTTCAGGAAAATCAATAACCATTATGTCTTCATTACCTTGATCCACATTTTCTTCATCAATTTCATTACTTAAATTGTCATTGGACTTTTGCAAAAACTGTATTTCTCCATTCTCATTGTCAACTGTAAGTAGGGGAAATGATTTATGAATTTAACTATTGTTTTATTTGTAGGTATTGTTTTTTAAAAATAGTAGTGCCATTTCAAAGTAACGTAAATTTTCGAATTTTATTTATTTTATAGCTACAATGCATAGTGCAACTATACAAGGTGAGTGCAAATCGACAACAAATACAACACAAAACAGAAACAACGGGCATTTTGTTTGTGTAAAATAATGTACTACTGTCTAAAATACTTGAAAAAGTATTACTTTTGACATAAGTAATTTGTAAACAAAATCAGTCAGCTGGGCTACTGCACTCACCTTGTATAGTTGCACCATGCTACATTGTATGTAAAATTAATGTTGAAAGAAACTAGAAAAACAATATTTTTTTATTTTGAAGTAAATGTAGTTTATAAAAAAATATTGTTTTTCTGTATTTCACAAAATAATAAAATTTGTAATACCAAAGACTTTATATTAAAATCACTTACTGCGATAAGATGTCGTGGTTGTAATAGTTTCTCCTGATTCTTCGTTAGTATCGATATTTTCTTCATATGTTATAGTATTATTGGAATCTATGTAGTCATCATCTTCATACTCTTTACTAGCTACAACGTTGTTAGGACATTCATTTTTATCTTCTTTTTTCTGTACATCAAAATCACCATCATCGGTGTCATAAATTAAAAAATTTCCTTCACTATCACAATCTTCCCCATTTGTATTCAAATCACCTTCGGTTATATTTTCATTTAAAATGATATCTTTATCCACAACCTGATTGTGTAACTCAAGTTCCGTTTGGACCACTTCTATATTGGGTGAATTCTGTGCAGGACATTTTCTTTTCGCTGTATGATCTTTGTTAACTGTTGGACTACCTGGTTTTTTCTGACCAACAATATCATCTACTGGTATAGTAGGATCCAATGATTTTTTCTTATTTGCTAGAAAGGTCTGTAAATCATCCAAAAGACACTTGATTTCTAATTGCCTACATTCTTCCAGAACTTCACTGCGAAGAGATTCTTTTGCTTCATTTAAACATTGTTCGTATATGTCTTTTCTTAAGTGTTCTTCCAACTCATTTTCCACTTCCAGTCTTAATTCATTTCTCAGTTGTTCTCTTATTTCGGGTGTTAATTCGTCTCGATACTTTACCTTTAAGTTCTCTTTGATCTTTCTTAGGTCCACTTCATTTTGTAATTTCATTTCATTTATAATAGTATCAAATTTTAATTTTCCCATTTGTTTTTGGATATCCTCTTGTTCTTTGATGAAAGCAAGTGTATCTTGAAGTTCCAATTCATCATCATCATCATCGTCCTCTTCCAATTTTTTGTCAAAAACTTTACTCGTTTTCCCCATTCCTATAAGGCGCAAATGTTTTCTTAACTTTGTATCAGATGCTTGACTCAGTTTACGGAAATAATACGACTTTTCCAACTGGAAACGACAGTCATTGCATATTTTTTGTGGAAAATCATCACATTCTTGTACTTCAAGTGCTGCACAAGTCATTATGCGCATTGGTATGGATAATGCCGCGTATTTATCGGAATTCTTTTCTTTCGGAAAAATCCAAACTGATGCATCACTTTCTTTTAAGCACAACCGACACATCTCTTGCAAATTAGGATATATTTTCTTTTCCATTGCTTCTAAAAATTCTAATTTTAATTGTAAATATTGAGTACTAACTAAACAGAAGAAGAACGACTTTAAGGCGACAAACAGCGTTGTCAACTTTGAAATTTCAAAACGCACCAACAGGAGAAAAAAACGCGCCATTTGAAAAAAAAAAATCGCACCAAATTTAGATTTTCTTTTTTATTTAATAAAAGTTTATTGAAATAATTTCACATAAAAAATATAATATTATAACAGTCTTCAACAGTTCAGTGTTTTTATAAAAAATAAAAAACTTAACAAAAATAAACTAAACAAATTTGTATTTTATACCAGAAATAATTAATTTCTTCTTTTTTAACTTTTTAAAAAGAGATCAACGATTAAAGTCTAGTCTGTTCAAATTCGGGAAAAATGTTGAGCAACATTAATTATTTCATACGGAAAATTTGACGTGTACCTAATGTACTTTTGTAAACAAAACACATGTTTTGCTTTTTTGTGAATTTAAATTGAAAATAAATAAAAGGTAAAATATTTAAAAATCTGTGTTGAATCGAAATCATTAAATAAAAATTACTAGCCGCTTGTGCAGCAGCACAACAAGTAATAGATATTGTAATAGTAAAAATACTCATATATGCTATTCGGAATTGACAGCACTGGTAACAAGCATAATATTACATTGGATCATCTTGTTTGATTTTTTGGCTACAAATATTTTTCGACATTATAGTGATTTAATTACTACTTGTTATAATTTTAAAATTACAAATCAATTTTCATTTTTGTTTTATGATTTTTTATTGTCAAATTTCTTAAAAAATAAATTCATTCTTTTGTAATAATTTTGGCTGGTACATACAAATTGTTGCTTAATATTATATAAATAAATTTTATAAAAAAAATATTTTGTGTAATATTTAATTAACAAAAAAATATAAAATCTCCACGATAGGGGTGATTATTTCGTTTGTTAGAGATGACCAGCGTTGTCAAGTTTGAAATTTCAAAACGCACCAAAATAGAGAAAGTGCACCGCGCACCAACTAAAGAATTTTTCGCACCAAAAACTTAAAAAAGGACCAAAAATGGTGCGAAACACACCAAGTTGACAACACTGGCGACAAATTTACATTATCGTTAATTACAAAATTTGTTGCAACTGTATAAAAATCGACAAATAAAATTAACAATTTAGTAATGAAACAGGGCGACAAGCGACAGATTACTATTTTATATGTATGAGAAATTTAGCAAATAACGTTAAAAATGTGATTGTAGCGTGTCGTTTTGTTTGTGTAAAATTAAGAATATGCAAAACAAAGCTTCTAAAAATGCGTTATTGTGATTGAAATATATTTAATTGTGAATAGTTCTAATATAAGAGTTGTATTTATTAAACCGGCACCACAAAAAGTGGAAATAGTTTAACATTTATGTTTATTATTAAATACACAGAAAAAACTTAAAATTTACAAATTTAGTAAGACGTATTTTTTGCGAACCATTTTTAAGATTTGTTTACATTTTTCGTGGTTTAGTCCCGGATCACACAATGCAACTTTTGAGTTTGTCGGTGATAGGGGAAAGAAGAGTGGTCCCCTCTCTCTCTTTTTTTCCCTCTTACAAAAAAACTCAAAAGTTGAGCAGCAAAAGTTGCATTATGTGATCATGGACTTACTTTTACTTTTTAGTAGTAAACACAAATCAAAATCAGCTGTTAGCTCGTGATTTAGAACAATCAAAATCACTAATAAAAAGTTCAAAATCTCGTGTTTTTCGGAACACCAAAATTTTTCTCCCGTGATTTCAAAATCGTTCGTGATTTAAAATCACCGTGATTTCTGAACATACCTGTATAGGTATGTGTAAATCCTTCGTGATTTTACTGTTAACGCTTGAAGTGCTGAAAAGACTGGCAAAAACTTTACCCCCTTATTCAGAAACGATTATTAAATTTAACAAACGTTTATTAAGACAGATTTGCATATAAAAATTAGCTTAATAAACGTTTGTTAAATTTAATAATCGTTTTTGAATAAGGGGGTTAGTTTAAATTTCTATAAATACATATATTCATTTTTCTGTACCGTTTTTTATATTCGTTTCCATAGCCTGTGATGAAAAAGGAAAATATTAAGTTATAAAATACTAAAATCTGATCAGCTCTTAGCCTGAATAAGAAACACAGAACAGTTTTTTTAAATTGTACAATTTAGGTTAAATTTGTATTTCAATACAATAGATATTTGATAATCTGTGAAATCGATTCCAAAATTTCTTTTAAGTCAAAATTCGACTTTATATCAATTATTTTACACTGACCTGAAAGTTAATTATATCTTAGCAGTAATGGTAGAACACTTTGCTATAATCGTTTTATTCTTAAAAAAAGTAGTAAATTTTAAAGCAGAAATTAAAATAAAAGCTCTATAGCGAATGTCGTAACTTCAAATAAGAAAATTACGATCAATAGTCTTTCGGTAAAATCTTTAACTGTTGAAAGTTCTTAAAGCAAGAAAAGTGGGGTATAATTTACATTTATCATAAAATATCACTAGATTGATAAATAATACTATTTTTATGAAAGGACTATAGATAATTTAAAACTTTTAGGCATTACAAAAGAGCGTGACATATAGGTATATTTAACAGAAATTAAAAGTGTATATTCTAAAATTTATTATTATATCCTCATTGCCACATAGAAGTAATTTTTAATTTAATAGTAATTAAAAAAATGTAAATTTGCGTATCCAATGAACTTACATACATATGTTATAATTTATTAATCTATCGCCTATTTCCATATTCCACTACGAAGTGAACTGAATTCGTTTTCAATTTCACATATACATTTTCACTGCGTTCTAGAAAACGAGAGAAACTTATACTACGAAGAACCAAACTAAAAATGATATTTTACTTTTCAAATCATTTTTACAAAATTTAAAACACAAACTTAATGAAAATTTCACTTCCACTTCATTTTACAAATTATGTATATGAAAGTCGATATATTCGCCTATGTTCTATATTCCACTACGAAGTGAAACTAAATCGTTTTCAATTCCGCATGGACAATTTCACGGCGTTCTAGAAAACGAGGTGAAACTTTTAACTACGATGAACGAAACTAAAAGTGATATTTTACTTTTCAAATCATTTTCACAAAATTTAGAACACAAAATTAATGAAAATTTCACTTCCACTTCATTTTACAAATGTAGAACCCAGGTGATTAAATTTACACAAATAACTGTTATTTATA
This sequence comes from Bellardia bayeri, assembly GCA_950370525.1. Lineage (NCBI taxonomy): Eukaryota > Metazoa > Arthropoda > Insecta > Diptera > Calliphoridae > Bellardia > Bellardia bayeri. The sequence goes on from OX493264.1 coordinate 90,419,571, forward strand.
TTTTAATAAAAAAAATTTTAAAAAATCAATATGCATTTAACGCAAAGTAGCAAATTTTTGAAAATTAACAGTGCTAAATTTCCCAAATAGTTCTAAAGGATAATGACGATCCTCAACTGGTGCATGAATGCGTATTTGACGCATGTGGGTATCGCGTCCATTTTGGTGATTTGATATAACAGCTATTTGCAGCATAAATGTTCGTACACATTTAACACTTCCATCTTTAATAGGTATGCCTACCCACCCCGTTGGCTCATTTAGATCAACGATTTGTAATTCCTGTAAATCGTTAAAGTTTGAACCAGCTCTTATGGAAATGCGGGATGGTGTATAACTTTCGTCTAACTTATAGTCTGTGTATATGTAAATTTGGCTAATTTTTGTTTTGCTATGAAATTGTATGTTGACCAAATGCGGCAGTTGACCATCCGATTGCCAATACGTATCCATAATGTTGTCACGTAAACGCTCGACGCCAAAACCCGGTTTGCACGATGACAAACTCCATACCGCCAAATTGCCCACTTCCCTTACCAGACCTTGACGTTCTTCATCTAAAGGATCCTCTTTTGTTTCGCTTTTATCTTGTTCTTCATTATTGCCCTCCACTTTGAATTAATTAATAATTAAAACTATTTTATTTATGCTATATAAACTGCACTAAATTTGCAAAACGTTGATTATAAAATTTATAAACAAACAAATTTTCTGGTGAGTTGCAAATTAATCATTCACAATGGGTGGATGATTATGAAAACTCAATCACAATATGATTACGGATAAATATAACAAAGCAAAACAAAAAGTTTGCAGAGATGCATATCTATTTTTTTTATATATGCAGTTAAAAAATACTAGGATTCTATAAGTAGGTTCATCGGTTCCAACAATTGTTCATAATAGGAGATATTTATAGTTAACACTTTAAAGTCATACATTATACGTTAAACTCTTATAATTAAAGTACGGCTCACACTATAAACATGATATATGATCAGTTTTGGAGGTGAATTGTAGCAGTGAAAATATCATTCATGTTGACCTTTATCAATTAAATACTTCGTTCATGAGCAATGGAGGTGCAAATATTTATTATAGAAACATACATTCAACTGAATTTAATATATGTAATTAGTAATTTTTGTTAATAACAAAAGTAAAGTTTCACGTAAAATTTATTTTAGGTGGTGTGTATGTTGCACTTAGTAAATGTTATGAAAAGTTAATACTCGATTTTCGTATTTTCGATTAACTATTTTGATTTTTAAAGTTGATTGACTAAATCCAAATATCGATTTTTTATAATCGATTTACATATTTTGGGATCCTTAGAAAATGGTCGACTTGAGCTATAATAAAAAGATTATATACATATTTGCCAAGAGTATCATAATTTACATCAAGTGAATATTTAATAAACTGTAATGGCTAACATTTATGAAAAACATTTTTAAGATCTTAAAAATTTTTGCTGAAAATTTAAACAAATTAAATTAGAGCTCAAACAAATGCTCCCATTTAATTTTCATATATAGATTTTGATTGATGTCGATTTATTTTGAAGCAAATCAACGTCTCTGCAACACTTTTTTTTTAATAACATTTTTCATATTCTCTGCACTGCCAAAGAGGCAGTAAGATTTGGAATTATATGAATTTAAATTAATTTTATATAGGTATAATAGCTAATATTTTTTATAATCAGTAAATTATCTGAACAATATGGGTGTCATAGAAAAGTTCTTGCAAATATCTTTAACATGATACATAATACAATTTATTAACATTATGTTTCAAAAACTACATTTTAAATCTAAATAATCGCACTTTGAATAATTTCGATCAACCGCAAAAAATATTTATTGCGCAGCCAATGTTCGATATACCCCAGAGTTTAACGTCACTGCTTCCGGCCGTAGATCGGCAGTGCAAAATATGTGAATACTAACAAACAAAATATTAATATGTAAAGTGTTACACGGATCTTGATTTGTTCCTCACTTTCATTGAATGTATTAAGACATATGCTATATTTTTAGTTTTTTTTCTAACTATATTGTCATATTTAAAACGAATCTCTAAAGTATTTCCGTTCAGTGTGGAATTTTCCTTTTTCGTACGTTTACAACATTTCCTTGTTCTTTTAATTTGCATTACGTTGGCAACACTTTTTTCTAATATAAAATAACAATTTTAAAAACAGAAAATTAAACAAAGCAAAAAAGATAAACATTATCAAAAAGGAGATATCAAGACCGGTGGCACCACACGGATCTCCTTCAGAAATTTATACAATTTGTCTAGCTTTTTAAGACAAATATTTTATTGAAATAAATTCAGGTGAGTTTTTCTAATTATAAAATGAAAAGTAAACATATATATATATGCTATAAAATTAATCGCATTTACACACATTTGTTGGGTGTAAAATAAATTCAATAAAGAAAGAAAAAAAAAACGAAGAAACATTAAGAAAGACCATGTTCGTATTGTGTGTACATATACATACATATATGTATGTAGTTTTCATCCATATCCCCTTGTCACCCACTAAATTTGATGCAATTTTGAATAATTTTTTTTTGGCATTCTTCCATTTAACGTCACAGTAGAATATCAATAACGCATATACATGTATGATTGTTTGAGTGTGTGTTTTATGGGTTTAGTGGATAATATGTATAGTGAATTTTAATTTTAAATAATTTTTTCTCATGCAACCACCAGTTGATTCTTTACTATTAAACCGCATGTGTATTCTGTTTTCATTGGCCTGTGATGTGGTGGTACAACATTATAATTTGTTATAATTTTGTCTCCACGTAACTTGTGTTTTGCTTTTACAAATAAGTTTTCTGTTAAACATTAATATTATTTCATTTCTGATGAGCGTCAATTAATTCTAGTTCACCGTAGCAATGTTATAAGGAGAAGGGGTAACAATATTCTTGTATATTTATTTGGTTTCTTTTTAGCTTTTGTAATCAGAAGAGTGTTTCTTTTGTGTACAAGTTTTTCTTAATTATTATATATACATAAGTAAGTGTTATAATGTGATATGTATGTACTTTTATCATGTTAAAAATAGGGGTATGGGTAGCTTTATCTGAATATATGAATAACTAGCTTTTTGTACCCGACGCTGCCCGGGATATTATTGACCTTTTTATTCCTGGCCGCTGATCATTTAACATTTTTGTAATCTGTTTTATGAATAGCACACAACTAACTAGCGACATACTAATCGATGTTAGAATTGGCAAAATCTATCTATCTAAATAAAACCTTTATTAAAATCGTTGGTACTTTTTTAATTAAAACAATTCAAAAATAATAAAAAAGAAATACTTGTTAATTTATTAGTATAGATATGGATATATAGTACATGCATACATAAAATAAGAAAATATTTATTAGTATTGTGTTATTGTCTCTTAAATATTATTATCCAAAAAAAGTATTTTGGAAAAACTGTCTGCGCCCTTATACGCCTTTATGCTTTATTTATTAAACTACGGTTTCAGTATGTTAAAAAAATTTTATTTAAAATTCAAATCAAAATTATACCACTGTGTGTATTAATAATTTAAATTTTTATTTACTCGTCCAAAAGCAAAGATTAAATTTGTTGTTTGTTCTTAACTTTGCGTACAACAAATGTTGTCAAGTGCTTTTAATACTACTTACTTATTAAGAAAAATAATTATTTTTAATTTTATATTTACATTTTGTTTTCAAAGATAAGATCTTTCATGGTTTTAAATTTTGTTATACATTCATTATGAACATTATAAACATTATTATATATTTTGTGTTTTGCGCCATCATCGACAAATAAACAAAACTTTTGCTATAATTTCAATAAAAAATACCAAACAAAAATATATAAATTGTTTAATATTTAAATGTTGACATTAAAACAGATTAATGGGAAGACGTGTTTATATGCTTAAATGCTTGACACTCTTGTCACAGAATTCTAAGAGATAGGAAGAACGCTTATCACTCTTTTATTTATGTTTCAATACACAAACACAACTACTACTGCTATAAAAATTATTTTTTATTTAATCTCAACAAAACCTTTAAATAATGAATTCATTTAGTTTTAAATAATATTTACAAATATTGATTTCTCTGTAGTATGTATAACTAACTGAAATTGAGCATTTAATTGAATGTAAAATATGTACAACTGTAACTAACATTCTTTTAAGGTTCTGATTTTAATCAGACATCCTGAGAATGATGAATAGACGCTAACATATATTAGAAAGTATGTAGTGTACTAAAAGATGAGTACTGTAATCACTTAAATACTCTCATTTTTTTTAAGATATAGTACTTGACTAGTACTTTTAGTACATTTAGTTGAATTTAAAGCGTTTAACGGTATCAATCGTGCGGAATTTTAAATTTATTTAACATATCTGGTGGGAAAATAAATTAAAAAAATTTTTGTGATATATTGACGTTTTGCATCAATAGAATTTGAAAATTCAAACAATTTCTAAACATAAGAGATACATGTTTATTGATCTCTTAAATTGATATGTTCACAAAATCCTCTTTTTAAAAAAATATTAAAAACAATTAATGAATAATTAATGATAATAATGATTTTATGGTCTGTAGATCGTTTTGTAGTTCGGTTGTTGTTAATTTATAGAAAATTATTTAACAATCTTCTTTTAATCAGTTTTTTGTTGACATAAGCTCGAACCATTGATGTGAAAGTGTTTTTATACCTAATTTGTTTAATTATATTCTTGGCACGAGTTTTAACAACAAATTGATAAATTCTTATTAGTGATTTTTCTATTTCTGTATATGAATTGAATTTAAATATTTATCGCAACGCATGTTTCCCTCAACCACACATATTTTAAATGATTTTGTTGTAATTTTATTTTTTTCCGTCTTTTATAAATTAAATGATTTATTTATTTTAATCTTATTGGTTCTTCTTGTCTACGTAATTATTTAATTCTTATACCAATTTAATTGTAGAAATGACTTTACAATCAATTAAATATATACCCGGTAAATTGGAAATACTAGATCAGTTACTACTTCCGGTCCAATCGAAATATTTATCGGTAAAAGGTGTAGAAGATGGTTGGAAGGTTATTAATAAAATGCAGGTAAGTTACTGTTTGTTTATTAGTTAGTAATATGCTTTAGATTAAATACAAATTTAAGTATATTTGTTAATCATTGTAGTAGCTGAACTTGCGATTCATTTTACTTATAATTCTAAGAAATTTCAAAATAAATGTCAGACAATGGTTTTATAAATTAAAAAAGATATTTAGAGATAGGAATAGAAGTAAGACAGAAGGTGAAATAAATCGAAAGAAAAAGACAAGAAAGGAATAGTAGAGTGCAAAGAGAGAAATGAGATATCTGACCAAATCCTACTCAGACATATGTCCTCCACGTGTTCGACCAGCACCCAGTCTACTGCCGCGTAGCCAGGACATTCCCATTACGAATCATATTAGACTCTCCAGCCCACAGCCCGAGACATCCTCTAATTCGCCCAAGAATCTATTACCCAGCCACCTCAGCCTACTGCCCTGCAACTTGGGATAATGGCACACAATGTGCTCAACCGTCTCCAGCTCATCCGGGTCCTCACATAACCGACCCGTGCTCTGGCGTCGGAGGGGAGCTGTTAACAACTAGTCTTCTTTTACCACTGACTAGCCATTCAGGTTTTCGGCACTGCTACCAACCACGCTAACTTTACAAGTGGAGTCAGTTTTTGTCCGCGGGTTGTAATTTAGATTTTAGGAAGGGATTTATTAACACTTGTGACCACTATGATCCAGTGTGTCACTAGCCCTAACAAAGTTCCAGTGTCACCAGTTTGTTCCCCCTTTGCGACCATTCGTTTTAAATGTATCACAAAGGCGCAGCAAACCGGCTCTCCCATCTTTTAATTACAACCTAGCTATGTAAAGATGTTCATGACCATTTGTCAGAGAATGTATCATGATCATATTTACATCGCTCGAACTGCCATCGACACTAGTGATCATTTGTGTAAAAAAAATGTATCACAGTCGCGATGGTTGGCTCCTCCTATCCGCCACCTGGGACGCGTCCGATGGGAGACTGACTGAACTCAATCAATTGAATATTTTATAAATATTCTGTAACTAAGTTCCTACCCAGTTTAAACAAATTCTGAAACTCTGAATGAGGAATTGGTAAAAATGTGCTTCCGAATTTCTATAGTATCTTTATAACGATAACCTTTGCCACCGCAAACACTAGACGTGTTAGAAAAATAGTTTCAAATTCGATTTTATAATCGAAGAGTTCTACACAACACGTTTTGATAGAAAATAGATTTTAAAAAATTATTACAAATTTGTATAAAAATCATTAATTTTAAAAATGTTTCCATTAAAATGTTTTTCTTGTTGTGTAAAAATGACGTGTACAAAAATATTAAATAGAATGATGTTTTTTATTATCCAACTGATTCCCCTTGTTAACTTAATGACATCCACTAGTTTGATACCAGTTTATCATCAAGTCCAACAACGACTACTCGTACAGGTGAATCTCTGTCTGCAGCATAGGACATTGATAATATAAATTTGTTCAACTGTTTCTTTTTCCTGGAATTTTGTTCTTTATTGAACCTGCAATTGCCCTCACCAAAATTAAGAGGCTAGCACTTTCCAATCGTAACAGTTACTTGGTACCTGTCATGTACAAATGACACCCTTGAATCCTTTCAGTACTCCAGAAATGGTTGGTCATATTCAAATACCTTTCGGTAATCTCTATATAAAAGTGGCAGATGTTTCCATAAAAATTTTTAAAAAGGTTTTCCCCCGTTTTTCTTGTGTAAAAATTACGTTTACACACAAAAAATATTAAATAGAATAATGTTTTAATTCATCCAACTGATTCCTATTGTGAACTTAATGACATTCACTAGTTTGCAACCAGTTTATCATCAAGTCCAACAACGACTACCCAGACAGGTGAATCTATGTCTCTGCAGGATAGGACAATGACAATATACTATTTGTTACATTGTTTCTTTTTGCGGGAATCTCATTGTCCATTTCGAGGATATCTGCCTGAACGACACTTCATTTGTCGTGAAGTCTGTTTGAAGTCCGGATTTTAGACTCCATAACGACTGCTAACTTTCATCTTTCGACACCCTCCAACAGTTGTTCGGAATCAAGGGACTGTTCCCATTCAGTAAACGAGATCATGGCTGCCATGCAAAAACCTTGATCTAAGCAGCCTAAGGTGTGTTTCTTATGGCACCAGTGATACCAATTGAGGCGCACCTCTCATCCTTATGGAATATCTTCACTCTCAAAAATATGATGACCTATGTGTAATTTTGTTGTAAGCATTATTTTAATTTTCTGTAATTCGTATTATGGTCAAAACCAAACCGAATTTAGATCAATTTTAGTTCAAAATTATATACCATTATTCGGTCGATTTTTTTTACAGAAACTATCCATTAGTACCCATTTTCTATTCGAGATGAAGATATAAAATAAATGAGTTCCACAATGTAAAGGAAGTTCTGTTTGGTTTCGGCCTGAAAAACTACGGTTATGTTGGACTCTATCAGCCCAATCATGAATAAAATATCCGCGGGAGTTTTCTCCCTTCTTAATTTTTTAACATTGAATTTGAATAGGAAAAATGAGAAAAGGGAAAAAACTCCCGCGGAATTTTTATTCACGATTGGGCTGTATAAATTAAAAATTATCAAAGTAAGAATGTGATTTTTAAAAATATAATTTTACTTATTAGCATGACAAAATGAACATCACCGTTTCTGTCTTAAATATTTAATACGTAGAGAAACCGACAATTCAAAACTTTTCATGGAATTAACAATTTCGTATAATATAATAATTATGATAATTTTAGATAATGTTTCAGCTATTTTTAGGTGCATCATACTCTTTATATAGTGGACATTTTATTCAATTCCATCTTGTACATAAAATTATTTTTTGACTTTTAGACTTAAGTTATATTTTAACTAAAGGGGATAAACCATTTAAATTACATAATACAAGTTTCGGTGTTCGGGAAAAATTTGGACGAAACCCGATTTTTTGTCTAAACCGAAATCGAGTAGTAGGTTTATCTCTATTAATAATGTACAATAGATAACTTTCAGACTTGATTTTCAGAAGTTTGAAAACTTAGAAGTCAAAGTTTAATTTGTATATTTCTGATGGTTTTGAAAAATTAAATAAAATTTTGAAAACGCTAAAATATGTTTACCAAATGAATTTATAAACACTTCATATTTTAACTTCATTTAGACCCAATAGAATTATAGGTCTAAAATATCCTTGGAAATTCAAACAGAAATTGAAAAAAAATCACTACACCTCTTTATCATCTGTAGATTTTCTGTTAATCAGAAAGAGATTTTATATCTCTTCATCCATTTGTTAAGAAAAAAAAACAAGCAACTATAACATTACTAGAGCAATAAAAGATTTATACATATAAAACAAAAATAAAAAAATTTCCCACTTTTGTTTTACAAACAATTAATTCTTATATCTAGCAAATGTAATATAATGCAATTTGGCAGCTTATTCATCAACATATAATAAAAAGCAAACTAATTACCGTAATGTGATTTCAATTAAGGTATTTCAAATGCTTTAAATATTTAAATTTTTTGTGTAAGTTTTCATTTTATTTTAAATAATTCATCATTTACTACATCTATTAAAACACTGAGAATATTTAAAATAGCATTTGTTTATGTTGTTCTTTTGCAATAAAAATAATCCTACAAGAGCTAAAAATAATGTCTTTGCATATATAAAAAAATCAAATTAAAAACAAATTGCCATTAATATAATTTTTATTTGCAAAGAAATTTTAAAATTTCTTGCAAATTTCAAAACGTCTAACAAATCATTCATACAGAATATTTTACCAATAAAGTGATTACACGATATTTATATAATGTAAAAGCATTTAATGCATAAATGCTTGAAATATATAAATGTAAAGAAAGCAAAAAAATAAATTAATAAAACGCTTAAACAATTAAAAATAACAATTTAACCACAAATTACTCAAGAAATAACAATTTATACCGTCCATATGCTAGACACTCTATAATTTAAATCTTAAAAATGACCGGCGGATATATACATACATATGTACATATATGATAGATTTCACGTATTTTTAAGAATTCTTTCATTTTAATGCAGATTGTAGTTTTTAAAATTTTAATAAATTTTACTCACAAAAATTAATGAATAATTAGTGCATAAGATCCAGATCCATTTATTCTATTAATAACGATTATTAGTTTACCGTTCCTATGTTGAAATTGTGCTAAAAAGTATGTACATATGTATTTTAATGATTTTATTCTTTTGTATAAATGTTATTTGTCGCTTACATTTTATATTTGTCAGCTTGTCGTCTATATTTTTTTAATCAACATGAAAATATAAGTGTTGACATTTTTACAAAAAACACAGAAAACCCTTACATATAACAAGCATTTTGTATTAAAAAAATTGGCTCAAAGATCGATGCAAGCAAAAAAAAAAAATGTATATAAAAACTGATTTCATTGTTAACGATACTATGGAAAGTATTAAAGAGTAAAAATTAAAACATGTTCAGTTGCGAACCTTGTACAAAATAATTTAAAAATTATAGTTTAAAGACTACAAATTTCTCCTTTTGAAGATATTTCAATAAAAATTGGTACATAACATTTTTCAGCCGTTTGATTGGGATTAAAATTGGTTGAAATCGGTCAATTATTTCACCTAGCGCCCATGAAGCCGAGCCATAGTCGACCATAGCTCCCATATAAGGCCTACTTCCGAAAATCACTTTAAAGTGTATAACTCTCTTCAAAATTTTGGTATCCAAATAATATTCAAGATAAATATGTTTTCTAAATACACAAACCATTCGAATCGGTCCACAATTACTTATAGCTCCCATAAGCTTACTTCCGAAAATCACTTTAACGAACATAAATATCTTAAAAATGTTATTCAAATAAAATTGACACTTAATTTTATAAGCTCCCATGTAAGACCCTCTTCGAAAATTAATTTAGCATGCACAGAAGTCATGTCATTAAATGTTTAGTAGATGATCGCTTCACAATATTGCTCCCATATAACGCCAATTTCTGAAAAACTGTTTTTGCACATATACTAGGGTTAGAGTATTATACGATCGGGCTTGACCGACTATACTTTCTTATTTGTTTATTTATTATAAATTGTGCAAATCTGAATGGACACTTTCTTATTTTCAAAATTTTGTTTGTTTTTTACATTAGCCAAAGCAATATGTTAATAGTTTATATTTGACTATTGTAACTGACTTCCCAATGAATATGTCCTACCGCGTTTTAATTCTGGATGGAGCAAAATTGGCAAAAAAGTGTTCACTTTCGCTGCAAAGTGTATGTACGTATATATATTTGTTAGCTTTTATTTTGTTGATTTTTGTTATTGTTTATCACGTGAAGTGTGCAAATAAATATTGTTCTATAGTTAGTTGTTTTTTTTTATTCTTTATTGCTGATTTTTCTAAAACAAATCAAATACATGCATACGTACACGGTGATTGTTGTCTGCTTAAAATATTCTTTAAGTGATTGATGCTCTTGATTACTTGGGATTGTGTGCTTTTGTATGTATATAAATCAAATCATCTTTTATATTTGAAAATAAACAATTCATTATTTGTTTATTTATTAAATGTATATTCTGCTAACTGATGCCTAACTGGTAATATCAATATTTTTGGTAGAGAGCTATGACAAATTTTTTTGTTATATATCTATAAATATTTATATAAGTTCGATTTATTGATTATCTTCATTATTTGCAATATATTTTAAAAGTAGTTGAAATAAACAAAGTCCAATCATTTCTTGCATATCTTTAGAACTAACTGATTTGAGTACATTGAGGTCCTTTTTCATATTTAAATTTTGAAACGAAGTAAAAACCAAACGAGCTTGAATGACGAAAGCGTCATTTGCTAAAAAAAAATTCCCATAATCAAGAGAACTATTAAAATTTTAATGACTACGTTCAATATTCTTTTTTTCCGAAATTTTGAAAACTTTTAATAATATTATAATAAACTAATCTGTAATGTCCATATACTCGAATAGGTATAATACCAATGCTATGTCACTTGGGTCTATAAACTGTTACCGTTGTGATACGCTAATAGGATCATGTTTCGGTTCCTCAATCCTAATATCCACCATTCATAGTTACGTTAGGTAGGACATCATCATGACAACTCCTACAGAGACATTTATAAGGGAAATTAAATCTTTAATATCCAATATCGATGCTGAAAAATACAACTTATACCAGTTGTATTAGGGCCAAGGTAAGATAAGCTTTGGGGTAAAGTACGTAGTCAGACTAGACCATTTGGCCTATACAGGCCCATAAAGGTTCTGCTATACAAGTGACTTATAGTTTGAAAGCGGAACATTTATTCATTTGTGCGCTTTGAAATATAAAAAAGAATAAATTTTTAATTTGCATTTTCTTTCTATAATGCACTTTTATGTTTCAAAATTCCAACATGTATTTTGGATTTATTGCACTTTCTTTCTCTATTTCTAATTAAAATTTTATATTTTTCTCTAAAATTACACGTTATGTCTTTGAGAAGACACCTAAAAACCTATTGCAATTACATTTTTCTTAAGACTTTGATAAAAAATATTTTGACATTAAATCTGAAGTCTGCGAATAAAAATCTATTTAACAAAAACTGTTGACAGGTTTTTAACATTATAAAAATGTAATCTATCGAATTAAAAAATGTATACCACAGACAAAGGATATATTTATTGGCATAATTACGGAACGTGGTGTGTTTAGTCCACAAAAATTTAAAGACGAAATAAGTGCTTTATTAGAACTCTAAAGAATTTTGACTCTTATATTTGGTTTGTAATACTTAAGAAACTTTCCTTTTTTGGTATAAGGCGTAGTAAGACATAAACATTTTAACATATGTAAATAATAATTATAAAAGTTCAAGTTTACTAGAATAGTATTTTTGCAAATTAAATGTAAAAAACAAATATCTCTTTGAACGCATTCAGTTCAATATAGAACGTTCTTCTTAATCTATTTAAAAATATACTCGTATAGAATCACCACTTTTAAAAAGAACAGTTAAAATATTGGTTTTTCTTTACATAAGTAAACATTTTGTTACTCTATTTACCTGCATAATAAGCCTAATAATATTTTTTTTCAATTTTATTTGTTAAACACAGGTACGCGGTGCTCCTGCAATTGCAATAGTTGGCTGTCTATCATTGGCTGTTGAAATTTTTCCAGAAACGTTCGACTCAAAAAAATCTTTACGTCAAGAAATTGAGGGTAAACTGAATTATTTGGTCTCGGCAAGACCAACAGCTGTAAATATGAAAATAGCTGCAGATGAATTAATTGGATTGGCCAATGATCTAACAAAAGATGAAAGTATATCCGTTGATGAAATGAAACAAAAGTAAGTTTTTAATATATTGGTAACAGAAATCAGAAAACTAAATCGAATTCTATTCATATATTTTTTAGATTCCTAAATGCCACTGAAGCTATGCTTCAAAAAGACATATCTGACAATAAAGCCATTGGTACAAATGGCGCAAAAGCTATACTGGAAAATGCCAATAAAGAAGGATCCGTGCGTGTATTAACTCATTGTAATACAGGCTCATTGGCAACAGCTGGATATGGCACTGCTTTGGGAGTTGTTAGAAAATTGCACGAATTAAAGAAACTAGGTTTGTAGCTAAACAACACAAACTCTAAATATTTATATATGTATGTATATTGATTTTTAACTTTCTTCTAGAGCATGTATACTGCACAGAAACTAGACCCTATAATCAAGGAGCTCGCTTGACAGCATATGAATTAGTACACGATAAACTGCCAGCTACACTGGTATTAGATAGTATGGTTGCCGCTTTACTACGTGCGAAAAATGTAGCTGCGGTGGTAGTGGGTGCGGATAGAGTAAGTTTTAATGTTTTTAGATTTATACCATTGGCAGACATTATATTTTATTTCATTGCTTGCCTAACAGGTAGCAGCTAATGGTGATACAGCAAATAAAATTGGAACTTATCAAATTGCCGTAGTGGCTCACCACCATGGAGTAGCATTCTTTGTGGCCGCTCCATTAACTTCGATTGATTTACAAATACCTAGCGGTGATCATATTATAATTGAAGAGCGACCTGATCGCGAGATGACTCATGTGGGAGAGCATAGAATAGCTGCACCTGGTATCAACTGTTGGAATCCTGCCTTTGATGTTACGCCCGCTTCTCTAATTACTGGCATAATTACGGAACGTGGTGTATTTAGTCCACAAAAACTTAAAGACGAAATAAGTGCTTTATTAGAACTCTAAAGAATTATGACTCTTATAGTTTGTAATACTTAAGAAACTTTCCCTTCTTTTTAAACATTTTTCTCTCAAGTTTTAACTTTACATTAAACCTAAAGTAGTTAGAATTTAAACAGCACCATTTTTTATATAAAATTTCTTTACACTTAGTTGTGATATTGTTAACATGAAAAACTTACTATATATACAAACAATACGTATTTTTAGATACAATTATGGTTCAAAAAATATTATTATTAATACATACTGCAGATTATGGCTAGAATCGAAATAGATTTCAAAAAAAAAAAAAAAATAGAAAAATATGCTTAAAATTTAAGTACATTTGAAAAAATAAAATATACACATTTATTTTTATTCTCAAGAAGTGAATAATGGATACGGAGCGAAGTTTTATTTATTTTTAATGAGGTGTGTTGATGTAGTAACAGGAACATTTGTATCTAATTTCTTATGGTCTGAGTATGAAGACTACGAGTTGATAAGTGAGTTATTTACATATTTTTTAAAGATAATTTGAAATATAATTTTATTTAAAAATATTGATATTTACATAGTTGACATCAAATGTAAAAAATATTGACTTGAATATCAGAAAATAAATTAAAATTAATCTTTAAATGTTGTTTTTGAGTTTCCGATTATTTTCTGTTATTTGCTAGTTTAAGCGGCAATAGTATTTGCAATAAATGAATCTAATAAAATTTACGTATGGAATTAGAAAATGGATTTTTCCAATGATAAAGAGGGTGTGATGATTATATAGTATTTGAGTAGATTTTTTGTTTAAATTTTTCGGATATTTTCTCAACACACATAGCAAACTACAGTTTTCTACAATTTTCAGAGTATTAACGTTTGATTGGATTTATTTTTAATTAAAAAATCTAATTAATCAGCCATGTCACAGAATTTAATTCCGTTCGGAAGTGGAATTAATTTCATTTTTTGCTTCTATAGAAAAACCAAAACGCAACATTTTTTGGAATAAAACTACTTTTAAGTTGCTATGTAGAATTGTAATTTAAGCATTTCTAGGTTTCATTTCAAAAAAATATTCATTTTAATTTTCTATAGAAGCAAAAAACGAAATTAATTCCACTTCCGAACGGAATTAAATTTTGTGACATGGCTGAATATTTAGTATTTGATCTCATTTGTTAGCTTTTGCTTTCGAATCGAAATACTAAATAATACCTCAGCTTTTAAATAATCTAGTTGTAACGAAACAAATTGTTTTTAAAATTCTTCTGTGAAACCACTTTTAACGCTGGGGCCAAATTACCGCATTCGTGATCGAATGAGCTATCGTATCGAAAAATGATTTCGATATCGAAATTATGATAAAATGTACTAAATTTCTTGCTCGATATCGAATGCCATAATCTCAAATAAGAAAATTACGATCAATTTTACTCGATATCGAATGCGGTAATTTGGTCCCTGTTTTTTTTTTAATTCAGTTATTTTAAATTTTTAATAGAATAAAGAATGTTAAAATTTTTTCCTGTAATTATAAAGTCTTTTAAATTCACTTGTAAAAAATTTATATTTCCACGTTTCTCATTTAACAATGAGATAATTAACCTACTAGCCTAATTCAAAACTTACAAAACACATGTCTTAATCAATAAACAATAAAAGTAAAATAAAAAAATATTAAAACTCACTCACCCGTATAAAAAGATACCAGTTGAAAGTAAATAATCGCGCGTTGATTAACACTGCCAAAAATTCAGTTAAAAATGATCGTACTATTTCTTTTACTGGCTCTGACAAGTATTCATAACATACAAAGTTGTAAGTATAATTATGTATGTATATATTTTGAAGATTTCCGCTAACAGTTCTTTTAAGCTGAATCTGCCATTAAACAGCCGCTTAATGTTGAAACGAATTATCGCAACATGTTGTTGCGTTTAAATAATCGCCTTGATAATATTAGTCCATCGATACACATACGCGAGGGAAGAGTTGAAGTCAGTTTTGACTATGGCCGAACTTGGGGCACTGTTTGTGCAACACATTGGAGTTATCGGGAGGCGAACGTTGTGTGCAAACAATTAAATTTAGGTTATGCTGCCTTCTCCAATCAAACACAACAATTTGGCACTAGCCAAAGATATCCCTGGAATATGGTAGGCACGTTGTGCCGTGGCACAGAACACAGCTTAAGAGATTGTTATCATGAGCCTCAATATCCTAGAGCATGCAATGCCACAAATAAAAATGTGGCTGTAGTACGATGTGTGGAGAAATTGTCTGATTTGACTTTGGGTTTACCAGATATTGAACCGTCAGCTTATTTGGATACTCAACCATTGTCAAGATTAACATGTGCCATGGAAGAAAACTGTTTATCAAGAGATGCATATCGAATTATACTCACACAGCCACAAGCGTTGCGTAAATTATTACGTTTTACCACAAGGGCTGAAAATGTTGGCAGTGCTGATTTTAGTCCGTATTCTAATTATGAACAATGGCAGTGGCATCAATGTCATAATCATTATCATAGCATGGAATCATTTGCTTCTTTCGATATATATGATATGAACTATAAGAAAGTAGCACAAGGACACAAAGCCTCATTTTGCCTCATGGATACAGCATGCAAATCGGGCATAACTCCGAAATTTACCTGCGGCAATAGAACACAGGGTAAGTACATACGTATATACACATCGTATTTTAGTTTTTAATTCAAAATTAAGAGCAAGTTCAAAAGTTCATATTAAATAATCTGATATGTTTTGACTAAACTTGTGCTAGAACCATTTTATATGTTTCCTATTATTCCTATTTCACAATTTTTATTAGTAATTTCTAAATTTAGCTCAGCTTAACCACAACTTTTATAGTTTATTCTACAACAGAAGTTCGCGATCAAAATTAGTTCTTGTAGTGAAATTGTAAGTTGTAATTTGAATTTATTTCTATTACTTTAGAGCTTATTTGATAAGTGAAGTTTTTGCTGGATTTGAAAACTGAACGCACGACCGTGAACCACAAATTTAAAGAAATTTTTTGCTAACCAATTTCTGCAAAACGAACAAGTGTAGAAAAGTTATTGTCATTAAAAATTTAACCTCATTATATAAGAAAGTTTATGGCATGTTTTCTGTATTGAAGCCATCTTCAGTATAAAATTACAGCATAATTTCGACTCATCTGACACTGGTTGAACCAGGAGTTCAGGGGGGTTATTGTGTATTTCAATTGGAAAAAAGTATACAAATTCGAACGATTTTCTTTTCGAATCGAAATATGTACACAATATAACCCCCCAGAACATACCGAATATGTTGTGGATAACACCAATAATAATAAGGGTGAAATGGGTATATACTTAAATCTGAGACGATACTAATAATGCAAGAACTCTCTGACTTTACAACACCTCATATAAACTTTGATTGGTTTGAAACTGATTCATATCGAGAGCACGGTTGCGCTGCCGTTAGTTTTGATATACATCTCAGTCCATAGACACTACTACGATAAGAAATGCAAGAACGTACCATCCAGAGCAGCTACTGCTTTGAATATATGAGTCCCGAATGTAAAGAAATACACTATGTGAAACTTATGCAGTGCAATCGAAAAGACATATCGGGAGAAAGTTTATTTTTTCGGTAAATGCTGCCGGCAATGAGGCTAACATACATACATACATATATATATTTAATTTCGTGGAAACAGTAATTATAATCCTTACAATCAGGAATAACTTAACTGTTTGACTTAAAACTCGATTAATTAAATTTAATTAATAACTTTCAGTTTATCAAATCCGCTGCACTATTAAATCAATAACAAATGTTGTTTGTTGTGTTGAACAAATAAAAAAAAAAAACATAAATTTTGTGTACCACACCTTTTCCATACGAGTATATGCATATTAACTACATATGGTCATATGAATTTATACAACCCCTAAGTTACATTGAACAAATTAACAATTAACCAACATTTACAATTGTAGATGTTATTTTTCATTGTATTATTGTGATTAATTTTAATTATAGGAGCTTAAAATTTAGTAGAAACATGTATTTTCAAACGGAGCATCATTATCAACCAAAAACGCGATTTAAAATTATATGTAACAATATACTGTGAACGCCAATATAAAGTTAACACCTAATATTGTTAAAAAAATGTTTTGTTCTAGACAATTTTCCTTTTTAATTGTAGTTTCTATAAATATGATCACTATTTAACTTTACAATTTATTCTCTTTTTTTTTTTTTTTATAAATTAATTACGAAACTATTTGAAATATGCAATTATTATGAATGAAACTTTACCGTTATACTTTCAAACTAAAATAAATTAAAAACTTGCCTCTACTTTTGGAATGATTGGGGTTTTTTGCATAATGATGATGTCACTGTTTCTTTTTTTGACGCGTAAAAATTGGTTTATTTTAACTATAAATCAATTAGAAGTGTATACGCTTTTGCTTCTATTCTTGTGAATTCAATTCTACTTAAATAAATGCAATATAATTCTCTAATATAATATAATTTATATTAACATCACTAATTTTTTTTAATAATATGTGGTGTTGACTTTATTTTGAAGCTCATAGCAGAAGCTCATATTCACATTTCACTAAAACAATCTAACAATTGTTCTGTTCTAGGTATTTCAATTGGTTGCTGGGATACTTACGCTACTGGTTTAGATTGTCAATGGGTTGATGTTACAAATCTGCCACCCAATAGAACGTATATATTGAGAATTGCCATCAATCCGGAGTATATGATTGGTGAAGTAAGCTTTGAGAATAATGGTGCCGAGTGTTTACTCCGGTATACAGGTGAACGAAATACAACCAGAGTTTCAAATTGTACGCGTTCCCCGTTATGGTACAATAAGTAACATGCAGTAATGGAGTGTTGTTAGATTTTGATAATAGTTTAGATGATTTAATTGGTGTCAGGAAACATTTTTTCTATATATTTCTTTTTATTTATAAGTTGGTCTGAAAAAAATTTGAGATATAAAAAATAAAATAGAAGAGTATATATGAGTATAATCGGAGATTTTATGAAATATTGTCTTCCACTAGGGCGCTAATAATAATCGAGAATATTTCATTTAATTGACGTTACATACTTTTAATAATTCTTAGTTAAATGCATAAAAATAAATATTTCATAATTTGTTGTTTCAAATAATTATGTTATGTTTTTTATTATGACGTTATTACTGTTACAATTATTTTCTGTTTCTTTTTTGTTTACTTTGTTTTCATTTAAATTAATATTTTTATCAATATGTATGTATGTATATTTCTTTTAAATTTTTAAATACAAAAAATTGTTATTTTATCGACTAAGGTAAAATTTACAAATTATAAATAAAAAAGCGGGTATAACAAATTAAGATTTGTTTTTATTACTTCTTTTTAGTTTTATTTTGTTTTTAGTATTGGGAACAAAAAACATTCTATTTAAAAATTATATTTATTTATTGCAACACAAGTAGGCACTTCAAACCAAATTAAAAATATAACCAAATTAAAAATATAAAAATATTTTATTTTTCTTTTAAAAATTTTTATTTAATAAAAATGGAGTATTAAGAAAAATCAATGTAATGGCTAAAAGAATCAAGTAATACTTAATTAAACGTAAAACAAAACAAATCAAATATTATTATTTACCGAATACTAAGTATGAAAAATAATCTGTTAGAAGAGGCCTTCCATTTCATGAGCTTTGGATTTTAGTATGCATGTTTTATTTTAGATATTTAGATATTTTCTTTTTTTATTTTTAATTTATGTATGTATTGGTTTTCAATATGAATGGAATTTAAATTATTTTTTGTTTTCCTTTTGTATTTTTCTTATGTTTTCACATGTGTTTTTCTACTAAACTAAAGTACAATATATGTAAATGTATAGTTAGTTCCTTTTAATTTATGCGTTAATCTTGTTTCTTTAAGTTTGGGGTTTAACTTATTATTTGCAATTATTTACGGCATGGTTTTGCTTACTAATTTTATTTAATAAATATGTATGTATGTGTGTGCACAAGTTTTTGTAATTCTCTTTTTGAATTATTTTTTAAAATATTTCACAAAAATATAAGTTTTCTTTAATTTTCAAAAACGTATGTTTGTGTTACAGTTTTAATACTAAACTTTCAACAGGATATTTAACAAAATTCGAAAGTATCACACGCTAGATATCTTTTTTATTATAAAAACCCATCATACTGAGAATTATTTTTCTGACAAGATGTTAAGCACAAAAATCGTTTGCAAGTTATGAAAATTATTTACACTGTCGCGCTAATTTTCTTTAAATGAGCAATATTAAAAATCATTGTTATCTTAAAGCAAATTTTTTTTGATTAAGAAATCATTGGATTCAATATAATTTAAAGATATTTTTGAAAAAAAAGTAACTTGTTCAAGCTAAAAATTATCCATTACAATTGGCTCATTTAAATCTGTTAAAAAAATTATAATTTTTTTTAATTTTTAGTTTTTGAAATTTATATTTCGTTAGTTATAACAAAAAAATTATTAATTTATATTAGACTCATAAGGAATTGTCAAATATTCCAAAGAAAATGGTGACGAGAATTCCTTTCGGTTTCGGATTATGTCAAAAATCGGCCTAATACCAAAATTTACATTAATACCAAAACAAGTTCGAATTATTGTTGGTCAAATCCGACTATATGGGATAAATATTTTTTGGGTTTTATTTTACATCAATATAAACACTTTTAACAGATTTATACATGTGAAAGTGATACTGATATATAATTTTGCAAAATAAATGAAACATATTTGTGTTGAATATTATTGGATTAACAACATTTTAAGGAGAGCTATGCACTTTAAGTGATTTCCGGCAGTGGGCTTCATATTAGAGCTATGGTAAATTATGGACTGATCTGCACAAAATTTGTAGATTTGGTTAGGCTTTATGTACAAGCAATCGTCCTTGGGCTGAACAAATATAATATACTTAATTTTATGGAAATATCTTTAAAATTGCAACCTGTACTTTGCGCACATTACCAGCCAGCCAGCCAGACGAAACGACGTCGGAAGTGATTCTATGTCGATCGATATACTTAAAGTGGGTGTTGGACTAATATTTTTGGACGTTACAAACATCAACCAAATCCAATATACCCTTCACACTATGGTATTGTAGGATATAAACATACATTTTGGAATTTTAAATGGAAACAGGCAATGAGTTTGTTCCATGCTCGAGAAAGCAAGTTGTTTCTCATTGTACGGCCTTCGAAACTCTGGATAGCTCCAATAAAAAATAACATATATTAACTAAAACCAAATTTACCATGTCATTACTAACAGGTTCAAATGTTTCCTTTTGCACAACAGTTTCCTAGTTATTTCATTATTATTTTGTAGCTAAGTGGGCCATTATTTCTTACACCGCTACAAATTAGTTTGTGGCGGTTTGATCAATCATCTTTGCTAATTCTTTAGTTAAAATTAGTTTCAACGTTTTTTGTTCGAAATTATAAAATAAAAATTTTTTTTTTTTTTGTTAATTTTTACTATATTTGTCACAAAATTGTTCGCGCGGTTATTATGGGTATATTTTAATATATTTGTAATATAGAGATAATTCTCTTTTCATCGATATCAAACACTTTGGTTACAATCTTGTGATTTATTTAACTCCAGCTTTTAAGAAGTTTCGCGCCCACAGTGCAACGTACTTTTGTTTTTGTTCAAGCTACGTAATCTTTTTACAAACAAAAATAAGCAATAGTTAGTAATGCTATAGGTAATTGGCTCTGAATCTATGAATATGAGAATCATAAACAAATTACTTTAATATTTACAAATAAATGGACAATAAACTACCGTAAAGAAATTATCCATAGGCTTTTTTATTTCTTAGTCATTATATCATATACATACATATATTTGCTATTGAAAATCAGCAAATCGGTCCATTAGTGACTGAGATATAGGCAAAAGAAAAGGCTATTTTAATATAGATAATTTAGAAATTAATGAAAATATCTTTGTCATAGAAATGAAAGGAGTATACTTATGTACATACATAAGAAACAAAGGTTTGTTTCGAATAACTGAATTTACATACATACATACATACATATGTATGTGTTTATTTCTATTTCATAATGTGACAAAACAAAACAAATTTACATTTTCTTCAGCATAGAAGGGTTTTACACGTGCGTCATGTTTTAAAACACTCTACTTAAGAATTTTGCTACATTTTTATATTAAAATATTTTACTTTACTTTTGACTTTTTCACGTAAGAACTCCGAACACATTTGTAGATAGTACTTTTGTTGTCATTATTTTGCAGCTGTTTTTTTTTTAACAATTTCTTATAATAAAATAAATTCAAAAAATATTTAATAAACAGAAAAAAAAAAAAGAAAAAATAGAGTATATAATTTATGCATTATTCAATATTGTTACTTGGGTGTTTAGTTAGTTATACATACAGTTAATTAACATTTTATGCTTAAAATTTATTTTTATTTTTTAAAATAAAATATAAAAAATTTTTGTTTCTTTTTTTTAATATAGTCTTTTAAAATTTCGTAAAAAGTAAAGTACATAAAAATATAATTTATACATAAATAAAAGTGTTATATGTCTATACAAACACACACCTAATTCTAAAAAAACTGAGTTTAGTAAAATAAAAATCTGCTCAGTTTTAATAGAATATACATATGTATGTATGTACATATGTATTATTTCTGTTGTGCACATTTTACGTTAACTAAATATACAACGAATTAAAAATATAATAATATACAAATAATAATCTATACAACATGTTATGTAGTAATAATAGTTAATAATTAAAACAAACTTATAATAATAAAATTAAATTAAAATTTACTTACTTTTTTAGAAACAATTAGTAATTAAAGCTCCTTTAACATAAGGAGCAAATTGAAAGCTTAGCAGGCTATAATATGTTGGTTGATTAGTTTGTTGAATTGCTGCGTCGTTTACTCAAGACGTTTAAGTAGTTTTACATCATTTCAAATTGTTTTTGTTTTTTGTTTTTACTTAATATTTTAACATAATCTTTAGCATCAAGGGTTTTTTGTTTAATCTTAGTTTTCTTATTTATTTAGTTTAGTTTCAATTGAATGTAAGTATGTTTTTTGTATGTATTTGATAAGGTGAGTATGATGATGTGGATCTGTTATTCATTGTAAATTAATGAATGTTATTTGTTGCGTGTGAAAATTGAAAATGTTGTCTTAACATTTTCAATCATTTGTGCTTTTTAAAGTAACTTTTGTTGTTAAAGAGTTGTTTCGACAATTAGTTAATGTGATATTTGTAGATGAAATTGTATTCTATCAGCTTTCAACGGTTGTGGAACTAACACTGTGACTAGTAGTTAATAAATGTTCAGGAATGGGTATCGGTTGTGTTCTAGCTGGTTGTTTTTTCTGCAATAGAGGAGAAAATAGAGATTACAAAACATTATTTTCTAAATAATTTGAACTTAAACCAATTGTACCTTTCTCCTAAACGGAAAACAACCAGATGTTTCGGGTTGTGGTGTGGCATTGATAAGTAAATCTGGCGTTGGATTATCATCGGGACCAAAAACGTTTAGTTCTCTAAAGCATTCGGTTTCCATCATTTCATTTTGCCAAGATATGGACACAGAACCAGTATTGAATTTCGTATAAAAATTCGAATCGGATTCATCAATATTCACACCCTTAACTGTTGAAAATTGTTCGATATCCAATACATCTTTGGCATAAACAGCATGGGGCTATAATAAAATTTAGTTAAATTTTTATAAAAAATTATACGTATTGAAACAATTTCAAGTGCACTTACATCTGGTACAAATGGTGGTTCAACCATACCAGCCTCTAAGCGCTTCCAATTGATACAATTAAAAAAGGGATGTAATTTAACTTCCCTAGCACCAAAACGACCGTTACGACAGCCTAAACGTAACTTTATTGATTTGGCTAGCAACTGTTGGCATAATGATCTGGCTTCATCATTAAATTTACTAGAATATTTTTCTGGATCCTCCTATTGAAAACAAAACAGTGAAACCATAAATCATAACATAAAATCATGCACATATCAAATAAAATTATGACAAACCTTAACTCTTCTATCAACCTCTTCCCGTTTGACTTTTTCTTTACGTGCTCTAAACGGTGCCTGACCCTCAATCATTTCGTATAGTAGACAACCAAAACTAAACCAATCGGGTGAAAATGAGTATTTTTCATTATCTATTACCTCTGGAGCCATATAACCTGTTTAAGAAAACATTGTATATATATTATTTAAATTTTATGCTACAAAATTAAACCATGAACTTACCCACTGTTCCTACACGTCCTCTCACCATTTCACCATCAATTTCAACGGCTAAACCCAAATCCGATATTCTGACGTGACCATGATCATCGAGTAATATATTTTCGGGCTTGCAGTCTCTATAAACTATACCCTGTTGATGTAAATGCTCCAGGCCGCAAACAACTTCAGCGGCATAAAATCGTGCTCGTACCATTTCAAAACCTGGATCACCGCCCATGTTGTAAATGTGAAACTTTAAGTCACCACCTGGAATATTTTTTTTAGAGAATACATATATTAATAATAGTTGCATATAACTTTTAAATAAATGAATAATCCATTAATACAATTCGTATATGCGTCTATATGTCATATGTGTTTTTAAAAAAATTTTAGGAGGTCAATAAACAATAAACAACATTTTGAAACCATATTATATAAATTTGGTAAGTAAATGGAAAACCAGGTAATCGGTCCATATTTGACTGCAGTCCCCATATACATTCCAGTTCCGAAAATCACTTAAATACGCATAAATCCTTTACAAAACCCACTATTAAGTTCAAATACAACACAACTAGTCCATTCATATACAAAAATCGTCACTCTCAATATGATGATGATCGGTCCTTATTTGACCGTATCCCCTATATAAAGCCAACTTCCGAAAATCAATAAAATTAGAAATTCTACACAAGTAATCCATATATACATTTAAATCGTCTTACTAGATTTTATAATAATCGGTCCGTATTTAACCGTAGCTCCAATATAAAGTCCACCTCCGAAAAACACTAAAATTCGCATCTTATCAAAATGATTATCAAGTTGAAATTTAACAAGCATAATCAGAATATACATTTAAATTGTCGTATCAAATTTCATGATGATCGGCCTATATTTGACCATAGCCCCCATATAAATTGGAAAATCTATAAAACCAGTATCAAGTTGAAACTCAACACAAATAGTCCATACATATATAAAAATCGTCGATCTCAGATTTATAATGATCAGTTTATATTTGACCGTAGCCCCTACATAAAGTCCACTTCTAGATATCACTTAAATGCGCATAAAGCTTTTACAGGCATCAGCAGTAAATTTAAATTCGACAGAAATAGTTGATACATATACATATGTATGTATATATGTAATTCGTCACTCTCAATATGATGATGATCGGTCCATATTTGACCGTAGCCTTCATATAAAGCCTACATCCGGAAATCACTTAAATGCGTATAAATCTCTTATAAATCTCAATAATAGGTGATTTGGTGGTGGGTATATAAGATTCGGCACAGCCGAATTTAATCTCTTATTTGTTATTATTGTAAAGAATTTTATTAAAACCATCAAACATAAAACAGCTTAAATCTTAAACAATTTATTTAAATAAACCCGCCTTAAAGCAAGGACAGTAAAAAGTTTATAGGGGCTTCAGGAGTTTTATAAAAATGACTTGATTTAATATTATGATGAACTATTAAAAAAAAGCAATGACAAAACAAAGCAAACAAAAAATAAATACAAAATATTTCAAGGATATTTGTTTATTCATGCTAGAACAATATGAGCAAAAATAATGCGTATAAATCAAGTAGAGAAGTTTAATAAAAATGTATGGCACGTCTTTAAGAAAACTTATTAAAAAAAGCAAGTGTGTTATATTCGGTTGTGCCGAATATTATATACTCCCCACCAATATAATAAGGGTACCGGTTTTTGGCCACTTTGTATAAAAACATTTATTTTAGCGGTACATTTCGCCTAGATTTTAGATTCATTAATTTAAAAGTTATCGATAACAAAGTAGTGATATGTTCGAACACAGTTTGTTATATCTTATTACCGGTTTAACCTATTAATTTTTCGATTAGTAATAACTATTAGTCTTCAATGTGGACCTTATATAAAATGTATGGATAATTATGTGCTATTGGTTAATATGGACCGATTGCAACAAAATATCGTTTTGTGATTTGTTTTTCTTCTTTTTGCTGAATTTTATATAGATACTGCTGGATATGCGAGAAATCATGGACTTATTTTTACAGTTTTAAACAGAGCAATCTTATGTTTCATGCTATTTCTGCAATATAATTAAAAAAAAAATAGCAAAACATTTTTGAAAAATATCAACCTTTTTGGCAGGTTATCTCATATTTGTGATCCTAACTCTGGCTCTACTTGATGTGTTATAAACGGAATGAAAAACTTACCCCCTTATTCAAAAACGATTATTAAATTTAACAAACGTTTATTAAGACAGATTTGCATATAAACATTTGTTTAATAAACGTTTGTTAAATTTAATAATTGTTTTTGAATAAGGGGGTTAATCTTTTTCGTGTTGGGTATATATAAAGCTTTTAATTTTTAACATAAATTTTTACTTTAACTTAATAATTCATTAATTAAAAATTTGATTTAAACTTACCATTCATAATGGTCAGTACCAAACATAGAGCATCCTTTGTCTCATAAGCATAAGCCAGATTGACTACAAAACGAGAATTAATTTTCTGCAAAATTTGTTTCTCTGTTAAAACCATGGACTCGCCTTTACGCTTTTTAATGCGTTTCTTTTCCAGTTTTTTGCAAGCATACATTTTGCCTGTGGCACGTACCTGTTTATAAAACAATTAAGGAAAAAAATGTGTTATGGTTAAAAACAAGTATATTGAATAATTTCCATTCTTTATTATGGAAATGAACAAACTAGTTCACTTATTCATATAAAAATGGTTTGATATCATTTTAAATCGAAAATATGTATGAATATTTTATTATTAATTAGTTAAATCCTTGTATCCGTATTTGAGATTATGTAGTAAATTGACTTAAAAAACACAATTATTTGACAATTCTGTTTCGCATTTCATCTTTATTTTTAACTTGTTCCGAAAAGAAAATCCAATTTGTATACTTTATATTGTTACAAAATTGTACTTCAATTTAAATTTAACGGTCGGTATCAACATACAGCATGTTTATCAATCTACAACATTCTTATCAACAGATGTCGTGTTTGGTATGTTTCGACAAACAACTTGTTTAGCATTTGTAGAAGTTTTACTTTATAAACATTATTGAGAACACCCTGTTATAAACATGGCTGAGCAATATGGCAACATTAAGTTTTAACGACTTTGGCTGAATATTCCGGACACGAAAATTCTACACTTCATGAACATTCTAGTATATTAGCTCCGAACCTTCCAGAAATTATGATTGCTGTATAAATAGGGCCAATCAAGTTATTCAGTTTATTGTGAGTCATTGTTGTGTAACCATCAAAGTGTTCTCAAACAGTAATTTTAGTGTGTTCTTAAACCGTAATATAAGTGTTCATTTTTAATTGTTTTTGTGTACATTTAAATTAATAAAGACTCGTTATATTTTCTTTAAACTACTTGACGCCTCTATTTTGCAATTAAAAGAATTCCGGTTTATTTAAAAGAAATAAACCACCATTTTTAAAAGGTAAAAACGTAACAATATATTGCATGTAGCAATGTTTGCTTTCGAATCGAAATACACAATAATGCCACAGTTCTTTGTGTAGGGTTCTAATCGGGAAAATGTCTTTTGTCACACCATAAATTCGATTACCAGATTGACAATAAATTCAGTTATCTCAAGAAAAACTATTTGATGACGAAAACAGGAAAAGTTACTTTTCTAGTAGGCCGACTTTATACAAATTGAAATTTAAAATTTTTAAAGGAATTATTAAGATGATTAACATTAAAACTTTCAATGGTATTTATATTTAGAGAAAATACCAGTTTAAATTTTTTCATATATTGTTACGTTTTTACCTTTTAAAAATGGTGGTTTATTTCTTTAAATAAACCGGATTCCTCTTAATTGCAATATAAAAGCGCCACGAACTTAAATACCAGTTTGAGAACCGTTTGATGTTCAATCAACGATGACTCACAATAAACTAACTAACTTGAGTTACCATGATAGTCTATTTATACACCAACATCACTTCTGGATAGTTCGGAGCTAAGATACTACAAAGTTCTTGTCTAGAATGTTCCGCCAAAAGCATAGTACTCTGTTCAAAATTTCAAGTGGAATGCTGTCAAAATACATGTTAAAAAAATAAACATGAAATTTTCATGAAAAAATGTTGCAGAAGTAGTACTCTGTTCATTTTGTGAAAAACATGTGAAATGTGTCTGGCAAGATTATTTTTTCACAGCGAAATAATTAAAGTAGCAATTGTTTCACGTGGAATTTTCATCCAAAAGCTCTTCTGTCGCAACAACAATATCTATTACTTGCTGTTCTGCTGCACAAGCGGCTAGTAATATTTGTTTATTAATTTTTATTTAAAGATTTCGATTCAACACAGATTTTTTAATATTTTAACTTTTATTTAGTTTCGATTTAAATTCACAAAAAAGCAAAACATATGTGTTTTGTTTACATAAGTAAAACAATGTGGCGTACTTTCAATAAAAAAACGTCAAATTATGTAAATTCGCGTGATAGGCAACATTGGCTACACGTCAAATTTTCCGTATGAAATAATTAATGTTGCTCAACATTTTTCCCAAATTTGAACAGAGTACTAGGCTTAAGCCGTTAAAACTTAATGTTGATATACTGTTCAACTATGTTTATAACAGCATGTTTATCAACAATGTTTGTAAATAGGAACTTTAACTAATGCAATGTTGATAATCATGTTATATGTAGATAAATATACTGTATATTGATACCAGCCGCTATAAAACGTTAAATTAAAATTGAAAAATCATTTCGCAACAATATATTATGATTTAAAACGAATTACGAATTTTTTCCAGATTTAACTTTGTCTGACTTTTTACATATGTACATATTTTAATTAAAGTAATTTCATCCGATTATTTCAGAATATGTCCGAATATGTCTCTTTCTTTGAATATAGTGGTTTTCCAAGAACTGTTTGTGGATATTGTGAGTACCGTGGTTTCGAAATTATAATTTGAATTATGCACAGCGACATCTAAAGGAAAATGATAACAAGAAAAAGCTACTCTAATTAAAATTTTTACTTTTAAAATTCGTTGTTCATGAGTGTAGCGTTCCATGAATTAAATTCTCAAACAGTCGACACGACACTTTATATCCTATAACGATCATGGGGCCATCATTAAAAATATGCAACTTTAAGTGATATTTAATATTTGAAATTTATTAATGAAAACTCTTCTGTGAGTTTCCATTTATAGTAGATAAGCAATAAATTTCGAACATTTTTTATTATTTTAAGTCTCCCTCAATGCTAAAGCACTTACCTGACATGCACATACTTCGCCGAAACCACCTTTACCCAAAACACGATACATGCGAAATGTTTTATACGTTATGGGTTGTGCTTCCAGCCATTTCCATTGTAAGTAACTGTAGAATATCAAATAAAATTAATATTAAACATCAAACAAATACATATGTATGTACATATGTGTGTACCTTCATAAATAAATTCAACAGTACATATGTATGATTAAAAGAAAAGCTTAATTATATTAATATAAATAATATTATAATAGAAAATTATATTGCATTTTTATTCATATTTATATTTATAATATATAATTTATAATTGAATTCACAAAAAAAACAAGTATAAAAGTATAGCCGGTTAAGTCCGACTATAAAATACCCTACACCTACACAAATCACCACTATATGGGACTGCTTTCCAAAAATGATACATCTTTGACTTATTATGAACACACCGTTATTAAATTGGGCGACATGATTTCTGTATGTATGTATGAAACTTATTTCTAATGAATTTTATTTAGATACCAAGATTTTTAAGATATTTATGGTCGTTAAGTGATTTTTGAAAGTGGGCCTTATATGGAAGCTGTGGTCAATTATGTACCGATCTGTACAAAATTTGTAGGTGTAATTTGGTTTTATGTATAACTTATTTGTGGTGACATTTGTTTGGATATGTTTATAAGCAAAAACATTTATGACCGACAGCAAATTTCTATGGGGGATAGGCCCAAAAAATTATTATATACCAAATTTTATAAAAACATCTTTAAAAAATTACGACCTGTAATTTGCGCACACGCTTTATATGGACAGCCAGTTAGACAAACGGACAGACATCGTTAAATCGATTCAGAAAGTGATTCTATGCCAATCAGTATACTTCAAGACGTTACAAACATCAACACAAATCCAATATACCCTCCCCACAATTGTGGGTGTGTGTGCTATAAAAAACAAACAAAAACACAAGCGCATACAAATTCAAATTTATACAATTGATTAATTGTTAAAATAGATTAATTTTTACGTGTCAAAATAAAGTAAAAAGTGGCATTATCCTTATGCATGTAAAAAACCTTTGTCATTCCAAAAATATTCAAATTTATTGCAAGATTCAGAATTTATCATTAAAAGAGATTAAATTATGACGTTAATAGGGACAATTTAAAATGAAAAACTCGGTTCCTACCTACAATAAAGCTAAATATTTTTTTAAAGTCATGACTAGAATTTGACGTGGTTGTAAAAAGTTATTAAGGACAGAAATGTAGCCCTTACAGAGCCATGAACACCGGTATACAAAATGTTATGATCGGCCTAAAAATAGCGACACAGAAACGAAATACTAAAAAGGCGTGGCAAACAAATAAAAAAATTATTTCTGGAATTGTTTCTACATTATCTTTAATCCTAGGGGGTGACTGGTGTATGGATGGCGAATCACTCTAGTTATGTGCCATGTAAGAAGCCTTTTATATTAAAGAACAATAAACCAAACGTTTGAATTTCGCAAAAAATATTTTAACGAGCATCAAATTTTTTGTGTATGTATTCTTATATTTTTTTCACCGATGAAAGTAAGTTTGAGATATATAGTATGTTACCAAGACGGTAAAACATGGCGGCGGCTCAGTAATGGCCTGGGGTTGTATGGCGGCGTCGGAGGTCAGTCCTAGTATAGAGAAATTAGAACTAGCGCAGAACTGTCAATTTATTGTCCAAAAAGTTTAGACCATCATCCACATACCTCAATCCAATTGAGGAATATCTGGACAAAGAAATTAGGCAAAATTTCGCTTAATTTCACTAAAAAATTAAATTATTATACCTATAAAATAAATAAAATATTTTAAAAAAACTTTTAAATGTGCGATATTTAATAGTCATACATTTTTTATACAAATGTTGATGTAAATTGATATTAAGTTTTTATGTAGTAATTGAATAAAAAATAAAATTTTTTAGCTATATAATTCATTTTGTTTATTCAAATGTTGCTTTTCAATTGGGAAACGCCTCTACGTAATTTATTTGTAATTGAAAAGAAAAAAGAATAGTATAAAATAAGAATGATATTCTATTTTGGACACATGATTATGTTTATTAAGAAACATTCTAAAATACTGTTTAAATAATTAGAAAACAATGACGAACGTTTATTCAAAGTTTAATTTTAAATGAAATTAAATCTAGATGATATAATAATATCATTATAATCAGTTTTTTATTCCAATGAATTTATGAAAATCTTATACCTATCACAAAAAATATGTGGTACATATATTGAATTTGGTCATTCTATTTGAAGCACATCGAAAATATATCCAATCAAAAAAAAAAAAAAACAAGTAAGAAAGTAAAGTTGGTCAAGCCTGAGCATAAAATACACACTTTTTCAGACATGTGTGCTTTATGGGATATATGACCTATTAAGGACCGATCATCCAAAAATTTACTGGCAATACTTCTATTAATATATTTTTTTGCCAAATTTTTTGATATAAACACTTTTAAAAGATTTATACATGTTAAAGTGATATTCGAAAGGCATCTTACATGGCTGACCGTTATGAAATTAGGTGTCATGAATTCTGTATACGATTCTCGTACCTATATAGGAAACTTATTTGTGTCGAATTTTGTTTGGATACCAACACTTTTAAGAGAATTATGCTCGATAAAGTGATTTTCGGAAGTGGGCCTTATATGGGAGCAATGGCCAATTATAGACGGATCTGCACAAAATTTATAGGTGTGTTTAGTCTTCATGCACGACTCTTTAAATCGAAATTTGTTTAAATACGTGCATTTACGACCGATAAACCTCTTATTCGAGAGGACATTTGTTTGGCGGCTAGGTGAAATAATAAACAAATTTTAACCAAAAATTAATCCCAAGTCTTTGGGCAGAATAAAAGTCTCATATTAAATTTTATCGAAACATCTTTAAAATTGCAAAGTGTACACGGCGCACAAGGTTTAATCGGCGACCGTATTATATTGTTGGTCAGTTGGCTTAGCCGCATAGAGCCTCTTACTTGTTTATTTAAAAACATGTTTGTATAAAAAACAAGTTTGTAATAATTGTAAATAAATTACAAAAGAATCAAACATGTTCAAGCTGAACATAGGGGATAATATTTAATATGTATGTTAGCTTCCTTAAAACATGTTGTGACAGGATTTCATTCCACATACGAATATTGCGGCTATTCATAATGAGTTTTGTGATCCACTGGCTCGTAAATAAATGAAAGAGCTTTTCTGAAAGAATGTGTTTAGAAAATGTTTGTGCTAGTTCCATAATTTCAGCAGTGTCGTTAGAACATTAAAGCGTCAGTAGTGTTAGGTACTACTGTGCTCGATAACGATATTCGTGTTTTCTATAAGCAATAAGGAAACACAAAAATGGACTTGGAAGCATTGGATAATACCTATACATGAGGGTTACATTCCATTTTAGATTTACGATTACGTTTTAAATAATGGATCTGAACCGTTACTAGAAAATGAGGTGATAATCTACTAAAATGTTTTTAAAGATTTTAAGCATATTCTTCAAAATGTAAAATTTTTGGATGACATGTACGATTTATTGGTTAGTTTTTAAAGATTAAAGTGAATTTGAATTAAAGATACTCAAATTTCACAAACATAATAGGAGCGCTCCTGACAACGCATTGTTGTTCAATATGGTGCAGTAGTTTCTAAGCTTTAAAACATAAAGCGCCTACTCACC
This sequence comes from Bellardia bayeri, assembly GCA_950370525.1. Lineage (NCBI taxonomy): Eukaryota > Metazoa > Arthropoda > Insecta > Diptera > Calliphoridae > Bellardia > Bellardia bayeri. The sequence goes on from OX493264.1 coordinate 90,452,427, forward strand.
ACCAGAGGCGCTGCAATGCTGCACTAAAACAAACATAATGAGCAATTGCAGAGTTGTGATATAAAGCTTTCTTCTACTTTCACCACCTTTACTTTTTCAATCTATCCCCTTTCCAAAGAAAGTAACGCAATTATATATAGGCATATTAATTGCCTAGTGTGTTACTTCTCTTTAAAAAAAATGTTACAATTTACTTGAATTGTGTTTGGCATGAATTAATATTGTTGGCGCCAGTTTATTTCGGTTACCTTTTCAACTAAGACAATAAATTATAATTAAAATATGTTAATTAGACATGGATGTCTAGTTGATATCGATCGAAGCCGAAGAAATAACTAAACTTGTCATCGTTCTGTATGAGAGCTGTTACTGAAATATTCATTACTAGGAAAATGTAAGTATGTAATACTTAACACCATCACAAATTCTTTCGGTTGAGAGATTCTATAGCTATAACAACACATTTAACAAACTGCTCTAGAAATTCCTAGCATTAATTCTGAAAACAACAATTGTCTTTGCTTTTTATAATAATATTCGTTTGTTTGTTGCAATTTGTATCTAGACATTTGTAATGCATATATTCGTATATATTTTAAATAAATCTACATACTTATGTATGTATGTACTTACCGATGAAAATACATTGAAGTTTCAAATTCTTGGAATGGTTCACCGGCTAGAAATGCTTTAACGGCCTTGACACATGGCTCAAATAGCTCCTTACTGCCACTGTTAATTTTACTGCGTACCCGTGAAATGAGATCATCATTTAAAATGTCTAAAACAAATTCATCGGAGGGTGATAACGCTGGCTTATTGGAATTGCCATTTAATTTGGCCACCATGGTTGTCGTCTCACTATCTTCATGACCACCGCCTTCATCATTATTTCCCCCACTACCACCGCCTCCACCATCACCATCGTAAGTAACACCGGAAGAGCCACCATGTTCATCACCATTATGATGCTGAAAATGTTTGTGATTGTTGCTACAACTAGTACTGGTATTATTGGCGGTGGTATAGTTATATAGTTCAGTCTCTACAGGATTTGTTGTTGCGTTTGTCGGCGTAGTGTTAATATTTCCTGATTCTATTGAGGTGGTTGTTTGATTTTCCCGCTGTTCAACACTCTCATCATTAATAGTATCATCGTTTGGTGCACCATCATCGTTGACTACACCCTCAACTGTGTTACAATTGTTTAAAGTGTCCAACGATGAGGGCACATCAATGTCTAAAAATCGACTGCCAATATCGTGAGCTATTGTCAGGCGATGTTCATCATACTCTACTTCATATCTAAAAAAGGGGTGAAAGGGAAATTTGTTCAAACTTGAAAAAAATAAAATTTGTATATGGGGCGCTCTAGGGAGCATTTGTTTGGTTACACCTACTTTTGGACTTGATCTAAAAATGATATATACCGAAAGTAAAGCGGTCTTTTACTTTCACAAAACAGTCGAAACAGTTCGCGTCCAATTGGCTGTTGGTCTATGACATAGCCGTAGCTTATATCTGCAAATAAAATTTATAAGAATATTTTATGAAATACATAAATACAAAAACAAAAATCCGTTTAAGCTAAGCAGCTAAAGGTATTGATTAAAAATATGTTTTGGCTTAGAATAATTTACAATGGTCTATACCAGTGTCGGGCACACACATACTCACTCATATGTGTTAGTGTTGCAAGCAGCAAAAAACAAACGACCGCAAATAATTGTACACTCAAATAATGTTTCAGTTGCCAAAATTAAAGGCATTTTTGGATTTTAGTATTTTTATATATACAAATAATATTAAATAATAAAATAATATATGTATGTACATAAGCATAATGTATAATTAAATATTTTTTGACTTGCAATGCGATGACAAATGAAGCAATGTGCATCGCCATGTTTTCTATAAAAAAAAATAATTTTCCCATTCTTCATTAAACATTTTGGTTTGAATGTACTCAAAAAAATGTGCAGCGAGATCAGACAGTGAAACAGGTTATATAGTATACGTGTGTCAACGTCGCGCACACAGAATTTTGTTCCTATACACGCGTATATAGCATTCGCCATTCACTGGTCTATACCGATCGGAAAATAAATTGGTTCTGATTCGTTTGAATATCTTCCATTATTGTTAGACGAGACTTTGCTTAAATTTTTTGGTTGGCAAATTCCTGAAATCTACAGTTGTTATCTTCATGTTATCTTTAGTTCTTTTTTGATAATTGACCAATGTTGCTCTGTTACGTGCGAAATTGACGAGAGTTTTGTATTAAGAGACCTGACACTTTTAGTTTTCTTTGCCATGCTCAATAATTCACGCTTTTATTCGTTTGAAAAACGTTCATTATATTTGTTTTATTTATTATCATTTCTATTTATTGACATACCAATCTACAAAAATCATACATTTTATTTTATTTACTGAGATTCAAAGTTCTCCGAATTTATTTTTTGTTTTTACATTTTAATTTCTAATAAACCAAAATAAGAATTTAATACGTACCTAATTTGTCTTTCAGGTTTATACACTGTGATATGTGGGGAAATTGAAGAATTTTTCGCCATTTTTTACTCTTTCCTTTATTGCTATCGGAACCACCTGAAAAGATAAAATTAAGTTAGATATTAAAACATAGAAACAAACAGGAATAAAGAGGTTTAATATGAGCAAAATTTACATAAAGTAGAAGAATTTTTTAAAAAAATAAAATGTTTAATAATAAAAAATAAGGAATTTTTAAAACAAAAACTTCATCTAGAGATAAACAAGTAATTTCATTTAATTTGCTGTTTGATTAAAATAAAATATTTGTTTCGCTATTAATCTCACGAATAAACTTTCGATGAAATTATTCTACAAATAAGAGAAATGTAGGAAAAGACTTGCTGTACAAAAGTCATTTGGAGCTACTGTACATACTTATTATGGCCTTAATGTGTACAAAGTGTCTATGTATGTATGTATGTATGTATGTTTGTACGTTTATACATAAGCTAGCAAACAGACAAAAAATTTGTTACAATAATTACTCAGAAGGAGCAAAATTCTCTTAAACATTTTCTTCCAGCAAACAAAAACAAGTTAGAATCTTATATTCGTCTGTGCCGAATTTTAAATACCCTCCACTTAAATATAATGAGAATTGCAGAAACTACTAAAATGTCAATATTTACAACTGATTCGTTTGAATTGAGCATTGGAAGAAAAATGCCCAAAGTATGAGGCCGGACAGGCTAGACCACATGTTGTAATACATGTTCCCATGTTCTGTAACTCCCGCATCGATAAACTATTCGATTCAAATGTGAAGCAAAAATTCCATAAATTTTAACAAACAGCTGTTTTTCGCACAAAACTGTGTCTGTAACTTTTTTGGCGAGTAATCCATGTCACCAGTGTGACCAGGTCTGAAATATTTTTGCAGCTAAATCCTATCCAAAATAATGCTAAAAAAATGTTAAATGGATTTTTAAATGCCAAAAAAAATGCTAAATTTTTTTTAATAATGTTATGAAGAAATTCTTTACTATTTGTATCGCTGTTTCTACAAATTATATTTGATTATATAAATAAAACCACATCGAACTCAAAAACAAAACAAATAATTTATTCTCTTAAAAAATCTTAAATTAAAATTATAAAACAAAAATTAAAAACATGTATATATTTTTCAGTCTTTATACAAATGTATATGTAAATAGATATGTATGTCAATATATATATATATATACATAAAACAATTTTGGACAAAAGCGACCATTAATTCATGTAACATTTTGTGTATTTTATATGTTCTAAAATGTCATAAAAAAAAAAAAAAAAAAAAAAAAAACATTTGCTATTTAATAGCATTTATTCAGAAAAAAATTTGTTTAAACAAAAATAACAACTTTTGGCTACATATTAAATACTTCTACAAAAGTGTATTCTTCACTTTCTGAGGGCTCTGTTATAATATTATATGTATTTGTAATACATTTTTCGATTAATTCTTTAGTATTTTGAAAACTTTGGCAGCATTTATTCAATCTTTTCTATCCACATCTTTTATAGAGGAGTGAATTCATTGTATTTAATAGCATTCTATTTCTTATTTTATTTTTTTAAAAATTTATTCCGCTAAATACACGTTCAACTTCTGCATTACTAAATGGCAAAACTAAATATTTCATAACAAAATCGGACAATTCATTGAAGGAATTTTCATTCACAGCATTCCTGTATTCATAAACTTGTATCCAAAACTCAATATGTAGTTGAGTTCTGATTTTGCCACTCGTATGAAGTTAATTTTTGCCATTGTAATTCTAAAGTTGTAATTGCATCATTTGAAAAATTTATCATTTCTTCTTTGAAATTTTCATATAATTTACTTTTATTTATTTTTAAACTATTGTCAACAGCAAAAAAGTTAATATATTTAAAACTTAACAATTTTTTTTGGTAATCTTTGCCTTAGTTGACATATTAACTCTGCTATGAAATTTCTACATATTATTCTAATTTCTTTTCCAGTTTCAGAATTTATATATGTTCTTGTTTCCAAAAAATTTTCAAAATCATAATTAAAATATGGTGTAGGTATATGTTAATTTTAATTGTAACAGGGGTAAAAATGAAAGTAAATTGAAGCTAGAAAATGCTAAACAAATTATTAAAAAATGCTAAAAAAATGCCAAATGCTAAACCGAAAATTTGCAGCTAAATCAAAATAAAAAATGCTAAATCTAGCTGCAAAAATGACAAAATGGTCACACTGCATGTCACGCAAGAAAATTACTCGTCGGTTTACAGAAAAAGTGTGTCTGTAAAATTTTTGTAAGAAAGGCTCCCGCTTTGAACTGCCAAATATACTCATAAATAAAAACGAGGCGAGATATAATTTTAAAATAACTTTACTACAATTTTTTTTTAGCAAACAAAGTTTTCTTTTTACACCACGAAACAATTTTTATTTTAATGCTAATTATTTTGTAACCAACAAACATTAAAGTCATACTATACATTATTTTGTATTACCAACGATTGGATTTTTGCCGCCATCGTTGAAAGTTTTTTAATTTCAGCAAGTTTTGTTCGCCGTCAACGATATTTGTGAAGTATCAAACACTGAAATTTTACATCGTCTTTGACGCGAGAAGTTTTCACTAAAGTTACAGAACATGGGCACAGGGCACACTGCAAGGTGCTCCTGAAAACAACTTTGTATTTTATCTATTTGTGTACACGAATGTTTTACATTGGCATCTCCAAGTCTTGTTCAGCATAAAATTAAGTCCTGCCATACATTTTTATCTTAATGTTTAATGTTTTATAGTATATGTATGTATATAGTTTTTGGAATATATTATTTTTAAAATTGCATGAAACCAAAAAGTGTTGGAAAAATTCTTCTACATTGTTGCTTTTACCATTGTTTATCATGGTAAGCAATTACTTAGAAGTGCGTCAATGCAAATAGTAAGAAGCTAAATAATTCTTCAACATTCTTCCTCATTAAAATATATTTGAGAATATGGCGGACATAATACTAGTTTGTTTAAAAATAAAAAATGACAATCATCTAAATCACATACAGACACATTGTAATGAAGATACACGTTACAAGAAAATATATTTCCATAGCCGTCACGAAGTTTAAAAGGACCAAATGATTAAAGAAAAACAACGATAACAAAAAAAAAACAGAATTTCTACCAGTATCTATCGTATTACGACTTTCGAAGAATGCTGAGCAATGGAAAATCAATATAGAAACAAATTGTGCACAAATTCCATTGTTGAATTCAATGATTGTAAAAAAGCTAAAGCATCCAAAAAACACTGTGAATGATGTTATAAAATTATAAAATCAAACCTCAAGCACATTTCGTCTACAAAAAGAAATTTTATTAAAATAAACCAGAAAATACTACGTCAATGAAGTGCAATCCGGTATTCTCCGACAATGACTGCGCAAAAAATACATCACCAGCAAAAATAATATGTGCTCGTTACGGCAAAGTTTGAAAAAAATTTAAAAACTGCTGTATGCTGTATGAAACATCTGCAAAAATGGATAGCTTAATTGGTTAGCGCATTTGATCATTAAGCATGAGTTGGTATTTGTAGCCCGGGTTCGATTCCCAGCCGCTGCCACTCAAACAACATCAGTTTCTGATAATTATTAGTTTTCTTCTATCTATCATAACTAATATTTATCACAGCGCCCTCCTTCGGTGGTATAGCATTCAAACGCCACCGAAGTAAAATAATTAAATAAAGGCCATAAAATCAAGCTTTAACATTAATGCGTCTACTCACCACCAGAGGCGCTGTAATTCTGCACTAAAAACAAACATAACGCGCAATTGCAGAGTTGTGATATAAAAAGCTTTCTTCTTTCACCACCTTTACTTCTTCAACTATCACCATTCCAAAGAAATTAATTGCCTGAGTGTTACTTGTCTTAAAAAAAAAACATCTGCAAAAATGGACCAGCGAAACGAAGTATTAATATACAAAAATAGATAAATTTGGTAAAATGGCAAATGTTTCATGTCTCTTATTAAACGTCATTCTTCAGTATAATTTTGGCAAAATTTAGTAATCGATTCAGGGATGCAAAATAAGATTTTACAAATTGTACTAAAAAGTGTACTTTTTTCAGCCCAATTATATACTAAATTCTTTTCTTAATTTTTTAAATACTTTTTATTAAAAATTAACTAAAATTCTTGTCGTTTAATGTGAAAAATACCGCCTGTAAAACTGAATATTGGGTCAAAGACCTTTGTTGTTAGTACCAAAGCCTTCTTTGTATTCATAATTAATTATGTCTATAAACTTTGTAAATAAATAAATAAATAATTTCCGCCTGTAATAGGTAAATTACAAATACTCCATATTTCATTACCATATGAAAATGGAACGTACACAAAAAATGGGATAATGATGAATTTTTTAAAACACATTTGTGCAATGTAATAATATAGTGCTAAATTAGTCATTGGGGTGCTTTTGTACTTTTGACTCTCAAATAATGCTAAAAAATAACAATTGTACCGACTTTTGCATCCCTGAATCGATTGCTATTGAAGAAACTTTTCTCCTAATTGTCCTCAGTTTCAGTCAATTCAACAATATTGGGCTTATTGTCAAGGAAAAGTTTATGAGGAGATGTACTGTAGTTTTTGACATAACAAATGTTGGGGATTTAGAATAAGTATGCAGTACATGTGAATCGAAATGTTGTGCAAATTTATAAGAGAAAATTTAGTTTAGTTTCATCTTTCAGATTTTCTTAAATACTAATAAATGGGTATAATTTTTTTGTTCTAAAGTGTTGAGTTCTTTGTTGTGTCACATAAATAATATATCAATTATGCGAACGGACTTAATGTGAACAAGTTGTGTATTTTTGTCTCAATATTTGTAAATTTTATTTTATACAACCTTTGTTACAAGCTGAGTACAACAATAGAAAAAACCCTATTTTAAGTACAAAACACGATTTTCTTTATTTCCCAACAGTAACAAAGTTAGTACAAGTGGGTATAGCCTGAGCAATGATTAAATTCTGATGTCGCTGATGATGGAAAGGGCAACAATGTCAAAAACTTTTGTACACACCGAGAGCAGTGTATACAATTTAAAAAATGTAAAAAGTTAATTTCAAATAATAAAAATTAGAACGGAAGGAAACAACGCAAATATTTGCGCTTTGTCATCATTCTGTCTGTACATTATATGGCTGTAAGCTGAGTATAACACTTAAAAGGAAAAGAATAGTGAAAGTTTTTAGTTTGTAAGCAAGAGAAGAGTGTCGTAATAATATTTTAATGATTTTTTTTTGCTTTTAGTCTTAAAAATTCAAGCGCAAAAAATGTCAACCTTATCATTTGGAAACCTTTTTACGTCATTTATTTTTCTTATTAAAGTGTAAGAAACCTAAATACGATAATATGTTTAAATTATGCAAACTATACTTTACATAAATTTAAATTTAATGTTGTGCATTATTTTGAATAATTTTTGTTCATTCAGCATAATTAAACAATGAAGTCATTTATTAAATTCTAATAATAAGAACTACATAAATACCTATTTTATAGCAAATCTGTGAAGAAATTTATTAATAATTTGTTTCTAGTTTGTTGGGACTGTAGCACAAAGGTGCGTAAAAACTCGCGTAATTCGGGACATACCTGTAGCAGTGCTGGAAAGAGTAATCAAAATTAGTCCTTTCGAATGGAACACCTACAGCTTAGCTGCGATTAATTATTGTTATTTAGAGCAATAATAAATATTCCGACAACCAATTCCATTTTAAGTGTTTTATTTAAAATTTTAAAAAAGGTCTAAATGAATCATCCTATATTTTGAAAGAAATCTTTTAAAACTGTAAGATAAAGTCTTTGAAATATCCTTTGTTGATGGACGATTTTTAAAGCAATATATAGTTGCTATTGTGTTTCGAAAGATGATTCTTAATTTATCATATTTGGAATTTAGAAGACGCAACTGCAAAACAGCTCAACAAAGTACGTAAGAGGTGATTTTTTTTAGCAAATTTCTTTTTGGTAAACATATTCAGTTTTTCTATAACTTAACCATGAGTCGACTTAAAAACGAAAAACGCTTGCAGATTATTAAAGTATTGAATATTTAGTTCGTTTATTTGACCTTTTTTAATATAGTTATATATGGTTATAGTTATATAACTTATATTATCCCTGAAGAAGCTATCCATTGTGATAGCGAAATATTGGAAATTAATATATATGAATAAATTAAATATTTGTATATAAAATGCAATTGACCTTATTGCTTGAAAGAAGAAGAAACTATTAAAGTATTGAATTATCATAATTCAAATTAGATTTACCTTTTTATCGGTAAACGTAAACAAGCAAAATTGGCCGGGTAGAAAATGCATTCCAATTTGCCAATTGTTCCAATACGTTACAATAGTATTCTTTAAAATTCTCGAACTACTAGCCTGAACAAAAACTTTTCTCTTAAAAGCAAAATTGTCGTTTTTTGGTGTGAAGAGCAGTCAGAAGCATTTTTTTAAAGACGGCCAAGGCATGAACGTTACTGTGAATGGCGAACGCTACCGTGCTTTGATTACAATTTTTTATTTTTTTTTCCCAAAAAATCACTCCTAAACAAAACGGACCATGCGTGGAAAATTTTGTCTCAAATTCCAAATAAAAAGTTCTGGAAATTAATGGGTTAAATAAATTGCAATGTTTTAGAAAAACTGTCATTAATAATCTCCACAATAAAAGCATGAGAAAACATTAAAAGTAATTAAGAAATTATTCAACACACAGCGTGTAATTTAGCGCTAAAGATTAATTACAAATGTTTACTGAAGTTTAAATTGCAACAAAAAAAAAAAAAAAACTTAAATACACAAGACACAAACTAATAAATATTAACACAATATGTTTGCACTAATACGCATAATTAATTAAAAAAAAAAACTTTATCTAATGTTTTTACAATAAATCAAATGCTTTAATATCCTTAATAATCCATTAAGCTATTTTTTGTTGCTGCCTTCAACAACTCGATGTCATTAGCATTCAGAAGAAAAACAAACAGAAACGAGACGAATGAAAATGGAAATATACATTATATGTAGGCTTACAAATGTCATGTCATATCGCTTGGCAAATAAAACAATATTTTTTGTCACATGATGCTGTTAGGTGAATACAGATCATTATTGTAACACAGTGTAGCATTTTCTTCGCGCTCGTCTTTTAGTGTTTGTGGATTTCGTGCCTTGTTACAATCTAATTTACATAGAATTTTGCATTTTCAGTTGCATTAAGTATGTACATACAGGTGGGCATAAGTGCAAATACATTAGACGAGCTCAAAATTCTATGGAGAAAAGCAATTAAACTACGCTTTAGACACAATAAAAAAAAACATCTGCTCTGAAGTTGAGAAATGTGTTTTAAAGAAGGTAGTTGTTCAATATTGAAAATTTAGTTTGAAAATTTTTTTCTGACCAAATAAATCTGTAGTTGTTTTTTATTGTAGTTTTTCATGCTGTTGCACCTCTCAACTCTTAATATCTTATTCAAATCTAAGCTGAATATATAATAGGGTGGCCCTTACACTGGAAAATATGAATATGGCTGAATATGAAATGAAAAAAAGTCTGAGTGCTATATTCAGCTGTATCGATATAAAATAGCAAAAAATTTGTGAAAAAATGAAATTTTCAGTTTCTTCACATTTTGCTTCATACTTGACCGATGTTGCTCTTTTTCACTACCAAACTTCCTGACAAAATAGTAAACGTTTTTCTGGTAATTCCGTTATGCTAAGTTATCTACTTTGGACATGAGAGTGTTTGAGAAATAGCTCAATTAATCGACTTTGAATTTCATAAGGATCAAGACTATATATAATTTGTTGGGTTTTAGATGAATATTTTTCAATGTTATGAAAGGAATGACAAACGTATAAATACCCTCATTCAACACTTGACACTTTTTAATTGGATTTTTTTCAAGTCTTTTTTAATTTTCTTGAAAAACCCAAAAAAAAAAATAAAAACTTCAAATACATACTCGTAAAATGAACAACCTCAACATACCTATTATGGTATTATGCACTTTGTCCAATTGTTTATAAAACTTCAATATAAGAGTTACCCTAATGAAATTATACAGTTTATTTTAGTTATTTGTTGTTGTTGTTGTTAAAATGACTTGTGTTGTTGTTACAATTGAATGCGTTTTATGCCTTACGGTATCAAAATCTTAAATGTCTGTTAGGATATCTAATGCACCAATAGCAACAACGAAAAATAGTTAAAACGAAACTACAGTAATAACAACAACACCAACAACAACATGATTTAAAGCATTGTTCACATAAAATCCAGTCACACTACAGATGATTTGTTGAAAAACTTGTTGGAAATACGTTCGTTTTACTTAGAGATATGTTTGTTATACCCACCAGCAACAAGATGGGTAGTTAATAAGTTTGCCATTTCGTTTGTAACATATCGAAATATTGGTCGTAGAACCAAAAGGTATATATATTCTGTGTTTTGTAAAATATTCTAACACGATTCATGAAGGCACCATAGAGCTTCGAATAAAAGACATAGAATAATGTATTTTTTACCGAACATCCTTTGTTCCACTGAAATGTTTGGCATTGGAAATTGAGAAAAGTCTTTTAGCTCGTCTTCACTTAAATGAATATTAACCCCTATCCTGTATTAATGAGTCAAAATTGCCCAAACAGTATTTATTGCTCATTTATTCTTTGAATACTTAGCGGATTTTTTTGCAACAAATGTTCCAAATGTCAAAAATTTATTTGCAAAAAGCAATCTGAGACTAATATTGTATGTAATGAATGTAAAATAAATAAAAAAAAATGAATAAATATTAGAATTTTTTGTATTGGGCAAATTTGACCCACTAATGTCATATGCGTTTTATGAGACCGGATTTTATGGGAACAAGGAACAATGCTTTAGCTTGTAAATTGTAAACTACAAACATGCTGAACTTGTCACTTAGTTGCAACAAATTACACCTAAAAATAACGACTCCTAAAGCAGTAGCAGCATATACAATTGACATTAAGTGTATTATGTGAAGTATCATTTGTTCAAATTATTGTTTGGATCTCATTTTTCTATATTTTGTTTGGTAGCATTTGGTATTTAATTCATTTTTAAGATTTGATTGTTTTTAAATAATGAATAAATGGTTTATGTTCATGTTTTTAGTTTAAATCAAATGAAAATAATATTTGTTTCTGAAATGATTATTGAATTTTGAATACTTAGCAGAAAGAATTTCCCATTAAATTAACTTTGGGATATGATTATTTCAGATGTTTTAGACAACACCATACATTTTCATAAGAAACTATTAAATTACAGATTAGGCCGCGTTTTCACTATGTAATTTTTATTTCAAATTGTCCAAATTGTTGACAATTGTATGAAAACGGGTTGTCATATGGCGTCATCTATGTTTGCAATCATGATCTTTTTATTGATTTATGATGCAATGATTTTGTCATACAACTATTGTAATTTTTCATAAATTGAATAAAACAATGGCGATGAAAAATAGGATTACATATAAAGGAAGCGTGTGATATTTACTGATGAATGTTACATACGAATAGTTTAACACTTCCGAAAACGACATATAAGTGGGGCCAAATTACCGCATTCGTGATCGAATAAGCTATCGTATCGAAAAATGATTTCGATATCGAAATTATGATAAAATGTACTAAATTTCTTGCTCGATATCGAATGCCATAATCTCAAATAAGAAAATTACGATCAATTTTACTCGACATCGAAAGCGGTAATTTGGCCCCTGATCTTGGCAAAATTTTAGTTTGATATCGATATTTCGGAAGTGGTGGAATATTTGTTTCAACTTGATAGTGATGTTTAGCATTTATATGATTTTCAGGAGTGAACTTTATATGAGGTCTATGGTTAAATGTGGACTGAGGTACACAAAATATAGTTTTATGATTTTTATTTGCATTAAACAATTTTATTTTAAATTTCTATATGAATGATGTTTTCTCTAGATATTCATGTACCATAGAGCCATATTGAGCGATGACATTTGTATGGAGGCTATGATAAATCGTGTGCCGATTCTTACTATTTTCAACAGCACTTATCACTCTATAATAAAAATATATTGTATATTGTCTGTATTATAATTAAAAAAATTAGCAAAAAGTGTATGAAAAATATCGATGTTGTCTGAAACTTTGCTTTTTGACTCGGATCCTACTGGACCGATCTTGCCTATATTCAATACCAAACATTTTGGTGAAACAAAGAATGTTTTAGATAAATTTAATTATTTTAAGTCTTTTTTCGAAGCACTTTGAGCGCTCAAAAGACAGGCGGAGATGGCTAGAACATCTTAGAATCTTACAAGGACCAAGAATATATAAACTTTTTGGTTCTACGACTAATATTTGGATGTTTTACAAACGGAATGACAAACTTAATAATAATTTTTGGTGGCGGGTATAAAAATAGGATAAAGTCTCTGAAATATGTCTTTTATCATCCTGTTTTTTATAACAATATATTTACAGACTGCTAAATAATATTTACATATAAAGTAAATGAACAATTATTTGTTTTTTAAGAATCGTCTTGCACGAATAACACAAATTATATAGAATAAGTATCTTTAAGTAACAAAAGTTAACGCAATTATTTTCTAATTACTTTCTAAATACTGATTTTTATTTTTGAACTAAATCATTTTCAATTATGCGGTTAAGTAAACAAACTAATGTTGACATTAGTCAAACAATTCTGTTATTGCATGAGAAATTTGACGGTCGCGTAATTAATCAATTTGGTAATTACATTTGGCCTCCACCTTCACGTGATGTAACGCCGTTGGACATGAACAAACCACAAACAATTGATGCTCTGAAAGAGAAAGGCAAAGTGTTTTTGTAAAATGTGGTTCACAATTTTGTGACGGTGTTCGTTGCTGATATTCTAGATGTGGATATATTGTCTATATGTAAAACTGAATTTTCTGGTTATTACAAAATATCAGTAACATATTTAACTCTGCTATATACATTCATTTAAATGTTATCGGAAACAATATACGTATATACATAGTATGTATAGTTATAAGTCAGAAAAGAGTTTTTCATATATTTTAATCTAAAACTTTTTACCAGTTCAATCTATTATCGTTTTTAAACGTCCGACGACATAATAAACATAATTCAACTAGGACCTTCCCTCTGGGCCCCTCTGTGGGTCTATCACCTGACATTAATTCGGCGTCATGGGCAAGAATTTCAAATTTCAAGAATCTCTTTACAGTGTGAATGCAGGTTAGATATAGTTTAGGACGATTACAATATTTTCACCTTAATATCTTTGTTAAGAGTCAAAATTGCAGCATTAGCGGCCGATAGATCTGACTTTTGAATGTCTAAACACAATAGCCTCCACAAGGTGTCAAGGGCGCTGCGAATAATGGCCTTAAGAAAAATTACCTAAATTACTTTAAAAAAAACGAAAAATAACTACAAACAATTACACTGACTAAAAAAAAAACGAAATTTTTTGACCTTTTCTTCATTATTATTGGGGTTATAATGCACTTTTTCTTTGGGTAGATCCATAATCGTAGAATGATAAAAGAGCCAAGCAATTTTGTTTTTGTACTTTGGGGCTAAATTTCATTCGTTAATATTGTAAAATATACTAAAAGTTTTGAAATGAAAATGCAAAATTTTGGGGTTTTCATTATTAATATTTAGAAATATGTTATAAAAATGATGGCTATGAAAAATGGGCCCAACATTTAGGGCAACCTTTCATTTAAACCCTGGGGTAATTTTTCATTACATTTGGTGTGATTTTTCATAAAAAAATAAGGATTTAATTTCATCATACAGATTTGGGTCTAAAACAACATCAGGAAATCAATCTCATTTTTCAGCAACTAGTGCTGGTATTCGTAATCGCGTTATTATACCCGAGTTATTTCAAACATGCCATACATCCTAGAATGTGTGATTTAACACCATTGGATTTCTTTTCATGGTGCATTAAAGGAGGAAATTCAACGCTGTTTCAACGAAATTCAGCCACTTTTAAATAAAATGGTTATGAAATTTTCAACAAAAGAGTGTGTAGGTGCTAGCAAATCGGGCGTTGCTATTTCATATATAAACCCATCCTGTTTACTTTATGATATATTTAGCTTAATGTAACTAAGCTTTGTAACATTTGAGTCTATTAAGCTGTTTGACATTGTGATTTTTTGTTTTTGTCATTTCATGTATGTGTAAAAATACTCTTTTTTAATAATTTCATCTATCATCTCAACTCTGTCACACTGTTAATACTGTTACTAACAAAACCTTTTCATATTTACCCTCTGTTCTAGAATATTTACAATTAATTCATATAATAAACCCATCCAAATAGATACACACACTTTCAAATTCATACATAAACAACCAACTTTTCCAATTTTCCAAAAAAAAAAAATAAACATAATCTAAAGGGGTGTAGACAAAATTAAATATACTCGTACATATACATACTTATATGGTGTTGTACAGAAAAACATTTTGTGTATTTAAATATCTAGAAATCTTATACTTTAAAATTAAAAAAAAAAAAAAAAAGAGTAAATGTTTTTGAATGGTTTTTGAAGTACATTCTACACAAAATACGATTAACACCCCAAAAAATATGCTATGGAATCTATAATAGTAATTACCCAACTAAAACAAACATACACACCCATAAACAAACATACGCCCTCGCATACAAAGAAGAAAAAACGAAACTTTTGACAACGAGTGATATTGAAACGGCAGCAAGAAATGAAGAAGGAGAAGATGTGTCAATGTAATAAACTTTGGTCGTTAACATTTCAGTTTCAGATTTTTTTATTTTTGTTTCTTCTAATTTATGAGAGACATTAAAACGAACGAAAAACAAAAGAAAATTAAATGAAACTAAAATGAAAATAAAATAAAACTAGGTCAACTTTTAATGATGCTCTCTCTATGTTACAGAATTAGACAATTTTTGGTTAAAAGGAAATACTTATCAAAGCTACATTTTTACAAAGCGGCTTTAATGAATTTAATATTTGGGATTGTTATTTATTTGAAGAGGAAATGTGTTGTACATAATTTTATATTTTAATACAAATTTGAAAAATTTATGGATGTTTTTATATTTACTCTCGTTAATATATTTTAACTTTGAAATTGTGTTGGATTTACGAATAAACATTTCAAAATTTTAAAAGTTTGGCAATAATTAAACAAATTATATTACTACTTTACCCGTATGCAAAAGTCTATGTACAAAAAAGTAAGCGATAGTTTTTAACTCTTTTTTGTCCGTTTTAAAATTGCAAAATTTCCAAGTAATGGCGAACAGAAGAGTAATTAACATTGCTGAACGTAAAAGTAGAATGTATTTATGGGAAAAAGGAAAAGCATTGCGCCAATTCCGTCAAATAGTTGAACGCACACACTTTTTTTTTATCAAAAGATAAAGCCATATTCAATACCAAACATTTCGGTAGATCAAAGAATGTTTGGTAAAAATTTCATTGTTCTATTTCTTTTTTTCGAAGCTCAACAGACAGACGGACATGGCTGGATTGTCTTAGAATCTGATAGGAACTCAGAATATAAAGGGACCGCAAAATAACTTTGAAAGTACAATCCTTCCAGTTAATAATGGAAAATAATTTCATTCAAATAGCTGCCTCGGCTGGCCATGCAGTAGCCTACACGATCGATCCAATTTTTGAGCACATTTTCGATTGTGTGCAGCTGTATTTCACCAATGGCTTCACGAATATTGTCCTTTAAAGCGTCAATTGTCTCTGGCTTGTCGGCGTAACACTTATCTTTGACGGCACCCCACAAATAATAGTCCAACGGTGGCAAATCACAGCTCCGAGGTGGCCAAACGACATCAGCTCTGCGGCTGATAATGCGATCTTCAAAAACAGGGCGCAAAACATCGAGTGTATCTTCGGCTGTGTGGCACGTAGCGCCGTCCTGTTGAAACCATGTGTTCTCCTCTTCAATTTTTGTGAACAAAAATTTGTTCAACATGGCCCGATAACGATCGCCATTGACTGTAACGGCCTATCCTTGCTCATTTTCGAAGAAAAATGGCCCAATTATGCCTCTGGACCAAAATCCGCAAAAAACAGTGACTCGTTTTGGGTGCATCGGCTTTTCAGTGTATGCGTGCAGGTTTTCTGTGCCTCCAAGATCAAAATGAGCTTCATCTGAAAAGATGATTTTTTTTTGACAAAATCGGCATCTTCTGTAAGTCGATCGCAGGCCCACTTAGCAAAGTGAAAACGCATTGTATGGTCAGTTGGCTTCAATTCCTGAACCAATTGGATTTAGTAGGTCTATATGCAAAATTCGTCTCATTGATGTCTCCGAAATGTTTAATTGTTGAGAACGACGGTGAATTGATGTTGATGGCGCTTCACGCACACTTTCTGCCACAGCAGCAATATTCTCGGGTGTACTCACTGTTTTTGGCTTTTCACGCTTTATTTTATCGATGAGGATGCCAGTTTCTTTCACTTTTTTACAAGATAACAAACATACGGAGCTGACGGTGCTTCTCTTCTTCCAAAATCCGTACGCACTTTTCGCACACATTCTGCAGCATTAACATGTTTTTCAAAATAATGTCGCAATATTTCCCAGCGTTGTTCAAGCGTATACACAACCATATTCGTTCAGCGGAAGGTTAAAACTAATTATCTGTCAAATCAGACATGATCTAAGTGTTACCATTCACGAAATAAGCACTAGTTGAAAAAAAAACGTTAGATGGCGGACCCGTTATATACTATTTGGTCTACGGCTATTATTTCGATGTGTTACAAACGGAATGACAAACGAAATATACCCCCATCTTTTTGGTGGTGGGTATAACTAGACAAGCAGATACATATAGTACTTGGTTAAAAAACAATGCTAACATGAATATAACAACTTTGAGAAACAAGAAATATACGATTGTATTTGTTCAATAAAAAAAGAAATCAATATTATTGAATGAATCTATAAATAAAAAAGTTATTTCCATACTTTAAGAGTTTTGTTTTATTTAATAACATGCAAATTGTCTCTAATTTGACAAACGATATGAATAAGTTTGGAGTGATTTTCACAGTTTCATATCACAAAGATTTAAAGGTTTGATTTAAAATAAATTTAGTTTGTACGTAAATAACCTAAATGATTTTATTTGCATATGACAACACTGCAAAATTCCTTTGGAACAAATTTGAGGAACATAGAACATAAACTTTTTGTTTTTGTACCAGCTTTTCAATGAGTAAAGGATTTCGTAAAACAAACTAAACATTGTTTTTAATAGGTTAAAAACCATTCCACAGTATGAATTCTAGACTGGTCCTTGGATCTTTTAAATTTTCTCTAGCAAATCGCAAATCGGTTAAAGGTTAGAGTTGGCTCATTGTATTTGCGGTTCCGAGTTTTGGACCAATTAATATGAAAACATAAGAAAAGAGAAAAAAATATAACAATTTAAAAATAATATTTTAGACAGTTAACCGACGTTCCACGTTGTCTTAATTTTGTAAAAAGGTATAATAAATAAATGAAATTGTAATAAATCTAATAAATAATTCTATTCTATGTTTATACATATTTATTTTATATTTAATATTTTTTATATTTTATCGTACAGAATCTCAATGTATCAAAAAAAAAACTCTTAAAAACTCATACATATAAACATATAATTTTTGTTGTTTTCCGGTTCCTCTTAGGTTTACTTCCTTGTTGTGCGCATAAAGATGAGGATGAAAGAGAAAATTTATAACGTTTGTTTTTTATACACTCCCTGAATGGTGTATAGCTACATACATATGCATAAGCTTGTCATTCCGTGTGTAACACTAAGACATATTCACCTGACATCCAGGAGAATATTCGATCCTTAAGGAATTCTAATACGATTGAGCTATATCCCTCTGTCTGTCTGTCTCTGTGTGTAAAACACTCTTAGGTCTAAATTACGTAACCAAAATCAGCAAAGTTTTCAAAAAACATTTATAATCCTCATATACTCGTATATAAAATTCTCTGTGACAAATTATATAAAGTTCGGTCTATAATTGGTCATAGCTTCCATGTAAGGTCCAATACCGAAAACACAAGCAAACCCACAAAAATGTCTATATTTATATCGATATTTATATCAAACAAAAATTTTTTACCGATCAGTAACTTTAATCCAGAAATCATACTAATATCGTTAATACGGCAATTATACTACTGGATTTTGTAGTTGTCAATAGCTCCCAAATAAAGTAAGCTTCCGAGTATCATTACATCTACCATTAAACTTTTGTAAACTATGTACTCGATACTGGATTTTGTAGATATCAGTCTAAAATTAGTCTACTTCCACTATAACACCTATCAATTCTTGTAACTAACGTTATTGAGATGAACAACTTTTTATTCGTTTTTCCTTAACCTGGTGAATATGAAAAAAAGTTGAACCTATTTTGAGGTTTTTAAATTGTTACATTACATATAAGATTGTTATGATAAATATACAAACTCTGTAAATAATGGTAAAAATTTTTATATAATTTAAAAACATTTGAAATAAATTATATTGTGAGTAAACTTTTCTATCAAATACAATATAAAATAGTAATAAAATTTGCGCTAAAACTTAATTAGAAATGATATTCTGGTCCTAACAACAGCGTAGTTTTTGTAATTCTCATTATGTTTCGGTGGTGGGTATTTAAGATTCGATACTGCCGAATATATCACTCAAACTTGTTTCTCGTCATGTATTACGCTTTTGCCATCAATAATGGTTCATTAAATTTTCATTTCTTTTATCAAAATAAAAACATAAACAAAAAACTTCAAAAATTGTTTTGCACGTAATTACAAAGTTCTTTCATTTTTGTGTGTTTACATAAATAAAATATGTAGATATGTAGGTAAACTTTCTTCTATTTATGTGAAAAAATTTCGTTATTTCCGTTTCTGCCTTTACATGCAGCTAGCTATTTTGGTAGTAAGATAGAATCAAACTTAAAAGAAGCAAAAAGGAAGAGGAAAATCATATAAATCATTAAAACGTTTAATTATTAATTTGTTATCTGATTATTTCCGCAGACAAAAGTTTTAGTTGGTTGCTTTTAACTGAGGTAATCAGTAACCATTAATTTGGATATACGAGTATATATTAAAAAAATGTTGAATGTTTTTTTTTTAAGAAATGTTAAACATTTGCAGTAATAATTTCTGTAAAATAAAGACCTTTAAGTAATACAAAAAGTAGAAAATATGTAGGATACTAATAGAAGTGACTTTTTTTTGGATGTTACAATAACAGAAGAGAGCTAAGTGACACTCCTTTCGGGAAAAAAATTTAATTTACATCTAAATATACATAACTACTTAAATCTTAATTATATTTCTAGTTAATTTCCTAAACGAAAAGTCTATGTATAAAATTGAAGAATTAAATTTAATTAAAATAGAATATTTAAATGGATAAGATTTTTATTTTTCGATATAAGCAAAAAGGAAAATAAATAAAATTAAATACGGCCAATTAACAAAAAGACACATGAATTAAATATATATTTCATTAAATATCTTAAGAATAATACATTGGGGAAAATAATGTTGCGGTATGTTAGGGGAAGACTATGAACATAATGTTGAAAGAGTCTTGTGTGAAACTCAACAGAGCATGAATAGAACTAGAACGGAACTATAACAGTACTAACAGAACACTAGAACAGAACTACAACAGAATTAGGACAGAACAAAAGGACACATGAATTGAATATATATTGCATTAAATATCTTAAGAATAATACATTGGGGAAAATAATGTTGCGGTATGTTAGGAGAAGACTATAAGCATAATGTTGAAAGAGTCTTGTGTGAATCTCAACAGAACGTGACTAGAACTAGGACAGAACTGGAACAGTGCTAGAAAACTAAGACAGAAATAGAACAAATCTAAAACAGAACTAGAACAAAACTAGAACAAAAGTGGAACAGAACTAGAACTAAAACAGAACTAGAAGACATTGTTATTTAAAAGTGTAAATTTAAAATATAATATAATAACATATTTATATAATTAGAACTTGCCTCTGAAGAAACAGTGCTTAAACTAGTTCTGTAGCAATTGACTTCCTATAAAGCTGTGCCTGCATATATAATAGCTGTATATAAACACTGTCCTTTCTCTATCCCATAAATATAAATAACATGAAATGAAGGAAGATAAAATTAAATGAAAAACCCACAAATAAGAAGAAAATGTGTAGTATTATTCTTATAATATTTTCCAGCAGGAGTACTAATTATGGAACATATTTTATTACTAGGAAATCATTACAGAAAGAAAAACTTTTCTTAATTTCTTAATTGATAACAATGATGAGAAATATGAGCTCAGCGTCAAAGAAAAATATAAAATGTTAAAAGGACGAGGTTAAAAGAAAATTAAGATAAGAAAATTATACGAAACATTTACCAAGTCAGCATTTTAAAATTAATGATTTTTTATTTTAACTGACAGTATAAAATATTGATTGCAGATGAAAAATTAATTATAACTTAACATGAATCTTTTTCCAGACAACAAATGAGTTGTAATTAAAATCAAAATGATTGTCCTGAAGGCGCTTGAGGTGGGAATTATCTTAAAGTGAAACTTTTTGCAAACAGCAGCAGTTAATAGGAATTTACTGCTTTAAGCCTTTAGCTACTAAAAGAGTTAGTGGTCAAAGAGTCATGTTTCTTATTAAAAGATGAATGCATAGATGAATTTATTAAGAACAAAGAAAAATATATTGAAACCTTTGTTAAAACATTATTTAAAAAAAACTCTCAATTGTGGGCTAACACTTGACTTTTTTAAAAAAATATTTAACTTTACATTTAAGAAGCTGGGCTTTAGTTTAAATTAAGAAAAAATATATAATTTATTCTTTATTTTTATATCTACATTTGTTATGTTATACACATTCATGTAAGAGTAAGTTCACATCTTACAAAACATTATAAAAACATACTGCTATGAAAAAAATTGTGATAAAGGTTATTATATATTTTGACATGTGCTTGAAATAAACTTTTTACATGACATTTACTTTAAAAGTCAAATGGTAACAAATATTGTATTTATCTTTCTATTATGTATAAGAAAAAAAAAATAAAGATATTTTTTGGCCGAGAAATGACATAACCCAATTGAAGACGGTATGTGACAATCATTGTTTAAGCTAAACCAAATCATCTGTAAGAAATTATTGTAGTTGTTCAGTAAGTAGTCTTAGCTAAATACATATACACAGTGCTGATATTCAGCCGGTTTCGAACGGTTCGCTCGAACCGGTTGTTAAAATTTTAAAAATTTTCCGTACCGGTTGTTGCATATTATGTATTTTGCTTTTACGATTTTTATACAATGTATATTTATCAAGGTGATATAGTCTCGGCAACAAACACAATGGGCCATAACCATAGTCACAAAAAAAGTGCACTTTAATAGATAAAAAGTTGACTTTTGTTAAAAGTACACTTTACTTTAACTATAGACACGTAAAAGTATACTTTAACTGATAAAACATACTTTTAATTTAAAACCAGCTAAAGTTGCTTTTAAATAATTTAACATCACTTTAAAATCAACCAGCTGTTTATGCAAAGAACAAAAACTGGATGTGTACAAAAATATAAAAAAGTAAAAAAAATCTCATACAATCCTATACACTCCCGCATATATTCTCTGTCTGCAGTAGCCCAAAAAATCAACGCCAACATAGCCTAATTATGATATTAATCTAACCTTCTCCATTTTTCCATCGCAAACTTTTCTTAAATTTTCTCGCTTAATTTTATTATTTTGCCGATTTTTGTTTTTTTATTTTTCTTTACAGTGGGTGGCGGCACCCAGTTAAAGTCGGTTTTACTTAAAACGACCTTAAATTTTGACGATAGTTACAAATTAATTAAAAGTAGGTTTTAAGTTTAAAGTTGTTTTTAAAAAGAATCGACTTTAGTGTCTCTCTATGGTTATGGCCCAATATTTTTCAGTTGTCAAATGATTTGAGTTGTCCAAACGTACAAACAACTGCTTTTATTTTGGTCATACATTGGATTTTTGGATGATTTTATCTTACAGCTACTCACATGATATTTTTTAACACACTAGTTTATGTATTAAATGGGATTTATTTTCAAAAATCATTATTTATTATTATTGAGGTTTTTGTTTTTCCTCACCGGCTATTTTGATCATTGATCAGAAACAAAAGAAACAAAAAGAGCAATAATTATTTACCATTTTCCAAATTTTCAGTTTTTATTATCAATTTAAAATAAACAAATTTACTTTACTCTGAGTACAAAAAATATGAGCAAATTTGACATTTGAAAACTCAACATAAACAAACTTAAAAATTTTCGCTATTTTTATCAAAATTTAACAAAAATACAATTTTTTTAAGCGAACCGGTTGTTAAATACATATTTCGAATATCACCACTGCATATACATATACATAGTACATATGTAAATAAAATTTTATCTAAATGTTTTGGGTATTTATTATGTTTAATCGGAGAAAAATTGTAGTTTACAAAATTTACTTTTTATTCGGCATATATTTACTTGTTATTGGATTTTAATTATAATTTAAAATTTCCTCATTTTGCTTGCTAAACTATCAAAAACAAAGTTAAGCTAAACTAGCTTAATTAAAGTTTAATTAAACTCATTACTGTTTTTAAGTTTTATACTATTTTCTGTACAAACCAAACTCATTTTTTTTGGAATTTGGGTAATAACAAATACTGTTACATACAGTGGCTCACAGCTTATTTTATGCAGTCAATTGTATCTGATAGCTCAACGCAGCGCTTTTAGTTTTTCGTTTTTCTTTTTTCTACTTTTATCAATATTTCTGTAAAGTCCGATTTTGTAACGTTAAGTGTCAATTTGAAATAGTTTAAATGAGTTCGCGTACAACGATGGAACATTGAGAATTGGTTTTAAATATTTTCCAAAAATTTCGCAACTCACAGCGAAAAATAGCGGAAATTGTTAATCACCCCTATCGTGAAATTTGTAAAAAGGGAACAAATTTTGTGTGGAATTTTTTTTTTCACGAATATTAAAGCTTCCACAATTCAAAAAATCATTGAGCGCTTGATTCACAAAAATCGGGTCCATAACAAAGGCAGAAAAGCTGAATAGAGGAAAATCCAAGCCTTTCAGCTTCACAACTGGTCTCGGAAGTTGAAGGTCAAACAATGTTGCGTTGAAAATATTTGTCGTGTCTTGTGCCAACATGATTTTAATGGCCGTGTTGCATACAGAAAAACAGACTGTGCAGGCTAAATTTCGCCAAAGAACATGTCTTTGGCGGAAACCAAGTACAGAACTCAACAATGAAAACATAAAGGCA
This sequence comes from Bellardia bayeri, assembly GCA_950370525.1. Classification (NCBI taxonomy): domain Eukaryota; kingdom Metazoa; phylum Arthropoda; class Insecta; order Diptera; family Calliphoridae; genus Bellardia; species Bellardia bayeri. The sequence continues at coordinate 90,476,485 of OX493264.1, forward strand.
ACAGGTTTGGTACTGTATGTCAGCTGCTGGAACTGAAAATTTAACATTTAACATTCTGTCACAACCATGGAGAAGTTGAAGTACCTTTAGATTCTGAAGGCCAACTTGTTGGAAAGTGCAGAAAACCTGAGTATAAGATCACAATCTCGATTTTACCAGGATAACGATCCAAACCACAATTGACCATTTATAACAAAAACGATTTAAAACAAATTAGAGTGCTATATTCGGCTGTGTCGAATTTTAAATACCCACCACCATTTGGAGAATAATGAGAATTACAAAAACTACACTGGTATAACAATATTTAATTAAAAGTGTTTTATGGTTGTTATTGTAACTTTATTTGGGAGCTATTGCCAATTATAGACTGAGCGCAACGGAATTCAGTAGAATAATTAGTATGATTCTGTGTTAAAATTACTGATCTGTCAAAAATGTTCGATCGATATCAATATTTATTAGTTAATTTTGTCTGTTGTCTTATTTATTTTAAGTGGTTCTAATATGGAAGCAGTGAACAATTTGGAGCCGATCTATAAAAAATTAGGTACAGAGAGTTTTATACATATGAGGATATATCAAGTCGAACTTGAACATAATACCGGTCTATTTAAGAGATATATGAGTATTTAAGAGATTTTTGGAACTGGATCTTATATTGGGGATATGGTCAAATATAGACCGATATTCACAAAATCTAACAGTTTTATTTTGGCATATATATGTAGACAACTGACTCGTGTAAAATTTAGAATCATTCCCGTTACGTATAAGAAATTTATGAGTATAGAAGTGATTTTCGGATATGGTCCTTATATGGGAGCTATGACCAGTTATGGGCGATCATCATAAAATTTAATACATTAATTTAAATGTCTAATATATCTAATATATAATATTTATATTTGTGTGGAATTTTAAGCTGGTAACAATATTTATACTAGATTTGTACGAATTTTAGTGAATTTTGGAAGTGGACTATATATGGGGTCCATGGTCAAACATGAAACGATCTAAACAAAATTTCCATTTGCAATTTCTTTTTACATGAAACTTATTTTTGCTGAATTTTGTATTGTTATTCCAATTTCATAGACATTTATCTACCACTGAACATTATTTTGGGAAGCAATTTTTGTGGAGGATATAAGAAATCATGGACCGATTCTTCATATATTTATCACAGTTTGTCCTTCTGTTGCATAAACAACGAGCCACATGAAATTTGTTCCCTTTTATTTTTTTAACATTGAATTTTAATAGGAAAATATGAAAAGGGAATAAATTTCATGTGGATTTTTTATTCACGATAGGGGTGATTATATTTTGATGAAAGTTGTCACACATTTTGGTTCATAATTTTTGTTCTACCATACTGATTTTGCTGATTTTCATTACCAAACTGATTAGGATAATCAGAATACTTAGAATTCCATGTCAGTGTTGTACGAGTATACCACAAAGTATACAGAGGTGACAGAAGGGCAAAGAAAATGTAGTTTTATACTTGTCTCTTTCTTTGAGAACTGCCTTTTTGTTTTCTTTATATTACTATTTTTCTGGCAAATTTAAAATTCAATTTTGGTCACAGAGTATTTTTGTATTATTTGATACAATCATAAAAAAATGCATTTATATCATCTAACGAATGCTCAAACTCCACAATACATACCACAAAGTATAACAATTATTAAAATACAATTTAGTAAGTTATTGAAATTACAAACATACATATAAACAAAATTTCAATTCAAATATTCTATCTCAAATTGTTTTGTTTATTTTGTTTTGTCCACAAAATTCTTGTTATATATAATGCTTTGCTTTTTTACATTACCAAATACGACAACAAAATATTTTCTTTCTCTTTTTAAGAGAACTGCCTTATTGTAGCTGATTGTAGCGATTTTGAAACGTCGAAGTTGTTCCCTCTTTATACTTTGTGGAGAATACCCTCATTAACCACTTGTGGAGGTAGAGGGTATAAAAAGCACTACTGACGGAGTGGTCGAACATTTTGACGAATATTTCCCAAAAAATGGTCTCATCTATGCCAAATCGCCTTAAATCTGTTGAAGATATTTAATGATATCAAGCAAAATATTAAATCGTGCAACTGCTAGTTTTAATTTTAAGTTTTCGAAACCCTAAAATAAACTGTGACGTGAAAAAATCGTTTAAAAGTTTAAATGGGCACTTTTACAATAAATTATATTTTTTCTTTTAAATGACAACTGTTAATTTACGTTTTATGGGAGTCACAGTATACTTTTTTGAAGGTAGGTTAATTAGAAAATTATCAGGAGAATTTTCGTCTTAAACTCGTAAAACTGTAGTTTAACTAAACTTATATTCATGAAGTTTGACATTATTTTGAATTATTTGTCATAATTTTATTTATGATTAAATATACATATGTATTTTCTTACATTGTATAATGCTTACATTGTATATGCTAAACTATTTTTAATTTTTATACTTTTTATACATGAACATACTATATACTAAAAACTAAGTTTTGCTAAACTAGTGTAAACTTAACTTAAGTAATTAAAGTTAATATTATTTTGAGAATATTAAAAAATTATCTTTAAAAATAAAATGAAAGTCAACAATATTACGTTTTAGCATGAGAATATTGGAATTCGTCATAAATAAAAAATTTTATGTTTAAACAGACTTTAAAGAAAAAAGAGGATATTCCCCCAAACGTAGCTAATGTAGAGTTTTAAATATTTTTATTTAAACTGCAGAATGTTTACGATATTTAATAACTTTTAAAAAACGTTATTACAAACAGACTTTTATAGTGTAAACTTAAGTTTTATTAGATTTTTTTGTTGCATTTGTGTTTTTTTTATGTAGGTATGTATTGTAGTTAATGTTTTATTTCCAATTTTGTTTACAACTCACTCACTACTTGCAACATGTTGAGAATAAAAGGCAAACAAAAATGAAACTTGCTACATATGTATATACATAAATAGTTAGAATTCATGACTATAAGGGTAAAACGGATTTTAAACAGAAGAACGCTATTTTGAAATGAAGTACGAATACGAAAAAACTTGGGTCTTCTGCGTTCATCCTTAAATTTATAGATATTATGAAAAGGCAGCAGCGTTTATAGCATGAAAGAGCGGGAATACATGTGTTGGCACTATATTTTAGCATTTATTATTTTTATTACCAGTGATTGTAATGTCTGACGTTGGCCTGTCACATGTTTTTTATCTTAAATTGTTTATTGTGTCATGTCAGTTGTGTCAATATTTACTTATTTTTGTTTTGTTATTTCTATATTTTCGCACTCTCTTCTGTATTTATTTATTTAATGTTGTGTTATTATAACAATAAACTATGGCAAAAATTATAAACAAAAATACATAACGAAGATATATATATATATACGAGTATGTACATATGTAGCTGAGAAGTTTTTACTATTTATTTTAGTTCGTCTTTTAACTCATTTTTGTTTGTTTATTTATTGCAAAATATGTATTTATTTGTGTAATCAACAATCAATAAGTTTTAAAATTGGAAAAATCGAATGCGTTTTGTTTTTGTCCCAGGTTAATGCGCCCTACTATTGATCTTAAGACAGTAACTATAAGTCAATTCAAGCATAAGTTTTTAAAAATATAAAATGAAAATTCAAAGCAAATAAAAATAATTTTAAACTTACATATGTAGTTTAATTAAACTTGCATTACGTACGTATGTATGTAGTTTAACTAAACTTGCACAATGTAAATTAATGTAAGTTTAAATTATTTAAAAAGCCCATTTTTCGCTTATTGTATCTATTCGCATTTTTTAAGGTTTAACATTTTAAAAATCTTTATATTTTATTAATTCGGCTTGAGGTCTGTTTTTTTTAAGTTATAAAATCTTTAATAGTTTCTTCTTCTTTCAAGCAATAAGGTCAATTGCATTTTATCTACAAATATTTTATTTTATTTATATATATTAATTTCCAATATTTCGCTATCACAATGGATAGCTTCTTCAGGGATAATATAAGTTTTGAATTACAATAAAATAATAATTGAAGTATGTATATATATATATGTATATATGTATCGGAGCCTTTGCACATTTGATTTCAATTTCCAAGTTTTTGGTTAATAAAGCAGTTAAAAAAAATAAAAGTTAGAAGAAAATTCGAATTAAATTTAGCTCGTTTATTTAAGTTACTCATAACTGTTGAAATATAAAATCAGGGTGTCGTCAACGTTCGAATTAAATTCTTTCGTAAACGAATTTTTCCTTTTTATTAAATTCATGAAAGAAATAAACTGAATGCCAGAATCTTCATTATTAAAGGAACTTGCAATCAATTGCTGGTCGCGAATTACGAATTTGACGGTACATAACCCCATAAAAAAACGTAGAGGTGTAATATTACCAGATTACCAGGAACGTAAAATTAGCTGCTCACCAAAATGATGTACATATCAATAAAACCATTGTACACAAATAACATTTCTGACAGCACGTGCAGCACGTACAACTTAATAATTTGTAGATGTGTGTGCAGTGTGTGCCTTTACGAGATGAATTTTCAAATAATACTGAATAATAATAAGATGACGATATGAAATCGGTCACGTGTTATACGTGAAAAAACCCAAAAAAATTATCACCATATATAAGGTCCATCCTACTATACCTATACATACATACATCCCTATAACTCTTCCCAAAGGGAAAAGACAGAAATGAATTTATTATGAGCGAAAAAAAAATTCTATATGTAAGTATAATTTCTTTACTGGCGCAGACTTTTATCATTAAATGAATGACTCAACTTTCCAGACGTTCACAATTTAAGGCGTTAAGATGTTTATATGAAAACATATGCATACATTTAACTGCACATCGATTAAAACATATGCACATAAATGTTTGAGTAGGTGTACATAAGCACGTGTATCTGTGTGTTTATATGCACACACAGTGTTAAGATAAATACAATTTAGCGCCAATTTAAAATTTTACTATTTACCAACTATTACAGTCAATATACGACCGACCATGCGAATATTTCATATTAATATCACAACAGAATTGGTAGGAAAAATAGCACTGAGAGTTTAAGAAATTGATTAATTAGAAATTCACAAAATACTAGTGATGTAAATGTTAAAGAGGATAAATATGGCAACTAGTCATGTTGATCCGGAGTTTCCATGGACATTACATGACACGGTACTTTTTAACCAGGTGAATAGCAGTTCAGTTTTATGCAAAACAAGCTGAATAACCATTTGTTTTCTCTTTATGCCAGTAATAGTTTTTCCTATTAGCTGTCTGCTACAACAATGACCTCAATTAGCCGCTGTGCTATTGCTTACAGCCATTACTGTCTAATGAGAGCAACAACATAGTAAATTGTATATTTATACATTTTACGTGTTGTACTTTACTGCACAATTTCTTTTCAAATAAAACGAAAAGAAAAAAGAACTTAGAACGACTAGAAAAACGTACATTGTACAAGAATATTTAATGTGCCAACCAACTAATGACCGACCTTCTACATATCTCACATACACATATTCCACCCTCGAGATCTGTCGAGCGCGCCCTCACCCAGCTGCTCTTAAGGTATTAATGTTGGATTTAGTCTGGTAATAATTCTATTTGATGGCTTATATAAATGAAACGTGCCAACATTAAAACATCATACAAAGTAATAATAGCACACAAACAAAAGTTATTTGTGGACATGTGTATCGGGGTGGAGATAAGAAAATGGTAGTTCTATGTTCAAAATTTTAGTGCAATATTGTCAAGTAAGGAGCAAGCCGCTAAAAAAGAATTAATTAAAATCATTTATTTACGCATTTTTGGCACTCTTTTTATTATATCTATACATTTATATATTAGAATATTATATAATATTACGAGTATATAGGATATAACATTTGTTACATATAGCTTAGTGGTTAGTTATGATTATTTTTTTCAAACTTATTTAATATGATCTCAATAACACATTTTTCATTGTTTTCGGTAACATGCATAATATCAGCCAATGTTCAACAACTTTAAATTTGTCGGAGAAAAGTTTTGACTAATTTAATTGATTCCAAATTTAGTTGGAGAATTACTGAAATAATCTGCTACAGATAATCTTTAAATTGACACCGTCTATCAACACTCTGAGTTTGAACTTGGTGAATTCAGATGCTCTACTGGATTAGCTAATATAGGTCTCGGAACTTGGGAGCTTACGAAGGAATGGAGATAAATGTGATACGAACGGGTTGTCTTTGAATGAATTTATGGAGCGAAGTAATTTTCGGAACTCCTTTGTTAAGATTTGCAAAATTTTTATTTATAGAATATGAAAAATTATCAGACTCTCTCTTTCAAGGAAACGTACCAAAACGCTTTTGGCTACTTATAAGCAAAGTTTGGAGCAGAAGTGAAGATTTTAGTTTATGGGATTTAGATTAAGTGACTAAGAAAAATATTTAAAATTGAATAAATAAAATTGAAAGCTTTTAAAATTGTGAAAAATTATAAAAATTAAATAAATATTAGTTTATATTCGGCTGTGCCAAATCTTATACACCCACCATCGATATACCAGTAGTGTGATTTATTGATTCTTGAAACTAATTGATAACGACATTTATATAAGTTATTTTATTTTTTGGATCCCTCTCATATTATGGTGCAATCGTCATAAAATATTGTGCCATCTCAATAACGATATATACAATATTTTTATAGGTAATCCAGATATTCTCAGAAGTAGATATCTTATGAAAGCTATGGCCAATAATCGCCAACCTTTAAAAATCCAAGAGTAAAGTTTTAACATATACATACATATGTAGGCATAATTTATCTTTGTAAAATTTTGGCTCGATATGGATATTTATGAGATATTTACGTAGGTTATTGAGTTTTTTGGAAGTAGTCCTCATATGGGAGCATACATACATACTCGTATATGTGGGTTATTTGTGGCCAATTTCAACTTGATAGTAATGTTTATAAGAGATTTTTGGAAACCTACTTTATATGGGTGCTTGGCTAAATATATACAGATCAGCTAGAAAATGGGTACGATTATTTTTAACGCTTTTAAATGATTTTCGAATGGTCAAATATCGGAACGACGATTTCCACATGCATACATATAAATTATTTGCACAGATTTTTAACTTCATAATGATTTTAAAAAAGTAATTTTTATTTAAGTAATTTTCGGTAGTGGACTTTATATATGTGCTATGTTCAAATATGGACCAATGCAAACAAAATATCATTTTGAGACTTTTCTTAGCATAAAACATATTTTTACTGAATTTTGTATGGATACTGCTTTTCTATAGGCATTTATGTACCATAGAGCCAAATTCCGGAGCAATGAGAAATCGTCTATAATAAAAATAAAGTGCGCAAAATTTCATAGTATTATCTGTATCAGATTTGAATAAAATAGCAAAAATATCGAGGTTGTCTGAAACTTTGGTCTATAACTCGGATCATACTGGACTGACTTTGCCCATTTTTAATACCAAACATTTCGGTAAAAATTCCATTGTTCTATGTCGTTTTTCCAAGTTCTATTGTGCCTTTAACATACGGCCATAGGGACGGACGGACATAGCTAGATCGTGTTATAATATATGAACTTTTTGGTTCTACAAATATTTCGATGTGTTATAAACGGAATGACAAACTTAATATACTTTTTGGTAGTGGGTATAACAAAATTTTAATATCCAAAAAATTTCAAATAGTGGCCTACGAGAAGATGTTCGACGAATTGAAAGATTTATGAGGTCGAGACAGTTAAGTCCTCAAAATAAATTTATTTGCGATTATAGCATTATATTCTAATGGCCTTATTCATAAAACATGTATGGCCTTATTCATAAAAAATTTCCATACAAAATTTGCTTTATAAACCTGTTGTAAGTTTTTATGAATAAGGGGGTAAAAATTTTTACATAAAAGGCAAAACTAAATAAATAAATTAAACATTAAACAAAAATCTTGACAAAATGTCACGAATGTCCTGGACCGTGGAAGACCGAAAAAATATTTTATGTTTAATCAGATTTAATTCTGATATGATAAATTATATTTAGTCCAAATCAGGAGTTGCTACGCAGTCTTACTAATACAAGGAGTGGTTCACAATTTTGTTGATGTTTCTCTCACTTTGAAGGCGGTTCACTGTTACAAGTTAATGCCATGTTATGTAAAGAAAATTATATTGTCGTACTGGTTGAAAATATAGTTGTTGTGGTTGGAATATAATGCTATTCAAAATTATATGACAACCCAAGAGTTGCATGTTTTAAAGTCATCAGTTCAATATCTTGTTTAAAACCACATTGAGAATTAGTGCCTTAAATTAAAATTTAGTATAAATTACATCAGATTGCTGGTCACTTACGGGCATTTAAATGCCAACCCAGTAGTTCAAGCCAGTAGGTTAAAGTAATTTTTGTACACATAATGCCATTTATTTGTACCAGTATATCAATATCAAAGTAGGAAAAATGTTTCCAAACCATTAGACAATCACTCAAATGGTTAACTTTATTTTTTTGGGAAAGTTTTTTATACCAGCCTCCAAAACTACGGCGGTTTTTTATTCCATTTGTAACACATAGAAATATTTGTCGTAGAACAAAAAAATAATTATAATCTGGACGTTTTATTTTAACAACACTGTGGCTGGTGTAGTTTTGTGTCTTAAAAATGTTACTATTAAACATACATACCTACATATGTTTCTTAAAAAAATAATTTTTTTTTATGTAATTAAATAAAAGGAAAAAAAAACTCATCACCATTACTCATTGAGTTGCGATGATCGAACTAAAAAATATTTTTATTCTATTGTGGTTTGTGTTTTTCAAGTCCATCTACATCTATATAAACATTCACCCAGGCGTTTATACACCCATTAAATATTAGTGGGTTTTTTATTTTTGTTTCTTTTGAATGTTTTTCTTATAGTTTGAAATTTTTTTCTAATGTTTTTTAGAACACTTAACATATTTGCTAAATATGTTTTTAAGAGCACACATTTATATACGAGGACAGTCTTAGTGGTCCTTTTAAAATCTAATATTATAGAGACAAATTCAGAAATGCATATATATACATTTCCGTAGTAATGTATGATTAGTTGACCATAACCCAAACGTTTCTAATATTTTAAATTTAAATATTATTTAATTTGAAAGCATTTTCAGCTCATTTTCAGGTGACCTGCGGCAATCACTTTGCATTGGACATCATTAAACTTGCTTTTTTATTTTGAAATGAAAAGCTTTTTGCAGGGAACAGTTTTATCATGATGCTTGAATATTTTATAATAAAATACAAGTTTTTGTATTTTACTTACTTATTATATTTAAAACTTGTTACTCGTTAAAACTTTCATTATATGTATGTATATTGTTACGAAATTGTATTTCAATTAAAATTTAACGACTGGTATCAACATACAACAAGTTTATCAACATACAACTTGTTTACCAACATTTGCATTTGTATAGGTTTCTATTTATAAACATTGTTGATAACACCCTGTTATAAGCATAGCTGAGCAATACGACAACATTAAGTTTTAACGGTTTTGGCTGAACATTCTAGACATGAATATTCTAGACATGAACATTCTAGGATCTTAGCTCCGAACCATCAAGAAATTATGATTAGTGTATAAATAGAGTTATAGGACCTCTCAAGTGATTTTTTTTTATTATGAGTCATCGTTGAGTGTTCTTAAACTGTTATTTAAGTGTGTTCCTAAACCGTAAAAGTGTAGTAAAACACAAACTGCGGTACTTATAAAAAATAAAGTAGGCTTGAAGTGTGCTCTAAGACAAAATTTTCAAGTACACTTGAAGTCTACTTTAATTTTTTTATAAATACGGCAGAGAGTGTTCATTTAAAATTGTTTTTGTGTACATTTGAAAAAATAAAGACTCGTAATATTTTCTTTAAACTACTTGACGCTTTTATTTTGCAATTAAAAGGAATCCGTTTTTTTTTCAATGAAAGAAACCACCGTTATTAAAAGATAAAAACGTAACAATATGTTTTTCCTTTAAAAAATTTTCGGATTCGGTACTCAGCCGAATTTCGAACTAATTAGGCAGATTTTTGGCCTAATCCTAAAACGAAACATAATATTCTTTCGTAAAATATTATTTCATGTTCTTAATTACGAGTATATGAAAAATATGACAGTTTTTAGCGTCATATATCTTTTATACAATTATTTACATGTAGTTTTTTTCTATGACGTACTTCTTCGTTTAGAAAAGTCTTTGCAGCCTGTTCTCGTTACTACCATATTTATTACACATAATTTGACCATTTAAAATTTTTACTTATTATCTCAAGTGTATGTGTGATTGTTTGTATTTGAGCTTATTTACGTATTTCAAATAAATGTTTCTATTAATGTTTTTCCACTTTTTTATTTTTAAAACAAAAACGAAAGCACTACTTTTATTGTTGGTATAAGTTTTGCCAAAAGGAAATAAACTAATATTGGGATTCTAAATTTTAAATATATATTTAAAAAAAATTAACAGACCGTAAATTGTAAAATACATATAAATCATATTGTTTTGCAGTTTGTGTATGATTTATTTTAAAATTTTTAATTACTTAATTTATTATAAGTTTCGAAATTACTATTATTAGTATTATTGAAATCGAAATAAAAAGTATGATGTTTGTGCTAGTAAATTGTTGGTAAATTCTGCTTTTCACACGTTTCATTATATTTATTATTTTTCTAAAGCTTAATAAAGGTTATATTTATTACAAACTAGCTGACCGCCCCGGCTTCGCTCGGTATTTACTAATGATTTGTATTTCATATAGAATTAAAGGAGACTTTGGTGTCAGTTCTTCAAGTTTCTTCAAAAATGTCTCTTATTAAAAAAAATAAGAAGTGAAAAGGAGGCAATATATTAAAATCTTAAAAATTGAGAGTTTTACCAGGATTTAAAATTTGTTTTTAGAAACCATCCCCTGAACATTTGGAATAGAATAAAAAAATCAGCCAAATAGCTCCAGCCGTTTTCACGTGATGCCATTTTATTTATATATACATATATAGATATAGAATAAGTGTATTCACGACCTGCCTGTTCTTATTTATTTGCAAATAAAATATCTAAATTTGTATAGCATATTTTAGGGGGTTTTCTTAAATTAAAGTTGACTGGGCTCACAAAAAAAATTCCGAGTTTTACGCGGAATTTTTATTGGCTATTCCCTCCTAAATAGGTAACATTTAAACAGAACCTAATTCTCCTTAAAATATTCTCAATATTTTAAACTATTTAACAGTATGCAAGACAAAATATTCTATTCCAATGAAATTTGCTAAGAGTTAATGATTGGAAAAGTTTTCGTTAACATTAAATTATCTTAAGTTGATAACAATGTCTGACTGAAGAATACTTTCACGATACATTTTTAATAAAATATGCATGATACGAACAAATGCAGCACAGACTGAATGTATAATTAATTTTTGACAACAGATTGTTTTAACATATTTAATATTATATTTAAATATTAGATAACACTAACAAAATTAAAACATACTGTTACATTAAATATAAATTGTACATACTCAAGTCTATTTCATTCCAACAAAATTATTTATGAATATTTTGAAAAATATTTAGATAATTTAAAAAATTGTATGGCAAGTACAATTTATACAATATAATTTAAGTGTTTAACAAATATTGTCTACTTTAAGGAGTAAATATTAAATTGCTTTTTGCAGCATTTAATTTGTTAAAAGCTTAATAAAAGGCGTGTACACATTTCTCTTAATAATTTATTTTGCCAATAACATATTACGTTTTTCTTTAGCAATAAAAAATATAAGTGTAAAAAATAAACTAAAAATAAATATAAATAAACAAGTTAGAGTGCAATATACGTAATGTTTTTCTGTGTTTTCTATTCAGTCTTAGTGCAAATTTTGTTATTATTTAATACATATATTGTTTGAAAGACAATTTTACGACCAACATAATTTATTTTAAAAGTTTTTAAATGTTATTTAATTTTGACCATTTATAATTGTTGTAATTACCGATTCTCACCATAATTTACAGAGTTTTTCTGATATTCATAAAAATCCTGAGTGTAATTTAACAATTTATAAATTTAAAAGAACATTTTTCCATAATCAGAACAAGTTTAGAAACAGAGTATAAACAAGTAAGAGTGCTATATTCGGCTATGCCCAATCTTTTATACCCTTCACCTTTGTTGTGGATGCATAATTATATTATATACATACATATGTATATATATTGTATTTGTTTGAGTTTTTTGATTAAATTTTCAGAGGTTGTCTCGGATTTTTGCTCATATCTCCGTTATTAATGGATGGATTTTGCTGATTTTAAATAGCAAACTTCTCGAAAGCATGTCTGACAGAATTATTGAAGATTTGGATCCCGAAGATATTTGGGGACTTCAGAAAATTGATTTCAACGGACAGACAGACAGACGGACATATCTTAATAGACTCCGCTATCTATAAGGATCCAGAATATATATACTTTATACGGTCGGAAAATTATATTGTGGAAATTACAAACGGAATGACAAACTTATATTTACCCTTCTCATGATGGTGAAGAGTGTAAAAAGGGTAAGATTATAAGGTGAGGCTTCCTTTGATTGAATTTGATCTCAAAAACATTATTTATAAGAGATTATGGACTGATAGCTTCTAAATTCAGTATCGGCTAATGTGATTTCTATGTATTTTTAGATTATTTTAATTGAATTTCATCTTAATAACGTTATTTACAAGAGTTGTCTGGTTGGTTGGTGTGCTCGAAAGTGGACGTAATTCGGGAGCTATTGACAATTATTGACTAACAGCTACAAAATCCAGTAGCATAATTGCGGTATAACCGAGATTATTATGATTTCTGGATTAAAACTTCTGATCTGTATAAAAGCTGGTTCGATATCAATTTTTATTAGATATTTTTGTGGGTTAAATTGTTTTTCGGAAATGATTCTTATATGGCAGCTATGACAAGTTATGGGTCGATTATGGGGATATCTCACGTCGACTTTCAACATAATAACGGTATATTTAAGATATACCGTAGTATTAACGTGAATTTCGGAAGTGAAGCTTATATGGGGGATACGGTCAATTATAGACCAAAATTCTGTAGTATGATTTTTGTGCATATGTAAATGATATATGTAAAGTTTTGAGTCGGTACCGGTATTTATAAGATACATATATATAAAAATTAATGTCCTTTTCGAATGTGGTCCTTAGATGGGAGCTATGACCAATTATGGGCCGACCAATTTATTTGTGTGAAATTTTAACCTTTTAGCATTATTTATACCAGTTTTATACGTATTTAAGTGAATTTTGGAAGTGGACTTTATATGGGGTCTATGGTCAAACATGGACCGAACTAAAAAAAATTTCGTTTTGCGATTTCTTTTTGCATGAAACTTATTTTTGCTGAATTTTGTATTGATATTTGTATTTTATAGGCATTTATGTATCATTGAGTCATATTTCGGGAAGATATTTGTATTGGGCCTATAAGAAATCACGGACCGATTAATACTATTTTTCTCACACTTTTTTCGTTTATCATTAAAATAACGTATAGAAGATTTCATGGAAATATCTGTAATATATTTAAAAAAATTGCAAAAATCGATAAAAAAAAAAATATCAGATTTTTATGGAGGTTGTCTGACATTTTGGTCCGTAACTCTGGTTCTACTTTACCAATTTTGCTGATTTCCAATACCAAACTGCCCAACAAATACAAAACAGTTTTCTAGAAATTCTGTGAAGTTAAGTTGTGTATTTTGAACGTGTGAGTGTTTTACACGGACGGACAGACAGACGGACATAGCTCAGTCATATATTTCAAAAATATATGTAGGTATATAGTTTGTTGGGTCTCAGATGAATATTAACAAAGTTTCACACGGAATGACAAAAAAATAATATAATATATAAAAAATAAATATCTGAATATTAATCGGCCACAAAATTCAATAATAACTAGAACTGTGGTAGGAAATCGTAAGAAAAATCAACTACATTGGCTGCCGGTTCGTAACGGTAATGTTAGTTTGGAGTATTTCGGTAAAGGCTATTAAGCGACTACAGTATTTTGGCTTATTTCTGTGACGGTATTTGCTGTTTTGGCAACGATAGCGGTCATTTCTATCTGACTCAAATAACTGATTTAATATATTATACCTTTAACTATTGGTCCTAAGCTTTAGGGACACAAATATTTAATAGTTTCTTTAGATATTTTAGAAGTAAATAAAGGCCTTTGAATTTAATTTATTATTTAAAAACTTGTTTTTCCTTTTAAATTCCATTGAAATTGGTTAATATAATGTTAAATTTGTTTGATAAATTTTTAAAAATTCGCAGTAGAATTTTAACAAATGACGAAGTCGAGGTAGAAATGTTGGTCTGATCGTCTATTGAAATCCAAGTTCCCAGATAACCTAAATACTTATGGCCACTCAATCAAAAACCCCACAAAGACAATTTATAGAACATAAAACACTGAAATCTTTCTAAAATAATTTCTACGTTGCCTGTAATAAAGGTTTTATACAAACTAGTCCACAAATTGTGCAATTTGGAGTAAGTTTCCAAGATCAGCGTAGAAAATTGTTTAAAAAATTGAGATTTTCAGGGTAACGAAATAATAGAGTTTCGTTCAGTTTAAATTGTGTTTCTGAAAAATCGTTCTTTAAATATCTCCCATTCATGGTAAAATATTAAACAAAATCCTAATTATAGGTATATGTAATAACAATTGACAATCAACATTATTACAAATGTCAATAAATCATAAGCCGGTTTAAAAATACAAATATTTCGCATTATTCATGCACACGATTGAATTATCTACAGTACAATCTATTTTTAATTGCGGCATTATCAATTTTATTTTTATTATTATGTGGTATAATTAATGGCATTTGTGTTGTCATGATAAACTAAAGCTAACTTTCTATTTATTCGCACACTGTATACTCGTATAGTGCAAATGTCAGTTGCAGAAAACTGTGTCACATTCTGTTTTGTTTAGTTCCGTTCGGCTCTAGTTTTGTTTGTTTCCACTGCTAATGGGCCAGACACATTGTTTAATTGCATATTTGTACATTTGTACAATATTTTATTTATTATTTGCTATTAATAAAACGCACATAGAAATAATAAACAAATTAAATTATCATCAACAATAATACAATTTATTATTTACATTACATATATTCTAGGGAACACGCCTATGACGTGGCTTCAATGGTATCATTGCTATTTTTGATGTTGGTGTTTGCAATTGCTGTTTTGTAATTGTGTTATGCAAATGTAACATTTAAATTTAATAGGGAGAAGTATTTATATGTAGTTTGATTGAGTGTATAGGTAGGTATTTGGACATTTTCACAGCAAGATCCACCGCGATCTAAAACTTGAGTTTAAACAATCTTAATATTGGGATAAAGCAGCTGAGAAGTAATAAAGAAGACATAAAACGCATTTAGATTGGACTTAGGTAGAGACTAAAATATTAGAAGTCATTGAAGCACTATTTCGAAATAATGCCGAACAAATAAATAATAAATGCAAAATAATATGTCACGTTTTAAATTTTGTTTCTAAACTCAAAGAAAACTAGCACTTACTAGCACAAAGTGTCTGTTTAATAAATTCAAAATTAGGAAGACCCATTTCGGAAATACATTTTCAATATTTTTGACAGCTGACAAAATGTCCGCCAGTTAAAAAAAGGGTTGCCAACTTAAAGTTCTATACATCTAAAAAAGCACCCTATACTAAAGCTTACAACGTTTTCCTGCTCAAATTCTATTCTGTCTTTTTATATCATATGAAATGTTCCACTTTACACTTAAACAACTTTCAAAAATATTGAAAATGTATTTCCGAAATGGGTCTTCCTAATTTTGAATTTATTAAACAGACACTTTGTGCTAGTAAGTGCTAGTTTTCTTTGAGTTTAGAAACAAACCAGATTATAATTTAAAATTATGCCTTACCCAGCCAATTTTGAGGTAAAGTCAAAAACGGTAGTTAAGGTCTTCGAAAATTGTATTAAAAGGTTACGCTAGTGCAAAGCAAACGAAAACCCACACGTGTTTTACAAATAATGGAAATTGTTGTTCTTTGTAAAAAAAAACATAATATAACAAAAGAAGTATAATTTCATTTAATTGTCAAAAATAAACCTTTTGTAAAACCAGCCTTTACATAAAATTCTATTGAACCATAAAGAATGCTTTGAGAATTTAAAAATTCGTTGAACTGAAAGTATGCAAAAGATTTGGCATGTTATAGAATTTTGGTTAAAATTTTACGGTAAAATGAAACTCGGAGCAGAAATTGTTGTTGAACAAGCAGACATGACAACATAGTATAAAATGTAGTAATACGTTGAGCTTGTCTGACAGCATATTGTGTAAAACAAGCGATATTGAAAGTTCATTTCAAAATAACTATTTGAAATATTGAATTTCCAAAAACAACTGCATTTGATATACGAGTACATATTACAAGGTTAAAATATTCAATTGGCAGTTGAAAAATGTAACAAAAACTTTTGTACAGGATTTTAACTAAAATTTTGTTATATACAACAAAAAAATTGCTTCTAAAATTATATTTTTTACAAACAAACCGACACAAATTTTATTAGTAAAAAGAAATTTTGAGCAAAAAGTTTCTTCTAAATTACATTTTTTTAACATACACATAATTTAATATTACTGAATAAAGATCACATACTTTGTAAGACTTAAACGTAAAATAATACCAAAATATGTATGTTTGATATATCCAACTGAGTAACAAACTAACAAGCAACCTATCAACCCTCCATCCATACAATCAAACATCAAAAGCTAAAAACTTTTCTTGTCTATGAAAAAAAATCAAATTCACATGAAAAAGGTTAAAGAAACGAATAAGTTCGAAGTAAAGTAATACATTAATTAATGCCAGATGGGCGGAGAAGAGATGTTTGGGTTTAATGTTAGGGTTACTGGCCATAAACGAAAAGCCACTTCAATATAAATATAAAAAGGTTTTTTTTTTTTTTCCATAACCCATACATGAAAGTTGCTCGTTTCAATGCAAATTTCTTTCTAAGAATATTTCACACAAAATTTTAGAGGACAAATAAGGCTTGCCTGATATTGTTTGTATTTAAAAAACTCAAATTAAAAGGGCAAAATGAATTTAAAATTTAATTTAATACAAATGATTTGTTGTATTCAATGTTAAAGAAAAACAAACATTTTTAGTTAGGACTTTTTTGTATTGATAATGGCAGTTAATAGAGAAATTAATTTGTGCAATTTATGCCACATTAACTTCTTGATATAAATTAGGCCGTTCAATGAAATACGGCTGGCAATAATGGGGCATAAATAGACGTTGATATGGGTTCCTAATTTCCTGGGCTTCAATCATTTTCAAATCTGCCCATTCCCCTAGAATTCATTAATATTAAATTAATCTAAAGTAAACATTTTTAAATATGTCAAAATTCAATAATACATATGGAACAAGCATACAGTGGGGGAATTTGCAAAAAAAAGGAAATAAATCTGTAACTTCTTAAACGGTAAGTCCAATTGCAATAAAATAATACTAAAAGTTCACATGCTTAAAATTCATTAATAATAAATTAATCCAAAAACCAGTTAATATTTTCAAATATGTCAAAAATCAATAATGCATATTGAACCAGCACACAGTGTGGAAATTTGGAAATAAAGGAAATAAAACTGTAATGTTAAAAAATTTCACATATGTACATAGAGAGGAAGTTTTGTCGAGTTTCTAATTTTGACCTCATAAACACACCAGAGGTGGTGCCAGAGCTTCCCAAAGTGGTTTATCTCGGGTGTGTGAGAAATTTAAAATGACACCATAAGTTGTTAAATATTCTCAATTTAATTTGACACGTGGAAAAGACAAGGAAGACATATTATATATCAATAGGATAGGATTTTCTGTCAATTTTTTAAAAATATATAAAACTTCTAACAAATAATAAATTCATGGAAGACTTTTTTGAAAAACAAGGCAAAAATGTCTTCTTTTGGATTTTTTGTGGAAACAAAAAAAAAAAATTTATTCATTAATATTTTTTAATGAAATTTTGCAATTATATACAGTGGCTCACAGCTTATCTTATGTAGTGTATTTTTTTTTGTTTGTTTTCAAAGCTCCATTAAAAGAAAACTAACAGAAAATTAAAAATGAAATTGGTGTTATTTAAAATAAAAAATATATACAAAAAGAATTTATTGCAAAAATGTACATTACAACTAAACAAGTAAGAGTGCTATATTCGGTTATGCCGAATCTTATATACCCTTCACCTTTGTTGTGGATGCATAATTATATTACATATATATATGCATACATATATGTATATATATATATATATATTATATTGTTACGTTTTTACCTTTTAAAAACGGTGGTTTATTTCCTTTAAATAAACCGGATTCTTTTTAATTGCAAAATAAAAGCGTCATGTAGTTTAAATAAAATATAACGAGTCTTTATTTATTTAAATGTACACAAACACAATTAAAAATTAACAAACTGTCTTTTTACACACTTATATTACGGTTTAAGAACACACTTAAAATTTTCGAACACTTTGATGTTTACACAACAATGACTCACAATAAAGTGATTCATTTGGTTGGCCGTGTTAGTCTATTTATACAGCAATCATAATTTATGGAAGGTTCGAAACTAAGATACTAGAATGTTCGTGACTGCAAGTCTAGAATGTTCGTGTCTAGAATATTCAGCCAAAGTCGTTAAAACTCAATGTTGCCATATTGCTATGTTTATAATAGTTTATAACAATAATGTTAATAAATCAAAACTACTACAAATGCTAAACAAGTTGTATGTCGGTAAACACGCCATCTGTTGATAAAGTTGTTCGTAACAATATTAATACAATTTGTTTGAGTTTTTTTTGATGAAATTTTCAGAACTTGTCTCGGATTTTTGCTTATATCTCCGTTATTTATGGACGGATTTTGCTTTTTTTTTTTAAACAGCAAACTTCTCGAAAGCATGTCCGACAGAATTATTGAAGATTTGGATTCCGAAGATATCTGGGGACTTCAGAAAATTGATTTCAACATTCAGACAGACAAACAGACGGACATGGCTTAATAGACTCCGCTATCTATAAGGATCCAGAATATATATACTTACAAACGGAATGACAAACTTATATATACCCTTCTCATAAAGATGAAGGGTATAAAAACAAAAAAAAAACTAATTTTTCACGTCACAAACTAGATTTAAAACAGTTAAAATAACAGTTGGTACCGTTTTCAATTTCTCACATGGCCGAGGTGCCCCGTTTTAAAAATCTCTGGCAATGTCCCTGTTGAATTTATGAGGTCTAAATTAATGTGTATGTGAAGTTTTCTTGCATTTAGATTAACAGTTTATTTTCCTTTTTTTTAAATTCCCCCACTGTGAGACATTTTAAGTCTTTGGTTTCACCGAAAATGGAGAAAATTAAATAAAAGAGTCAAACTAGTCAGTATATGAAAATAATATATTTAATAATTTCGTAAATAAAAAAAACAATAACTTTTACCTGAAAAACTGAAATTTGTTGAAAATTTCAAATATCCAATTATATATTTACTAAAGTTGGTAAATTCAATTTTTTTGTAAAAAAAACACTCACCTGTAATGAGAAGAACAAAAAAAAACAATATTAATTAGTATATGTACAAAACAGATAAAAAGCTATAGATAAGTTAAGCAAACTTAATTAATTATTTAAAATTGTTTTATACATACATATAATAAATACATAGTATTATTTCAACGCCTACGAACAATTAATTTAAATGTGTGTTTTATTAGTACACAGAATTTTATTATAATTTAAAATGAGTTATTTATTATTCGCTTTAAAAAAACCTCTGATAAATTAAGTGTCCAAACTGTATATAAACCCATAGATCTGATTAATTAATTGACATGGTGTTTTTTTTTTTTTTTTTGTTGCAAATATTTATGTATTTATTGAAGTATTATGACTGATTTTTTTAATTTTATACAGAAAATTTCATGAACGTTTTAACAGACTGACAGTGTAATTATATTAAGGGGAAATACAGTGATTGACAACTGTATGAAGGCACATACAACATTTGTGTTGTTAAAATCGCGCTGTAAAAAAAATTTATCTATAAATGCTCAATATGTATTTCTTTAAAGAAAACATGTTGCATACAAACGATTGTCTACCACTTTTGTCGGTATAGATAATTGATTTTAATAATATTTAAATTTTTTGTTTCAATAAATTGGTGGTGGTAATAAAAAATCGATTTTATGCTACCGAAACTGTTACAACCGTAAAATCATAACGAACTGAGGGGAATGTCAGTGTGTATCTGTTCACATTATTTGTTGTTGGTTAGAATAACTTGATATAATAAACTGTATTTAATACACGCCCACAATAATATCGAAAATACAGCAACTTTATTATTATTTATATTTCCAATTTTAGTACACACATGTTAACATGAGGTTTGCACCTTTTTCTATGTTACTAAATAATGTACAGTGGCACAGAATCAAAATATTTTGGAAATCAGTGGGCCATTTCTTACCAAGGAGATTCGAATAACTGAAAACAGAGCTCTTCAGAGCTGCATCATTATTAAATGCTTGTGAGTTTTTTACAGTTCAGATGAAATCAAATAATTTTATATATATACTGACATTTTAAACACAATCTATGAACAATTTCATAACTTTTTTTGTTATGCAAATAATAAATTTAGAAGTCATTTGAAAAAAGTTTCAAAGCAATATCTTTTATTCATTTAGCTTCTTTTGAAAATTGAACTCAATATTTTGTTCAAAAATAGGTGACATTAAAGTGCAATATGTACTATAGAAGTTTTGAATTTGATAGATTTTTATTTAAAGACATTTTTCAAATACAGATCCTAGTTTTAATATACATATTACATATCTAAGGGATCTCAAAGTGCCGATCTTGAAGGCGCTATAGAACCCTTCGTCAATAACTAAACTCGAGCCTAAATTTTATTTCAAACGAATCAGCCAACTGTAAAATATCACAGGTGCTTTCAATTTAATTTAAACAATATTAATATTTATGAAAATAAGTTTTAAGAAATTTAACTTGCTTATTTATAAATATATGTATACACAAATTATATAAAATTACTAGCTAAACCCGGTGTGCTTCGCTACCCCCCCTCGTTATAAAAACAATAAAACGTATTTATATATTTACAAATATTTATTTATTTAATTTTAATGTATTTATTGCAATGCTTTAGGATATACAATATTTTTAGTTTGCCCATTAGGACCATACACAACCTTGAGCTTTGTTAACAGTCATCGAAAACGCTAACCAAAAAGGAAAAAATTGTTTAAAATCGAATGGTAAATCTGTTGGTAGCATTGGAATGCGTAGCAAAAAAACATATGTACCTTTATATTTTCCTGTTATAGTGGTCGCTTCTATTAAATTATTTCTCAGTTTTTTTTGTACTGCAAGTCGAGTGCCATTGCAAAGCCGTGGTGATCGATATTACGCAGTAAAATAATTGACACTCCAATTTTAAGTTGTAGCACATGTGGTGGAAAACCTGGCACATCGAGTGAATTTAAGAACTCAACAGGATAATTAACGACCTTACGGGTTGCTTGATTGATTTGACGCATTTCAAAGTGATATTCATCTTCTCCATATGGAAAAATAATAGGATACTGAAGCGCGTCATATGAGCGATGCATTTCAGTGGGCGAGGCCATGCCCTTTTGTCTACTTACATAGTCAAGAATACGATATCTTACGATTTTTAATTTTCCTAAAAAGGGGCGTGGTCCCACCCACTTCTCTCCTCGTACGTATTCCTAATTATGCCAATACCATATGTACCACATATCATTGACGTAGGTCAAAAAAATGGCCAAAATATGGCGATTTAAATTTTTGGGTTATATGGGCGGTTCCACCCCCGTTTGTTTAATCAAAACGTCATATAGCCTATTATTCCTTCCAGAGTCACAGTAACATACTGTGTAAATTTCAGGCAGATCGGTCCAAGGGTTTGGCTTCCTATTAAGCACACTCATACAGACACACATTCACTTATATACATATATATAGATTAAAAGCAGATTAATTATAAGTTAAGGTAAAATGGGGCGAAAAATGGGGATTTGGTAATAAAAAAAATGTATGACTACCTTATCTGTAGATAAAAAGTATATAAAACTTTAGGTAAATACATATTACAAAAAAAGTATTTTGTATAGCAAACATTGTTAGTAGTATAAGTAAGTATCTGAATTAAAAAAAGGGGGCGGTGAAGTGGGCGTGGTTCATAGTTATATGGCGACGTTAACAGTATTAAGAGCAATATACTAACAAATAAAAAAAAATACGTTGGAAGGAACAAATTTGTATAGAGAACAAATAGTTTAAAACTTTCAAACAAAATTTGGCGTGAAAAGGGGCGCGAAAGGGAGCCTGGCGTAAGAAATGCTGTGAAAATTTCAAAAATATGTGGGCGTTAAAGTGGGCGTGTTAAAAAAGTACCCTATTAGTCATACCAGAGTCCCAGTTAAATGCTGTGCAAATTTCAAAAATATCGGTCCAGAGGTTTGGTCTCCTATAAGGTACACACAAACAAATAAACACACATTAAATTTTATATATATAGATATATGTACTTGCATTTATGGCAGACAAGCCATTTACTAACTCATATTTATTGAGCAAATATTTTAGCAATTTTTTAATATAATACATATAGTAATAGTAAAATTTTAGTAATGAAACTGAATGCTTGTTGGAACAAAATTATACTTTATTTTATTAACATACTCGTAATTAGTATAATAATGTATGCAAATGTGCATAATGAGGTGGTTCGGCCTCCTTAATAAGGTCATGCCGAAAAATATAAATGAGAAAAATAAGCATTTTACGAATGTTTTTTTTTTTGTTCATTTCTTCAATAGAAAACCCTAACAAACGCATTTTGTGTTGTAAATTATATGTTTAGCATTTAACATTAAATAAATGATGTTTGTAACGCCCAAAAATATTGGTCTAACATCCACCATAAAGTATACCAATCGACCCAGAATCACTTTTAAAGTCGATTTAACGATGTTCATGCAAATTTCTGCGCAAAGTACAGGTCACAATTTTAAGAATATTTCCATAAAATTTAGTATATGAACTTTTTTTCGGGTCAAGGACGATTGGGAATGAAATTGGTTGAAATCGTAATAGGACTTTATGTTCGATTAATACATTTATCTAAACAAATCTAAATGTCTTAAAATAAATAAATAAAAAATAACAAAAATATCACAAATAAGTTTCATATACATACATAGATACAAATAAATAATACTCAAGTGTGTCTTGTTTATGTGGTTATCGATTATAGACACACAACAAGACACACTTGAGTATTAGAGATAAGTTCATGTTAAATACAGTGAAACAAACAGAGGGTTTTCTAAAACAAACTAGAAATATTTTAATTCTTAACGCGGATAAGGGCAATGTAACGGTTGCAATGGAGAAGGACGATTACAATAACAGGATGGATGATATAATAGGTGATATAATGACTTATCAACGATTGAAAAGGGACCCAACAAGTGTACTTCAAAAGAAAAATAATGATTTCGTAGAGGAACTTTTTAAAAATCAAATAATTTCACTAATAGAGAGAAAAAGACTTAGAACTGACACGGCTACAGCACCAACAATTTATGGACTTCCTAAAATCCATAAAGAAAATTACCCTCTAAGACCTATATGTTCTAGTATAGATGCTCCATCAAGTCAACTATGCAAATACGTAACCAATATTCTCAAGAAAATTACGGAGAAATCACAGTACAATGTAAGGGATTCAGTACAATTTAGAGATAAGATCAAAGACTTGACTTTACATGAAGATGAGAGATTATGTTCGTTTGATGTAGTGTCGTTATTTCCAAGTGTACCAGTCGATCTAGCATTAAGAATAATTGAAGAAAGGTGGAATGAAATCACAATTTTCACTGAGATGTCAAAGACACAATTTTTGAGCATACTGAAATTTTGCATAAAAGAGAATAGATATTTTAAATATAACGATAGAATATACTCTCAAAAGAAAGGTCTACCCATGGGATCACCAGCATCACCGATTGTTGCTGATATCGTGATGGAAAAATTATTGGACACTTGTATGGGAAACTTGACACAGAAACCAAGAATTTTGACGAAATACGTAGATGATTTATTTAGTATAACAACAGAAGGCCAAATGGAAGAAATAATGAATAATTTGAACACGTTCCATCGAAATATGAAATTTACAATGGAAAAAGAAATTGACGGCAGACTTCCGTACCTGGATACCTTAGTGATACGGCAAAACAATAAAATTAAGATAGATTGGTACCAGAAACCAACGTCATCTGGAAGGATAATTAATTTTTATTCGAGACATCCCAAGAGAATAATAATAAATACAGCCTCAAACATAATAAGGAGAGTTTTAAATATTAGCGACGAAGAATTTCACAATGACAACAAAAAGAAGATAAAAGACATGTTACATAACAATAATTTTCCGACAAAAATTGCAACAAAACTTATAGAAGATTTTGAAAAACAAAAGACACGTAATGTTGAGAATAGGGAGTCACCCACCATATATAAATCGATGACATATGTTCCAGAACTGTCAGAAAGAATTGAAAGATCTCGACTACATAACGCAGAAAAGTATAGAATGGCTTATAAAACAGGTTATAATCTTGGACAATTGTTTAGCAATACTAAAGATAAAGTGGACATTTTGGAGAAAGCCAATGTCGTATACAAAATACCATGCAAAGGAAAAAATGATGAAAATTGCAATAAAGTTTACATAGGGACTACTAAAAATAAACTTAAGACTAGAATATCAGGCCATAAATCCGATCAGCGTTATTTAAATATTTCGTCACAAAAAACTGCACTATCAACCCATTGTGCCAGTACTAATCACTCACCAAACTTTGATGATGTACGAATATTACAACAAGAACAAAATTACAAACGACGCTATATGTTGGAGATGCTGAACATTATCAATACACCAACAACTATGAATTTTAAGAGCGATGTGGAGAGTGGCTGTGCAAAACAGTATAGATATGTAGTTAATAAAATCAAACAATACCCAAATTCAGTACAATCATGACGATGGTAGCGAAAACTACATAGCAAATAAGAACTTTTCTGTGATTTTTTATAAAATTTAGTAAGTTCTTGTTGATATTGTTATTACTGTTTTTTAACTGTTTTTTAAAAATTTTTGTGAGCTTTGTATTGTTATTGATAGTTTTTACTTACTTTTTTGGTGTTTTTCGTTTTTCTTATTTATAATTTGTGAAACATTAGACTACCCCTGATGAAGATATTCAAAGAATATCGAAATATTGGAAATATTTAAATAAATAAATTATAAAAAACATTTAAAACTTATGACCTCGAGCTTGATTATTTATAAATTTGGGATCATGTTCCATTAATTTAAAACAAAAAACTTTAATTCCAAAAAAACAGCCTGGAAAAAATTATAGGAACGATTTAGTTTTTTTATAATTTTTTAATTTCATTCCATAAATTACCTTCGTAGTTCAGTATTATATTAATATTTGGCAGATGCTTCCTTCATTTTTATTACCTCTGCGTTGCATAGATCCAACAAAATTAGCATAGGTTTTCGGGGTTATGGAATACCACGCTTCCTGAATTATTTGCCACAAATCCTCTTTGTTTTTAGCCTTATGTGCCCCTACAAATGCTCAATGGGATTTAAGTCCGTAGACTGGGGAGGTCAATCTAGGACACGCACATTATTCTCCAGAAACCATGGCTTAGCAAGTCTAGAGGAGTGCTTAGGGTTGTTATCCTGCATAAACTCCCAGCTAAGTGGCATTTCTTCCTCAGCAAAAGGTAGCATTTGATTCCTAAGTATCTCTACGTAATCTACGGCGCACATTTTGTCTTTTATTCAAAAAATTGGACCGACGCCAGATGACAAAAACAACCCCAAATCATTATGGAACCGCCACCATGTTCGACGGTCTTTTTTGTGTATCTGGAGTCAAATGCTTTGTTTTTGGTCTTTGTACAAACATTTTACCGTCAGAGCCAAACAAATTTATCTTTGTTTCGTTCGACCACAATATAAAACCGTTAGATTCTCTATCATTTTACAGTATCGACCACTGGTATTGATCGTTTATGTGAAACATAAAACAAAATAAATAAGTTTAAGGTTTGCGTCCGTATTATTTTTTCGAACACTGTATTGTATAAATGTTTTTGTATATTTAATGGGTTCTGTATTGACATTACCATCTGACGTTGATGAATTAATCAAGTTAATTTTGAAATATCTAATAGAGCATTTGCATTTGTCAAATTAAATTCAATTAATATCTAGTCGTTTAGTTTTGTTACTTGCATATAAATTTATTTTTTGGGAAAAAGCTGAAATGTATATTAAAGTACATATATGTATAATTTAATAAAATGTAAATTTAATTATAAGAAACATTATATGTATAATTTTTAACAAGAAGTGTTTTAAATATATCATCAAAATTTATGAAATGAAAGCATCGCATGCTTTAATTATGTAAAAAATAAAATTACTTAAAAGGATGCAGCCTAAATTTTATAACTAATTTCTTATTTAAAAGAATGTATGGGAATGTATTGATTGTACGGGATGTATGCTAATTGCATAAATGTTTTTTTAAATTTATAATTTAAGGTCTACTCAAATGTTTCTATAACTTGGTTATTTTTATGAAAAGTTTTCGAGTTTTATACTTTTTTAGAAAGATGAGAATTTACTTGAACGTTATTTTTCAAAATGGTAAGATATGAGTTTAAATTCAACGATAGTAAAGACGTGGTTATAAGAAGAAATTATAGAGACCAAATTATTTTTTCGGGACTACAAAACTTCAATTTTAAAGAAAGCTTTCATTTAAATAAAATCCAAAAAATATATAGACAAATTAGAGCACAATACACGCGCAGACTAGTTTTGTCGGTTGAAAATCAATTGCTATTGTGCTTGCACTGGAAATGGTTGCCAGTACCATGAAGTTGCAGCTATACATAGTGTTGCAAAATCAACAGTTTACTGGACCATTCATACAGTTGTCGTCGTTATAATAGACGTTAGTGGTATTGCTGAAAATTTTTTTATGATGGGTGGTTTCCCTTGTGCTTATGGTGGATGGCACAATCATTAAAATTAAAACGCTTACATTCCACGAGTAAGGATGGAGCAGCAGAAAACTCCGCATTGAATGTAATGATGATATGTGGGCTTAGACAACACATTTTACATATACAGTGTAAATGCAAGCGTTTTACGGAAGTCAAAGATTGAACAATGGATGGAGTTCATTTCCGGATTTCGTTGTTTTGGATCATAGTAGTTATAGACTGAAAAACCATTACGCTGAAATAGCTTTAACCCTGCTGAAGAGTATTTCAATCGTTACAACAAAAAAAAAAAAAAAAAACACGGCGCATAAATAAAAATAGTTTTGGCATTCTTAAAAAAAAAAGATTCCTGTGTCAAAATTAAATCAAATGTAAGCATTAATATATTCTAACCCCCTTATTCATAAAACTTACAACAGGTTTATATTAGGTTTATAAAGAAAATTTGTAAGTGAGTTTTATGAATAAGGGCATAAATATTTACATAATTTTATAAAAAAATACCTTCTCTATTGGTTTAAGAATAAAATATCTTGTTTTTTTTAATAACCATGCAAGTTTTTTCCAATTTCATTTTAATAAATTGTATTTAACAATGCAAAAAAAAAATGATAAGACAGAAATGCAAAGATGATTAAATGCTTTGTGGAACACACTCACTTTGCGGGAGAGCTCAAATACTTTATAAATAGAGCAAAGTCTCTGCAAAAATTGTCTTAGTGCAAAATAGGATTTGCAAGGAATATTGTGGAACAGAAACACTTATCTATTTGAAAAAAAAATGCAATTTGATAAGTTCGAATTGAAAAGTTAATAAATTGTGTGTGGAATAGGACCCAGGTCTAATAATCTTAGATATGTATGCTATGTAATGCCACTTATAGCAACAATAACAATAATTAAACCAATCAACCAATCTACCAACCAAAAATTGAAAACCTAAAACGAAAAAGCACCAGTCAGCAGCAGAAATATCCTTTTAATGTTGCTAAAGATGAATGTTTTAATGAAAGGAATTTTATTTATGTATACACACACTCACTTATACATCTGTGGATTTATTCCAATTATACCTCCTTTTCCACTTAACTTCCCCTACTTTTCTTCTTTCAATGATACACTCAAATTTTAAATTCAAATTATTCATTCAAATAAACTTCAGAGTTCCTTTTCCGGTTTAAATCTGTGTATATATTTGTGCGAGTATGCGTGACAAGAGTTGGTTTCTTATAATTTCGCGTTCAACCTTAATTTAGTTGCCATCTATATTAATTTCAATCTTTTGCTGATGTATAGTTGAAGTTATATTGTTGTTGTTATAATATCACTTTAAATGTTAGTTTAAATTATTTACGAGTGTATGAATGCTATTAACAGTTGTCAATAAAGCAGAGCAAAATATAAGTGTTTATATAAGTGTGTAATGTTATGACTATATTATGATTTAACATACTTTAAGGATTTATTTGGTATCCATTAGTAGCTATCTATTTAAGAGATTTCATTGGCAGTCATTTTAGAATGTTCAATTAAAATTTGTTCGTGGTAAGTAAATAAAATAAAATGCAAAATACAAAATTAAAATGTTATGATCATTTAGGCATCAAGTGTTATTAAATGTATCAATAATATTATATTATAGTAACAATATTATCCGCCTGGCCCACGATGTCGACGGTAACGTTCGCTTAGATAAGACTTAAGACATAAACTTTTTTTCGTATCTATTTTTTTTTACTCAATCAAGTTTGTTTATTCCATAATCAAGTTTGTGTCTTAAGTCTAAGTTTGTGTCTTAACGTTATCGTTCGACATCGTGGGACAGGGGGTATATTTTATATTAATAAAAATGAGTGAAGTGTATTAGCATGTCTGGAATCATGTTCATATGTTTTTAATGTTTCATAAATAAAACGTTACTTTAAAAAAATAAATGCCTTAGGGTATGTACAGAGTGGCACCTTGTTGCCAAGCCGAGCTGGTTGACACTTTATTTTAGTAAAAGCTTCTAAAAAATCAACAAAATTCACTTCAGCCATTATGTTATTTAAAAAATTCGTAGAACAAATTATTTGTTTATTAAAACGTCAGATTTCGGGATTAGCTGCTGACTATGTAACTGTCGTTTTCAAAATAATAAAGTATCTGGCTACAGGGCGGCATAAGTACCCAGCGGCATTTGCACACGTGTAGTTGTGTACCCTGATGTCTCGAAGGTGTTTAATGCTATAATTAGCTTTAATGCAATCTACTATCACATGTGCTTGGCCACAAGATTTTGCTTACGTTGACTCGCGTACCAGGTACAAAAAGCAGCTTTTTGGATCTTTTACAAACAATATAAATAAAATATACTTTGTAGACCTCCACGGTACCATTTTTAATATTTGTTAAATAATAATGAAACTTAACCACAAACTCACTTTAAAACAAATTCAATTTTGCATTCGAACTCATCGAACTCTAATGAATTTCTCGACAAAAGGAAAAACATACAATATTTTAGTTAATTAAAATGTTTTAAAAATCAAAGCCATAGAAATTAAAGCTTTCCACCATAAAGCCTTCTTAATGATGGAATTATTTTTTTGCAAGTGATAACAACTATACGGTATAAGACTTCTAAAATAATCAGGATAGAAATTATCATACCGACATAGTGGAACACTTCAAAGAATAACAATATAATTTCTGGTGATATTCCTAATGCGACAAAACTATACTTTATGGGAAAATGCCAGCAGATAAACAACTAGTGCTTAGGGAAGATAGTTATCAAAGTATAGAGAAACAATTTTATTTTAATGCCATTGACACAAAGAAAATTAAATATTTTCTTATTGAAAAGGCAAAACAACAGAGATAGTTTATTAATAAACTGGTTCCTGTAAATTATATTTGTTAGTTATACTGGGATTTACCTGTATTTGTTTAAATATATTGTTCTGAATCTTTAAGAAGATTCCATTTACCATTTCGTTTATAATTTATAGCATTCTTATTTATAAAGTATGGGATTATTTGCGAAAAGGTAACCTTGTAACTTAAATCATATATTTATCTATTTCTTCTGGAATACTAAATTTTAATGGAACAGTACTTTAAAATTGTACCAAATGACCCGTGATAATACCACGATACCAATTGTTTCCGTGTCAAAATGAATTAAAAAAAAAACAATTGTAAGCTTACTTTTGTGTTTTACTGAAATGAACAATTGTTTCTTGCTTTGTTGCGATCTCAGAGATCAAACTTCTCGCTATGCAATTTTTCCAATGCTTATGTTTATGTATGTATTTAATCACCGCTGCTTAAAAGACGTGATTTCAAAATTTTGTTTATTTTGTTTTAATTACAGATATTTTAATTCCAGTGATTCCACTCAAAAAGCCAATGATTAGATGAACACATTGTATATATAATATCACGGAGAAATTTTATTTAAATCAGAAATTAAAAATCTGTCCGTTTTGAAATTAATTGTTATTTTTGAAATGGATTTTTCCTATTTCAAACGTTTTACATAAAAATTCAAGCAATTGCTTTCCAATTATTTCAATTAAATTAAAAGTTACGCTAAGTTAGTAATTTTATTTAAACATAACAAATGTTTGTAAAAGTTTTTGAAATAAATTTTTCTATTAACTAATTTACACATACATGTTGTAGATGAAAACATTAAAATGACCTTTTATTGTTAATATTTCCAACTAAATCATAGTAAAGTTTATTATCTTTACTTTTCGCTTTATATAAAAGGATTCATTCATCATAATGCAAACATTTGAAAGTATGTATGTGCCTGAAAGCATTACACAATATACTTGAATGATGTTCTAAAAACTTGAAAAGAATAAAATGAAAAGCGAAAATCATACTTTCGCACATTGCAGTGCTTTTTCGTAAATCAAATATTTACGTACTCTCATTTTTATTTAAAACACAAGTACGGACATATGTGTATTTGTGAAATTTCTTAAAGTTTTAATATACTTATAAGTGCAATTTTTTTTTAATTTTCTTTACTTTTACAATATGTTTGTTTTTATTTTAAAAGAAGAAGAAAAAACAATTCTGCCGAAGAAATACAGAGAGAAAACATTTTAATAGTTAAATAAAAATAAATATTTTCTTAGAATCTTGTTATGTACACTTCATGTGTGTACTTATTTATGTGTGTATGTGTGTGTATGTAGTAGTTTTAAAGAAAAAAAATTATCAAAAGTTGAAATTTTTTTTTTTTTGTGAAGAGTACTTATGACGTGAAAGTATGTTGCAGAGAAGAGTAATGGATTTGATAATGCTCATACGCCATGTTGTTTGTTGAACAATAAGTTGTTGTAGCATACACTTAGGGGTAAATAAAACAAAGGTAGATACGAAAAAAAAACGTTTGCAATTTTAAAAGTTTTTATTTTAAAGTTTAAATAACAAAAATCGAACTATTTTTTATTTTAGATATGCACAACTGAAACGAAACTATTTTTAACTAATTAAATTCATATTTCAGAATTGTGCCTGTACATTAATTTTTATTATTAAAAACTGCTTTCTGGAAATGGAAGAAATAACGAAAAACTGTTTCGAATTTTGAGGCCATATGTGCAGCAAAAGTATTGCAAATCAGAAACCGGACTGGGCTAGTAGTCACAGTTTCTGCTGCACGATATCATTACATGATAACAGAATTATTTCTGCCTAAAGTGGTTGATATTGGATGTGGAATATGTCAAACATTATTTAATAAACCAGCTAATAACCTAAAGAAACTCAACTTAAGCTCAGTTATGTCCAGATAACAGGTATGCAACGTTTTTAAATTAACATTTCTATTACAATTAACAAAACTTAAATGAACTTGAATGATTTAAAAGCAATGAAATTAAACAATCTACCTAATTGTCTGGAATTCCGAACAATAGCAGAATATTAGCCAATTTTAAAACGAAACAAAGCAGGAATGGAAGCGTCTACTATAGAAGAGTTGCACAATTGGCACAATTAGGAATTTGCTAGACAAGAAGACTATCAATGTTTCACAGAAACACTTAAACTTTTAAAGCAATTTAGTTTATTTTTTTAATTCAGAACAAAATGGTTTCATTTCAATTATTTATATTTCTATTTTCATTTATAATGGAATCAATCATGAACTACATGTATTTATTTCGGCGCTAGAACATGTGTATTTATAGATCACGCATTACACAGAAAAAAATTAGTTTAATATTAATTTTACCAAGTTATTTCAACTTTTTTTCACGATTACTTTATTCATTATTCAATCAATAATCATGTGTAACATCAGTATTTTTTCATTTGGAAATGTTTTGTTAATTATTTCAATATAAAACACATGAACGGTTGCATGTAGGAGATTATTTTATTCAATTTCATTTGTATTGTTTTATTTACACACATGCTTATATTATATTCGCATTCACTATAATGAAAAAAATATACATACATATAACAATACAATTGCTAATTTTCACACCATCATTAAATATTTTATTATGTAAAAACCAAAAACACGTAAAGTGTTAAAAGTACACATTTTTTTCATTTTATTCAGAATTTTATTATTTATTTATTTGCCTTGGCACTACTCCACGCAACGTCTTCACTCATTAGCAAACGTAAAACTCATAAATGATAAGTTAAATCGCCTCACATTGAACTTTAACACAAGATGTCTTACCTCTGGAATAAACCACATTAATGAGATCGTCTCATCTTAATTTTACATCTCTAGTATTAAGCTTTTTATCTAAAACCCCCCAAAAACTATAAAAAACAAAACAAAATCATTAAGGTTTTTTCAAAATTTTCTCCTTTCCATTAAATTTAATGCATAATATAATGAATATAAAAATTGTTATTTAATATTTAAGTAGAAAATGTTGAAAAACCTAAACTCTTGTTTATCATGTTATTAATTAATTATTTAGAGCAAATGTTATATAAATAAAGAATTGAATTGAATTAAAAATTTATTTGGAAGAATATTTAGGTACATATTTCTTACATAGAAACTTAAATTTTTATGAGAAATTTATGTGGAATGCTTTATTGTTTTAAACATACAGAAAAACTTACTTAGAGCCCAGGTGACGTATGAGTGTTTTAAGGAAATGTTTTAGTATGAAGCAAATTATTCATACGTATGTATGAACAAGTGTTCTATACATCATTTTATTTTCTTTAAACAAATATGGTGGATTTTATATGAGAAATTATGTATGTATATAGATCTGAAAATAATGATTGTCTAGGAATTTGTATTTGTTTTTAGCTTTTGCATAAAAGCTCAATAAATTAGGTATTATCAGTTTGAAAATACCAAATTATTTAAATAATTGAAGTCATTATATCAATGAAAATTTCTAGCAGAAAATTCAAACATAAATATAAATTAATTAACAAAGTCTTAAGGTATGTTCACACTTGGCAAATATTTGGCAAAAAATGCGTAACCACTAGAAAAATATTTATTTATTAAAAAAACTTTGTTTATTTAGGACTAGACACAACAAATATTTAGTCTTATTTTATTTGATACTGTGGAATATTGCCACAAAGTCAAACAAATTGGTTACACTTTTTTGGATATATATTTGCCATGTATGAAAATACCTTTACTGCATAACTGCCGTATTTATAAAAAATTAAAGTAGACTTCAAGTGTACTTTAAGAAAATTTTGTATAAAAATTTTGTCTTAAAGCACACTTCAAGCCTACTTTATTTTTTATAAATACGGCAGTATGTGTTTAAATGATTAACAAAAAATTTTTTCTTTAAATATGCTCATAAAACTTGTACAACTTTAAGCAAATTAACAGAAAACTCGTATTTATTAAAGCCTTATTGCCCTATGCCCTTATTCATAAAACTTACAACAGGTTTATAAGAGGTTTATAAAGCAAATTTTGTATGGAAAATTGCTTTATAAACCTGTTGTAAGTTTTTATGAATAATGGTAACCCCATTAAATTAAACCTTCATTATGTAGTAAACTTTTAAACTGTGGACTTAAAAATTTAATTACATGTAATGATTCTTTCTGTTTCCAAGCAATCAATAAATTTTAAATGTATTTAATTTAATTTAATTAAAGAAATTTAATTTGTTAAATTGAAAACTTTTTTACATTTTTGTAAAAAAAAAAAAAAAATGTTAGAAAAAAAACTTTTTTTTTGTGATGCCTCAGAGTTTTACTTGTACTTGTTTGGCTCATTTGATGGTTGTTTATGATGCAGGCATCAGACAGAGTTGGCAAGTTGTGAAATCATAAGTAAAACGCACTTTATAGCATTTGCGTCCCTTTCGCTGCTTGACATTTTAAATCAAATCATTTAGCCATGCTTGCAATTTTGAGTCCATGTTTCATAAATATCCACGTTCGCTCTTTAGTTCTCCAAGCGAACTAGTTAACAATTTAGTATGAACTAGCGATGTGGAAAAGACAATATAAACATATTATATATCAATTGATAGGAAATTGTGTCTATTTTTTTTTAAATGTATTAAACTTTTGACAAATAAGTAATTCATGACGGACTTTACGGAAAACATGGCCAACATGTCTAATTTTGTGCTTTTTGCAGAAACAAATAAAATTTTTATTTATTGAAATATTGCAATTACATATACATATATACATTTTTGTGCAAAATAAGGTAAATGAAAAAATGTAATTTTTTACATATTTTACCATATTGTGTATACTAGGGACAGAGTTACCGAAATACTTTTCAGAAAATTTAAGGACATATTGGGCATATATAAAATTGGTTATTATTTTTGAATGTTGATTATGCGATTTGAGAACATTTGACCTAATGTTGATAACTTGATAACATAGCTTTTTAATTTTTTTGTTCATATAACATAGTTTACATTATTTAAACTATGTTATGTAAATGTAATGTAATGTAAAAATAATGTAATGTAAAAATAATAGAAGTACCCTTTTGTACCAAAAAAAAAAAATGACCAAAACTTAAATTTTAAAAATGTTTTTACATTACATCACTTAACTTTTGTTCTTTCTTTTTATATCCACCACCAAATAGATGGCGATATATTATGTTTCTTCTTACTAGTTTTATCAAAGTGCATAGTCCATAAAGACATATTTAGAAAAATATCGGGAAATATTTAGTCCAAATTTACAGCAAAGCAATTCTGTAAGCTTAGCTGAGTACTTTTAGACATCGTGGTGAGTACATACTACATTGTACTAGCAATTCTTGTTACATACGAAGGAGAAAGTAATATACAAAATGTGGGTATACTCTCACTCCAATAAAAACATGAGTGATTTAAGCAATTATATTGTGCTGTGTAAACACTGAATAAATTTTAAGGAAATAATTGCCTAAATTTTTTTAATAAGAATTTCGTCGTGTAAATTGGGACTTAGATTCAATAATTGCAAAAAAGTAGACTTGTGTGGCTACAAAAGTTAAAAATTAAATTTTCATATGAGAATATCTCGTAAACTACAAGATATTATATATAGGTACGACGAAGTTTTTTTAGTACTCGACTAGTAGATTTTATATTTAGAATAATCTTTGCAATCAGATCACAAACAAAGAATTGGAATAGTTTTTAATTTCTCAAATACCACTCTGGTCTAATATCAGGGACGGTACGCTTATGTGGTCGAAATTCACAACTTGACAACAATTCTCCTTTAGGCGAACCGTTACCGTTTAGAAATTACATATTTATTCCCCTCTTTAGTTGTGACTCTTCTATACATTATTTCGATTGACAAACGTTTATTCCCTTAGTATCGATTCTATTTATTTTTAGTTATGGAATCTATAGTTTTCATCACGACTTTGCGGGCACCTAAGCAACAGAATGAGCAGACATTTTGACGATTAACAAATTCATGAAAATGTCCCTCCTTCTTATAATAAGTAGAATATTTTCTTTCAGTATGTTTGAAATTTGGCCAAATACCGAAGCTTTTTTTTAAAGTAAAAACCTAGATTAAGAAACTTTAAAGGAAACACAAGTTTTAAATTTTTGTTTGTTAAAACTGCACCAAACAATCTTGATAGTTCCATATAAAAAACAAGAATAAATTAATGAAATCCGCAATGTATAAATGCTCTAAAAATTAAGTATTTAGTTAAAAGTTTTGGCTTGAATCTGAATCTGATTAGGCTAAATATTAGGTCCCGTACTGTTTCGTTTTGAAAAAAAAAAAAAAAAACTGTTTCGGTTTGACTCTAATAAAAATAGATAATACCTGCTCAAATCATACAGTTTATTCGAACTTAAAATGTTTTACATATTGATGTTGACGGTCGCATTTACGAAAACCAGTTATAATTATATAAAATACATTTTTCAACAACTCTAACTCAACTTATAAAATAAATAACTTTAGTATTAACTTGAAATTTCCAGAAAAGCATTTAGTTATTAAATTTAACTTCCACATATATTTTTCCCACTGTACCTATAAAATGCATAAAATAAGAACATAATTTCACTGTAACAAGATACAAATTTTAATGAAAATCTTATTTAAAGACCTGGCTGATAATAAAAACTAAAAAATACTATAAGGCTGAAATAAAAAGGATGTGCAAACAAATACAAGTACATATAACTTTACTTGTTTCTAACATTTAAAATTACTTTATACACTAAACATGAAGTGTCTTCTGCACCATACCTAGCACCGTGCAAAAGAAAATGAAGAATTATTGTGCGGAAGACACAGCGACGGAAAGAGTCAAGACATGTACTTGGGGAAAAAATACTAAGAAATACATTTTGTATTTGTAGCAGTAAGAACGAGTAAATTTATTATGTTGTATGTTTAGAAAATACAAGTGCTGATGTATATTGTAAATTAGGGTGGTCCTAATTTTGCACTTTTTGAATTTTTAATGATCCCAATTTCTAAATGTACAGCCTCTAAACGTAAGCCAATTTTGCAAAACCTTTTAGCATTTGAATTTTAAAGTGCATTGAAAATCGAAAAATAAGGACCACCCATTTGTTCATATAAATATGTATGTGTATGTATGTAGTAAATTGAGTTAAACTTTGTGTATTTTTAATGTGCAACATGAATTATGTATGTACAAAAATGATGCTAAGTGTATTAATGTGTGTAACTTATATACTTTGTTTAAACATTTTATCAACTACATCTTACGCTCTTGTGGTTTGATGCAGGGGTATGAAGATGCGGCTAATTCTATGCTGATGTCGTTGCTGATGCATTTAATGACAACTCTGTCATTATTAACGCCATCAACACTGTATTGTTAGGGAAATTAAACACACAACGTTCATTCATTCAGTTCTGTTCTTACAGCCTAGCCACCAGTCGTTCTGTCGCACAATCAGTAGCTAAAAAAGTATGTGTTTCTTGTGAAGATAGAAAATACAAATTTAAATGCAAATTATTTGCATACTATTTATTATACAAATACAAATGTAAACACAACGTATTTGTATGTGTTTTTACTCATATGCACTTATACTTTATTTGTAAAACAATTACTATTGAAAGAGATTTTAATTTATTTACTTCAATTTATATTTAAATTTCCATTTACATGCAACAGCTAAATTTATTAGGGCATTACTGATACAACATATAATTGGTGACAAGTCATTACATTATACAGTTTAAATTTCTTACAATAAATAACACTTAAATATATATATAAAAGTGTGTTACGAAAGTCATTGGCTGCCAAAAAAATACCACATTACCAATAACATTCACTTCAGACTTATCAGGTTTTGTAGAGTACAATAGTTTTGAGATTGTTATGCTGATTGTACAGCTAGTTGAAACCAGATAGTTTATTATATCTTCCAGCATTTTCACTTCTACAACGAAACCCTAAGTACAAATAGTGCGACCTGATTTTGAGCTTAATCTAATCTTAAATCAGAGGCCTTATGGCTCATTGTGATACATTAGAAATGTACTACTACTGAAAATTGTACATGAAAAAGGAATAAACGCATTCCCTAATACGGATGACCTTGTTACTATTGTGGCCTCTGTGAGAAACAACCAGTACTTGATCCGATGTGCCAGAGATACATCTGTGTGACAGTGCAGATGCATTTGAATCAAAAAAGAGCCCTAGAAAT
The DNA here is from genome assembly GCA_950370525.1 of Bellardia bayeri. Classification (NCBI taxonomy): domain Eukaryota; kingdom Metazoa; phylum Arthropoda; class Insecta; order Diptera; family Calliphoridae; genus Bellardia; species Bellardia bayeri. Next base: position 90,515,072 of record OX493264.1, read on the forward strand.
TTTGTTTTTTACTTTGTGGCTAAATTTCATTCGTTAATATTGTAAAATATACTAAAAATAGAAAAATGTAAAATTATCCCAAAAATTCTCATGCAAAATGGTTTTCATTATTAATATTTATAAATATTTTATAAAAAATACAAAATTTGGGGTGAAAATTCAATTACATATTTGGGGCAATTTTTCGTTATGAAAAATGCTCTCAACAACCTTTCATTTTAACTTGGGGGTAATTTTTCATAACCGTTGGTGTTATTTTTCATAAAAAAATTAAGATTTATTTTTCATAATGATATGTGACCCAAAATTTGGGCCTCATCTAACCAACTTCTACAATAGTTCTTATATGTGTAACCCATACGTTCTGACATACTTATGTCCAATTATACAATGCTCATTAATTATATTTGTAATAACTAAAGGATAAACATGTTCATATTAAAAGCCGTCTTTGGCAAAGGCGGCCAGATCATTCCGGATGTTCTATAGTTGGTAATTTGAAGCCCATTCGCTTTAAGGGAGGTATGAGTATAACTTTCGCCAGAGCTACCTACAAGGACGATAAGGTTATTTCCCTGGGAAGCCATATTGTGCTTCAATTGAAATGTGATGTCTATGTTGGACCAGTGAACAGTTGGAACAGACGAACAGTCATTTCAACATTGCATTTGAGAGCATTGATCGATGCAAGGCCCTATAATCGAGATTTATTGAATGGATGATTTAGACCAGCCTTAGGCATAGAGTTCTCTATTGATCTATACTCTCCTAATTACATAGCACACAAATCTGTCCAATACAAAGACGGTGCAGGTGTCGAACAGTCTGAGAGAGAAACATTTCAATAGAGAAAATTATCGAGCCCGTTTCCACTTTTCAGCCCTTAGTGTAAGTGAAAGTTCTATTAAATTCGCTGTGTAGTTACTATGTTGTTCGTTCGCTGTCCCATAAATAGCCAGCCTATCGTATGCATTTTTAAGACTTCTCACCACAAAAGCATTTTTTTTTGGCCTGATCCAGCAACTAAATTGTTCAGAAATGTCATCAATAGAAGATTGGTCTACATATCTTTTGTATTTTTAAGATATCACACCACATAATAATTATTTTGGCCTGATCAATCAATATTTAATTCTGGAATTGTGATCAGTAATAGAATATTGCCTAATTATGGAAGGAAATTTAAAGACCACAAGCTTGTCAGCGTCAACTTTAGAAGAAATTAGAGCTATGTAAAATTTAACAGGCAACAAAGGAGAAGTGTAATTCAAAAAAAAAGTTATTTGTTTTGCAAATCTTGATTATTATTTCTTATAAATTTTTCAATAAATATATAAGATAATCTGATATTCGAACCAAGACCTAATGCTGTGCTATATTGTCAGGACTCAAACGTGGTGTTGTACCCAGCTATGATAACTCGAACATATTTACATATTCGCTTGTTATGCCATTGCAACTTGTTGTGCTGTGTAATAAAGACTACTTGCCGCTGCTACTGTTTTCAAGTTGATTGATACATCTTGAATTATAACATCTATATTTCATATTTGCAATTGTACAGAAGTAAGTTCTTATGCAAACAATTGTCCAGGGTTAACTGTAGGGGTTTCACATGCATTAGTTGTGTTCTGCCATGTCTTCGTGTGACATAGGGCATAACTTGATAATGTTAGGTGTGCCACTTATTTATTTTATTCAGCATATGGGTATTTCCATGAAATGGTCCACCGTGACTTAAAAAATCACAACGCTCACATAATTTTTTTTAAGGAAAAAATTAAATTAGATTAATTATAGTATATTTTTATTTTCCATTTTTGAATAAAAGTTTAATTTTTTGGTAAAAAAAATATATATACATACATATATGTATATAAAATTACTAAAATATGTATGAAAGTAAAAAGTTTCACGTGCGTAATGTAACGTGCGTAATCAACAAATTATTTTTTTTCTTAGCAAATTTATGCATAGTTGTTTTTGAACAAAGCATGATTATAAAGGTCCATTATTAACCTTTATAAAAACATTTTTTCCGAAATAAAAATTTCCTACAATTCGCTTAATTTCGCACTTTTTCTTACGGCTCTAAAAGGCACTTCCATTTTTTGTCATGTGCGTAAGTCAACTTTGATTGCATGGAACTTGGGTACCCAGTGCTCAATTTTCCAATATATATACTTTTCGAAAAGTCTCATCACATACATTGAACGATTCTATAATTCCATTCTAAAATTCCAATCCATTTCCATTTGCACAATATTCAAAGACAATTAAACGTGTACAAATGTCGCGTACATAACCATGGAAACACCCATATATAGACGTAATATTGGAATTAACGTTTCGCTGGTTCTCTTGCAATCAGACTTCATTGGGATAGCTTTATTTATTGTTTATTTTTGTCTAAATCTTGTAGTTTAATAAATTGTTAGGAATAAAAAAAGTTTTTACTGAGCATTTGCCTTTATACAGTTAGGGACTTAAGTCTTCATACACAACAAAATTTCATATTTTCGTCAATTAAAGAGTTCCAGGAAAAAATTATTAATTCAAAATATTCAATTCTATTTTAATTATTATACCAATAATCAGTTAATAAAACTAGTTTCCAAAAATCAATGCCTTTTTTAAATAGGTTTTTGCTAATTCGAGCCGAAGTCCTCGATTTTTTTTTTCAGATATCAAGGGTTTTATGCGGGAATTCGGTTTGCATACGCTTAATCCCGTAATGCCTTTGGAATAGTTCTTGGTTGAACTTTTCATTTAGATCATTAGCTTAATACTAAATACAAATAAAACAATACATTCAATGTTATGATGGAAATTTCCACCATTATGCAAAGGAGGGCTGTAAGGGAAGAGAAGTAAGAAAACTTTCTTAAAAAACCCCAAAAATTGAAGGGTGACTTTGATAATGAGATAGAAATGTTTGTTATTAGAAATGAATTCAAAACATTGATTACGAAATGAATGAAATAATGAATGTAACTTACATATGTAAAAGCCCCCCACAACACCAAATAATGTCTGTAATAATTATGGAATAAAATATTAGAAAATGAATAAGAATTATTTGTTTCGGAGGTTAAGAAAGGATTGTTTATGCAATCCGAATACAACAATTTGCCAACAATTTTGTCTACGAGTACAAAAGATGTAAACGATGTTTACATAAATTAAATCAATATTCTCTTTACTATAGATACCTTAATATTTTCAAGAAGCTTTATCGATCCATAAAATTCTGTTGCTTTCAAATTAATATAGAAATGAAAGGCGAAATGACATTATTTTTGCCAATCTAACATTTCAATATAATGTTATTATGTTCTTTATTTATTAATGGTTTATACATATATTTTTAATCAATTTAAAATTTATGTTTTCAAAAATATTTATATTTAACAGAAGTCTCTTTTTCGAAATAAATTGTTATTATTTCTAAATCAATTTGTTTGAATATAAAACAGAAATCCCGATTCCGGGATTTAAAAAAGCAGTCTCGTTTGGCATAAATGACACTAACGTCTCTACGCGTGTTCATTTTCTTAATTTGTAACAACTTATTTGACTTATAAACTGCTAAAAAGTAATTCAGCAGTCACGTAAATTTTGTAAATTGCAAAAAAAAAAAAAACTAAAGGTAATTGACTGCAACTCTTTTTAAATTATAAATAAAGCAGAAAAAAACTTTGCTTTGCAACAGTAATTAAAATGGAATTGAATTTTTTAGTTCAAAAGAAATTGTTTTCTGGTTCTTTTTGATTAGCGAATATAGAAAATTTCGTGGATGTATGAAGACTTAACTCCCTAACTGTTTGTCAAGTCCATTTCCAAATGCACTTGACAATGTTTGATGTGACACCTTTGTTGAATACTGGCAATAACTTTGTGAGGTGTTTCTTGCAACCATTCATTCATTCATTGGGACAAACTTTATGAAATGTATGCTAAATATATTTTTTTTTTAATTTTTTTGTTAAATAAAATGTTGGTAAAAGTTTTAGTTCAGTTAATATTTAAACTTTTTTCTGTACATAAGCAATAAATGTCGAATTGTTATTTATAAACCAGGTTTATAAACTAATTTATTTGTATGTCATATTAGGATAAAAATGTTTTTCCATTAACTTTTTTTTTTTTTAATTTCTCAGCATAACAAAAAAAAAAGAAATAGTTTACTTTAAATCAAATTATCCAATGTAATGTTTTGTAGAGTCTCTGTAGTTTTAACTACAAAATATTTATAAAAATGGATTCCATTTTACTGGCAATTAAAATAAATGTTTTCATAAAATAAATATGTAGACAGCAACTAAAATATTTTCATATTAAAGCTGATGGAATTAAATAGCAAAAAAAAAAATAAATGTACCAAGTGAATTTATGACAAATATCTTTTTTTTTGTTAAAACTTGACAACACGTTATTTGGTTTTATTTTTCTATTTAATTTTTTTTTTTTAACCAAAATAACAAGTCGACAAATCTAATATAAAATCGCAAGTACAGCCACAAAAACTTTGTATAGAGTATTTTATTTAATTATATTTAGTTAGATAAATTCTTTTTCTTTAGCTGGTAATTGAAATGCAGTTGATGAGATTAAAAATGCAACTAGTGAAAAAAAAATTGTCTTGACAATTTGAAGTTTCTTTTAAAGTTTCGCTTTGTTGTAAAATTTGCCTCTGATCATGTGTTGGTTGGCTGGCTGCCTGCCTCAATGACGACGACTGGCTGGTTGTTTGTTCATTCGTTATTGAAGGCAATTCAAATGAAATAAAATAAATGAACTTCTTCTTTTTTCTGTACTGCTTTTTTATGTTGCGCTGTGTTCAGTCGTTACTTGTGCAAACACTTAAAGTGCATTATTTGACACAACTTGAAAAACTTGTTGGCAAATACTTCTAATAATAAAACAGCAAACAAACTAAAATACTCGTACATAGTAAATTTTATTTACTTTTTACGATTTGCTATTGATGATGTTTTTTTTTCCAGCTTGTGGTACATGTTAAAGGAGGTTGTTTTCTTTTTAAATTTTTATTTATTTAGTGTTTTTGAGTTGTATTTTTTCCCCCACTTAAATTTTATTTTAACAAATACACGTCGTGGTAGTCAAGAGATGCTTAAGTTTAACTATTCTCAAGTTTAACTATTCGTACACACATAATTAATTACGAAATGTTTAAATTTGCAAAATAAAATTAATTAAATTGACAATATCATTTGTTAAACATTAAATCAAAGACAAGTTAACAGCAGTTGTTTCAAGCCATTGGTCATGTTGCCTTAGATGGCTGGCTGACTGGCTGGCTGTGGGGATTAGCTTAATTTTTCACGTTTTTTTAAACAATCGGCCACATACAGACATGATTAATAATAAATCGATAGTGTAAAATGATTCATGGTGTAAGATTATTAGTGAAGAGATTACAACTCAAATTAAAGATTAAATTTTGTAAACATCTGGTGATTTTGGTGATTGCAAACTCTTGTTTATGTGACACAGGTGTTCTTTTCTTTGTTAGATATTTAAATAAGAAAGTAGAGACTGCAAGGCTGGGAAAATGACAACTGACACCATTTGTATGTTAGGTAGTTTTAAATGTTCATTTCATGTTTCCAGCTTTGACTATAATTTATAATTGCACAAATGACAAAATTAATTACAAAACCAAATACATTATCGTTTTTGAAAGCTTTCTAGCAGATAAGTATTTGAAAAAATATCATTTAAAAAACCGGAGTTTCCTAAAAAAAAAATGCTTGTAGATCCAAAAAAGCTATGAGTGCTCTCAGCAGCACTAAATACAGCATCAAAATTACCGTAATATAATGCAATTGGTAGCTCTCGGCATTCTTCACGGATACTTTCTGTCAGGTAGGTTAGTTTCCGTGGGCAGCCGTTCTTGAAAACATCTCACTTGGGTCCATCGTGTTGATCCCATTGTGTTGGTGGACAACCTGTCGGTTCACTCCGCATTGGTTGCTTCCCTATCAAACCATCCGGATTCCCTGGCAAAGGTGTTGATGCATCTTGGATTTATCCCTGATAGTTCACCCAAACATGATAGAAAGGGTGCCCCGAGTATCCGTTCCCTTTTCATCGATAGGGCCGGGCATTCCCAGAGGAAGTGAATGACTGTTTCCGCTTCGTCCTCATTGTGACAACTTCTACAAAAGTCATTATGTTGTAGACCTGTAAGTAGAGAGACAATAAGCCTAATTAGGTCGCGACGAAAACTAAGGCATGAATTCGTCCTTCCCAAATCGAATAAGGGCCATGTTGACCGTGCAATAGAGCAGGTGATCTCGTTCGTCCACCTTACCTGAGCAAGTCTGAACATTTCATTCCGAACAAGTAATTTCAGACCTTTAATGTTAACACCAATGAAGGGATCAATCTTCTCATCAGCCAGCGTTGTACCTTTCTTGGCTAAATCATCAGCAATATAGTTACCCTGAATTGAGCTATGCCAGAGACCTATATTAGTGTTATCCTAGAATGTTCTGATATCTCGTTCAGAGATATCTGGCATTCTGCGGTTAATCTAGATGTCAGGTAGACACCTGCTATATTACTTACGGCGGCTTTGCTGTCGGTACTCGATAATCCAGATACTCGATAATATTTCAGCCAGTTTGCAGCCCGCTTTATGGCAGATATCTCTGCTTGAAGGACAGAACAGAAATCAGTAAGCCTAAAGAGGATTTGATCCCAAATTTCTCAATGTCTGTCAGGTAACATATGTATGTGTTGATTACCAGATATATCTTTCTAAACATGCCATCGTAATTACATCCAATACGTCATACCATCTGTCATCGGATGATTGTCTACTATAGATCAAATTTAAATCAAAATACTCGTATATTGGTGTCTTTTTTTATAAACCGACCCATTTCTACTTAGCGAAAAGCTAGCCTGATAGGTTTTGACTGAAATGTGTAAATTCTAGCGATTTATATGTTACCTCAGATAGTGACAAGTTAATTCCCAGGTACACAAGATCTGGTCTTGAACAATTAAGAGCAATTGATGCAGTTTAATAAGTTTTTTACATGGACTAACGAGCTGGACAAAGACGATTCTCGGTTGCATGGCTGCAAGGGTTGGTGTCCCACTTACATGCTGTTAGTCGCTTTTAAAGCGGGCACTTGGTGTACATGGTCCGACTGCTAAATTACTATACACGTAAGTCGTCGTCTGTGAAGAGACTCCCACTAATATGCTATTTTTAATAGATGCGCTTATACAGATACTGATTATTTCGTCTAATGACTTCTGTAGAATTTGTTATGATGAGGACGAGGGGAGACGTTCCTGCTCTATCGGGTACTAGGAAGGAAAAATTAGGCTGTACATTTCTACAGTACCCAACTGTTATATCGAGGATGGATCGTTTATTCGTGCATCAGTATGGTTTGTTATTGAACCAAACAGGGTATTTACTTATCTTGATAAGCGGAACATGATACTTTTACGGTATCATGAAGGACTCTGATTATGGATCCGAGTGAGCAGCCTTCACAAACTCATCTTATTTACCATGAAATAGCTCCAGACCGACTGAGGTGGCCATACCCATATTTTAGTATCTTTTAAGAAATAAAAATAGCGATACATGACATTTTTGTCAGTTTCAATTTGAATTAAAATTATGTGTGGATTTCTTTTGTGGCGGCATATTTTAATTTGTTTATGATGTGTGGAAATAACATGAAATCATTGGGTCAATTGTTATAACACATTTATGTTGCAGTACCTTAAAACAATCCACGATAGATCTCATTGTTATGTTGGAGAGTGTTCAAATTATGTGCGATCAAACCTTGGTTCCATATAAATGTTCACGCCATATACAAATGCTGGTGGAACTTACAAGCAAAATTAATTATAATCTCAACTACATATTTGATTAAAATCATATTTAATTTTCTCAATAAATCCGCTATCTAAGTTACTAACGAACTTTTCCCTTTTTCTGCCATCACCATGACATTGGTATGTTTTATAGAAGCTCCAAAATAAATTAAACACAAATTAACTGAAATGTAACAAAATCCACCCACTAATACTATATACTAATTTATTACAAGTACCTACACCAAAATAATTTCCCATAAATATAATTAACTTATAATTACAAAATAAAGACAAAACAAAAAGAGTAAACTTAGTAAACAATTAACCTTGAAAGGGAATTCAACATATCGTTAGCACAGTGAACAAACGTGCTAAGTCTATTTTTTTAGAAGACACGGAAATCGTTGTAACATCCATTGTAATAAATATTGATATTTGCTAAAACAGATTTCTTTTACTTATTTGGTACGATTTGTAATAATAATTATAAGTACAAGGTGGCGTAAAAGTAATCCTCCTATCAGAAAATGCGCAACTTGATGAATTGGGATTGGAAAACATGTGGTTCCAACAGGACGGTGCAACGGCACACACTGCACGTGCCACAGCCGATATGCTGAAGGATGCATTTCCCTTGTTCAAATAAAACGAATAATTCAAATAAGAGATTTGAACTCGTTGGAATAATTCGATAACATATTAGATATATGTACATAATCAGGGGTGTCATATAAACCAATATTGTCAGAATTGGTTTTAAAACCGACAAAAAAAATGCTTTGGTGTCATAGGGCACTGCTACACATATAATAAATATCATGATACTAGAAATATCTCGATATATAAATTTTAATAATTATATTCAAAGTTAATGTCAATGTTATTCTCAATATAATTTTTTTGACATATTTTAGATTAAGTTATAAGGATGACACTAGCTCAATTAATAAGCGGTGTATTTGAAGCCAAAGTGATACATTATGTATTATTGTATTATTTATTGTGTTTTCCTGTAATTCTAGTTATTTCAATTCGATGTATTAATATGTATCATCGTATTTCCAAAAGTTTCTTACTATATTTGATATTTGAATCCTTCATAAAGCTCTAAAATTTTTAAAATGCAATTTTAACAAAAAACTAAAAATATCACACATACAATTCAGCATTCTCAATTGTATATCCCTTGTTTTCATTTTTCATATATGTAGTAGGATTTCATGCAATTGAATACTTTGGCCACATTTGACCAAATTCCTCACAGAACTCTAGAATCTTTAAAGTGCAATTTTAACAAAAAATTAAAAATATCACACATACAATTCAGCATTCTCAATTGTATATCCCTTGTTTTTATTTTTCATATAGTAGGATTCCATGCAAAGGAAGCTTTAAAATTTTTACAGTTTACAATTTCAACAAAAAATTAAAAATATCACAAATACAATTCAGCATTCTCACTTGTATATTGTGATGGTACTATTGCTTATCTTCATTTTGCATAAAGTGAGATTGCATGCGATGGCAAAGTTTGGTCAAATATACCTCATAGTAGTTATTCATGAATCTTTAAAGTATTAGACTGTGACAAATACAATTCAACATTCTTTCATATAAATATATGTATGTATATGCAGTGATATCTTTGTGATTTGTCTCTATTCCTCATGTAGTGGACTTTAATGTGATGGAATAATTTTACCAATATTCATCAATGAATTTTAAATTATTCAATTTGTAATTTTAAAACTTGTTTTATTATAATGTAAATCGTTATTCAATATGTGTGTCCGATTATCGTTTAAAATTCGAAATTGTTAATATTAAGTTCTGACTTTAAAATATCATTTCATTTCGTTACCTCAAAACATAGTTATTTATCTTCACATTAAAATATTTTATTCGAACGATCATTATTCCAATGGATACCCTAGTATGTACATAGTTTAAAAGAATTGCACTGGAGACTTAAAACTCCTTTTTTTCAGACTCACGCATTACAATTACAAAATGTATGATTTTGAAAGCAAACTGATTTTTTTTACTTATTCCTACATTTCGTATTTATATAATAATTAATGGCTTTATTAAATTGCAGAACGCAACAAATCGATTGTATATAAACACAAAAAGTTTTTTTTAGACATTTTTACCCAAAAAAAAACCAATATAATTTATTTAGACAAAACTAAAATTAATTACTTACATAATTTAGTTAGTGAAAAATTTAATAGCGACAATGCCACAAAAAGTGTTATCTAACAAAACCTTAACAACGAACATCCGATCGGTTTCAAATCAAACACGAAATCTTACCAACACCAGAGTTAAAACCCAACTGAATCCGGCCGAAAGGCCTAAATTGTAATATTTTTCTAATTTGTGGTGCCAACCAGTTCTATAAGAATTATTAACACTTATATTTAATATTTAACACTTTTATGCATCACTGTATTATGTATGTATATAAAAATAAGCCAAATTAAGGTCATTGCTAAAATAAAAGGATTCAAAAGCCAAAAACTTTTCTTTTAATAACTCAACCATGTTCCTCGGTCGTTTTACAACCAAACATGATAAAAATCTTAACACACCTTTCGGTTCAATAATCCCAATACACCAGACAACATTCTCCTCCCATCATAATACTATACGAATTAATGGAATCGATACAGTGCGTTTATATGTACATATTTAGGGACCATTTTCCTTCATAGTAAGGAGAAGTAAAAAGTGTTGGAATTAAAAATAATAAATATTTCTGAGAATTTTTGCTGGTCATGAATATATAAACTCTGAAACACAAGTACATAGATTTTGCTTGTATTACAGGAAAGTACTTTATGGAAAAATTAATTGAATTATTACTCAGGTAAAGCTAATTTTTCAACTGACTTTTGTATTTTTTGTTAGTATTTGTAATTGTATCTGTATGTGTGGAATATTGTTTTGTAATCATTTTTTGCCCATCATTATTATTCAAATTACTAAAACATTTGTATCACAACTCTTTCTTTTTTTAAGGAAACAACTGCCAAACACATTTTAAAAGCCACCAAATGCCATCGGCATTACAATTAAAATCAATTAAATGAAGAATACATAAAATTTAAATTAAATATGAAAACTCGAGAAAACATTTTCACCTATAAATAATAAAACAAAACACAATGAATTGATTAATAATAATATTTTTATAAAAAATATACAATGCTAGAAAAGCTAATAAGAACGACCTAAAAACGAATACATTTGTTAATTCCAATTATATCTTATTTACAAAATTTAAAATTATTCTTAATATTTTTTCCGAGCAAGTTTTAATTTGCCAATAAAATTTAGGCAATTAACTTATTTTTCTCTATTCTATTATTTTTTTCAACACTGTGACTCTCTTTAATTGTGATTTAATTTCAAATATTTTGAAATAAAATTCATTTATTTACTGATTGGTAGTGTATGGAGAATTCATACGAATGCAATTGATTACTATTATGAATAAATTTTACAACTGATTTAATAATTGAGTTTTAAAGAAACATAATTAATTTTAATGTATAAATTAATTTAAAGAAAAATAAACGACATCATTTTAAATAAATAAATATAAATTTAAAACATTTTGTTTCGAAAGCAATTATACTTACATGCTAACATAATTTGTTGAGTAACTAACTTAATGTACGGTCACACTTGACAAATATTTACCGTAAAACACGTAACCACTAAATAAAATATATTTGAACTTGTTTATTTATTTAAAAAAACTTTTCTTATTTAGGCCAAAGCACAACAACTATTTTGTTTTATGTTATTTGATGTTGTTTGCTCTTGCAAAAGTCTTGTAAGAGTAAACAACTACAAACATATTTGTGCTAAAACAAGTGGTTACGCTTCTTTAAGTAAATATATGCCAAATGTGAAGGTACCTTAACTAACTTACCCGAGATCAGTTAGAAGCCCCACATCTTGCAGATCCCCTAACTGAAGAATGGCAGTTGGTTAATAGGCTGATGTTTTTTTGAGCAACAAACTTCGGGCCACCAATTTGTCGCTAAGTGCTTTTGCTGAAACAACAGAGCCATTGAAAGTACTGGCGACACTTAGCTCTGTGCTTAGAAAATGTACGGGAATTGTGGCATTCGTGTGGACGGGGTTAGATAGCGGCCTGTATCAAACATAGTAAATTATAATTTCTGTCCTTGGCAATAGTGGTCGGTCAGTACGATTGCTCTTTTCTAGTAATAGTCTTGGGTCATGCTAATTAACTAAGCTATGGATGGGATTACATAGCCCAAGCTCTTAAGCAAGGTGCTCTATACGTTGATCGTTGCAGTCATGTACGAGAAATTGCTAATTGTATAGTAATATTATACTCTTTGCAAGACATGCATTAGTGGTAGGACGTACAATGCGGTGGTGAGCCGATTTCGCCCGCATTTAAGTGCGCCGAGAAATTGGGCCGAAAGGCAGGTAACCTAGTTAATCTTAAACAAATCTTTTGGTTGTATTATAATATAACTGTCCTTTTTATATTTATATTTAAGGACTATCTACATTACTGACACTTGTTAATTTTCTCCGTAAAATGAGGCACTAGAACCTCAAAATTCTTATACTTTTAGTAAAAATATAAAAGTAAATAGATGCCCTAGAGCTAAAAGGACAATATTCGGTGATCACTTTCATTTTTAAAAATTTCTTTATTTTCAGAGACAATATAAAAATATATTTTTCTCCGTAAATTGAGGCCCTAGAACCAAAAATAGGAAAATCGGTGATCTATTTTATTTCCCAAAATTTTTTTCTTTTAGTGAAAAGAAGTCAATTTTTCTCCGCAAATAGGGGCCGTAAAGCCAAAGGGAAAAATCGGTGATCACTTTCATTTGCTAAAATGTCCAAAATGTCCAAAAGGACCAAAATCGGTGATAAATTTTATTTCACAAAATTTTTCTATTTTTAATGAAAATATAAAAGTCGCACCAAAACTCCGTTTAGTGAAAATAATTTTATATTTATATTTTCTCCGTATAGAGGCCCCTTTTCTTTGAAAGGAACTTTAAATATAATTGTATCCGACTGTCTCTATGCAACTAATACGTGAGTTCCCATAGACATTTCTATTTCTATTTAAAGCTAAACAAGGACAACAATTTTACAATGATATTTAACACAATTATTATCTATTGCAAGTATATATTAGAGCATACATACATATATACTTTGCAATATTGAAGACTTCATATTTCTGGATCACCAAAAGCAAATGATTTGATGAACACAATATGTCAAAAGGATTTTTCTGCCCATTAGGGAATTGATTTTCTCCAAATATTGGGCATATAATTTAAATATGCGGGACTTATTTAGAGATTACGTGGCTTTTTAACACGAGTTTTGCCTTTAATAACTCATAATTCATTATGATTGGTACATATCTGTTATTTATTCTAACTTAGCAAAAAATACTTATTATAGTATGCATATGTACAAGAAAGAAGCGCTCCGTATACTATTTTTTGAAAAACGATCTCTCTGGGATGATACGCTTCACAACAAGATGTGAAAAGTTCATACCTAACAATGGCCAATACTTTGAAATAATTTAAAATCTACCGCAAGAGTTTAATTTTGGTAATTTGATCATTTATTTGATAACTTTAATCCAAATCAAAAATTATTTTTAAAATTTTTCATAGCAGAGTCAATTAAAGGTTCTTGTGTGTTGCCAAGCAAACAAATTCAGCCTACACTCTGACTTTCTATTTACTTGATACAAAAAAAAAAAACGTTTGTTTTTTGTTATTTGAATTAGGTTTTCATACAAAGTTTATAAACACACACATCTAAATACACATTGATACTTGAAGTAAATGAATAAATAATAATTTTTTTCTCTCAAAAACAATTCAAAAAATAACAAGTAAGAAAGTATAGTCGGCCAAGCCCGACCATATAATACCCTACACCCAGTATATAAATTAAACAGTTTTTCAGAAATGGGCGCTATATGCAAGATATAACCTATTATGGACAGTTCATCCAAAAATTAATAGTCATGATTTCTGTGAATATAAATATTATATGTGTTATACTTTATCTCGATATAAATACTTTTAAAAGATTTATGGAGATAAAGGGAATTACGGAGAGGGTCTTATATGGGAGGTTTTTATTAATTATGGACCTACCATTATAAAATTGGGTGTCATCATTTCTGTACTATGAAACTTATTTTTATTACATTTTATTCGGATAACAACATTTTGAAGAGATATATAGTCGTTAAATTGATTTTCAGAAGTGGTCCTTATATGGGAGCTACGACTAATTATGGACCGATCATCATAAAATTCTACCATATTATTTGTACACGTACGAAACATATTTGTGTTCAATATTATTTGGATACCAACATGTTTAAAAAGAGTTATGCTCTTTAAAGTGATTTTCGGAAATGGTCCTTATATGGGAGCTACGAGTAATTATGGAATCATCTTTACAAAATTTGTAGATGTGATTTGGCTTCATTTACCACTCATTTGTGATGAAATTTGTTTGGATATTTGCATAATTCAAACATTTATGATCGGTAAACCCCAATTTCTGGAGGACATTTGTATTCGGGCCAAGTGAAATAATGGACCTATTTCCATCAGTTTCAATCCCATCCGTCCTTGGGCCAAAAAATATTACGTACCAAATTTTATTGAAATATCTTCAAAATTGCGACCTGTACTCTGCGCACAAGCTTTACATGGGCAGCCAGCCAGCCAGACGGACGGACGGACATCGTTAAATCGACTCAGGAAGTGATTCTAAGTCGATCGGTATACTTTAAGGTGGGTGTTGGACCAATATTTATGGGCGTTACAAACATCAGCACAATTCCAATATACCCTCCCCACTATTGTGTTGTAGGGTATAAAAATAAATAAACGTTATTGTTATCGTTGTTGGTAACCAGAACTACATACATACATACATATGTACTTATGTATTAGGGTAGATATACATTCGAATAAAATTTGTGTGAATAATCGAATGTGACGACCTGAAAAGTTATAAATAGAAACTACAATAAGAAATTATATTAGTAGTTTTTTTTTATTTTGAATTTCTACAAATAATTAAAGTAGGTAGTTTCAGTCACTGTAGCTGAGCAGTACTGTTAGCTCAGAAGAAAGTAAAGCTAAATGTCCCAATGAAAATGTTAAAGACTGATGTTGAGAATAATATTGATGACGATTACGGTGTAATAGACGAAATAGACATTATTTTTTAAAGTTTCCCAGTAAAAAAAAATTCGTGATTTTTGAAGCACTAAGAGAAAAAGCGCATAATCGAGTGCTTCAATAAAAGCCCTATTTTGAAGCAGTAAATGCTTACGAATAAAATATACAAAAAATATGCTTTTTTAGTGCTGACAACGAAGAAGGTTTTAAAGCGAAAAAAAAATGAAATTATAGCCTACAGATTTACGTATGACAACGAAAGTCAATTACAAAACGAATATCGCGCTTCTCAGTTACTATGAATTTTTCTTAAGCGAAAACATTAAAATAGAATTAAAAAAACACTTTAGGAAAATTCTTTATTTGCATGTTTGATTAGGTTAAAAGAAGCGCTTATTGTCAGCAGAAAGTAGTCCTCCAAACCGGGAACACCTCATACAAAAATCATTCATCCCATCAGCAGGTTTGAAGCGTTTTGAGGTATGAATTCGTTCATAAAACCTGCTCCTTTTGGAGCACATTTTTTACTGGGTGATAATATTAAAAGTGGCTTTATTCAAAAATTTTGATTATTTGAATACTTCTATTAATTTCAAATATATAATTGAATAAATTAAAACCTCTTATTCGAATTAATCGTTTTCTATGAACATAAGAAATTTTGAATAATATGAAATAAAATTCAAATGACAGGTTTTGAATCTTCTATCTTTTATATAAATAAAAATTAATGTATGTATGTAACGTATGGACTCCAAAACGGCTAAGCCGATTTTGATGAAATTTTCACAGCATGTTACTGCGACTCTGGAAGGAATAATAGGCTATATGAAGTTTTTATTGAACAAAATAGATCGCAAATAAAAGAAATATGAAAAAAACATATTCACTTTTGCCTAAAATAGTCCCTCCACGTGGAAGAAATTTGTCAATAAAATTTGCTATTTATACATCGTTATTTGTATTGTGTATTTTGTCATGTATATTTCACTTTTATTTATTCGTTAGGATTTTGTATTATTCTTTTTCTCTTGTCATAAATTTATTGCAAGCCTACATATCAGAAAACTTTACATCTGCACATTACACTTGAAGGTACACAGTGGGATGAACACACAATACAAAGTACTCGAAGGAAGTATTAGTCCTATGTTGTATTTTTATTTACCAGTCTCAAGTTTTATCTGCTAATATCTAATATATCTTCAGATATTCAATCTTTCAGTCTGTTCGCTTATCTAAGTTTTTATTCAACTGACAGTATTGTATTGTATTGTTTACGTGTGACAGCTGGTGTCATATGTATGTACAAATAAACCGTTATATTTATAAAGAATGACAGTTTATTAAAAATAATATAACGAAAACAACAATTGTTGTTAGCTGTGATTTTATTAAGTTTAATAACTATAATAGATTTTACACATTGTAATTCTATTTATATGGTACAAATATGTGAATATACTTTTAGTTAGATTTCTTTTTATTGCACAAATTATATAGATTCTTGAAATTGACAGAATCGTCTGAATGTCTTTAAAACAAATAAGGAAACTTTATCTATAAAAAAAAAAAAAAAAAACATTAGATCTGACGGAACTTTGCAAGTGATGTCGCAAAAAAAAAAAGTAGGATCAGTAGTATCATGTAAACAAAAATTACTGGGAATATTACTAGTTACAGAAGTCAATTTACCCTGCATAAATCAAATTTCACATTAGAAAGCAGCACTTGGTGTCAACTTCTGTTAGATAAAATAACTACTTTCTTGAGTGAAGTACAAAAAACAAGTTCAAAGCCAATACATATGTATGTACAGTGGGGAGCACAAATGACTACATGTTTGTACTTTATGTATTTGTTATTGAATAAAAATAAAACTAATAAAGAAAATTAAAATTTTTTTTGTCATTTATTTTATGTTTAATATTTAACAAAATAATTTATAATTAAAAACTACAAGCATTAAGTTTTAAGAAAAAAATAACAAACAAATTTTTTAAATTTAGTCCAAAACTCATTATTTCGTAAAACACTTTTTATAGGTTTTTAGCATACTCCCCACCAGTTTTGTCGATTAATTCATTTGGAATACTCTTCTATTCGCGCTGAACCAGCTGCCAAAACTTGTCAAATTGGATTGGAGTTAATCGGTATTTTCCCCACTGTCTCTTTACGACTACCCAAACATTCTTAATTTAATTGAGCTCGGAATTTTTTTGCTGGGCCCTGCGTCAAAAGAAAATTCTGACGCTAAGCCATGCTTCCACGATTTTGGAAGGGTTATCATCTAGCTGGAATGTAACTTCATCCACATCATAGCCGCTCTAACGATTCGAGGTGCCACCATGTAAAGCAACCACATATCATGAGGTTTTTCATTGTTTCCTTTACATGGTGTCTTTAAATGCTCTGGGCTGTTCGGCGACAGCAAAATTATTTGCTGTCGGATTAAAAACGATTACATTTTTTGATTCGTATGACCAGATTACATGTTTCCAGTCATCTACTTTCCAATTTATGTGTTCTCTGCAAACTTAAACCGTACATTAACATTTTTTTTTTATTGAAAATGCTGGTTTTAATTGTTTTACTGCTGAGATGACCAATATCGAAAACGAGGCTTGACTTGCTGTCCATGGACTAAAAAAATATTGCTATAGAAGCATCTTTTGGTATTAAAAACTTGTCTCTTAACATTTGTGTTATCATTTTGAGGTTTGAGAACAATAGAACGTCTTTTTTGGACTCTTATGATCACTGACTGACTTATTTTAAGCTGTTTAGCTATTACTCGCGTTTCGTAGCTACTTTTTGTCATTGCTAGAATATTGTCCTCAATGCGTCTTGACAGTTTCTTCATTATTTATTTTAATTTGTATTAAAGTTGATTTGTGTAGGATAATTTGCAAAGTGTTTACCACAAGTAATAAAATTAATATTAAATTAATGCTTTTTTTATTTCTTATTATTGTTTATTTGACCTTTTTTTTAATTGAGATTGAGCAGTTTCACATACAACTGATAAAGTCAAGAAAAAGTAAAAGTCAATAAAATACAAGCGTTCATAAATTAAAATCAATGCTGTTTTAATGAAAATATTCTAATTTTATGTTCAAAAATACAGACAAAGTCATAAAAATATGAATTTCATAGATACAGGTACTATAAACAAAAAACAAAAAGAGCTGGCATCGTCTATAAGATAGCAAAAACAAAAATTTTTTTTTAATGGCAGCCATTAAAAGATTCTGATGAAAAATCACACGTGCCAGGGTTGTGAAGTAAAAACAAATGTAAAGAGCAGAAATTATTACAATAGATTATGTATTCAAGGAATACCTACATATATAAATTTAATGGAGAGATTTGTTTAATAATAAAATTTCACAGAAAAAAATGTCAGGCATAAATCGATCAAAATTCTAAATTTATTACTGCAAAGTATTCCAGCAAATTCCATAAATGCTAAATTAGATTTCCATCTTGTTTTATATCACATTTTCAACGAATAAATATTTATGAGTTCTAATTATTCCCACACTCAGGTAATGTTGCATGTTGTTTAAGTAGAATATAAATTAAGATCTTAATTATTATACGTAAAACACTCAACACAATACATTATCATATCGAGCTCTTATCAAGCTCATTATGTCTTTAAGATCTTAAAAACACAACATGATTGTATTGTACTTTTTTAATTTATTACGGCATTTTAAACTTAAAAGTCACAAGATACAACAGTCAGATGCCCTTTTTTAATAAAATAATAAAACAATAATATAAAAAAAGAAACGATTTTGTGTAAAACATTTATAAAATAAAGTAATGAACATTTTGTAATAAACATAAACCCCCTTATTCAAAAACGATTATTAAATTTAACAAACATTTATTAAGACAGATATGCATATAAAAATTTGCTTAATAAACGTTTGTTAAATTTAATAATCGTTTTTGAATAAGGGGGAAAATCCTTAATTCCCTGTGTAACATTGAGAAATATTAGTCTGTGACTTAAAATGATTGATCTTTATGAAAGTCCAGGTCGATGGAGGTATGCCACTCGGTCTGTCTGAGTAAAACACTCTCACGTCAAAAATATAACAAAAATAAACAAAATTACATATAATCGTTTATCATTATTCTAAGCAGTTTAACCGAGAGTTATGAACCAAAACTGAAAAATAGTTGTTTATTATTTTTCAAAAATGTTTTGCTATTTTGTTTAAATCTATTGTAGATAATCCAATGAAATTTTGCAAACTTTAATAGTACCTTAACATTTTTTTTTTTTTATCGACAATGCAGGTTTTCATTTTTATACTGCTGAGATTTAACCAATATCGACTAACAAGTTTGCCTATTGCTTTTAAAACATCTTTTAGTGTTAAACACTTCCCTCTTTTTATTAGTGTTATCATGAGATTTGCGGTTTAACCTTTATGAGATTGACAAAAAAAAAAAAAACTCAATTTTTTGTACGATAAGGTACCGGGGCATTATAGAAATCTTATGAAAAACAACCCATTTTGCAACAACAAAATGTTACAAACATTTAAATACACTTGTGTAATTTTATGGCCGTGTCTACAAAAGAACGTAATGTAACATTCAACAGAATTGAATTGAACTGGGTGATTTTTTTTATTAATTTTTTTCAAAGCTCTGAAAATTATTAAAATATCAAAAGTTGGAAGCTTTCAAGAAGTTTCAAGTACGATGGTTGCCAATTTCTACAAAAAAAAAAAATAATTTCAAAACCTTGTCAGTCACACAAGCAACAACAGCTCAAATAATTCAGCTGTGTTACGAAATTCAGCGTTGTGTGAGAATAGTCATCAACCTACGTTAATATCCTCTTGCAGACCTATCAACAGCGCAATTCGCCGGTATCTATGCAAGGAATATTTTCCAATATTTCAATGAAATTATTTTTAAAAGTAAATGTCAAAGATTGTTTTTTTTCGTAAATATTCCGACATTAAGTTCTATAAACGGAAAGGTCTACATGAATCACCCTATAGTTTTTGCAAAAGATATTCACAAGTACACATGGGAATGAATATGTTTTAATGTTTTTTATGGCGTGTTTGTTTTTTTTTTTTTTGTTTTTTTCGTTGTTTCTTCTACTACGGCTTTAGTATTTCGTCCCTGAGATTTATTCATTCATACATTTCCATTCAACCATTCACAAATTTTTGTTATACCCTACACCACCATAGTGGGGAGGGTATATTGGATTTGTGCTGATGTTTGTAACGCCGATTAGTCCAACACCCACCTTAGAGTATACCGAATCAATTCCTGAGTTGATTTAACGATGTCCGTCCGTCCGTCCGTCTGGCTGACTGTCCATGTAAAGCTTGTGCGCAGAGTACAAGTCGCAATTTTTCAGATATTTCAATAAAATTTGGTACGTGATATTTTTCGGCCCAAGGATGGATGGGATTGAAACTGGTGGAAATCGGTCTATTATTTCATCTGGCCCCTATACAAATGTTCTCCCGAAACATGAGTTTAACGATCATAAATGTTTGAATTATGCAAGTATTCAAAAAAACTTCACAACAAATGAGTGGTAAATGAAGCCGAATCACATCTACAAATTTTGTTAAGATCGGCCCATAATTGATCATAGCTCCCATATAAGCCCCACTTCCGAAAATTACTTTGAGGTGCATAACTCTCTTAAAAATGTCGGTATCCAAATCATATTGAACACACATATGTTTCTTATATATTCAAATGATATGGTATAATTTTATCATGAGCGGTCCATAATTAGTCGTAGCTCCCACACAAGGCCTACTTACGAAAACCACTTAAACGACCATAAATCTCCTGAAAATGTTGGTATCGAAATAATATTCAACAAAAATAAGTTTCATATATACAGAAATGATGGCACCTCATTTTATAATGGTAGGTCCATAATTAGTCAAAACTCCCATATAAGACCCTCTCCGTAATTTTCTTTGTCTTCATAAATCTTTAAAAGAGTATTTATATCGAGATAAAGTATAACATACATAAAATTTATATTCACGGAAGTCAAGGTACTAAATTTTTGGATGATCGGTTCATAATAGGTAATATCTCCCATATAGCGCCCATTTCTGAACACCTGTTCTATACATATACTGGCTGTAGGGTCGGGTTTGACCGACTATACTTTCTTACTTGTTTTTTGTTGCTGTTATTTTGTATTACGCTCCTAGCTTGATAAAATCAAATGACGATATGAAAAAAACAGCAATAAAAAAGAAAAGAAGATCAAAAAAGAAAGAAACAGTAAATTTGAGTTGAATGATGATGTTAAGAAAGAATATATTATACTTTTTGTAGTTTACGTTATTTTTATGAAGTAAGTGTATAAATTAGGGTGGAACTTTTTTTCTGTTCTATTCTGAAAATTGTAGCAGAAGCGGATCTCTAGAGGTTTAGAGGCCTTTAATAAAACATAAGTTATATTAATTTTATTTCTTCGTCTATTTCATTCTCACTAACATCACTATCACTTCCAATGCCACTATCTCCTGAACGAGTCCATATAATAAAAGCATATTGCGATTCTGCCAATATTACGCCAATATGTACTCAACAATTGCATTTTCACATCATTAAAATTCATTCCAAAATTTTTACTATGTATAAACAAGTATTTATATGAATATTACATTTTAAGGAGCTATCAGACAACTTATCCGGTACTCTTGTATATTGTTACATCCATTATTATGTAAGCAAGCAGTATGCTTTTGTCTTCTCTTTTATACAGTTTTGTTTGGTACAATTGCCAGTCAGTGAGTGCCAGAAATTTATTTAGTTTTCAATAAACTATTGTTGGTTGCGCACAGTGAGGAATTAAATTATAGCATTGCCTTTGAATGTCATGTCAAGAATGTCTAAAGAACACGGCATGACTTGACAATGTTTGGGGGAGCCGTTTTATACAAGTCAACAATTATAAGCACTTATTACTTAAGGCACGGTCACATTTGACAAATATTACGTATTTTTCGGCAAATATTTGCCAAATGTGACCGTACTTTTACAAATGTACATTCGACTAATATACATACATACATATTTCTTCAATTCACAACTGATCTTGTAGTGTCGTAGGAGTTGTATGTCGTATTTGAATAATAAATATTTTGTGCAACATCTACGACATTTTTACATATGTATGTTTTTCTAATGTTGTATGAAAGTTTAAGTGTTGCCAAAAGTTAAAATATGTATCTCAATCAAAAAATTATTCATTTTACAGCCTGTTTATGTTACACGTTTAAAGTTAGACGAAACTGGACGAAACGTCAACGATAACGTAACAATTATCGTTTATGTAACGCGCTCTCTATTGTTCGTCTTCATTTGCGTTATGGACGTATAAATTAACAAAGTGTCAAATCAAAGTATTGCCTGTATGTAAATATATTTGTTTTGTTTACTTTTTTTCATATTGAATATCTTAATTTACTATAAACAATGGCTGCCCTACTAAGAGCAAAAAAATAAACAGCTGGATATACATTATAAACAAATCAAATTATTTACAAATTTGTGTAATTTTGAAAAATTATTAAATTAATAAAAAAAAATGTGTTTTCATCATTATTATACATTGCTTTTACATAAATAAGCACATAATTGTTTGTGTATATTTACCTTTTTTTAGTTTCAATTTCAAAATTTTTAAAATTTTTCTGTTTCTATATGTATATTTCTTTAGGACGAATAAAATATTTTATTCGTCTTTCTTTCGTTTGTTTGACATTTAAAAACGCGATACACAACCCAAAAAAATGTGTCAATTGTTACGTTATTCGTCAAAAAATTTGACTTTCGTGTTACGTAGCCCAAAATAGGAAAAACGTCAATTATTTCTGACGTTTGTTTAGTTATTCATCTTACATAAACAGGCTGTTAGTTTAAAAAAATAACCAAACGGCACACTCAACTCATAAACTGAATGACAAATTTAAAGCAAGAAAATATAATTAAAAAACAATAAATTTAAATAATGGAATTTCTTTTAGTTAATTTATGAAAAAAACCTTAATTTTTACTTACTTGATTCAACTGTTAATCTATCTCACTTTATTAATTATTAATTTGATTTATAGAGTTCTGTATATTTGTTTTGATATTTTACTTTTGATATTGTGAAAGCTTGACAACATAAACATATGACTTTGCTTAAAATTTTGTTCACAATAAGATAGTTACATCATACAATGTACAACATACAACATCACTTGTAAACTGAACAAGTACTTGTACAGTAAAAGACAATGCAATGAGTTGACGTTATGTTAAATTGATTTATCAACAAATTTTAAACAAATTTGTAGTTTGTTTACAAGTTTGTACATACAATGTACAACATACAACATCACTTGTAAACTGAACAAGTACTTGTACAGTAAAAGACAATGCAAAGAGTAGACGTTATGTTAAATTGGTTTAGCAACAATTATATTTATTACATCACTGTCAATATTTGGCTTGTTTAATAAATTTAACAGACGTATGTAAGTAAAAAACTTATGGCCGAATTCTCGGTCATTAGTTAACCATTAGTAAACTAAAATACTCACTATTGTTTAACTATTACTTGTTATTCTTATGGCAAACTAAGCATTGCGAATAAAGAATCATTAGTTAAACCTTTGTCATTAGCTAACTAAAGACTGTGAATTTAGCCATTAATGAATTTAATCTTTTGCCCATTTTGTTTACATTAAGAGTTAGTAACTTGAAAACAAAAAACGTAAACCAAAACACAAACCAGATACATAATTAATACGTTTTTGACGTATTGCAAACTTCCAATCCTATCTATTCTTTTGAAGATGATAGCAACATTTGCCATTCATACTCATTTCACCATAGACCAAACTCATTGGAGATTGGGGAAATGAGACAAAACATGAATGATGCGCTTAGCCAAGATCTTAAGACAACCTCAGAATGGGGTTGTGCGAACAAAGTCGATTTTAACGCACGTAAAACTCATTGTTGTTAACACACAAACGCACGACAGATCATGTTGCTTCATATGTTTTTTATGGGCGGTGTAAGTATTAAGGAAGCAGACGCTCTTGACGTTCTAGGCGTGAGAATCCAGTGTGATGTCCGCTGGACCAAACACATTTTTCAAGTATCAAAAAAAGCGTTCAAGTGCCTTGGCTTTTTAAAACGTGAAGGAAATACTTCACTCCATCTGATCTCCATACTATTTACACCACCTACTCGTATATTCGACTGAAAATGGAATACAACTCTCATGTATGGGCCGATGCTTCAAAGTAGGATAGTAGGATATCCAACTCTACTGATTCATTGGAGTATCGATACTATAATGAAATGTGTCCTGCTGAAATTAGGGAACTTGTTCCCGAAACACGTAGTTTTTTGCGTAATACACGTTCTTCAGCCAGAGCCCATCCATTCATGGTCGACTGGACAGTGGATCGCACAACACATTACAGGGAAAATTCATTCTTTAGCCGTATTGCCTGTATGTGGAATAAACTACCAGCAGAAGTATTCCCTGCCACTTTCAATATAGGAAAATTCTAATCAAATGTTCACAAACACTGCTCCCTCTATCCTCCTCCCATAACCTATTTTCCTAGTTCCAACACAATACAATACATGAGTAGGGGTCATCCCCTGAGTGCTGGTCCAAGCAAAAAAATAATAATAATGCACATTTCAATAGCATTAAAATAAAAATAAAAAAAATAAAAGGTGTTCAAAAGCCATTGTGAATCTTTAAGTATGACAACATGTGCGTTAAACATATCATAAAATACCATGACAATAAGTATAATCCTGGAAAACAGACACATTTGTAAAAGCAGTTTTCAGCTAAAACACATTTTTTTTGGCATTTGAAAAATAACCAATTTATAAAAAAACCTACCTGCTATGAAACATTAAAAATTATTTGTTTTTAAATATAAACCAAATTAAGGTCATATATGTATGTATGTATATTATATCAATAAAATATGTTTAATAGTGAAATCAAAATATTTTTACATATTTAAAAGAATAAAGGTAAATTGACATTCAATTATTATACAGCTATGAACAGAGAAATAGCACACCAATGTTCTATGAAGTGCCAAACGTATTATATGAATAAAATGGAATGATAATAACATTGAATTATATGCTATACTCTTTCTCCACTCTGCTTTTCCAAAAATTCGTTGGAAAGGTCCTGTTAACCTTTACACGTTCTTTGTTTTGATATAATTTGTTAAGTTCTTTTAGTTGGACAATGAAATAGCGCACTGCTTACTTGAGAAAAAAATTGTTATCTGGGAACTTCTCCATAAAGGTACAAAACCAACAAAAATAGCTGAAATAATTGGATGTTCCCGAAAGATTGTTTATAATAGCGCAATTCACAATCTTGTGCAAATGGTATTGCATCATTGCATATGCAAAAAGGTTTAGCATACTTTTACTTTACACTAACAAAATTTTGCAAATCCAATGATGCAATACCATTTGCACAATATTGTGAATTGCGCTAATGTTATGAAATGTGTTAAATCAGATGCAATTTTGCTTAATGTGATAAATAATCGGAAGAAGCCACCGCGAAAGAGAACAGTTCGTGACGATAAGGCAATAGTTCAAAAAAGTAAAGTAGATTCTTGCAAGTTATCGAGTACAATAATGCCTGCAATAAATGAGGAATTTGTGTTAAACGTTTTCAGTAGACTTGTACGAAGACGCCTCAATGAAAATCAGAAAAAACATATCTGTCAAAAAAGAATATCAATGCACGATGGCCTTTTGAAAAACTACAAACTACAGAAGGATATCAAATTCTGGAAAAGAGTGCTTTTCACAGATGAAACCAAAATTAATCTGATTGGTCTTGATGGCAAAACGTTGGTATATCGAGTAGAAAAACAGGAATTCAATCCCTTTTTCTCTGTCCACGGCTGTATACCGGTTACAATTATCAATTTATTTGACCCCATAAATATAAATTACTAGAAATTATAAGCATTAAAATTATATTTCAATGTCTTATTCACATTATTTCTCATATGTAAATTATTATTTTGCGAAGGCAAATATACAAACTCCAAACAAATACTTTTTGGAAGAAGAAACAAATACAAAAATGCCTTGCGCACGCATGTGTCCCTTTCCTTTTACCCAACGGGAAAAATACTGTAAAGAGGCCTTCCAGAAGGACTTTTAGCAGCATTGCAAAATCGTTTCAGTTTTACACGGCGTGTCATTGGAAGGCCTACTTGAGAAGGGCGATGGGAAGGTCTACCATGTAATGTATCATAGAAGGCGTAATTAAAGGTCTGCTAAATTAATAACTTCATTAGGGAAAGTAAAAGAAAGGGTTTTAAATAAAAACGGCTTTTAAATTAATTTAAAAAATCACATGTATGTATGTAATATAAAATACTGCTTCACGTGTACTTTACACCCCAAACTTTCATAAAAGACTAAATTTATAGATGCCCTCTTTATTCATTTTTATAACTCGTATAACTCGCAAAATAATGTTTGTTGTTATAGTGACGATATACAGAAATAATTGCATAACCATTTGTGTTTGCTATTGAAATCATGAGAGCCATCCCTAAATACAGGCGGTAAGAGACACGTTATTTTACGCTGAGCGTTAACGCTGATACCCCATAATTAAACAAAAGCGGCAACGTTATGTCAAAACAATAAAAACAGGGTTATCAAACAAACAAATAAAACGACCCTGTTTATTGTAATAGCTAGACATTGATGTTTTATTTTTCTTTTTTTGTTTTGTTTCCTTTTGCAACTAACTTCACTGTGAAACGTCTTGTCAAAATCGGATTTTCCAATAGCAAAGCGTTGCCGCCGGTATTTAGGGATGACTCTAATTTGTTGACATTCTTTTGAAATGCAATTTTGAATGTGTATGAAACGCCTTCTAGAATATCCTCTGAGAGAAGGCATAGTGGAATGAGTATCGAATCTTTTAGAATGTAGAAACAGGTCTTCTATAAGGTCTACAAATGGAAGCACTTGCAATTTTTCCCGCCGATCATCAAAACACACAACGAAGTTTCTATTGTTGTCATCTTGCTATAATGTTTCATGACAGTACACCTAATTCTGTTTTTACACGGTTTTGATTTAACACGGTTTGCAAATAAACAGATTTTAATTTTTTTTATACGTTTTTATTCCATTTAGCACGATTCAAAATCTTTTGGGCTTACATTTTTTTGGCTAAATTTTATGTTTGTGAAATATATTCATATCACAAATTTAGGGAATTCCCTTTTTATGGATACACGCAAATTTACTTGTCTGAGCAATTGTAAATAGCACATTTTAGTACATACATTTTTTGTATTACTTTAAGCTTTATTTTCTTTAATCATTATGCATGTGTACAAACACATTTTATAAGTATGTGCTTTAATATTATGAATCTGAATATCAAAACCTTGTTTTTAACTAACTTCAGTAGGTTTTCTAGAGCCCATTACCGTATAAGAAAAGAATTACGTGTATTTACTGTATTTGTTTTCAGCGACTACACTTCAGTAAAGGCTTTAAAAAATTCTTTATGGGTCCAAATGTATTTATGCAGACCTTTAATAGACATATGTACATACATAAGTGTATGATAAAAAGTAATTGCTCTTAAATAATTTTAAAAATAGAATCCAAAAAGTTGCACAAATAAAAGTATCATCAATATAGAAATATAATTTTTAGAAATGAGATCTTATCCTTGAACCTATAAATTTCTGATGTTGTGATATGAAATTACTTAAAATTAAATATTTCTTTAAACATCAGAGTAAACCAGTTGTGCACAAACATTTGTCTACCACTGTAGTTATTTTTAAATTATAAATCCAAGAAGAATTGAAATTTATGGCAATTATAGTTTAAATTGATGAGCATCTTTAATTGATTTATTGAGCTTTTAAGCAAATGTTGAATTTCTAACGACATCGTTAGTTTTGTCTAGAGATTTGTATTTTCTATCAATCAGTTTTTATTGTAACACTTCAACAGGCATATTAAGTGATTTTTCAAATCTTAATTGACAGTTTATGGTGGACAATTATTTAATGATTTTATTAATACTTTAGTTTTTTTTTGTATATCTCACTATTCAATATTTATTACTATCCAGCAATACTTTATTATGGCATTGTAAATTTAATTAAGGCCTTTGATTTCAAGAATTATGCTTTATTTGTGTTTTAACAAACAAAATTGTCATCAATTATATAAATTTGACATGTTTTTTTTACGGTTTCTCACATTTATGTTCTAAGAAAACTTTACGTGCGCACATTCATTCAAATCAAGTAAATAAAAAAAATTCTAGATACAAAAAAAAACGTAATATTTTCATTAAGTAACGGCCCAATAAATATTTGTTAAAAAAAAACTAATAAAAAAAAACTTTAGTAATTAAAAAAAAAAAAAAAAAAACAAAATCGAAAACCTTGAAAAAGTGTGTTGTAATAAATAGTGGCAAAATGTGATACGTTCAAGTTAAATAACACTTCTTAGTACTACAAGCGACAACAAGTTATATTATGACAAAAAATTCATGTTATTCATGTTTTTTTTTTTTTTTTTTTTGTAATTTAAGAAAATTACCAACAAAAAATATATCAAAAAAAAAAAAAACATTCGAAAATATTTATTTTAGAAATTAATAGCTTTCAAATAATTACAAAACTTTAAATTAGTTTAAATTACATACTTGTACTACATGCTGGTTTAAATGAATGTGTTAAATGGCCGGTTTCATTTTCAACATAAATTTGTTTGGAAGGACGTTAAATGAAATGAATTTATACAGATTTGTTATTTTGTCTGTCTATTTTTGCCAACCTTAATTGTGGAACAAATACTAAACATGTAGATAAAGAATATGGCTAAAACTGTGGTAATGTAAGTTTTAATATCCTCCAACATTTGGGCTGAGTTCAGTGTATTGAACACTAAGAAATTCACATGTAAAATCATACAAAGTATGTATTTATTCTTATTATTATAACATTCTAAGGCGATCTAGCTACGCCCGTCTAGCTGTGTGTGTAAATCACGCTCAAGTTCAAAATAATAAAACAAATGTAATGAGATTCATGCATAAGTTTTGTAATTGTCCTAGGCAGTTTAGTATTGAAAATCAGTAAAATCTGTTTGGTAAAAAGAAAAATATGAACCAAAATGAAAATAAAACTTTGTTAGCGTTGCTAAAATTATAAATGTTTATTAAAAGTACACCTAATTTTGTTTTGTTTTTATGTTAATAGGTTTTAGAGATAAGGAACCAATCACCTATTTTGCATACGCTCAATGTCTTTTTAAAAACTGAATTAGGTGTCTGTTTAAGAGAACATGGTTAAACTCAAATATTTAATGTTCCGGTCATGTGATGATTCAAGCGCAGTATTGTGCATTACAATAGCAAATTAATATTGATTTTTTTTATTGAATTATTTGTAGTTAAAGCATTTAAGGTGGAGTACATCAACTCATTTAGCCACATTTATGCTAATGGAGATAATTTACCCACACGCAGAGAAAAAATATAGTTGTGCATGTTTACCACAACTAGTTTAACATTTTAATTTTTTTTTTTAATATTTTGTTCACTATAATTATTTATATGATTTCTGCAACCATGATATGGTTAAGTTACCATTCATATGATTATAGCAATCATATATGTATATGATTATAGCAATTATGTAATGTTTATGGTGATCAGCTCTATCATAATCAAAGAACAATAAATTATCATAATTTATAAATGATTCATTATAAATATGATTGCAACAAATATATACATAGTTACTACAATCATATATATGTTTGTAGTAATCATCTGAATCGTAACTTCACCATATTATGGTTACCGTAATCACATTACTAATTACAGTGACAATTACATTGTAGAAAAACTTGTAAAAATGTTGACATTGTTGTGGTAAACATGTACAACTATATTTTTTCTCTTTGTGCAATGTGCTAATCCATACATAATCCTAACCAGTGTACTTTTTGATTTGTGTTCAGTATTTACAAATTGTGTTGCAAACTTCAAGTTTGTTCTTTCTAGTAAAATTACGAACAGTTTTTTTAAAACGTGTACAATTCTTTATGACGTTTACCCAAAATTTGAAAGACCACTTCATTAATTTATGAGAGAAATCGTGCATTACTTAGAGTCCGAACGAAACCGGGGTTTTCAGGCCGAAACGGAACCTTAACTAATATTCGGCCAAAAAATAGATATTCGGCCTAATCCGTAACTTTAATTTAACTATTAATTTGAAAAAAAAAATTATTTATTATGATTTTATAACACGTTTAGATAATTTTAAGGTATATATATAAATGTTTGTATTCTTCTAGTTTTATTAAAAACTTGTATCACATACAAAATTGCACAATCTAAAGTTACGATTTCGGCCATATTTTGACCGAATATAGAATATTGATATTATACCGATTTTTGGCCTAAACTGAAACCGAAAACTGCCAGACTCTAGTATTAATCTCTTTTGGTTGATTTCTAAATATGATTAACAAAAAAGTATATCAGAAAAACAAAAGTATAACTATTATTTATTCTTATCATGAAATTTTCAACAACTTTATATAAAATGCCAAGTGGTTCGATTCAGTTTTTATAAAAAGTGGCTTAAATTTTCGAGCATTTGCCAAAAAAATAAACCGGTCATATGTTGTAGTAACAAATTTTGCAAATAATCCGGATTAATATGGTAATAATAAAAGTGGCGGGACAATCGCAGAATTATAAACTGTGACAGGAACATAATGAAGAGTCTTGGTCAGATAATTAATGAATGCGAGATAAATGTGTCCAAAACAAACATAAGTAGACTGGTAAATAAATCCCAGACTATTACTCGACAATAGCTGATGTCAGTGCCAAGGCTTTATTTTGACACAAAACTTCTACACTTGAATTTGTTAAAAGAAACTTAGAAAACTAACTGGAAACAGATGAGCCGTTAATCTTTGTTAAAAGTTGCACTATTTTTGATGGTCCACGGAGGAACCACGACATTGCTCCTGTGAAGACAGAATGCTTGATTTGGCATTTGAAAGCTCCAACATTAATTCTTCTGATTACACAAAATTATTAGATAAGAAATTAGTGCCATTTTCAGAAAATAGTAATGAAAACCCATTAATTTTTCAGCAAGACAACATGTCAGTTGTCAGACAAAGGGGTGGTTATCTTCAAAAATTTTAATGCACTTGAATGGCCCGTATGTTTTCCAGATCAGAACCCCATTGAGAACATTTGCGGAATATTAAGCCCTCAAATTTATACTGAAAATCGACAACATGAAAGCTTGGAGATCTATATCTATAAATATTAAAATAAATGTGGTGAATAGTAGGACTGATTGAATTTTTGAGTTGATTTTAATATTGTGTGTTAGGCACATTATTAAAGTCTAAATTTATTTGTGAATATGGGTATTTAAAGTTATTTTAATTTCAGTGTATTTATTGTTATGACACACTAATTAATTTCTTTATACATTTTTGAGAGCTTAATTTAAAAGTTAAATAATATTTATTTTTCTGTTTGTTTCAAATACATGCAGGTAAAACTGTTTTTCTTTAACTTACAAAATTGAGAAAAGTACATATGTACATATGTAGTACTTATAGTTATGCAAAAAAGAAATTGAAAAAATGTTTGCTCATTTTCCAATAAAATAATCTCTTTAAGTATTTTATTTAATATTGCTTAATAAATGACGTGCCTGACTTTTTTTGGACGGCTTTAAATAACAAATATGTTTAACATCTTGAACAAAAACCTTGTAAGCAGTTGTAATGTTATTCATTGCAATGCTAGGGTTTAAAATTAAATTGTATTTATTTAGGAAGTATTTCAGTCTTAAACTTTAGGATTAAAATTAATAACACATATTAAAGATATTTCTTTGCATTGCTTTATAATATTCTCAAAAAGGAAATACGAGTACAAAGAAACAAGGTTTCCTCTGCCAAACATTTTAGCAATATTTTAGTTTTCTGCTGTTTATTATAACTTTTTGAGTGATAAATGACTCTTGAGCCTTAAATATACTTGAAACTAAATAATCAGCCTTATTATGAGTGTCGTTTTCTTTTTACGACAACGACTCTTTCGTAATAGATTAAAGATATAATTAAATTTGTTTCTTTAATCTATTACGAAAGAGTCGTTGTCGTAAAAAGAAAACGACACTCATAATAAGACTGAATCAAATATTTATTTTGACATGAAATATTTTTTGTTTTTACCAATAGTTTTGTAACCTTAAGTTTTGTGTTTATAGAATTTAATATACAAAAGAGAATATTTTGTTTTCCTGCTCACATTTCAATCACATTCATCAAATGTCGTGATGCGGCAGCATGCATCCATAATAAAAAATGATTTTTTTTTTCGTTTTCATATCTAATAACTTTAAATACATATCTGTATACATACATATATTTGATTAGTAAAACTAAGCTATATTTGATATACATAAATAATATAGACAATATTATATGCTATTGTTGTAAAACAGTAGCCTGCTGAAGAGTGATTTTGTAAGGTTTAATTTTAGAAGTCAATATATGAACGTTTCTAGAAAAAAAAAACTGTGCTACAATAATTGTCATTCTTAAAAAACTCAAGTTATAACGAGACATATCTGCTGTTTAGGGCTGAACTAATCAGTTTGAACAGTTGCTAAATGAGCTTTAAATAAACCTAGAATAACAGTGTCAACGGCAACAAAATATCACAACTAAATGGAGTAAAATTTATAAAATTTTGAGATATATTCTGATGTTTTTTTTTCAACTCACCCATAAGTATTATTTCATAAACATAATAATGTTATAAAAAACCAACATACCTGAAAATAAAAAAAAACAAAATTAAAATAAATGTTAGATATTATTAATTATAAAGAAAAACTTGAAATTACACAATAAAGCATGGTACTCTGTTCAAATTTGCGAAATTTGTTGAGCAACATCAATTATTTCGTTTGAAAATTTTGACAATTAGCAAGTGGTGACAATGCCGCGACTTATAAGAAAATTGTCGTTTTTATTGCCCTTAGGTATGCAACATTGTTTCTTTTATGTAAACAAAAACCATATGTTTTTGCCAGTATTTTTCAATTTCGTGCGAAATAAGTGCCGCTTACATTATTTCACAGTTGGAAAAAAATGTTGCCATATACATTTTTTTGTTGAAAAAACATGCTGCCAGAAACATTTCGTAACTTTTCACAATAAGAACAGAGTACAGCTTCAGCGGCATTAGTTCGCATTTATTTCGCATCAATTTTTTTTATATGGGCTTTTGATAGTATTTCGCACGAAATGATGAACAGAGTACCATGCTGAACCCAGCAAAAACTTTACTTACATTCTTAATTTGAATAACTTAATTTTAATAATAGCTTTAATTTAATTTTAATAATAAGTTAAGTGCTATACACCAATACCTCACTCTGCGTCGTTTCATGTTGTGTTTTTTTTTTCAAAATTGCGTCGCAGCCTAATTAGAACTAATTTTCACTGTGCGTCGTTAGATTTTCGAGGTTGCCTTGTTTTAAGATCGAGTCTTTATTTTTTTTTTAATTTTTGCAAAATCTGTAATATCATTAGATGCTATAACGATGACCCGTACAAGAACTGCTTTGATGATCGAAATGGAGTCCTTGCTTTTTATTGAAAATTGAAAATCAAGTTGCGCACAGAATACCATTAAGTAAAATCGTATTTCAGACAAAAGCAAAAAGATTCTTTGATGACATAAAAAGACCAACGATAATGCTAGTGGTAATAATACAGACAATTCCTACAAGGAAATTTATTTTACGTTGAAAAAAGCTGTTCACCAAAATTTTTTGTGAAAGAAAGCCGACGACTTAGTATTTTCGTATCTCTAGAACCCATCTTCCATCTCAACATGGTTTGTAATAGAAAATCTTAATTCACTTCGCGTCGTTTCAATTTGCATCGTGTTTTTTTTTTTTTGGAACGTAACTCCGACGCAAAGTGAGGCATTGGTGTATTCGGTTTTGCCAAATCTTAAATAAAATCTACCTAAATATAATGAGAATTACAAAAAAAAAACACGACTTGAGTGTCCTTAGTCAGTATTTTGTATTCAGTTTGACTGCAAATTTTATTAGTATTTTAAATATTGTTTAAAAGACAAATTATGCAGAATAAAATTAATTTACAATTTGAAATTATATTTTATTTAAACTAATTAAAATTTATGTATTTGCCGATTTTGTCTAATTATCATAACAGTCTTGCGTTTAATTTAATAATTTATAATATATTTTATGTTTCAGAAAACACAATTATATGTAGTGAATTTTAATATTTGTTTAGTTAATTTGTAACTATTACATTAAAATTACATAAATTTTTAAGCATACAAATAAGTACAAATAATGGATTACTTTTGGGACATCTCGAACAAAAATAAGTACTTTTTCTAGTAGATTTATAAGTAGTCTGGTCGACAATTTCCTATTACTTTATAACTTACTTGTAAATTACAAGTATATACCGTGGAGAACACAAATACATATTTTTTATTGCATAACTAATAAACTAAGAAGAAAATTAATTAAAGTTAAATTTTGGGTGTGTCATTTAATTTAGGTTTAAGGCCAAATAAAACATTTTTCAATATAAAATGGAAAATAAACAATTAGTACCACAGAAACTTGCATGCACTCAATTTGGACAGTTTAATATTATTTTAATTACTTGTGGTTAACACTTTTGGAAAATTATCCAAGACAAATC
Organism: Bellardia bayeri; assembly: GCA_950370525.1. Lineage (NCBI taxonomy): Eukaryota > Metazoa > Arthropoda > Insecta > Diptera > Calliphoridae > Bellardia > Bellardia bayeri. The sequence goes on from OX493264.1 coordinate 90,550,066, forward strand.
AAATTATAATAAATAACGAAGAAATAGTCAAGAGGCATTGAGTACAATATTCTAGCCATGACAAATAGCAGTTATTTTACGCCAAAGTCAAACACTGGTCATTATAGTCCAAAGAAGACATTCGATTGTTCCGAAGCCCCAACTCAGAGGTCGTAAAAAGCTATTTACTGATGCGGACGCACGTCATATGATAACACCAAAAGATGATCCTACGCGCAATAGGCAAACCCGACGTACAGCAAGACGAACCCTTTGCGATATTGGCTACATCTCAGTAGGAGAAAAGAGAAAACCTACATTATATAAAAACAATTTTAAAACATGTCAAGCACGGTTAAAGTTGGCCAGAGAGCAGAGAAATATGACAGGAATTCTGGTCAAACGAATTCAAATTTAATCATTTTCAATCCGACGAAAAACAATATTGTGTCGCTGAACAACCCAGATAATTTACAGATACCATGCAAAGGAAACAATGAATATGGGTTTGCTTTACTTTTGCAAAGAATCAAAACTGGGACTATTGCAAAGAATCAAAGGAATAATGAGGAGAGAAGACTGTCTGTAGATGAGACTGTTTATCATGTGGATGGAGATACATTTCAGGTAGATGTTGATCCAAAGCACAATTCCAAAATAGTGAAAGAATGGCTCAGCGAACAGAATTTTTCTATGATGCAGTGGCCAAATACTGAGAAGTATACCCGATCCCCAAATGTATTCCAAGAAAATTTGTATTAGGCGATCCGACCAATAGTTTAGTTTCTATTGAGATTTAAAGGTGTTTAGTACGGAAATGTATGAAAAGGTCCGCTGGGACCTTGTAATAAATTCACTTTTTTTGGCTTGTTTTATTGTTTGAACAGAGCACAAACGTGCTCTTTGGATTTTAGTTACTTCTTGGTTTTTTTTAAATAAAAACAAAATTAAGTAATTAATTAAAAATTAAATAAAAATCGCATTTATATTCATTATATATGTATATTATATATGTATAATTAGCAAAACAAAAAATGACGTTTTTATATAAAATTCCATACAAAAAGAAAAAGGTCCCTGTGGTGATGATTTACCCAACGGAGGGTTCATTTTATTTTTATGCAATAACAAGTGCACAAAGTATAGCACCTACTCATTTGTGCTTCCCACTGTATATACGAAAATAAAAATTTTAAAATTTTACTACAACTAAAGCTAGATTTACACGATTGAAATTTTGTTCAAAATTGCTCTTCAAAATGCTTCAAACTCGTGTAAACAGCAAAATTTCTTCAAAATTTATTTATTTAATAACTATTAAGTGTAAATCTAGCTTAAGCTTGTTTTTTTTTTGCAAATATTGAACACAATATATGACTGATTTCTTTAAAATATTAACTGCTCATTAAACACTAAATAAAAAAATTACATCATAAATAATTCAAAACAATATTTTTTACGAATCCAAAAATTATCTGTTTAAAAATCCTTAAACTTTTAAAAATATAGAATTTTTGTTTGTTTGATAGAATAGTCTAATACATTGGTATTGATTTGTTACATATACGAGTAATTCTTAAGTAATGACATGATACTTTGCTTTGTAAGCATTTCGTAAGCAAAAGATATAAAATTTTTTTTTTATGTTTTTGTCATTTTTTTAAACACACTAAGTTCTCTATTCAAATATTTGTTTTTATTTCTTAGCTTTAAAATTGTCAACGCTTTAGGTCAGATCCAATTTATATTATAATATCTTATAACACAATATTTTTTTAATATAGTTAAATTATGAATAAAGAATTTGCAGATTTTATGATGCATAAAACTATAAAAATATTCTCAATATAAAACAGAAATAATTCCATGGTATCAGACCATAGAAATTTATAAACCCAAGAAAAAACAGCAAAGAGTAAACAGCTTTTATTACATAAAAACAGAGAAATCCATTCATTTGTGTTAAATTTTTTTAAAAAGTTTTTCTTCCACATTTTTACCCCACTGCTCCTAGGAACATGGAAAACTAGCAACTGCAAGTGTTTTATTAGTCAGTATTATTACTTTTTTTTTGCTGTTATTTTTGTTTGTCAACTTTATGCAATTGAAACCATAAATCACATTGTAGTTTTTTTTATTTTTGTATATTTTACGTTTTTCGACAACAAACAATTGTTAAGATTCAACTTTTACATGCAGAAAATGTTTCCGGCAAGCAAATTGTACAACATTAAGGATGTAATGCTGGTGTTTGCATTTTTAGTGTAGAAACTGGCAAATAAAACTAATGATTTCATTAAGATTTATTTATGATTTAAAGTAAACTTTAACTTTACTAGTGTTTGTTTAAGGAAAATATTACGATTTTGCACAATTTACACGGTGGTACAAGGAAAACAAGCTAGTCGAATAATTTAGCATTGATTGAGCATTGCATCAACAGCGTCTTTTGTTTGGTTTGTATTTGTATATGGATATAAAATGAACCCATCTAACGTATACGTTATATTATATTTACATATAAATTAAATATTCCGTATACGCTTTGTGGTACGAAACACAAATTTTAATTAAGCAACATTAATTAGAAATGCATGAATAGTTGTAACGAACAGTTGTAATAAGTTGTTATTCAATAATTCATAACTAAACTCTTCTTGAAATATTGTCAAACAAATATAATTTCTAATTTCAGTAGAAAAAATATTAATTTAGTTGATTACAAACTCTATGGCGCATATTCAGAAATCGTAACTAAAGTCGAAACTTATTAAACAGAAACTAAAAAATAGTTCATTAATAGTTAAAGATCTTATTCACAAATCATAACTAACTTAGCAACTGCTTTCAGCTGTTAAAAGAAATGCAACACTGCATTTAGTAGATTTTTGTTGACGAAAAACACATCTCTAGTTGTTTTCTTTTTTTGGTCAAAATGGACACAATTAGCAAAGAAAATAAGGTAAGTTTATTATTATTGTTACAAAAAAATATGTATTTATTGCTTTCTGTATTTTAGAGAGACTCATATTGGTCGCCAGATGAAAAAACTACATTTAAAAAATTGGTGGCCAAATATGTTAACATCATCGACGACAAGAAATAAAATCAATCAGCTGTTCTTTAAATGTATTTGTTAGTTGACATTTAGTTACAGCTTTAGCCAGCTTTTTACAGCTTATCGTGCTGAAAGTAATCAACTGAGAATAACTTAAGTTGGTACTTAAAAAAGTTTAAACTTAGATATCATTTCTGAATATGCGCCTATATGTAAATAAGACAATAAAAAAATAAAAAAAAAAACATATTGACTTTCTGAAACTAAAATTTATACATCTCCAAATATCAGAAAATCGAAAAATTCCCGTAACTAAAAGCATCGAGTTCTAATTTAAAAAAAAAAAAACATTTCGTTATTCTTTCATGTTTACGGAAGTGTGCTTTGGGTCACCATCCAGCTGAAAAGTGACTTTATAAATATGATAGATTCTCTCTCATCTACGTAAGTGGTTCACCATGTAAAGTTCCTTCCATTGTCATTGTATCTGGACAGAAAAAAAAATCATGTTTTTTTTCAATTAAACCTTTAATTGATTTTAAAATAATTTTTAATTAAAATTTTAATTGATTCAATTACTTTTTCTGATATTTTCAATTAAATCTCACATTTTTTTTTAATTGATACTATCATTTTGTTTACAGGTCCGATTTCAATTAAATTTTTAATTGATTCCACAAATATTTTAATTGAAACTCATTTTTATTTTTTTCTGTGTGGTCGTTTATCGTCGGATTAAAAATGGTTTAATATGAATTCGTCTGACCAGATTACGCGTTTTCAGTCATCTACTGTTCAATCTCTGACAAGCTTTAAACACTTGCCTACTTTCTTTTGAGTTAACATACGAAGTGCGTCTGCATTCGTTAATAGCTTTTTGCGACTTCTGATTTATGGTATGAGAACTATAGAATGCCTTTTTTTGGTATCTTGTAATCACTTATTGACCTGCTTTAAGCCGTTTAGCTACTACTCGTGGTCATTGTTAGAATATTGTCTTTAAAGGCTCCTGACAGTCTCTTCATTATTTATTATAATATGATTTGTCTTGGATAATTAGAAACCAAGAATACTCATTCAAACTTTGATATTTATTTATTATATTTAAAGAAAATAGCAAAATATATTTAAAAAAATCCAGGTCGTCTAAAATTTGCTCTATAACTCGGATCCGACTGTGCCAATTTTACTCATTTTCAATCGCAAACATTTTGGTGAAACAAAGATTGTTTGTGAAAAATTACATTGTTCTAAGTCCTTTGAGAAGCTCTATTGTGCTCGATGTTACAAATGGAATGACAAATTCTAAAGAAATTTTCCTAAAGGTACAATTAAAATTAATAAGATCAAACAAATTATCTTGACAGCTTTAAAAAAAGTTTTTTTAATCATAACTCTTTAATAACTCTTTAATTCAATTTGATATTCTATTATTGCTCGAAATTGGAGATGAGCGATGTCATGTTTTTTTTTTAATAACGAGTTATAAGTTAATGTTTTAAAATTATTATTTTTATTATTTTAGTACTTAAAAATGTTGAAAAACAAAAAAGTTTTTTCGAGCTCGAGTCCAATTATTTGTAAAAAAAAATATATATATTATTTATTTATTAATTCTTCCAATATTTCGATATCCATGGGATATCATTATTAAGGAATGAGTTACAATTATATTTTTAAGAGAAATATAATTTGAAATTTGAAAAAAAGAGAGAGAGAGAGGGGACCACTCTTCTTTCCCCTCTCACGAACAAAATCAAAAGTTGCGCAGCAAAAGCGGCAGTGTGATCCGGGACTTAGGGTATGCCGAATCTCAAATACCTTCCATCTAATTATACTGAAAATTACAAAAACTACTCTGTTGTTAGTTAGGACCAGAATATAATTATGCAGCATTTCTAATTCAGTTTTAGCGCAAATTTTTTTACTATTTTATATATTATTTGATAGAAAAGTTTTCTCACAATATAATTTATTTAAAATGTTTGAAATTATATCTAATTTTAACCATTTATAACTGATGTAATTACCAATTCTTACCATTAACAACATTTTCAACATTTTTCAACATTCACCACACAGAAAAAAATAAAAATGAGTTTCAATTAAAATATTTGTGGAATCAATTAAAAATTTAATTGAAAGCGGACCTGTAAACAAAATGATAGTATCAATTAAAAAAAAATGTGTGATTTAATTGAAAATATCAGAAAAAGTAATTGAATCAATTAAAATTTTATTTGAAAATTATTTTAAAATCAATTAAAGGTTTAATTGAAAAAAACATGATTTTTTTTTCTGTGCAGGTTAAGGAAAAGAGTATAAAAAAGTTTTATTTACAAGAAATTAAAGGAGTTATAGTGGGAGTAGACCAATTATGCTCTGATATCTTCAAAATCCAGTATCCAGTAATGTGATTGAAGCATATTCAGGTAGAATTTCATCTCAATAACGTAATTTACAAAAGTTTAATGGTTGTTATAATGATACTCGGAAGTTTACTTTATTTGGTATCTATTGCCAACTATGCGAGCTATATGGGAGCTATTGCCAAATGTGGACTGACAACTACAAAATCCAGTAGTATAATTGCAATATGATCGATATTAGTATAATTTCTGGATTAAAATTACTGATCGGTATAAAATTTTGGTGTAATATCGATATTTATTACATTTTTTTTTTTTGGTTTACTTGGGTTTCGGAATTGGTGCTTATATGGTATCTATGACCAATTATAGACCGAACTTTATAAAATTTGGCACAGAGAATTTTATATATATATGAGGGTATATCGAATATGTCGAATTTCAGCCGGTATATTTAAGACAGATTAAGTAATTAAATTTTTTTAAGTAATTTCCGGAAGTGGACAAAAAACACAAAATAGGCACAAAATCCCACAGTTTAATTTTACCATATATATACAAAATCTGTGAACATTTTGGATCATTATTTATAACAGATTTATAGAGGTTGGGGGGTTGACGGGGGTCTATAGTCGAACATGGACAGAACTGAAGCAATATGGTTTTGTAATTTAATTTTATATGAAACTTATTTTTGCTGAATTTTATATTGATATTGGAATTTTAGTCATATTTTAGAAAGAAATTTGTACGGGGGCTATGGGAAATCATGGATCGATTCTTACTATTTTCAACATATTTTGCTCTTTTATCACAAAATGAAATTGCATGGCTTTATCTACAAAAAACAATATACAAATTAGCAAAAAAATATGTCAGATTCTGATTGATAACTCCGTTTCTACTAGACCAATTTTACTGATTTTCAAAACCAAATTTCTTAGGAGAATTTTAAATGGGTTTTCTTAAACTTTGCTGATTTTGACAGACAGACGCACATAGCTCAATGGACTTAGAATCCCATAAGGATCTATAATATTTATACTTTTGTTGAGTCGCAGGTGAATATTTTTCCATGTAACACACGGAATGATAAACTTATATACATACATACATATCTACCCTCATTCCCAACTTGTGGTGGTGGAGGGTATATAAAAAAAACACATTCCTTTTAAATATTTAATTATACGAAACGAAATGAAATGTAAAGAAAATATTTTACAATTCAGACAATAAAATATCGACAAAGATAATGAACAGATTGATTGACTGGTTGAGTGACTGAGTGAATGTCTGTGATTGCGATTTGATGTTTGTGTCTTCCTGCCTCAAACAAAACGCGTGTATGTATCTATGTATTTATGCAAGTATGGGGGGATTTGATTGTGAGTGGTTTCATAATTTGAAAGCATTTAACATTAAATCAATGATGACTGTTGTTGTGGTATGTACAGTGGTAGTTAATCGTTTGTACGCAGCATGTTTTCTTTTAATTTTAAAGCAGTTATGAGAATATATCCAATATATTTTTGTACAGCTCAATTTTACTACATCATACGCATTTTTTAATTTATTAAATATATAGAATGAGTTAATTGCAAAATTTATTCTTTCTTTATGACTTATTACTACTTATTATATTTATATTTCTTTAATGAGTTTTGGTGCATTTGAATATGAATTTTTGAGCAGCATTTCTCAATAATATTTCTCAGATTTGAATTGAAGCTAAGAGGGCGAAATTTTGCTTAACGCCGTAAAAGTGAACCAGTTTTCCACCGATTCATTACTTGAAATGGATACATAATGATAACACGAAGCATAAGAGATTGCGTGTGAAGCCCGGACAACCGGCAAAGTCGACACAAGAAGAAGACATATATCCATGGCACTTGGTGATGCTCTTGATTTAGTCGGACTAAAAGGATCGTAGCTATTATGAGCTACTGAAATCTTCCAGACCAACACAGGCAACATGTACTGAATGTAATTGAGTCGTTTGCATTGGGCAAAAAACAGTCCCAGAACTGCGTGACAAAAAAAACTTACTATTCCATTAGGAAAACGCTCGGTCACATGTTGCAAAGAGTGTTAAAAAGAATTTGGAAAGAAGTTGTTGGATAGTTTTGCTTAATCCGCCTTGTAGTCCCGACTTTGCCTTGTCTGACTTCAGAACAGGGTATCCGAAATTGCTTGATTCATTCTTGGCCTTAACAGTTCAGCAATGCTTTATATAACATTACATTCTACAAATCTTTTAAAATAAAAGTTAAAAATCCCGCACTTTAAGTTATACGCCCATTATATTAACAAAAATAAACTAATTATAGTAATTTTATATAAATGTTTTCTGTGCGTGCAAACGAGTGTCAATCATTATTTGGTTGCGTTTATTAGCAATATATTCACCAAAATTGTTGTTATGTGCCGTGTAGTTGAATTTATGTTTGATATTTCTTTCATTAGTATTTGTTTCTACTTATTGCTATCACTTGTTTGGATTTTAAATTGAATATATCGTCACCTAAAATGCCCAAAGACGTAACACTCATTATCATAATTTTACAGGAGAAGCAAAAAACATTATAAAATGTTATAAAATGGAAACTGTTTAATTGAAAATCGCGATTTCTTCACATCTTGTCTTAATATATAATATATGTATATAGACGAAAAACTTATTTCTGAAAACGTTTAAATGATGTTACGTCTTTTTCCATTTCTTAAATAAAATCGTTAGTTTGGAACGTAGAAGCTTAAAATTTTTAGGAGCATTTTATTTTAGCCTTGTGTTCCAGATTCAATCAAAAAACGAATTTTGATTTTTTGGGGGTTACGTCTTTGGGCATTTCGGGTGACGATATACAAAAAATATATGAATTTATAAAAGATACTTATGAAGAAACTAGTGAAATTCATGATAAAGAAACAAATATATTTTTTATATACATAAACATTAATATAACATGTACTTCGATAGGGTGATCCATTTATTGTTTGATAATTCATAATTTAAAGGCTTCAACGTCTAACGGTAGCAATGCAATAACTTATAATTAAAGGACTTAAATTCCCCACAATTGTTCTATTTACAGCTAAAATCAATAAATTAGAATCTCAAATATAATGGTCTAAAATATATAAATTTGCTTTACAGATATTCGATCAGCTGTATTTTATTTTTTATTTTTATCAAAAAATTCATTTATTTTGGTTCACTCTAATACACATACATACTGTGTTGATATTATGCACGAATGAATACGTATTTGAATAAATGAAAACTCGTTTATCTGTAGCAAAGAACGAAAAAAATCAAGTAATACAAATAAAATCAATCAAGTGAACCGACACATATTACACATTCAATATCCAATACAACGAGAAATATAATTCACACACAAACACAAAAAATACTCATAAAACTATTTACGTATAAGTTTAAATATAAACAAAATGTATGTTCATTAGGGAGACCTTTATAATACACTTTTTGGATATTCCATACTCCCATACTCTAAAATTGCATTAAACCAAGAAATTCACAATGAAAATATGTAAATGTTAAAATAATTTCTAATACTTACATTAGCGCAATTCACAATCTTGTGCAAATGGTATTGCATCATTGCATTTGCAAAAAGGTTTAGCATATTTTTGCTCTACACTAACAAAATACACAGCAAGAGCAAATGTATGTTAAACCGTTTTGCAAATGCAATGATGCAATACCATTTGCACAAGATTGTGAATTGCGCTATTAATTTTAACCATTTCATTATATGTGTAAAACTCGATATGCAGCTTTGAAATTTAATTTTACAATATTTATAGGTTTAAAATTTATATAATTTTTGTTTTCGCGTTAATATAGTTAAGAAAATACATTAGACCCAAAACTTGAAACTTCAAATAAGGGCCTGCTTAATGTACATACTTTAACACCATACACAATGCTATAAACTATATACAGTGGCTCCGAGCTTATTTTATGCAGTTCATTTTTTGTTTGTTTCCAAAGTTCTATAAAAATAAAATTAACAGGAACTTAGAAAAGAAATTGGTGTCATTTAAAAGAAAAAATGTTATAGTATACATTTTAATATATGTATTAAAACTAAAGGTATGGTCACACTTCACAAATCTTTGCTAAAAAGGAGGTAACCACTAAACAAAATTTATTTGAACTCCTTTATTTATGAAAGAACACAAGAAATATTTAGTTTTTTTTTTTTATTTGATGATTTTTGATCTTGCAAAACTCTTGTAAGAGTAAACAACGTCAAACAAATTTGTGCTAAAACAAGTGGTTACCCTTTTTTGAGTAAATATTTGCCAAGTGTGACCTTAAAAATCAAAAATATTTTCGTTTTTCACGACACAGCTAATTTTATGCGGGTTTCGAAAACTTGAAATTAAAACAGACAATTACACAGTTAATATTTGGTGTGATAGTCTTTATTATCTGCAACAGATTTAAGGCACATTGCCAGAGATGCGACCAGTTGTGGGTATACTCGGCGAAATATTTTACCATTCCGTCAGAAGCGCTTTCTTTAAATCGTTTTTGTTAGAGATTTTGGGATTCCTTCAGCTGATTTCTAAAATTGACCATACATTTCGATAACATTAAGAACTGGTGACTGTGTTGGCAGTGTCACAATACCCGAGTTGTTCTTTAGATCGTTATCCTGGTAAAATAAAAAATCTGATATTATAACCAGGTTCTCTGCGCTTCCTAACAAGATTGTTTCAACAAATGTTAATTTCCCTGTACCAGTACCACCACCAAACTTCACTGTTGCCTTTTACTTTTCTTTGTTGTATTTATTTTTACCGAAACATACGATGAACGAATTCCAAAATGCAGATTCTTTGCAGACATGTTCTTTGGCGAAATGTAGCCTGCACAGTCTGTTTTTCGGGTTTATAAACGGATTGTTGCGTGCAACTCGGCCACTAAAATCATGTTGGCGCAAGACACGAGGAACAGTTAAACGCAACATTGTTTGCCCAGGTCAGCTTCAACTTTGGAGGCCAGTTGTGAAGCTGATAGCTTTGGATTTTTCCTTATTTTGCTTAAAATGTGTTGCTCATCGTGATTAAAACATTTATATCGTGCCTTTCTGCCTATGTAATGAAACTGATTTTCATGAATAAAGCGCTTATTCATTTTTTGGACTGTGAAAGCTCTAATGTTGACTATTTCCGCTATTTTTCTCTGTGTGTGGCTATTTTGGAAATGGATTAAAACCAATTTTCGTTGTTCTATCATTGTAAGCGGACTTAAACTTAAGGGGATTTAAACTATATCAAAATGACACTAGACTTTACAAAATCGGACTCACAATTCAACAGAACGCTGCATTAAACTATTGGTATAGTAGAATATGACTGCATAAAATAAGCTGTGACGTGAATAAAACGAGCATTTTTTTAGTTTCATTATATTACAATAAGTGTGCTTTTTTATTGTTAGACTATAACTATATTTTCGTTTTTAATGACACCAATTTTGTTTTTAAGTTCCTATTAGATTTCTTTTCATGTAGCTTTGAAAACAAAAAATGTCCTGCATAAAATAAGCTGTGAGCCACTTTATAAATACTACAGCTGTTGACAACTAATTGGAAATGCTCTTTTTATTTTACAGCTTGATGAGAAAATTAAAAAAAAATGTAATTTACTTTTTCTTTTTATTAAGAAAAGCAATGCGTTTTGTTAATGTATTTTTCTAATTGCCTTCTTGAGGATGTAATGAAGCAAACAGATTTTGCTACATAATATTGATTAAAATTTTAAAAGAATTGTTATGGTTTCTAATATTTAGGTGTCAAATTGAAAAAAATTAATTTATATATTTTTTTCTTTAGTAACTTTTATTCCTTTGTTAAATTTTTAATATTTAAAAAAAAAAATATGATAAATGATAATGATAAATGGAAAAATGTTTAAAACTAAAATGTTTTGGACATTCCAATTAGTTGTCAACGGCTGTACATACATATTAAAAAAGATTTACAAGCAGATAATATTCTATATATGTATGTAGTACTCAACCCAGCAAAATATATACAAGGAAAGCTATTTAGGGTTTTTTACTAACCAGTTCTTAAGGGATGTGCTGCTGGGGCTACAACAATTTTTGATCTTATGTATAATACTTTGAAATTACAAAAGTTGCAAATCTTAATCAAATGGAAATTCTATTAGGGTTTTTGAAAGTAATACTACTTTGTAACAATCTATACGGAAATTTAAAACCTTTAAACGTTATACAATTTTGCTTTACTTTTCAGAAAAAGTAGAAAATGAGGGATACAACGTTACCATAGGTATCCAAATAACTGAACCATGTACAAGGAAGGATCTAACTATGACTTTATAAATCCATTATTTTAATTCATTGGTTTTCCCAACAAGTTTCTTACATAAGTAAAGTAACATAAATTTTCCTTGTGCTTTTGTTTGAGCTTAGATCCAATTTTGATGTTGTTTGATAGCATCATTTCCAAAGCTTTTCCTCCATGTTGGGTAGTTAAAGTTAGATACTATGTATTAATTTGATTTTATTGCTTACTCACTAACGTATTTATTTACAGAAAATTTTCTAATTCACTTAAATTTATTGCTGGGTAAGTATATCTACATGCAGTTTGTTCTGTACTATATACACAAATTTATATATTTATATATTTATATATATCTGTTCATTTAAATTTCCATACTTTATGCAAGAAACCTCCGCAACCCCACCAAACAGCAAACAGTAGAAACACACAAATAGTTAATGGCAAATGAAGCAGATGAATTGTATTTCAAATATATTGATAGGAAATGGGAACCAGCATTTAAATTTGATTTGAAAATATTGATAAACTATTATACCAACTATGGTGCTTGTATTGGGAAAGAAAACGAAGTACACTTTGGAATTTAATCAAATTTAATTAAAAACGAAACAGGTGCCACATGGACAACAACAAAATTAAAAGAGATAAAATTTAATTAAAAAACAATCGAAATTGTAAAAAAGGATTGCTTTAGGAGAGAAAGCTAAATGTGAATAAAAAATATTCACATTACAATAGTAATGTAGCATATAGATTTTTTTTATATGCATAGGAATAATAATTAAATTCTGAAATATTATGGTTTATGTTTTAATGAAGAATTCTTATAAATTAAATAAAATATTAAAACTAGGTCAACAAAAACTTGAGTTTACCGATCAGCTTACTTTTCAGTGACTACTTCATACTATCTGCATTACTTAGAGTTAGTTTATTAAGGCCCAACATATTATGTAAAGATATACACCGTGTTGCATAACTATAATTACACTTGATGTTTGCTATTTTTGGTAAAGTAACAAACAGTTTTCTATAACGTGTACAATTTGTTAGAAGTGTGGTTAATGATATCTTTTTATCCAAGACGTGTAAGACCACTTCAATTATTTAAGAGAGAAAGTAATTGAGCATTTATATTTCGTTAGTGTTTCATAACTATAATTACATTTTATTATAAACAATGAAGATATACTAGAAAATAATGCTTTTTTCAACAATTTGCTATAAAATGCCGCGTGGTTCATACCTTAATGATTTTGAAATACGTCAAATTTCAGACTTTATAAAAAGAAGCTTAAGTTTTCAAGCAATTGCAAAAAATTAAACGGTCACATTTTTGTATTTAGTAACAAATTTTGCACATAATCCGAATTATTTTGGTAAAAATAAAAGTGGGGGCGACAATCGCAGAATTTTAAACTGTGCCAGCAAGATTACTTCTCAGATTATTATTACTGAATGTTACCTCCCAGTGTCCAAATCAACCATAAAATCTCAAATTTTGGTTGGTTACTCGACAATAGCTGCATGGCTATTACACGACCACAAAATTGCTAGACTTAAATTCTCTAAAATAAACCTGCAAACTAACTGGAAACAGGTAAGCCGTTAAACTTTACTAACAGTTGCACTATTTAACAAGTAAAAAAGTATGGTCGGTCGGAAATGGTCTGTGTAAGAGCTCTGACCTATTATGGACCGATCATCTAAAAATGTAGTGGCATGACTTCTGTGCATATACCTAACTATTTTTTGTGTTAAATTTTATTTCGATATAAACACTTATAAAAGGTTTATAGATGTTAAAGTGATTTTCGAAGAGGATCTTATATGGGAGCTATGACTAATTATAAACCGATCGATTAATTGTCATGATTCCTGTATATATGAAACTTATTTGCGTTTAATTTTATTTTTAACATTATTAAGAGATTTATGGTTGTGATTTTAAAAAGTGGGCCTGATGGTAGTTATGACTAATTATGAACCGATCATCACAAAATTGAGCCAAATGATTTGTATATATGTATATATGAAACGGACTTATGTTAAATATGACTTGGATATCGACATTTTTAAGAGAGTTATACTCTTTAAAAAGATTTTCGGCAGTGGCCCTTATATGGACTCAGTTATTGACCGATCTGTTGATGATATTAGGCTTCATGTACAACTTATTTCTGGAGACATTTTTTAGAATACGTGCATAAATCAAACATTTATGACCGATAAACCCCTATTATGGAAGGATATTTGTATGGGGGCTAGATGAAATAATGGATTGTTTTCAACCATTTTCAATCCCAAGTGTCCTTGGGCCAAAAAATATCATGTACCAAATTTAATGAAAACATCCTCAAAATTGTCACTTGTACTCTGCGCAAAAGATTTAAATGGACAGCCAGCCAGACAGACGAAAAGAAGAAGGGACTTCTGAGTCGATAGGTATACTAATATTTTTGGGCGTTACCCCACTATGGTGGTAATAAAGAATAATTTTTTGAAAATACCATTTTTGGAAAATAGTAATGAAAAACAATTAATTTTTTAAGAAGACAACGCACCTATTCATGTTAGTCGTCAAACAAAGGGACTGTACATGAATGGCCCGCCCGTATGTTCTCCAGAATCTCGTTGAGAACATTTGTCCGTTGAATTTATGCTGAAAACCGCAAACATGAAATCATATAAAACCTAAAAGAAGCTGTTATAGATACTTGGAGATCTATATCTGAATAAAGCTGATGAATAGTGTGACTGATCGAAATTTTGAGTTGGAAAAAGGAGGCCAAAAACATTATTAAAGTCTAAATTTCAGTGCATTAATTTATGAAACACTAATTAATGTCTTTATACAAAAGTAATGTAATATTTGTTGTTTTGTTTGTTTCATTTACATGCAGGTTAAACTGTTTTACCTTTTCTTTAACTTACAAAATTAAGAAAGGTTTTATGTATTTATAGTTAAGCAACGCAGTGTATAAGTACTTGTTTATAAAAATGTGACACAATTCATGATAAAATACATTCAAACTGCGAGCTATTAGAAATTTTGCCCAGAAGGAGATCTTACAAAATATGTATGACACAATTAAATGCTACTTAATTCAATTTTATTTCAAGTAACCATAATCTCGAATTCTGTAACAAATACGACTGATATAGCTAAAAAGTTCATTGAACTTTTGGTAAGTAAATTTCAGCATATAAATTGTTTCTTATTACAAAAATCTAAAAACTATTATCGAAATCTAACAATATTTTTGTGATTTGTGTAAAATTAAATAGACCCAATGTTAGTTCTTAGACGCTGTCTAGCTCATTACTATAATGAAACATAACATAAGAAAAAAATTAATTAAATTCGCATACAAAATATTCTTTATACATACAATAATTATTTGTGCGCATTTTCTTACAAAAAAATTGTGTCCTTTAGTTGTTATTATTATTTGTTTTTCGTCTCCCTTTTGTATTTTTGCAAATTAATTTTGTTTCAATGTTTGCTCTTAGCCCATCTAAAACTGGTACTCTCTGCATACATATGTACATACTTTCGTTCATTAGTATTGACTGTTTTTAGTTGATTGTATAACTAATGAGAGTAGTAAATTAGTCTGTTCTAATTAATATTAACAACGGGCAGCCTTCCTTTCTGCTATATACATATATTTCACTTGAACTAAACATATTTGAAACTAATAGACAACTAAACAAATATATTTTCATCACTTCAATTTCGTGTGTGTTTGATTGTGAATTTGACAAGAATATTTTATCCAGCAGTTCTGGGAAACTTTGCCAAACTACGTTATCAGTGCCAATAGCTGGCCCAAACTAGTCAACGCATGGCCATTCACATACCAGTTACCTTACTTCATAATTAGTTAATTAGCTTTGTGGCTATATAACTAGTTATTTTAACATGTACGTGTCATTCGAGGAAGCTAATTAACGCTAAATGACAGCTAATAGTACTTAACAAGAACAAAATCGTAAAAAAAAAAAATTATTTTCAGTCACTTTTAAGAAATCGAGTTGACGAAATAATACTATTGTACTGTGGTTCCATATTTAGAAACATCTGGACGAAATTACTTTTTTTTTATGGATTTGTTGATTAAAATTATGTACATATAAAAAGCTCTGTAAAATATTTGTTTACTGACAAAATTTGGAACGCAATATTATAATTGAGAGGCATAAAAGTAAAGGCTGAAATCTCTACTTTTTTAGTTTCTAAATGCAACTTTATTTTTGGCAATACGGTTTTTGGCAGTTCAGCTATTTCCGTGCAACATGTTGCAGTTTGGTCTTTGATTTAAACATGAATCGACTTACAAAATTTTATTCTCAAAAGTCATCCTTGGTTAAGAAATTGGATCGTGGCATTTTTCCATTTTATTCTCAGTTTGGGCGTCCGGATTCGGAATCTTGAGACTAAATTTCGCACAAAATTTACATTATTGGACATTAAAACACTAATACGCGTCGGTCAGTGTTGTTGATGACCATGAATTATGGATTCGGGACCGTTCGCAAGCAATTGGACCTCTGTTACTCCACTACGTGTAAATTTTTGTTTAAGAATTTGGGTGTAAAACCTTTTACAATAAAGCTATTGTAAGAATTAAAGCCAAATGGGCACTGGCAAAGCTGGCTGAAGATCCAGCTTTTTATCCGAAAATTGTGTTCAGCGACACAGCTCATTTCTAGTTGATTGGATACGTAAAAAGGCTAAATTGTCGTATAGGGTGTGAAGAGCAGCCAGAAGCATTGCCAACACTGCCAATAATTGACAGCATAGATCATAAGATGTTTCGCCTTCAGACTTTTTTTTGTGGGGCAATGTTAAAGGTCATATCTATAGAGACAAGCCCGCAACTGTTGACGCACTGGAAGCTAATATTGAAGAATTTAATCGTGAGATACAGGCCGAAATGTTGGAGAGAGTATGCCAAAAATATGACATTTATTTGAATTCAACATTTACATGAATTGAATACATATGGGGCTCGGGTATACTTTCCATAGACCTTCAAGGAGTAATTTCCAGAAGACAAATGTTTACTTTATACAACCCTGGTAATCTAGCATGAAGTCAATTGACACCTTAGTGTATCTAAGTTAATCACTGTGTCACATTAAACCTTTTTATTTATACTGTACTTTGAAAATAAGTTATTTTGCTCACACGAAGTAATCTATTGAAGAGTCAATTTGAACAGAGTATTTTTTTTTTTGTAATCTAGTGTTTAGTCTTTGTAATATAAGTATGTAAGGTCAATTGGTGAACCTGAAATCACTAGATGAGGAGATATACTCAGAATTGCTGGGGATATGTCTGTGTTTTTAAGAATCTTTGTACTTTATGTATGGCAGGTTCTGTCTGCATGTGTTTTGCCAATAAAGAGATTGTATTGGTTACTTAAAAAAGACGTTGTGTATACAATGACGTTATAGACATGAATTTTGTTATATTAAAATAAATAAACATATATGGTGTTATGGAACACATCTATGGAGAACGGCATCAGCTTCAAATATAGACATAATTCAAAGACGCCAAAACAAAGTACTACGAATGATCACAATTGCCCCCCTGGTATATAAAACAAGCAAATATTCAATAAAGACCTAAACGTGCCTTGCGTAGCTTGCAGTACACCCAAACCCATTAGCCCGCAACATATTAAATAATAGTATCTATATTCGACTAAGAAGAAGGGATACAGCGAATCAGAGCCGAATACAAGAAGGAAGAATGCCTACTTAATACATAAAATCAACAATGGTCAAACAATTTTCCTCCGGCACTGGCTGAACTAAATAATTAGTTATTTCGTTTTTAATGAAGATACAATCAATAAATAGAAAACAAAAAATATTAAAATAAATAATGCTCATTTGGTTAAATGCATTAAACACTTACTTGTAAAGGATGTCATAAACAATGTACACCAATACCCCGGTTTTGGGTTTAAATCTGTAATTTTTTTTTAAAATTTTGCAAAATCTGCAACATCATTAGATGCTAAAACGATGACCCGTACAAGAATGGAAATGGAGTTCTTGCTCCATTTGTATCCGTAGAACCTATTTCCGATCTTTACATAGTTTGCTACAGAAAATCTTAATTCACTTTGCGTCGTTTTTTTTTTTATTGGTGTATTGTGTTATTTTTAAATTTATTTTTGAAATGGTTACCAGAGATTTTTATGGGTTTCGGGAATTTACGGGATTTCAAGCAATTTTTGAAGAATCAAGTCATTTATCAATCTGAGGGTTGTGAGTTGGTTCTCGACAGAGACTCTGGGTGTGTTTGTTAAAAAAAAACGAAATTTCAGCAAGTAAGAAAGTATGAACCAAATATTTATGACCAATTTCAATGACCTTCGTTATTGGACAGAAAAGTATACCAAAATATGATCGAAATATCTCTAAAAATGCAAGCTACATTTGCGCACTAGGTTTACAAGGAGAACCAGTCAGGCAGACGAACAGACGTGTTGGTAAAAAAAAAACACAAGTTACAAAACGCAATTAATATTACAAAAACATTTTTTTTTTATCTTTTTACGTATTTTTTTATTGCCTTTTATTGGGAAAACTAGTCCGGGAAATCCCAAACTATATTTTCAGGGTTTAACAATAAATAATAAATGATCCTTTAACAGCTATTACGCTTTATATTGAAAACAATTAAAAACTCATCATATTTCTAATTTTTACAAACAAATAAATAAATGAACAAAGTAAATAATGTGTTGTGAAAGCAAAATAAAATAATTATTAAGTAATTTATGTGCTGACGTCTATTTATTTCTAAAAAAAGAAAGAAAAAAAACAATAAAACCATATTTAGTTCATTAATTATACTAGTAAGAACGGTCTCATCATCTGATATCATTTATTAAAATGAAAACAAAGCAAAAATATGTAGATTAAATTAAATACTAAAAACAACGAAAATATAAATTAAATAAAAATTCTAGAAAAAACAACAAATATATTCAAAAGTATCATCGTTATCATTAAATATCAAATTTCTATTAATGCTATGACGTCAAATTGTTCAAATCAACCTCCGTTCAATTTTAGTTGAATTGAAAGAAAAAAAAAGTAGAAGAAATAAGAGAGATGAGTATATTTATTGCAATTTGTTTGCGGCTATTGTTATTTTATATTTCATATTTCATGTTTATAGTTTTTTTTTTTTTTTATTTTATTTTGATTTGATTTTGTTGTGTATTTTGCATAGTCATATAAATGAAATGTGGTGTATTAAATAAATTAATATTGATTTATTTATATATATTTTTATTTCAACAAACCGCAATATAACAACAGCAAGTAACAACCAATAAGAGCTAATTATGCGCTACACGTCAGAAATAAATAAATGCAAATATTAAAATATCACAAAACGTATTAATTCGAAATTCGTATATTTTTTTTTTTAATGAAATTTAAAGCAAACTTAATTTAAAAGTAATAGTATACAATTTGATCTCATACTATAGTTCAATTAACAACTGTTATTGTATGTTGTACATTGTATAACACAACTATCTGATTGTGAACATAATTTTGAGCATGTTTTTATGTTAATCCTTCAAAATGCCATAAGCCTCCATTGGACGGATGTAGAATGGAAAAGAGTATTATTGTCGGACGAAACAAAAATTAATGGAGTGTCTCCAGATGGAATAAAATGTGTTCTCCGGTTAAAGTTGAAAGAATTTAATTTAAAGTACATCCGCGTCACTTTAAGGCAAATGGTGTTGGGCCGCTGCACAAAATTAATATGGATACGTTTCAGTATACAAGAATTCATAGCGATACACTAATGCCTCATGCTGATGAGAACATGCCAGTAATATGGATATTTCAACTAGATAACGATCCCAATCAAGCAATTGTTTTTTACAATTCGTTTACTGTCCTGATCTCAACTCGATCAAAAACTTATGGCAAGTAAAAATAAGCAATTTTAATGCCGAAACAAAGAAAGCTTGGGAAGCCATTCCAAGTAGTGTATGTAAACATTTGTTGACCTGAATGACTTGCAGATGTCAAGCTGTAATCGATAACAATGGGATTGCAACAAAATATTGATTTATTTTTAAATACATAAATACTTTTTTTTTTCGTAAAATTGATGGTATGTCCTTATTTATATGCACGACTGATATCGATCTGATTTGAAAATATGACTCACACATTCATAAATAATAATTAATTTGACACAATATGCTGTTATTTTCTAGAAGTAAGAGTTAAATTGATTAAACTACGACAAATTTTAAGAATATCACCTTTTGTATTATTTGCTTCAAGCTCACATGTCCTTAATTAGTTGGACGTAGCTGTATGTGTGTAATAAGTTTTTAATTGATAATTTGGTTTTAATTGAAAGAAACGCGAAAGGTTTAACAAGTCTTTTTTTCTTGATTTTTCTCTGGCTTTATCTTGTTAAAAGTCATATATCCTTCTCTTAAAATAGCATTTAATGACGTTCAAACCAAGCCCATGTTGTATATTTGACTACTACTGGAGATATTAGAAGTCAAAGATTAGAAATATCTGTCGATTATTATATGACCTACTGTAGTTATTTTTAGAAAACAAATTTGTTACATATAATTTTTAGTTATTACTAATAGTTATCGAGTTATAGGCCTTTGACATCTAATATCTGGAGTATTATACTTATTTCAAAACATATTTTATTATCCTTCACTTGCAATTTGGAAAATTTTTGTGTCTTATTTTAGTCGCCCAGAAGGGAACTTCTCAATACTTATTAAAATTATTTAACTTGTTTGAATACTTTTTATTAACAAATTAAAAATTTTATTAAAAATTATAATGGTTAATGGGTGCTGCAGCTTAATTAGTTAGCGCATTTGATTTTTAAGCATGAGTTGGTATTTGTAGCCCGGGTTCGATTCCCAGCCGCTGCCACTCGAACAACATCAGTTTCTGATAATTATTAGTTTTCTATCCTATCATATCTAATATTTATTACAGCGGCCTCCTTCGGTGGTATATCATTGAAACGTCATCGAAGTAAATAATTAAATAAAGGCTATAAAATCAAGCTTTAAAAATAATGCGCCTACTCACCGCCAGAGGCGCTGCAATGCTGCACTAAAACAAACATAATGCGCAATTGCAGAGTTGTGATATACAGCTTTCTTCTACTTTCACCACATTTACTTCTTCAATCTAACCCCTTTCCAAAGAAAGTAACGCAATTATATATAGGCATATTGATTGCCTGAGTTTTACTTCTCTTTATAAAAAAAAATAATAATAAATTTATGTTAAAGTTAAATGGTGTTTTGAAATATTATAATGTCTTTTTACATTACTGTTTTCTATTTATTTAATTTTGTTAAAAACACGTCTGGACATGACATCAAAAATAAAGATTTTTGCAAAAATACATAAACCAGCTGGAGCGCAAACATAACATTGATGGCGGCAATTTTGACAGATCTTTAACAATTAATTATTAAAACAGATATAAAATTAGAGTTTTTATTTAAATGTCATTAAATATTTGATGGTGTTATATATATATATATATATATGAAGATTGTGGGCAACAATTATTGAGTGGTTTAAATTTTAATGTTCATGTTTAACTGCTTTTAGAAAAAGAATAGCGTAGAATTAATTTGCATTAGCAATCTTAATTAACTTGTGAATTATCCTCATTCTAATGTGTATTATGTTTAACATAAATGCACAAAATCAGAGCTAATTTATACAATTTCAATATGACAACTCAATCGACAATCTGTTTGTAAATTATTTACAACTAAATAAATCAAAATGGTTTAAGCAAAGGTAAATTATTTAGACTTTTTCCTGTGGGGATATGTAAAGTCTAAAGTTTATGTGGACAAACCCGCTTCGATTTGGGCCTTGGAGGAAAACATCACGTGTGTCATTCGCCAGTTACCAGTCGAAATGCTTGAACAAGTAATCGAAAATTGGACTCAACGGATAGACCATTTGCGACATGGCAACGGCCGACATTTCTTCATAATCTTCAAAAAATAAATGCCAAAAAATGTTCTTTCAAATGACAATAAACATTCCCCATTAAATTTGAATGTTCTGTATTTTTTTTTTCTTTAAAAAAGTAGGGAACCTCGAAATGGATCACACTTTATTAAACTAAAGGTTTGTTTTAAAAAATACGCTTGTTGTCACGGCTCAAACGAGGTTTTATGCATTGCTATGCCAACTCAAACACCTTGTCATGTTCTGTCATTGCCATGCAACCAAAGTAGCTAAACTATTGCTTGGTTCATTCCTCTCTGGCGTTTTGGCAAAACAATATTTGAAAGTACTTTAAACGTGTTTCCAAATTTTTATTTCTCATGACAACGACAAATTTATTTTCGATATGGAGACTCAAATTTGGTAAAACGACAATGGTTTGGCTAGCAATTTGCAGTTTTATAACCTTTTTAAATATGGCTTAAGATATTTATAAAATATAATAGCTGCATGTCATTATTCATAAGCTGCAATGGATTGGTAACTAAGATATCAGGTCGAACCCAGCTTTGGCCAATTGCACAATATTGGGCTGTTGTTAACTCTCTTGTAGGAGACAATATCCCTCACAATAAACCACCACATATAACCTACGCAAATATATATACAAGTATAGTTATATATGTATATTGAAAACTGAAGTTTTTTCTCCCTAAATGCGTTTGAGAGACTTTAACATAGTCAAGTTTCCTTTTTAGTTGATTTTATATTCATTTGTAAGTTGTTTTTAAGTATATTTTGAACTATTTTCTAGGCAATGTAAAAATTTCTATTGTTAAAAATATGATACAATTAACTTATGTTGTGTTCGGCATGACAATGCTTGAAAAGTACTGCAAGACTTGACAATGTTTGGTGTGACACTTGTCGCCGTTTTAAACAATTCCGCATTAAAGGGGCTTTACAAGATGAAATGTACATCTCCCGTATGTTAACATTGAATTGATATATGCAAACAATCACAGACAATTATTCTTCTGTAAAGTTTGAGGCTTAATATTTAATAAAAAGTTCAAAGACTTTTGAAAAACCAGGTGAAAGTGGTATGTGAAGCTTAAGTCAGCTTAAAAAACATGCATTCCATTTTTCAAAAGATCACATTTGCAGGTCATGATTAAAGCTGTGACCGACTTGAAGTGCAATCGAAATTGTACATACAATTGCATTAGCTGCCAAGGAAGTTATTTTTTTTATTGGAACAATATTTTACATAACTAATAAATGTTAAAGAAAACTTAAATATCCGTTTACGTAGGTAAATGTAATAAAGAATTTCACCGCATCAAATATCTAATATTATCTTAATAAACAATTTTATACATCCCATAGTTCACTACTTACTTGTGTTTATAGACCCTCAAATTAAAACCAAATGATTTCGTTTTACACAAAAACAGTTCAAATTTTCAAACATTTTTAAAAACTCACCTGTAACGAGAAGAATGAAAAAAAATCGTTAAAAACTCAATAATGAAAATGATATCATACATCAATAAATTATTTGCAATATTAAAAATTGAAACAGAAGCCAAATAGCCACAAATATTCTAAATGAAAAACCAGAAAAAAAATTACTCAAATTAATAAACAAAAATTGTGGTAATAAATCAAGAAATGTGTCACACACTGACTGAGTGTATGGGTTACTCAGTCGAATTCAATTTGCAATATAATATAATACAATTTTTTTTTGCTGCAAAATTAAAAAAAAAAGTTAAAAATTTCATAGCATAGAATTAAACAAGTCGTTTGTCAGTTTATGATTTGAACGCGACAAAGTGTTAAAAGTGAATGTGTTTTTCAATTGACTGCTTGAAATAAATTGTGCAAATAATCAAATAATTACAAATTCATTGATTCATTTATTCATTCATTGGTTTTCATTTGTATGGCAAGCCGCAAAGACCGACAGACGCAACGATTTGCAGACAACAAACAATCAATAATACGATAAATCATAGATAAAATACTGAGATAATAAATTGCAATTGTCTATAATTACAACATAACATATAACTCAATATTTTGATAATAAGTGAAAATTGAAGCTGAGTTCATTTAATTAAATACAAATAACTAAGGGTGTTATATTCGGATATGCCGAGTTTTTAAATATTTAAACTTCCAAAATAGTATTTGTGTAAAAGATCCAGAAAAGTAAAATTGTTTTTATCTGCTTTTTGGCATACACAAATACAAAATATCTTCACTTAACATAATTCAATGCTTTTTTAGAATTTTTAATAATAGAATATGAAAGAGATCTAATGACAGATTCCACATTACATCACTAATTGAAAAGGTCAGAAACATTTTAAAATTATTTGTAAACTCATCCACAAAAATTTAAATTTTACAAAAGTATGCCGAAGAAATAAAGAATAAAAAGAAAAAAATTCAAATTAATTTTGTATTGTCAAACTCGAACTCACTATTTGATGTGTCTACGGTTTTTTTATTTTCATTGCAAATTCCTATAAAAAAAGCTTTAATTGATTTTAAAGCTCAACAGCTGACAGATGAAGAATTTGTTTTGCTAAAACAAATAGTTGTCATTTTAAATCCGGTTAAAGTAACAGTGTAGGCGTTGGTCGCAGTGATATGAATCTCTGCTGATGTTTCACTTTTATTTAGGCTCAAAGAGATATCAAAAAATGATTGCATATTAAGCGATGAACTGGTAAAACCAGAAATCAAGAAAGAGGGATGATTTACTCAAAGCTTTTAAATTTTTTCGAAAAAATCTAAAATTGAAGAGTGAATTTGATAATGAAATAGAAATGTTTGCTATTAGAAATGAATTAAACAAATTTGATTGCGAAACGAATGAATGTAATTGAAATATGTATGTAAAAATACCCCACAGCAATGTCTGTAATGATATAGAGTCAAATAATAAATAAGAAATATGTATAATTATTTGTTTCGAAGGGTGAGAACTACAATCAGCATACAATACTTGCTAACAATTTTGCCCACAAGCGTTGATTGTGAACGATGTTTTTCGTCAACGTCATACATATATTAAATATTAGCAAAATTAAATCAAGACTCTCGTTACTTTAGAAGAAGCTTTTTTCTTTTACTTTTGAAGACGCTTTTTAAGGTCGAACGATAATATTGTATTGCTTTTAAATTAATGGTAAATTAAAGTCGAAATGACATACATATTATTTTTCTCTATCTAATTTTCATGGTTTATTTAATTCTGTTTATAAAATACAAAATTTGGTTTATAAACATTTAGTAAATTTACCCCCTTATTCATAAAACTTGTCAAAGGTTTATAACAGCCTTATAAAGTAAATTTTGGGATATTTGCTTTATAAGCGTGTTATAAACCCTTGATAAGTTTTTATGAATTAGACTGTTAAAATTTATAGCTATAATAGCTACTTATAAAGTAAATTTTGGGATATTTGCTTTATAAGCGTGTTATAAACCCTTGATAAGTTTTTATGAATTAGACTGTTAAAATTTATAGCTATAATAGCTACTGGTATAGTTTATTTTCAAATATATTTATATTTTCGAAATAAATAGTTTTTATTATTAATAAACTAATCTGTTTCATTAAAAAAACAAAAATCCCGAAAAGTCCCGGGAACCCGGGATTTACATTTTTAAAATCCCAAATCAAGGGATTTACAAATCCAGACCTGTTATATTGAAGATGTTCTTAATAAAATAAAGCTATTCTGAAGATTTTTTTTTAGAAAATAGTTCCATTCTTAATATAAACTGTTATACTTATGGTTTACTATAGAAAATACTAGATACTGAGAATTTCCTTTTATAGGAAATATTCTTATTTCAAACGTTTACTTTAGAAAATAGTGTTATTCAAATATTTCCATGAAAAATATTGTTCTAAATTGCTACAGAGCATACAAAATTTTCTATGAAAAATTCTATTATACTTAAGATTTTCTATATAAAATACAATTACATATGTACATATGTATATTGTAGGTTTTAGCAGAAAATCCTTTTGAGTCTAACTACTATGTCTACAATTGCCTTGATATACATTAATCTGATGTCAAGAGAAAAAATTGTTAGGTATAGTCGCAATTTATTCAAGTTTTTCATCTTTTGTCATATTAACAAAAGTCATTAAATGTAGAGACAAATATTTGCCATTGGGAAAAAGATTTTATAAAATTGTCCTGTTACATAAAATATTTAAAATTGTTTGCATGTACTACGCGTACTACGGTACTTTTGAATATGAAATAGTATCAGGAACAGATTTCCATATTTAATATAAAGTGGTACTTACGGGCTTAAGCCTAGTACTCTGCTCAAATTTGGGAAAAATGTTGAGCAACATTAATTATTTCATACGGAAAATTTGACGTATAGCCAATGTTGCCTATCACGCGAATTTACATAATTTGACGTTTTTTTTTAATTGAAAGTACGCCACATTGTTTTACTTATGTAAACAAAACATATATGTTTTGCTTTTTTGTGAATTTAAATCGAAAATAAATAAAAGCTAAAATATTAAAAAATCTGTGTTGAATCGAAATCTTTAAATAAAAATGAATAAACAAATATTACTAGCCGCTTGTGCAGCAGAACAACAAGTAATAGATATTGTTGTTGCGACAGAAGAGCTTTTGGATAAAAATGCCACGTGAAACAATTGCTACTTTAATTATTTCGCTGTGAAAAAATAATGTTGCCAGATACATTTCACATGTTTTTCACAAAATGAACAGAGTACTACTTCTGCAACATTTTTTCATGAAAATTTCATGTGAATTTTTTTAACATGTATTTTGACAGCATTCCACTTGAAATTTTGAACAGAGTACTATGCTTTAAGTAAAAAATATATAAAGAGCATTTTCGGAGCGCTTCAAAAAAGGAGTCAGAAAAGAGTCCAACTAAAAAGCATTTTCGGAGCGAAAGAAAAATTTGCTTAAACAATTATTTTTTTTTTCCATTTTTATATATTTTATTTAAATGAATTCCATTTTATTTTTATTTAATTTTTTTCCATTTCTAATTTAGTTTTTTTGTAAATGAATTCCCTTTTTGTTTAAGTAAAAACAATTTAAAAAAATGTGAACTTTTACTTTTTTGTATCGGGTTTTCCAATAGCTACTTGACAACTCTGAATTTAAATTGTGAACGCACTATTTCACTGATCATCTAATTGTTGCTTTCTTTTTTTTCAGTAAACTTAACATTTTCGTTATGGTAAAGTACACGAAGGAACAACGTTTGGAAATTATAAAAATGTACTACCGAAATTCGGAGTCGGTGACCGCAACTTTAAGAGCGTTAACTCCAATTTTCGGTCGTAATTATCGCCCTAGTAGACAAGCAATAACAAGTTTAGTGCAAAAATTTGAGTCTACATATTCATTGTGTGATGCTGTCGTGCCAGTGAGACAACGGCCTGGTCGAAGTTCCGAAAATATCGCTGCCGTTCAGGCGTCCGTAGCAAACGATTCAAATCAGTCGATTCCGCGGCGTTCTCAAGAACTGGGCATCCCCAAGACCACTTTATGGCGAATTTTGCGTAAGGATCTGGGTTTACACCCATACAAGATTAAGCTGACTCAAGAATTGAAGCCGATGGACCATTTGAGTCGACGTACGTTCTCCGATTGGGCTCTGGAGAAGATGCACCAAGATGATGAATTTCATCGCAAAATCATCTTCAGTGACGAAGCTCATTTTTGGCTCAATGGGTTCGTCAATAAGCAAAATATGCGTTATTGGTCTGCTGAAAATCCACATGTGCTTCACGAATCACCACTTCATCCACAAAAAATTACTGTTTGGTGCGCTTTGCATGCCGGCGGCGTCATTGGGCCATATTTTTTCGTCGACAATAACGATCGTCACGTTACTGTGAATGGCGATCGTTATCGCGCAATGATTAGCGATTATTTTTGGCCCGAATTGGAACACATGGACTTGGATGACATGTGGTTTCAACAAGACGGTGCCACAAGCCACACAGCACACGTTACAATCGATTTACTGAAGAGTAAGTTTGACGAGCGTGTTATCTCAAGAAATGGACCAGTCAATTGGCCGCCTCGTTCTTGCGATTTAACGCCTCTAGATTTTTTTCTTTGGGGCTACGTCAAATCATTGGTCTATGCCAACAAGCCGACAACGTTGGAAGAACTTAGAGCCAACATTGAACGCGAAATATTTATTTAAGATTGCAATGACTCTTTTCTGTACATATGTACATACATTTTTGAATAACAATATGTACAGTAAATCGCAAAACTATTTTGCCTCTTCACTTTTAATTTAATTTTTGACACAAAGGATCTTTATAATTGCTCAAAACTAACAATTGAGAAATATATAGCACATATTTCCATGAAATATTTAATAAAATTATAAGATACAATAGCGCAATTCACAATCTTGTGCAAATGATATTGCATCATTTCATTTACAAAAAGTTTTAGCATATTTTTGCTATGCATTAGATTGTGAATTGGGCTATTGTATTTTATAATTGCAAAACAAAAATAATTTTTTTTACCATCTTGTGTATGAACGAAAAACAAAGCCCTCCTAAAAAGTATTCGGCAAAATAATTTTGTGATATACTGTAGATCACAAAGTTCACACAGCTCATTGAATAATATTGTACATAGAAAAACAAAATCCATACTCATATTTACATTTAGACATATTTACATACGTATTTACGTTTTACACAACAACAAAAGCTATTACTACAGATTGAAGACAAACAAAAACGAAATAAAAAAAGTAAACAGTAATCTGTGTACTTATTCATGCAAACATACGAGTACATACATAAGTACATATCTACTTTGTAAATATTTATTATTTTTACACATTTCTCTACTCAACGTAACAAAGTTACCCTGCGTTTACACATGCAAGTACTTGCATGCGAGTGCTGTGTACGTATTATATACGAAAAACTCGAATCATTTGCAAGTAGCATTACTGTTTACACAGGACAGTGAGAGTTCATTTTCAAAATGTTGTCAAAGCGTAAACTTCTGCCGGCAGCTCCATTTGATTTGCAATTGCTTCGAAGGCCTAGCTTTTCAAATCGTTCCTCCTCCCTCCTCCCTCCTCCCACAGAAGAGGATGGGAACGATATAAATTAATTAATTTTATTATATTTTTTAAATTTAATTTTACTTCCATTTTTGGTTTGCTTGAAAAATAGAGGTGCCGAGTTGATCACATACAAATTTTTCATGAGGGAAAATTTTCATAAAAATAATTATTATGATTTTAATGATATTTATTCTCCAAAATTAAAACATTTTGTTTATCAATATTATTTGAAAGAAATTTGTTTACAGTCACTCGTAGAACAAACTAAAATTTCAATTATAAATATTATATTATCCACTTTCTATTCATTGGAAAATATACATGGCAACATTATTTTTTTATTTGACGTTTACTGGCATGAAAGTGTCAAGCATTCAGTCGTATGCAAATTTAACTGCGAGTAGCTCTGCAAGTGCGAAAAATGTGAGTGTATTAGTAAAAAAAAATGTGAGTGTATTGAGTTTTTCGAACTGTTACTCGCATGTGTAAACGAGAGATTTATTTTTGTTTTTTTTTTATTAACAAAAAGTTTTGTTTTAGTTTTTTTCCCCCCGTTACAAAATAAATCATTAAACACTTTCGCCACAGCAGGCTACATGACTGCAAATGCCGCTGGCTATTAATTCCGCTCTGTAGCCAGCTACTTAATTATTTTGAAAATGACAACGACAGCTATTTCCGAAATCTAACATTTTAATAAAAAACTATTTAGAGTGCTATAATCGGCTGTGCCGAATCTTTAATACCCTTCACCTAAACGCAATAAAAAATAAAAAAACTATAGGACTAGAAAATCTTAATTTATGTTAAATATTTTAAAATTTTATTTAATTTTGACCATTTATAATTGATGTAATTACCGATTCTTACTGTAATTTACAGAGTTTGTCTGATTTTCATAATAATCTTTAGTGTAATTTAACAATTTATAAAATTAAAAGAATATTTTTCCATATTCACAGAGTATAAAAAAGGATAAGATATAAGGTGAGACTTTTTTGTTTGAATTTGATCTCAAGAATATTATTTACAAAGGATTTGTGAGTGGCATTGTAGAAGTGGACCAATTATGGACTGATAGCTTCTAAATCCAGTATCCACAAATGTGGTTTCTACGTATTTGAGGCTTATTTTGGTTGAATTTCATCTCAATAACGTTATTTACAAGAGTTGTTTAGTCTGCTCGTGCACTTAATTCGGGAGCTATTGCCAATTATTGACTGACAGCTACAAAATCCAGTAGCATAATTGCCGTATAACCGATATTAGTATGATTTCTGGATTAAAATTACTGATCTATATAAAAGTTGGTTCGATACCGATATTTATTAGACATTTTTGTGGGTTACATTGTTTTCCGGAAATGGTTCTTATATAGCAGCTATGACAAATTATGGGCTAATCTTCTTAAATTTTGGAACAGCGATTTTTATGCATGTGAGGATATTTCACGTCGAATTTCAACATAATAACGGTATATTTAAGATATATATTAGCATTAACGTTGATTGTGAAAGTGGACCTTATATGTAGTATATAGTCAAATATGGACCGATATTCTCCAAATCTAGCAGTTTGATTTTGACATGCATGTAAATGATCCGTGTAAAATTTTGGATCGGTACCGTTATTTATAAGAGATTTATGAGTAATTAAGTGATTTTCGGAAGAGGGCTTTATATAGGGGAGACGGTTAAAAATGCACCAAAATTCACAAAATTTTGTGGGATGATTTTTGTATATATGTAAATGAATGATCGGTACCGATATTTATAAGATATTTATAAATATAAATGACTTTTTCGGATGTCGTCCTTATATGGGAGCTATAACCAATTATGGGCCGACCACAATAAAATTTAGTGCAACAATTTATTTGCCTATAGAGATTATTTATCTCAAATTTTAACCGTTTCACATTATTTATACTAGTTTTATACGTATTTAAGTGAATTTTGGAAGTGGACTTTATATGGAGTCTATGGTCAAACATAGACCGAACTAAAAAAAATTTCTTTGCACGATTTCTTTTTGTATGAAACTTATTCCTGCTGAATTTTTTTATTGATATTGCAATTTTGTAGGCATTTATGTATAATTGAGCAATATTTCGGGGGCTGTGAGAAATCATGGATCATTTCTTACTATTTTCATCACACTTTCTTCTTCTATAATAAAAACAACGTATAAAAAATTTCATGGGAATATCTGCAATATATTTAAAAAATTTAAAGAAAAATGTTTAAAAATATAAATTTTTTATGGAGGTTGTCTTACATTTTGATCCATAACTCTTCTTCTACTATACCGATTTGGCTGATTTTCAATACCAAACTGTTTTTTTTTTTGTAAACTTTGTTGATTTCGGTTGTGTCCTTTGGACGTGAGAGCGTTTTACACAGACAGACGGACATTGCTCAATCGACTTAGAATTTCGTAAGGACCAAGAATATATATACATATTGCGTCTCACATGAGTATTTCTCAGTGTTACACACGGAATGACAAAATTATAAATATAAACCGTCATTCACCACTTAGGGTGGTGGAGGGTATAATAAATTTGTTCTTCGAACTTTTTAAATAACATAATGGTTGAAACCTACTTTATTTTTTATGAATACGGCAGTAAAACATTTACAAACTTTAATCAAACAAAACAATAAAAATATAAACAGCTGTTGCGGTAATCCATTTATATTTCAGTGGTGTCACTTAGGCTTTTGTTTTTTTAAAGTAGCGTTTTATTTATGAAACATAAAAAACATATAAAATATAATATTATTAATACATTTAATAACTCTTTATGCATAAATGGTATTTTACTTTTTATTTTACAAAAAAATCTAAGCACTAATTTGCTTTACAGATTTTATTATATGGTCAACACTGTTTATAGAAAATAGAAATTAGTTTAATTTGACAGCGAAAATCAGCATGGAAAACAACCTGCAGTCGTGTTGCCTGTTGTCGTCAAAATAATCACTCTCATAAAAACGTATGTATTTTATTTTTAACATATTGTAGTTGGAAGCCTGCTGTGGCAAATGTGTTTAATGCTTGAGAGTGAGTAAGTGAACTGAATTCGTTAAATGTAAACAATTTCACATGCACAAACAAGTACATATGTATGTATGTATGAATGCATGTGTGTATAGGCACAAAATGGTAGATAGACAGGGTGGTCAATAGAAAAAAGGGAAAGAGCAATTGTAAGAGAAATGAAAAATGTAACAGTATTTGTATGTATGCAAATTTTACATTTGGGGCTATAATTGTACTATTATTAATAAAAAAAATAACTTGTAAAATTTTATTGAAGATATTTACATATGTAAGTTCCAAAAAGAACCCTACCCAAAATCTGAATTTTTGAGCAGTGATGGAAAAGTGTCGCAAAATTCTGTATAAATGAAGGCAGGTATAGAAAAATATTACATTTTTCATCTCTGGTTTTTAAGAGGTTTTCAACAAGAACTTAACCATCAGAGGCATATTGAAATACCATGAACGGGTTGATACTCGTGCGAAACTTTTACAGTAAGATTTTTTTTATATTTCTCTTATTAATAGGATAATTTCAAAACTTTATTCCTGGGATTAATAACGAAACAAATACTTTATTTCAATCAAATAGCAAATTAATTTAAAATGTTATAAATTTGGGTAAAAGCCAAACTCGTACAGTTTTAGTAATATAATAAAAAATGAAAAGTAGTATTTTATAAAAAGACATTTGCTTTGATAACCATCTCTAACTTGCTGTAGACATGTATTCCACCTTTCCTCTGCAAGTATTTGCTTTAGCTCCGGGTTTCATGAAATGTGTTGATTTTTATGTTGTTATCCCGATATAACTCCAGAATTTTTCGTTAGGGTTAACGTAGGGACTCTGTGAAGGTAACTCCATAACATACGGACAGTTATACAACAACCACGTCCTCAGATTATAAGCCTTATTCCACGGATCATTGTCCTGGCAGAAATTGTAGTTGATGTTAAGACCCAGCTTTTCCTTGAATACTGTCAAATTTATTGTAAAATAGCTAATCAATCTATTCCAGCTGCCGAAAATTACCCTAACCCATTACCAAAACTTTAGCATGCATTACTGTAGATTTAAAATTTTTTAATATGAGGTCTTCGTAACCGTTTCGCAGAGCATACAGCTTTCTATCAGAATCAAATACATATATTGAATTTCCACTTAATGTCTTTCCCAAAATATATACAGTGGGAAGCAAAACTGTCTGGATGTTTTGCATTAAGGAAGTAAAGTTATGAAAATAATACAAATATAGGTATATTTTTTTTATTCAATTGAACCTCATTCTAAATTATAAAGCACAAAAACTCACATAAATTGTTATTACAAATTCTGAAAATTCAAGAGCCTTTGCATGCAGAACGTGTTACTGTACGGAGCGCTATTTAGTTTGGAGAGATGGTTAGGAAGTTTTTTGAAAAGCTATTTTTGATATAATTGATAATATGGATATCACTGGTTTGTGATTTCAACAGGATAGTGGCACATGTCACACAATCACCGCAACAATGAATTTATTACAAACCAAATTTCCTGATCGCATAATTTCGTTAAGTTCCTTATTTTGTAAAACGCAACGCCACAATTTTCTAAGCGTTGCGTTAAATTACATTTTGCAAATCACGTTGTTCAAGAAAGTGATTGTTTGCGTTGTAACAGCTGATTCTTACGTTGTTGCTAATGGAACTGTTTGAAACTATGTATTTTGTAAAACGCAACGCTGAATTTTTTATCGCTTGCTTTCTCAAATTTAACGCCTTCATTTTCTTGGCGTTACTTTTAAATACTGAATTAAAATATTATTAAAAAACAAAATTTTGCTATTAATTTAATATTTTATAGAAACTTTATTTATACGATGTCCGCCAAATAACTTTTTTTTTTTGAAAACGCTATAAAAAAACTACTGTATATTTTCTCAAATTTCTTTTTTTATTTGAAAGTACAATCCTTCCGGTAATAATTTCATTCAAATTGCTGCCTCGGCTGGCCATGCAGTAGCCTACACGATCGGTCCAATTTTTAAGCACATTATCGATTGTATGCAGGTGTATTTCACAAATGGCTTCACGAATATTGTCCTTTAAAGCTTCAATTGTCTCTGGCTTGTCGGCGTAACACTTATCTTTGACGGCACCCCCACAAATAATAGTCCAACGGTGTCAAATCGCAATTCCGAGGTGTCCAAACGACATCGGCTCTGCGGCTGATAATGCGATCTTCAAAAACAGGGCGCAAAACATCGAGTGTAGCTTCGGCTGTGTGGCACGTAGCGCCGTCCTGTTGAAACCAAATTTATTAACTATTAAGTAAATAAATTTTGAAAAATTTTTGCTGTTTACACGAGTTTGAAGCATTTTGAAGAGCAATTTTTAAGAAAATTTCAATCGTGTAAATCTAGCTTTAGTCATTATTCGTGAAATTCATGATGTTGATAGTAGAGCGCAATTGGGTTTTTTTAATAGATATGTCTAGGACGCTTGAAGAATCGTTATCATCCGAAGAAGAAGACATATCCATAAGTACGAAAATTTTTTTTACTCCTTAGTATCTTTGTATTTATAGTTATTGCTTGCCAAATAACCAAACTAAATTTTTGAACAGCTGATGGGTTTGTAGAATTGCCAATGCAAAATAAGTGTAACTTTATGTAAATTTTTATTTTTAATTTCAGTATCAACATTTACAATGGCAACAATAACCATGCAATGATTTGACAGCATTGTAACAACGTAACATTTCTGCGTTCGCTAAACGCAATGACGCATTGATTTACAAAATTTCATATTTTTGGTGATGCGTTCGCAAAAGCGTAGGATGCGTTGAACGCAAGTGATTTACAAAATTAGAGCCTAAATTAGATGTTAATTGGCCGTCCCGATCATGCCATTTAATACCACTAGATTATTGTTTGTGGGGCTATGTGTAAGATTGTGTGTATACAGAGCCAAAATGATTTTCATTATAATTTCATTATATTAGTTTGTTTTGAAAACCAAATTATCTTTAAAAAAAAAAACTCTGTAGTTTGTCAGAAGCAGTAATTGTCACACAAATATACAGTGAGGACAATAATAATAATAGCAAAAACAAAATTGTGATAAATAAACAGATGCTATAACAAATATTTGAACTAAGATGAGGTTACTCAAACATTTGAAACTTTTCTCCAGAAGCATACATTGCCATTTACACATTAGAGCTTAAAAGCAAAACCAAATAAAATATATTTTACTCCTAAACACTACTTATAGTGTGGGTTTCAGAATAATCACTTGGAGTAAAACAGAACAGAGATGAAAAGTTAAATCAGTGCCAGTGTCATCATCATCGTGGGAGTGTGATCATTTAGCAAACTTTGATAATGTTGATGTTTCTTTTTTTATTTGTTTTTCTTTCTTATGTTGGTCATTATTTTCTTATTGTATTGTTGCTGCTGTTTATATTTATTTGTTTTAATGTCTATCTATGGTCATATGTAAATTTGTTGAAACAAAACGGCAGCTAAAAACACAAAACTTGCACAAAGTTTTACTATAACCATTTAGTTGGGAACCTAATTTCTCGGAAACAATGCAATTATGGTTAAAGAAACAAAAGAAAAACACTTGTGTAAATATTTGTAAACATTATTTTTTATCCCCATAATGTAAAAGTGCTTAATATGATGTTTAAAAGCAAAATTTAAGCAAAAAAAACAAATATTTTTTTTAAACAGACCAAGTTATATTTTTAAATTTAAATTTTGAAATAAGTATAAGTTGCTAGGTATAAGTTATAAATAGATCTAAGCGAAGTCTTTAATAATACACAAATTTTTTATGTCTAAGGTATCTTATTTTAGGACCCAGCGGCACTACAGCGGAAACTCTATTGATTAGAAATGACGGATTTATTTCCAAAAAATTTTGATTCTCACCAACAGTGAATCTTCACAGCACTCTAATTACTACTGTTTAGAATTTCTTTACTGCTTTTTAACTAAGCAGTGAATTTAAATGCTTTCTACCATTGCCTAATATCAAACCGAAATTTTGTTTTACGAAATTTCCAAAACGAGTTCAAATAGTTGCATGCAATCTTTTCAATAAAATCAATTAAATAAACTTGTATTTATACCATTTTATATTCTTTTTGAACTACTGACTGACTACGATTCTGCGAAGATTTAAAACAATTTTCCTGTTTAATCGTTTTTATTATCCAATTTTTAAGCGCCAACCATTGTGCTTCCCAAAACAAGTATAAAGTGAAATGACAAGAGAAAACATGAACAAATGCATTAATTTTAAATTTAAATGTAAATTGAGAAAATCCCAGTAACTGAAACTCACTGGCAAACTAAAGAATGAATCTGCTGTTAAATTTTACATTAATCGCAAGAGTAAATAAATTGCAATGGCAACAAGAACAAAAAAAAGAGAAGAACAAAACTGCATTGAAAACGACTCATGAATAAATTAAATTCTAAATCAAAATAACAACAACAAAAAGGAGAGAAAATGAGAAAGAAAAACTTTACACACAAACAAGCATTTACATATTCCCTGTAACCGGATTCTATAGAAGTTTAGAATAACAACGACTACAACGATGATGATGATGATGATGATGACGACAAAAACATGCAACATCATTCACAACCATTTCGCTGTTTTTGTTGTTATTGTACAAAAAGAGAATGAATAACAAAAAACTTTGTAAAGTGCAAATAAAATCAGACATTACAGCAATAATTCAAAAAAAAAAACTATGTAAAATCCCAAGAGGTTGGTTGCAGTTGCTTCATTCCAAAATCGTATGCAGCCAACCAAAAATCATTTGTGCATGTTGTGTAGTTAGTCGAACCAACCGAACAACTATTATCGTTCTAAACAACAGTGTAACAGATATGTAATGAATGAATTCATTATCGATTTACATATATATGTAAGTATTTAACTGAGTTTATTTAGCAAAATTAATCTGTTGTGTGAACAAATGCAATCAAACAATGCGTTGCATCAAAAATAAAGTATATGTATGTATGTATGTGTTGAAACAAATCTCCGACATCAGAGCGTAACTCACAAAATATTACTATTATTAACGCTTGACACGTAGCCTTTAAAGTTGGGAAATGCTTTTAAATGAACAAACAAGTATTTGTCCAGTTTTTGCAATAAGCAAAATACAATTTAGGAAATAATTCACAAAAGATAAATATATGTATATATAATTTTCAGACTTCGGTTTTCTGGGTATACGTAGGGGATACTTCGAAAGAGAAGGTCAGAGAACAGAGAATCAACTCAGGGACTGACCAATTTCAAGTCAAAAAGTATTCAACCAAACCTTCTGATGTCTATTTCAAATAGATTCGTCAAGTCGTGCATTAAAAATTCACCGCAATTATATAATATTTGATTAGCAAGGGTTGAACAGTACAGTCTCATCCCCTGCCTTATCATGACAACTTCTACAGAAGACATTATAGGGGAGATTTAGTCTTCTGGAATGAACTTCGATCAGACATTGTTCTGTGATCACTGCCACCACATTCCGTTTCGACCACGTCGAATATTTACCAGTGTTGTAGCCGTGTGACAGCCATAATTGGACCAAATGGCCCTTGCTGTCGCACAGGTGGTCACAATCACCCACCTAGTTTGAGCGCATTTATAGAGTTCATCTTGAACGACGAAAGCGGAATTAATACCAATTGATTAGTTTCCTCTGCTGAGAGTGAGGCTCCTGTCTTGACTAATGAGTCCGCAATGCAGTTTCCCGAGATATTTTGATGTCCCGATCGTCACATTGAAGCTTCTGTTGAAGAAAGGCTTTGGAATACAGTAGTCGATGTTGTCTGGGAGACGAACAAGACAGTAATTTATGGGTGTTTATAGGAGCCATGGACCAATATAATCGTATATATAAATATTATTTGTGTTAAATCGTATCTCGATATAAACACTTATAAGAGATCTATAGATGTTAAAGTGATTTTCGAAGGGGATCTAATATGGAACCTATGCCTAGTTATGGACCGACCGGTATAAAATTAGTTGTCATGATTTCTGTATATATGAAACTTAATTCTGTTCAATTTTATTTGGATACTAACATTATTAAGAAATTTTGTTGTTAAAATAATTTTGGAAAGTAATCTCTATATGGGAGGTATGGTCAATTATGGACCGATCTGCACAAAATTGGGTTAAATGAGTTTATATATGAAGGCTCATGTTGAATATGATTTCGATACCAACATTTTTAAAAGATTTATGCTCTTCAAAGTGATTTTCGACAGCGGAGCTATGGCCAATTATGGACCGATCTCAATCGATCGGTATA
Organism: Bellardia bayeri; assembly: GCA_950370525.1. Lineage (NCBI taxonomy): Eukaryota > Metazoa > Arthropoda > Insecta > Diptera > Calliphoridae > Bellardia > Bellardia bayeri. Next base: position 90,588,367 of record OX493264.1, read on the forward strand.
CATAATTTAAGGTGTGTGTTGGACTAATATTTTTGAGGGTTACAAACATTAGCACAAATGCAATATACCTTACCCAATATAATGGTGTAGGGTATACAAATTTGTAAATCTATGTAACACATAGCGAGTATTCAAGATTAACTTCTATTAAAATGCTAATTTATTTCTACAAACTGCACTTATTATAAATTTTTTACCAGCTCTGCTTCGAACAGTCTCAGTCTCAATAGCTTCTCGCTTATTCTCAGCAGTTTATTGTGTAATTGAGATAATAGATCTTTTTTGTGTTCAGTTGTTTTTTTTTCCAATATATTTGTATGTTTTTTGTTTACTATTTTGAAGATGGAATATCTAACGTGTTTACAGCAAAACAACTAAAATACAAATCCGAAAAGAAGACATATAAAATAAAAACAACATATAAAACTTCATATGATATTAGCTTTTTGACTTGAAAAGGTGTTGTTTATGTGGTGGCTTTTTGTTTTGGATTTTAAATGTATGTTTTAGTTTTTTTTTTTTTTATTTATTTATTATTTATTTATTTTTGTTATTTGTTGTATATTTCATGTCCATGATTGTAAATCATGTTTGTAATTTACAAGTCAATGACCATTTAAGCACTTCAATTCATGCTAAAAACAAACGAAAAAATGTGTTTAAAAAATCAACAAGAAAACAACTAAAATTCATTAAATTAATTAAAAATTTAAATAAAGTACGAATAATGAATTACTCCACAATATTGAAGTGACATTTTAGTAAAACCAAAGATATGTGGTTAAAGTTTAATTTGTTTTTTACCGAGATTTTGTGTTTTAATAAAATGTTTGTGTGAAACGGAAATGGAATTGTTGTACATACATAAGTTAGAAGCAGTTTAGCATGTATTGCTAATGTGCCATTACCAGGACAACGTACGAGTATGAATTAGTTATTTATCAGTTTAAACAAATTTTAAGAATTTTCACATCAATATTTTTATTTTATTAAATGAGAATTATTCCTCTTGCGAGTATTTGAAAATTTTTAAAAAAATTTTATTCGAAGTTTTACTTCAAGTTAAATATACAAATTGTTTGAAACAATTGTGTACACTACAATTTATTTTTGTATATTTCTGTTATATATTTCACATAGCTTTCCGTTGGAACACATAAATGTAAAATCAAACAAAAATATACAAAGAGACACAAACAAATTTTTATTTTATTTTAATTTTATTTAATATATTAAAAAGTTAGCAAAGGAATAAAAGAGAGACTTCATTCATTACAGTCTCACATCGATTGGGCATTTATGATATGAGACTTCGAAATCGCTCAACAGGTATAGAATATTACATAGTTATATTTTTAGGACTTTAGGACCTCTTTACGCCAAATAGGGTCTAGGTATGAGCTAGATAAAGGCCATTCCATTGAAAACATAAACGAACATACATACATACGAGGGCGGTTCGGAAACTTCTTAGCCTAGCACAGAAAGAGAATAACTAGTTTTACAAAAACATTTTTATTTTTCAATATAATCCCTTGAAACTTCAATACACTTAGTCCAACACTTATCAAGCAATTCTATCCTTTGATTAAAATAGTTTTCCTCAAGGCCTTCAAAATAGTGGTTTACAACTATAATTACATCTTTATTTGAGGTAAAAAGCTTGCCAGCTATGATTTTTTTTAGATTAGGGAACAGGTAAAAGTCACTGGGAGCTAAATCTGGAGAATAAGGTGGGTGGTCAAGCAACTCGTACTTTAATTCGTTGATTTTAGCCATTGTTAAAACACTCTTGTGCGCTGGTACGTTGTCTTGATAAAAAATTATTTTTTTGTGTTGTAATTTATTGATCCAAAATGTTGTAATAGTAGTCTGCGTTTCTTGTTTTACCCTTCAGTCAATAAAATACCTTTGAAGTCACAAAAGACCGTTGCCATAACCTTACCACCCGATTGAATTCATTTTGCTTTCTCTAGGGCACTTCCCCAAGTTTCAGTTCATTGCTTGGATTGTTCTTCTGCCTCTGGAGTATATTGGTGGATCCATGTCTCATCAACAGTTAAGAAACGGCGCATAAAATCGATTTTATTTTTCTTAAAACGATCCAAACAAGCTTGAGAAATGTTCATTCTTATGCGTTTTCATATGTAGTTGTAGATGCAAAATTAATTGGACTCAATCATTTAAGAAGCCCATGATATTAGCTATTTCACGCACTTTTATTCGTCGATCATTTAATATCACATCATACACTTTGGCTACAATTTCTGTTGTTGTTGCTGTTTTTGGACGTCGACTACGTGGTTCATCCCCTCAATGCTTGTATGACCACGTTTGAATTCAGCAACCCAATTTTTTGCATATAAAGGAGCACTTTCACCTAACACATTCACCATATCATTATGAATTTCTTGTCCCGATAAACCTTTTTTATTGAAATACTTAATGACACCACAAATTTCTAATTTTTCCATTGAAAAAAAAAAATCTCGGATACGTCTTCTTTGAACACCTTCTATATGAAGGAGTTGCCGGATCGAAAAGAAATTTAACATGTGTTCATAACACAGATGGAAGTTTGCAAAACACCTAACGTTTTTCTGTTTATACCGAGCTTTCTGTTCTAGGCTAAGAAGTTTCCGAACCGTGTTTCGGTGTTTTTTTTTAATGTATAGAACTTTATGTTGGAAACACTTTGTCCGGCCATTTTATCAACTGTCAAGTGATTTATGTTTAAAGCCCGAAACAATTGACCACTTGGAGGACATAATTCACCGCGTTATTGCCGATATACGGCCACAAATATTGGAAAATGTTATCGAAAATTGAATCTCCAGATTAGACTTCGTCCGAGCCACTCATATACCAGAGAATTAACTTTCAAATAAAGTAAGTTTTATGTTATTTTAAAAAAAAAATCATCTTTGTTTTATTCCATTTCAAAGTTCTTCAAACAACACAGAACCATGATTTGCAAAATAAACTTGCACAATTTAGAAGCGTTGTTCAGGCGTCAGTCTATTGATGTTGGAATGACAAACCAAACTAAACATAAATCACTTGACAGTTGACAAAATGGCCGTCAGCTAAAAAAGTGTTGCCAACTTAAAGTTCTATACATCTAAAAAAATCGCCCTATATTAAACTCTTTAAACCACATTAATGTAACTATACCTCATTTTCAACGCAAATGCTATTTCTAGCGTAATACTTCTTTTTAATTTAAAATCTATAAATATTTCAAATACAATTTTAATATTCCCAGCCATAGTATTCACCAGAGAAAAATGTTTATTTTATGTTGAACAAACATATTCAGTAGAAAGTGCAGAATTTTTAATTGCATAAATAAATAATTTATTAAAACGAAAACAAACGAAAAACATAAAAAAGATGAATGTATGCATTTAATTTAAAGCGTAAATATGCAACAATAACAATGTATGTATGTATGTATTTAAAACCGCACAGGAAGTACAAATGAATTGAAACAAAATGAATGAAAATAAAAAAAAATTAACAAAAACAAAAATGCATTTAAATTGTATTTATTAAAAAAAAACAGACCACAATATTAATTTCATTTGTTCACAGTCATCACTAAAAAATAAATTATCATAAATTTTAACTGCTGGAAAAAAAACTACAGCAAAATAAACTACATATTTTTATTTAATTGAAAATAAAATAAGTAAATTTGCATTAGAATTTCTGGTTTAGCAAATCCTCAGTTGCATTTATCACTATTAAACATTTTCATAATTAAAAATAATATCCACAACTATGTAGTAGAAAATGTGGCTGGTGATAATGAAAATGATGACGATGAAAGTGAACACTGATTTTACAAAATGTTGGCTCCTATAGCAATTTGTTGGTGGAATGCCGGTAAACACAAAAAGATATATAGAGTCACAGACAATGGGCCATAGGGAGAGAGTATGAGCTAGACAGACAGCCATCCATACATAGAGAAATATGCCTACCAAAGTTGTTTTTTTTTTTTATCTGTGTAAATAAACTAAAACAAAATGTTGAAAATAAAATAAATGAAAACAGAAAAAAGTAAATGCTTTAATGAAGCCATTTTTTGCGCAATTAACAATGAAATGCAATTTGTGCAGACAGCTCGGCTGGCTGACACAGCATCTGTCGTCATTTGTCTAGCCACAGTGGTAAAGAAACTAGTCCTTCTCCAGACAAATTTTGTAACACAAAATTAATATTTAAGAGAAATTAGATACATTTTTTCAAGAAAATTTTTTTCCTAAAAAAATTTTATCTCGACAAAAGTTGGTATCACAAGGAAACAAATATTATAAAATCAAATGTTCTTAAGAAAATACATCACACACGATTATTTAACTCAACATATCACCAGCGTATTAAACATATACTGAATGTATTTTATTTCTTTTAAGATTTTTTTTTAATTTCATTTACTATATTTTGTATTTGCTTTTGTGTATCGGCGCATGATGGAGAATAATATTGCCTTATTTTTTATTTTTTAAATAGATCTCCAAAAGAGAAATTCTCTTAAGAAACTGGGTCTAAATAGCAGACAACTTTTCTTAAGAAACCAAGTCTCAAACGCAGATAAATTTTTCTAAGAAAATAGGTCTCAAAAGGAGAAGATTTTCTAAAGAAATTGGTGTCAAAGAGACTTTAAATTTAAATGGAAAACAATTTCGAAAAGGATATAAATTTTCTTAAGATATATAGAAGTATTTTTAAAAGGAGAAACTTTTTTACAGACAATAACAGCACAAATTCCATTTCGTAACACGGTGTCTTCTCATTATAGTCTGTCCAACTACAACCCGGCATACAAGCAGCACAACACTAGCTGCCAGTACAAAAAAATATTAGTATATATTATGTATTTAAAGAATGAAAAATAAGGGAACATTATTCTCCATTATGCTACGACACAAATAATTAAATATTGCTAAAATAAAAACAGTAATAATAGCAACAACCTAAACAAAGGTAAAGCTCACAAAAGCAACTACAAAATGTAGTAAATTAAATAAAAAAAAAATTAAAAAAAAAAACGTAAAACAATTGAAATGCATTCAGTGTGTGTTTAATACGCTGCTAATTTGTTAAGTTAAATAATCGATTTGTAACAAATTATAATGTTTTTATATTCTTATTAAACAAACTTTTAGAAAAGATCGTACAAGTTCATTTTCATATGATAAGTCATTGGTTCTTGATAATGAAAAATATTTCCTCAATATAAACATACTTTTGGGACAAGGAAATTTTGTTTTTTGTCTATGAAATATACAGTATTGCAGAAGTCACTTATAGCCTATTTTACTCTACTCGATTTAAGTCATAATGTTTAAAAGATTTTACTTTGTTTTTTATTATATTATTTTTTTGCTCTCAAATGCAAACAGATTTTGTATGCATGACAAAATCTTTTAAAACTTACACACAAATATTAAATTATACAAAAGTGGCATTCATATGAAATAACGTTGTTGGTAAGGACACAACAAACAACATTTCAAGTAGAAAATTCCTTTTGATCTTAAAACGTTTTCAGAGGGATACAATCAAATTAAATCAAAGCAGTTTCCGTTTTGAGTTTTTAAATAAAATGTAGGGGATTAGCAATCGGAAATTGTGTGAGAAAATTTCATTTGCGAAGAATGAAAACATTTTTGCGAATATAAAACAAGTAAGAAAGTATAGTCGGTCATGCCCGACCATATAATACCCTACACCCCGTATATGTTTAAAACAGTTTTTCAGAAATGGGCGTTATATGGGAAGTATAACCTATTGTCGACCGATCATCCAAAAATTTAGTGTCATGATGTCTGTGAATGTAAATATTATATGTGTTAAACTTTATCCCGATATAAATACTTTTTAAAGATTTATGGAGGTTAAAGTGAATTACAGTGAGGGTCTTATATGGGAGTTTCGACTAATTATGGACCGACCATTATAAAATTAGGTGTCATCATTTGTGTATATTATTTGTGTCGAATTTTATTTGATTACCAACATTTTTAAGAAATTTATGCTCTTTAAAGTGATTTTCGAAAGTGGGCCTTATATGGGAGCTACGACTAATTATGGACCGACCATTATAAAATTAGGTGTCATTATTTCTGTATATAAGAAACTTATTTTATTTGATTACCAACATTTTTAAGAAAGTTATAGAAAAATACATATGTTCAACTGAATTTAGCTGCCGAGAAGTTATGTGGTATGTTAATTACATTAGTATTTTTAATGTTTTTAATGAAATACCTCAAAAATTACTAAGCAATGCATTTATGTAGCAATTGAGTCTATAATTCTAAGCCACGTTTCTTCTACAGCATTTAATATCCCTAGAAAATTAAAAAAAAAATTAAACTTAATTACATTTGTCTCACTACTCTACAACATTTCACTTAAAGTACAACTCCTATGACATCTTAGTATAAAATTGTCATTCATTTCCGTTTCAAATACATAAAATTGTTTGATTTTTTTTTAAGTTTTTGGTTTTCTTTTTAATTCTGCAGCTTCATATTTTATGCAATCAGGTCAGTGGGTGTCAAATAATCATGAGCAATTTATTTGCTGTAATTTTTGTTTGCTTTTTTTTCAACTGAAGCTTTTATTTTTACGATTTTCAACAATGATTTTGTTTGTCAATTTTTTTTACACATTTCCATTTTGCTGTCATCTTTTGAAAATGTTTTACTTATCAGCTTGAAAATGATATACATACATTTATTATATGTATTTTTTTTTTATTTAAGTATTATAAATTAACAATACTGTTAGACCAGTGGCAATGAAGCTTTGAATGTTGATGGCTTCATTCATCGTATGAAAATAATTCAAATAAATAACTGATACAAAAAAAAAAAAATACAAATTCTTAGATAAATATTTAGGTAACAAGTGGGAAATGTTTAGATTTAGTAGCAATCAATATCATGCGCCATTATCGTTTTTAACTGAAAAATTCATGTAATTGTAAAAATCAATCATAGTAGCTAATAATGATATATTTTCATTTCTCAAAGCCACCTCTCACAGAAAAAAATATAGTTGTACATGTTTACCACAATAATGTCAACATTTTTACAAGTAATTAATAATTCACTGTAATTATTTGTATGATTTCGGTAACCATATGTTTAAGTTACGTATCATATATATGATTGCTATAATCATGTGAATGGTAACTTAACCATATCATGGTTGCAGAAATCTTACAAATATATACAGTGGCCATAATATTAAAAAAAAATTAAAATGTTGAAATAGTTGTGGTGTAGGAGCCGACTGTAATCGCTTTTCAAACAATAAACAATATGAATTTCAGCGAAACAAAATCACAACTGATTAGACAGACTACAACAGAGATAGCAAGTGCATAAAGCCGCAGAAAAATATTGAACAAAAATATTTAGTAGAAAAGCGTGGAACTTTTAATTGCACCATTTAAATAACGGCATATAAAGTTACTATACGAGTATATCCGAATTACCGGATAGTGAATTTTTTATTTTTTTTTTTGTTTTGGACTTTATAATTTAGAATAAGGTTCAATTAAATAAAAAATACATATACGATATCCGATAATATAACTATAGTTGTATTATTTTCATTACCTTACTTCTTTAATGCAAAACATCCGGACAGTTTTGCTTCCCACTGTACATTTCAATTATCAATATATACAGACCAATCTTTTTCACCTAAAAATTTCACAACCCGTACGCTAAAAAATACGCTAAACGTAGTGAACTATTGAAAAGTACACTAAACATAATGTATGTGTCGGTATTTTTGCGAACACTGCTTAAAACTGCGTACACCAAACTTTCATTGTTTTGAAATTTTGTTTAACAATGAAAACGTGTTGTTCTATTGTTTAACGCTTAATTTTTGCTGTACAAATGACAGAGCAAATACTAAACTAGCGTACAGTTTGTAACACTTTAAATTAGAAAAATAGTACTATATTACAGATTAAAGGAGTTGTAGTTGTCAGTTATATGTGCTCGATAAGGATCTTTCAAAGACTGATCCGAAAGATCATTAAATACGCACTCGCTTTGATTCCAGAGCATGACATCATTATTGATGTTAAGTTATAGTTTTCCCATCTGTCACATTGTAGAATTATCGCAAGAAGGTCCCAAGTGTCTATCATGTACCGAAATCTACAATGCCCAGTTATAATCGACCCTACATCAATCGATATTCTTAAATGTCTTGCCATTTAAGCTTTAACTACGGAGGTGAAATTTTACATGAAATTACTTTACAAAAAAAAATAACTTTTTATAAAAAATTAGTTTAGTTATTTTTTTAAATAAGACATGATCTTTTGAACTAAAATATAAATAATGAAAATTTAAATTTAATAAAATAACAGGTGGTTTTGCAAAAAGCAAAACAACATTTAAAAATTGTGTCAAATTTACCACTGCCTCCGTATTTAAGGGTTAATTTAGAGTGGCTAGTTGGCATGTAGCCATCACAGAATTAATACCAGCTCACTATCATATATTGATACCTTAACCTGATGAATACTAGGTTCCTCATTAATACTATTCAATAAAAGATTAAATGTATGTATGTTTCCATTAGAAACATACTCGTACATGCTGTTTTTTTTTCGAATGGAAATAGTTTTCGGACCTAAAAAACATAAATACTCACAATAAGAAGGGATTTGAAATAATGCGATCAATATTTTCAGATGGTAAAGTTTCTAATCATAATTATGTTAGCATGTTTCTGCTATTGTCGATACCATTTGCTTGTTGTACATCGTACTGAGTTGTTTTGCCGGAAGAAGCCGGCTGAAAGGATTTTCCTGGATTTTCTGGTTCATTAAGACAGACTCATTAAAGATTAAATTTCAGTACTTTTTGAAATTATCCGTTAGTAATACTGTCATCTACTTGCTGGAAAGAGCAATCGAAAATTAGAACTTCGCGGTCAACATTCAAATCGAATTATTAAAAAAAAAAAAGTAAATAACAAATATTGTTTTTTTTTCGGGCATTTAATAAAGATTCCAACATACAGTTCTATTTAAGGCGATTTATTTAACATAAAAAAAGTTCTAAATTTATCACGCTATATTATAGTAAACTAATGTGTACGTTGGTCTAGTTAGACAGCACTTAACATTACACATTTATACTATGTATGTGTATGCTTTTATCCTTGATATACATACAGATACGAGTATACTCTGGTTATATTACTGACAAAATTTTCAAAACATTTGTACGGATTTCACTTTACTGTATCCAATTCTCTTGCCATCTATATATATGAAGTTATTAAACTTCATTTCTTTTACAGCTTAATAAAAGTAATGGCAAAATGCATTAACTAGAGTGTGTGTGTGTGTGTTTTTTTTAACTTACATGCATTTACAAAAGCCAAACAAAGTCAAATAATAAACTTAGTGCAATGTAATGAAACAATAATAATGACCAAAGACCATTTACATAGAAAATATTTTCAAATAAATATTATACAGTTTTGAACGACTGACCTAGTATTCAGTTTCGGTTTCGGATTATGCCAATACCAAATATTTTTTAAAAACATACAGGCATGTGATGGAAATCGAAAACGAATGAGTTTTAGAAGTAAATTTTTTCGTAATACATATTTCTGTATTGAAAAACTTTTATCACATAAATTATAAAGATATTGGGCTACTAAAGAGAATCTTAAAACAAAAATTTTAAAAATTAAATTATAAATGCATTAAAATGTATTTCCAAAACTGATTCGTTTTCGATTTCGATTTCCATCACATGCCTGATAGTTTATGAAATTTTCAGGTTTTTAATATACACTTAATTCTGTTTTTACACGGTCATTGGTTCCTTATCTCTAAAACCTATTGAAATTAGTAAAAGAAAAAACAAGAATTTTTTTAAGAACAACTATTGAGGTTTATAATATTACAAAAGCATACAACCACCATATTGGTGTTTTCTTTTCTGAAATAATGTACATCTTTATAATGTTTACCCCTCATTTTAACCCTCCGATGAGTTAGAAGGTCCCTAGGGACCTTTTTGCCTTTTCAAACTGAAATTACTCCTACTTCTGCCACTACAACCCCCTCCTTCAAAGTTACTCTGTATTCCAAGAGTATTTTGTTGCGCATCTTTTGGAAAAAAATTACTTTAGGAGTTATTGAGGTTTTAGTGAGAATAGTATGCGGACGTACTGTACTGAGTTTCACTAATAAATGCATGTTTTTGGGTATCATTATAATTTTTTTATTGTTTCAACACATAATTTACTTGTTCTGAACACAAAGACCTAAACTCAAAGACAAAAAATTCTAAAAAAAATTCGAAGACATAAATTTTATTGCTTTCAAGGAAAGGCACAATATTCTAATTTTATACTACTAGCAATAAACCAGTTCTTAGAATTTTTTGTTTTTATCATCATCCCTAATGTCTTTTTCTTTAAAAAAAATTTAAAAAATTATTTTTGTATGTAGAATTTAGTTAAAAACAATAAAAACAAAAAACAAATAAAAAAAAAAAAAATTTATATGAAAAAAACATGATTTACAAAAAAGGTCTGTAGGGACCTTTTCACACGGCCGTGAAGTTCAGAACTGTCACTCATCGGAGGGTTAAAGATGTCGCATTTTAATTGATCAGAATAGAACATAAAATCACAACAGTGTAACACTTTTTTTCATGTACAGCAGACAGCTCAAAAGTAGAAATACATATATACATATATATTTATTAAAATAAAAACATACATAAACAAAACAAATGTCAGCTTTTTTATCGTGCGATTCTACCCCTCTAAAAATACACAGTTTGAAAGGTACACATTTTTTAAGTTTATAGTGTGACATTTTAAAGAAAAGAACACACTACTCTTTAGCAGTGTTGACATTTTTTCAGAAAAGAACACAAAAAAAAATAAAAAAGGTGCGATATGAAAAGAAAACGCCAATATTAACATATTTCGCAAAAATTAAATTTAACAAAAAAAATTAAGCCCAAAAAATTTTGCTAAATGGAATAAAATCGTTGTTTATTTTCAAACTGTGTTATAGCAGAATACGAAAATTTATAATTTATTGTAAAATATTTAAGAATACGCTAAAAAATGCTCCTTAAAAAAATTGTCCGTTGAAGATGAAAAAAACAAGGTTTATAGAGTGCAAAATTTAGTGTTTGGTTCTTTAAATTATCTGAACATGTTATAAAATTGATACATAGTATATTTCAAAAGTTTCGGTTTTTTTTCGGATTAAGCCGAATATCGTTTTTGTCGCCGACTATTAGTTGTGGTTTGGGTTCGGCCTGTAAAAACCGGTTTCGTTCGGACTCTAACAGTTGTATAAAGCAAAAAAGATTTACATGTTATAGTCATGCTATTTTCTATGTTGAAATAAATTGTTTAATGCAAATATTTGAAATTTAAGCCAACGACGTATGATTTATTTAAATGCTTTAGTAATCATACGCCTACGTTATTAGATGCTCAGTAAAGCCTTAATTGTACTTTGTGTAAATAGTGCAAGCAAAATACAAAGTGAATCGTTTTAAATTAATCTACCTAACTGAAGCAATTAATTATAACTGTTTAATCATTAAACTCCTTTTGTTCTTGCATATCTATATCCAGATACATACATATGTAATCTTATTAGCTCCATCTCTAATTATTGTTAAGTGGCCTTTTCTTTTTTGCGTAATTATTATAATGATAATTTTTGATGGTTTGCGATAAATTTGAAATGCACAAACATCAAAAGGTAAAACTTAAAACTAACAATTCTTAGGACTGCAGATTAGAAGCTTAATTTCATAAGTAATTACGGTGATTTATTTCAGTTAATATTATGTAGATAACTGTTACTATTAAGGCTAAAATGTGTTAAGCAGTAAATATATATTGTAATATAGTTATAAGTGGCTAAATTGAAATGATTTAAAGTCAAGCCATTTTGAAATATCTTTATTAAAATTATGTGTGTGTTTTGTTAGGCTATAACCTTTATAACTTTGCAGTAAAATGTTTTATTACTTTTGATTATAAATACACAACTTTAATTTAATGCTAAATGGCATAACTTTAGATTAGAGAAGTGGAAGAAAACGCTAAATATTATAAAATAATTTAAATTGATTTATGTATCCCCTAAGAAAAATAGTCCATAATTGGATTTTCCAACAGGATTCATTTGTAGTCCGAGTTTCAAGATTATGGAACTCTTTGTACCTTAACGAGGACGAACCTTTTTGTATTCAATATCGAAATTTAAAAATATTGTTTTGGAAAATCTTTGTAAAAATTTACCACAATCCAACATTTGTGCAATAGGGGGGTTAAACTTATAATACAGAATTTTTTTAATTTTTTTTTTTATGTATTAAATTATACTTTTGTATTTGCCATATGAATAATCTGGATTAATTAGGCCCTAAGGGCTTACAATCTAAATAAAATGTAAATAAATAAATAAAAATATCTCCAAAATTGTGGATAAGTGGTTGCTCAATCATTGTCCACACACTTTAGATCATCCTTCGCAGTTCCCAGACCTCAATACAGTTCATATTTGGACTTGTAGTTTTTATCATAAAACCATTTTTATAAACAATATTAGACGTTTACTTTATATTGACGCTCACAGTAAGTTATCCTAAAATTAAAGCTACATTTTCATTATTGCAAAACAAAAGAAGTTTGATAACTGACAGTAAATGTGGATTCACCCATTCGTTTCGAACAAAATATTTTTTCGGACAAAGTTTTTTTCATATGAAGTTTGATGTCTCTCTATTTGAAAGAGAACAAATATTTTCTACGAACAGCTCTCAGCTTAAATTATTTTAATTTTTTATTTTGTCTGGACAAAAATTAACTGAGTCGCCAATAGGTTACATTTCTATCTGTGGCGTTTGTGAAATTAAATTATTCATTTCATCTATTCATTAAAAATTTTGTAAATTGTTTTTGAAAAATATACACAATATTTTAAAATAATTTAATATTTGTTGACCGCAGTATTACCACTCGTAAAGCTAATGGATTTTGTTTACATTTGGCAGCTTTAATTATTATTGTCAAAAAATGGCCAAAATAGGGCGATTTAAATTTTTGGGTTATATGGGCGGTGCCACTCGCGATTGTACAATCAAAACTTCATATAGCCTATTATTCCTTCCAGAGTCACAGTAACATGCTGTGAAAATTTCATCAAAATTGGCTCAGCCGTTTTGGAGTCCATACGTTACATACATACATTCAATTTTATATATATAGATAGATATATTTTGATATTGCTTGGTTTACCCCTTTTTAGAGCTCCACGAGAGCTCTAACGAGGAAAAATTAATTCTGAGAAAGGCGGTGATGGTGAAAATCCTGAAACGTACAGATTATTCATTAACTACAAAACCAAGTATTAAGAAAGTCCGAGGAGGAGGTAGACAATGTTCTACGTGATGAAAGCAGCCAAGAAACTGACCTACACGAAGAACGCAAGCCTTAACTCGAGCAAGGAAAAGAAGATGTAATGCACGCGAAAAGTGCCGAAAACTTGAATGAAATCAATGTGTGCACAGTGAAGAGTTCATTACAACCATTACCAGTGTCTAGTAATAAAACGACTACAGTATAACCATCTTCAATTTGACACTTAAGCAGTAAATTACTTGTATTAATTACTGCAAGTTTTTACATGCTCATTACCAAAATTAACTAAATAACAATAATTAAATTTAAACACTCGCAAAAGCAACTTACAGGAAAAGGAAAGAAAAATTGTGTAATACAGCAATATACTTTTAAATACTTTATAAAACCTTTTGAACAAAAACGCACAATTAAATTCTATTTGTTTATAATATCAGATTAAACCATTAAATCGATTTATTTATTAAAAATTGTTTTTGTTCTTTTTACTTTTTGCTGGCATGAAAAGGTCATGATTGTCTCACAAGTTAAATTCCAATCTCGCTTTTCGCTTAATTTACTTTTTTTTCCCAAGTATTAAAAATATCTTGCGTATGTTTTTAAATGAATAACTTTAATTTTTATTGTTCATCCTTTATATCAAAGGATATTTTCAGGTTTAATCTACCCTTAAGCTTTTTCGATTGTAATTTTAGCGTTAACATCAATGATAATTTACTGCTCGGGTTGCTGCGAAGTAATGAGGATTTTATTTTGTAATTTTCAAAGAATTTTTTTTGATTTTTTATACAAAATTATATATGTATGTATATGGGCAAATTCACGTCAAGTGACCCAACTTTTAAAAAAGCTTTCTTTTGAGGGAAAAAGGGCCCAAATTGAAAAAAAAAACTAAAAAAAAAACATTTTTTAAAAATTAAAACAAAAAATATTTTTGGAATGATTGAAGAAATAGCTATCTAAAGTCTTTTGAACAATTTTTGCTAGGACCAATAGGTGAAAAGTTACACTCATTTTAAGAAAACCCTGTATGACCAAAATGTCCAACTTTGACCTCCTCTAACTTCGGCAGTTCTTGACTGATAGATCTGAAAATTTGTGTCTGGCCTACCATCCAATAGTACTAACCTTGGTGCAAATTTCATCCAAGTCGGAAGACATCGATTTTAAAAGTTGGGTCACTTGTTTACAGGTATAAGTCTTAAGTGTCAAGTTTTAAGTAAATTTTAAAGAACGATATAATTCAGGATTTTCTTTAAGAAAACACAAAAAATCTGCATATATTGAACATTCTGTATCATTGTAAAAGCTAAATTTTCTCCAAATCAAACCCAATAAAAATGTTCGATTGCAGTAATGGAAGTTCTGCTAAGTACGTTGAAAAACTTTCATAATAACAAAAAAAGAAAGAAGCTTCTGAAAAATATAAAACTTTCACAAATTATTAAGCTTAACTCAAATTTGACATTGTTTGCTTTAGCTTAACAAACTTAAAACCAAATAAACATTTCGTTAAATATTTGAATTAGGTAAGCATACCTTTTAATTCAAATGATTATTAATTTTCTTGACACAACATTTACTAATACGAGTAATATTATAAAAGCTTTAAAGAACTTTATTTAATTAATACGGGATTTTGCACAATTTTCAATTGGCATAAACTAAATTTAAAAAATATTTAGTTCGTTTATTTGACCTTTTTTTAATATTTAATAGTTTCTTTTTACAAGCAATAAGGTCATTTGAATTTTATATAAAAATAATTAATTTATTTCAATATATTTATTTCCAATACTTCAATTATTATTTTATTATAATTCAAAACTTATATTATCCCTGAAGAAGCTATCCATTGTGATAGCGAAATATTGGAAATAAATATATAGAAATAAATTAAATATTTTTATATAAAATTCAAATGACCTTATTGCTTGTAAAAAGAAACTATTAAATTTAAAAAATTTAAAATAAAAATTCCTTTATAAAATATTAGTTTCTTAACCATTCATTCTTCCCGTAAATACTTTTCATCATAAAAATACTCTTTTGAAACCAATGACAACCTTAATTTACAAGCAAAACAATAAAAACAACAGAAGATGTTATTGCAGTAACGAAAATTTTGTAATAACTAAAATTGAAAATGAACAAGAAAGACCAATAAGTAAAAAAACTTATTTATAACATTAAAAAGGTATGAAGGTGTATATAGCTAACAAAAAAAGTTAATAAGCTATGGACAGAGGAAGAGATGGTGAAGTAATAAACTGAAATCATGACCAAAAAGCTAAAAAACAAACACACAAAACAAAAGCTTTTAAGCTTAAGATCCCTTAAAAGATGCAATATATAAATATTTTAAATGATTTGGACAACTGTTACTACACATTCATTCACTTTCAAAGTAACTAATACCAGCAGCAGCCACATTTTAAATAAATACACAACAGCTTTGGAAACTGTCCCTAAACTAGAGTTTAAACCTACTACATACTTAGAACTGTGTTCGGCATAAAGATAATATGGTATATGAATAATAATAATAATCACAAGTTACGCACTTTCTTTCTCAGTTGTAATGTAATCAGCTTGTGATTGTGATCTTTGCATCTCATTTACTAAGGGTATGGTCACACAAGGCAAATATTTATTTAAAAAAGCGTAACCACTATTTTTAAAACAAATTGCTTGACGGAGTTTAATCTTACAAGAGTTTTGTAAGAGCAAGTAAAATAAAACTAAACTGCAATTGTGATTTTTTGTTAGTAAACAAAGAAATTCAAACAAATTTTATTTAGTGGTTACGTCCGTACCTTAAGTTTTACCTGGTTTGCAAGTTGGCATTCGAGTTGTTTACAGGTAAATAAAGTACCGACCACTACACGCAGAGAAAAAATATAGTTGTGCATGTTTACCTCAACTATTTCAACATATTTAAACACTTTCTTAAATATTATGGTCACTGTAATTATTTATATGAGTTCTGCAACCATGATATGGTTAAGTTACCATTCACATGATTACATCAACATATATATGATTATAGCAATTATGTAATGTTTATGGTGATCAGTTTTAAGATTAGAGATTACATCATATTATGTTGCTCTCTATCATAATCAAAGAGCAACAAATTATGATAATTGGATTCATCATAAACATGATTGCAACTAAAATAAAAATGTTGTAGTACATAATCATCTTAATCGTAGCTTAACCATATTATTGTTACCGCAATAATATACATAATTACAGTGACCATAACATTGTTGGAAAACTTGTAAAAATGTTGTGGTAAACACGTACAACTATATTTTTTCTCTGTGTGTACTTTAGTGGCATAGTTACAAATCAAAAAAAAATTTTATAAATTTAAATACATGTTGATGGAACTTTTTTGTAGCTAGCATATTCGCTTCAAGTTCCAAGGGCTGTAGGGCAACGAATACAACAATGATTGTCATACGTTTATACGAACTTACAATATTTTTATAACAAGGGTCTTTGTTTATTGTTATGATTTGAATTCTTATTAAAATTTCTAGAAACAAAACTATAAAATTGTAATGGGAATGGGCAGTTGGGTGTGTTTTTTTCACAACTAGCATTATGTTAAAAAATGTCGCATCCGCCATAAAATCGCTCTTATTGTCGTGAAAATAAATGAATAATATGTTGTCTGTATAAAAAAGGATTGTTGCGATTTTATTCCATTTAGCATGATTCAAAATTTTCTAAGCTTAAATTTTTTTAGTTAAATATGTCCATATTACAAATTTAGGAGAATTCCCTTTTTGTGGATACAAATAAATTTACTGGTCAAAGCAATTGCAAATAGCACAAATTTAGGCATACAATCAAACGAACTTGTCATACATTTTTTTACATTACTTTTAAGCTTAGAGAGAGTGCATAGCCATTTTTCTTTAATAACTACGCTTGTGTAATGTGATTTAATATTATAATCCTTGTTTTTCACTAATTTCAATAAGTTTTAGAGATAAGGAACCAATAACCATTTCGCATACGATCTTGTTTTACACGGTTTTTTATTACACGAAGTTTTCCGGAAGCAATTACCGTGTAAAAACAGAATTAGGTGTACGTCAATATATTGAAAAATAAATTCAAATCCACGATATACTAAGGCAAATAAAAACTCAGCAAATATAGACGTATAGTGATAACAATAAATCTACATGTATGGAAACAAGTACAATATTGATGATCCTGACTGTTAAAGTTGTTATTAATTTGATTTACAGCCAGTCGCCATTATTGATCCAAATTGCGGTGCTAAAGATGTAGTGATACGCATACGCATTTGTTTTATTTCATTCCAAATGTATTCGAAAATATATCTCTGATTACAATTTAATAAGCCTAATAAATGTAAGAAGTTATCACAACGAAAATAACACTTCAATGCCAACATTTATAAACATAGATGACAGCTTTTGACGTTTAATCACTGTATTAATATTATTTAGAAATTGTGCTTAAAAATATGTATTCAAATGTTTGAATAGCAAACAAATGTTTGCCACTGTCTGGAAATAGAAGTACAATTTTTTTTTTTACAAAGTTAAACTATGTTGGCAGTTGGTTTTTGTTTTTCGTTGTTATTTAAAACAAAATAATGACGATTAAGGAGAAGCTTAAAATATTTTTATAAATACACAAAAATAAAAGAATTTGTTGTCAACTGAACTATCTCTACACAGAAAAATTAAATTCATAATTGAAAGCATTTTTTAGAAAATATAAAAAAAAAATAAAATGGTGCATCAATTTTATCTACGGGGATTTAAAATATCGATGTTCATTTTTTTTGGAGTTCTTATTTGAGTTTGATGGTCCTATTTTAAAAGGTTTTGCATTTAAAATAACCTTCTTCAATTTAAATATGTTTAAAGGCCTTAATTCGTTTTATTTTGAAAACATTAGGACATGTTTTCACTTTCGAAATTTTACCAATTTTTAAAACGATTAACAGTTTTGTTTCAGCTAAAACCGTATTCGAAGTCGATTTTTCGAATAACCCGAAAAATGGGTTTCTAAATACTCTGGTATTAAAGATTACCAAAATGGACGAGGCGTAACAGTTGGAATCTCGAACAGTTAAGAAGAAGTTTTAGTTTAAAAATAAATCTTTGAGGTGAGTAGTTTTACAAGTACTCAAAGTAGATAAACAGTAAGCGTCAAAATAAAGTCAACACCACATATTATTAAAAGAAAAGCTATTATATTAATATAAATAATATTATATTAGAAAACTTAATTGCATTTTTATATAATAGACATTTAAGTAGAATTGAATTCAAAATAAAAAAGAAACAAAAACAGAAGCGTATACAAATTTAATTGATTTATTTATTGTTAAAATAGATTAATTTTTGCAGGTCCAAATAAAGTAAACAGTGGCATCATACTGATGCAATAAACCCCTAGCATTTCAAAAGTAGTGGCAGTTCTTTTAATTTTGGTTTGTTTGAAAGTATAGCGGTAAAGTACTGTTCAAAATAATCGCAAGTTTTTATAATTTATCATAAAATGGGAGTAAGTTTTAAAGTTAAGTAGTGAAAAATGTACAATGGGAAAACAAACATCAATTTTAGACTATGCAAATCATTATATACTTACATAGAAAAGGTAAATCCCTGCTTAAAATGTGTAAAATTGTTTGAAGGCATCACTGTACAATACAACAATTTAAAGACAAGTATACCAAACATAATACCGTAGAAAATATGCCTGATGCAAAACCACGAAGACACCTTTCAAAAACTGATGTGAGAGAAAAGCCAACATTTAATTATGTAAAAATAACTGAAAATGTAACGATAGCTTCTGGAATATTTGTAAGCGCGATTAGAAGATAGATTGGTAGAGATAGGTAGAGTGCCACGTAAGAAGCCCTGCAGATCATTGAGCAACCAAACCAAACGTTTTAATTATGTAAAAAATATATAAACGAGCCTGAACATTTTTGGAATAATATTCTTTTCAGCGATGAAAGTCAATTTGAGATATTTGTAGAGAAATTGGAACTAGCGCAGAACTGGATTTTTCAACAGGACAATTATCTTAAGCTTACCTCCAAAATTGTGAAGTAGTGGTTGCTTAATCATTGTCCAAACACTTTAGATCATCCTTAGTCCGCAGACATCATTCCAATTGAGCACTGGTGGATATATCTGGACAAAAAAAAAAATAGTATTTCTTGCAAGGATAACCTAAAGGCAGTAATACTGAATAAAGGAACCACAATTTCGCCTGCTTTCACTAAAAAAAAACTTGTTGATTCTATGTCTAGAAGATTTTTAGCTGTGATAAAGGCAAAAGAACTACAAACAAAATATTCGATACAATGTTTTACATAATTTGAACATATCTGCTTACTTTGTCGCGAAAAATCTGGTACTTTTCTGTTAAAATTTAATTATTTTTGTATGTTCCTTATTTTTATAGTTTTTGTTAATGATTTATATTTTTTTAAGTTACTTATGAATTATATCGCATAATTTTGTTTTAAATTTGTACTTGTAGTATATATAATAAAACATTTTTTAAACAATATTATGTGTTTACAAGTTCTTAATTAGCCCTTACAATAAATGTATTTGGTGTTACATCAGTAATACAGTAAATTTATCGTTATTATTCATGCGACTAAATAAATTTATGTAAAATCTTCCTTGGTAAAAATACGCTTAATAAACATTTTAAGTTTGCATATTTTTGTTTTTATTTTATGTAATAATAATAATTGTCGGCATAAATTATTTAGCCAATCTATCACATCTTCACATTCATTAATATTTAAAAGTACTCGTATTAAATAGAAGGCAGCAAAAGACAGTTATGTTTGTGAACGTTATGATCCAAAATCTATTAAAAATTATAGGTAGCAGGAATTTGTTTCCAAAAAAAATTTGCCATGATAAGAATCTTTTTTTATCATTACAAATATTTATTAATTTAATTGCATGTGGTAAACACTTTTTGGAAAATATCTAAAACAAATTAAAATATAATAAATAATTGATGACAATCTTCCAGTAATCAAGGAAAGTAGCAAATCTACCCTAGTAATAGCTAAAGAGTTAAAAGTAAGTCAATCAGTGGTCATAAGATTCAAAAAAGACGTTCTATTATTTCCAAACTACAAATGAGAGGTTGCACGTCACATGATAACACCAAAAGATGCTTCTATAGCAAAAGGCAATCCCGTTAGTCGATGGACAGCAAGACAAGCCATTCGCAATATTGCTTACAACTCAGCAGTAAAACCTGCATTGTTAAGATACGAATAAAGTTTGCCAGAGAACACAGAAATTGCAGAGTAGATGACTGGAAACTTCTCGAAGGAATACATAGTGAGAAAAGAAGACGACTATCTGCGTATATTGCAAATTCAACTTTGGGATTTTGTAAATAAGAACGTCTATCAGCTGGATGATGGCTCAAAGCACACTTACAAAATCGTGAAAAAATGGTTTGGCGAGCAGAAATTTCTTTTGATACAGTGGCCACCAACAAGTCTTGAACTCAATCCGATTGAGAATTTGTCGTCAATCGTGAAGTTCAGACAATACGGATTAACTGCAACACATTTGACTGAGCGTGTTCAGCGCAAAAGCGATACTATTCCAAATAAATTAATTAAAAAATTGGTGGAGAGCATGGCATAATGTTAAAAAAAAATATTAAAAATACTATCGTTCACTAAAGTTTTCGTATCTTTTGTAGTTTTTTCTTAAAAGTTAATACTTTTAGTGTGATATATCAAATATTTAGTAAAATATTAAGCATAAAATAAAAAAAAATAAATAAAAAAAAAACATGTTCTATGCAGAGAAATTATGCTGGTAAATAGTTTCAAAAACACTTAAAAGCAAATAAATATTTTAACATTTCTAGTAAAGAGAATCGGTCCATATATGGGATATTTATATTTCGGCACAGCATAATCGCTATATGTATATATGTATGTAACCTTATTATACATTTCAATTGAAATGTTAATTAGTTTGTCCTTAAAATGAATTCATTTGTTATTTTCTCATTTAATACCCTGAATTAATTTAAACAGCTAATGAATAATTCATGAATTTAATTTTTTTTTACTGTTTGTTTGTTTTTTAATTTTCTAATAGATTTTTTTAATCATTACAAATACAACATTTAATTAAAATTCAATTTCAAAAAAAAAAAAAAAAAAAAAAAGGTTTATATAGAAAATACATTTATGTGTAACAAAAAAAAAATGAAATGAGAAAGTGGAAATAACAAAAACTCAAAAAAAAACTTACCTTCTCTAGCTTTTAAGTAGACCGTATTGGCCACAATATTCTCTAATTCCATTAGTTCCAGGTTGGCGGTTTTTTATTAAATCCTAGGTTGCTCTCAAACTTGTAAAATAAACACTTCAATGTTTGTGTTTGTTTGTTGTTGTTGTTGTTAAAAAAAAACACAACATAAAATTAAAATGAGGGGTTAAATGTAATTGTCCAATGTTTCAGGGATGTTTCAACAATAAACTCAAGGACTCGACTCCTCAAATGAACACTGCAGTTGTTTTTTAAGTTTATTATTGTTTATATGAACTGAATAGGGGGAGTTGATTTTCAGTTGTGCAATTCGGACAGATGCTTGTGTTTGTGTTTTTTTTTTATTTCTTTTTTGTAGCTTTTGTTTTTTGACAAGTCCAATTTTCAATGAAAGTTTTTCTCTATGGACTATCAGAAGTGTAACTGTAGTTGTTTACAGAATCAATGGTGATGATTACTTTGTTGCTGTTGCTTAATTTATTCGCTTATAATTTATTTGGTTTTTTGTTTTATATTTATTTGCTTTAAGTTTTCCACTTTTGTTGTTTTCTGGTTAAAAACGTTAGTTTATTGTTTAAATGCATGAGTTTTGTGTTTATTTTACTGTTTTTTATTTATTTATTTTTTTTTTTGATAGAAATTACTTAAGTAGTTTTTGTTGCTGCTGACAAAAAGTTTAGCTTTTGGTGGTTATTGATGTTGTTGACAAGTACAATTTTTCAAACTTTTTGTGGTAGCTGGTTCCCGTTTCCCTTTCCGTTTCCGTTTTTACTTTCGTTTGGAAGACAACAAGCATTACCACAAGTTTTGTGCGTTTCTTAATTTAAGCTTTCTCTTGTCATAAGTTATTCTTTTCAAGTTGGCAATTTATGTTCTTGGCTTTCTTTTCAATTTCCCTTCCAGTGATATTTAAACTCGAGTAAGCATGCTTTAGCTATGTGTCCTTTGATTTTACTCTTCGTATACCTAATAATTTTATGATATTTTATGTTTTTTTGCAGTTGCTGTAAAAGCTTCAGTTTTTATGAAAATACTTTTTCTCTAAAATTGTGCAAAATTCATGGCTGTTGTCAGATATGTAACTGTAGTTTTCATAATTTCTGTGCATTTTTTTCCTGTTGCTAAAACCAAAATTTAAATATTTTATTTTTCTTGTATGTTGTCTTTTGCAGCTGCTGTTTCCTTTTCTTTTGATCCCTTTATGGTATAAATTTTATTCCCAAAAAAGCAGCAAATACTAAAAAGGAAGCGTGACTTTTTTGTGCTTAGCTCTTTTTTCTTATATACCGGAATTGTTTTTAATCACGTTTCATAACAACACCCAACCAGAAAGTCTTGTTTGAATAAATGTTGTAGCTGTGTTGAAATACGCTATAGTTGGTTGGTAGATCTGAAATTATGCAAAAAAAGTAAATATAAATTATTTATAAAATGTATACATATATATTTAAAAGGATTTGTGTGATGCTAGTAGGTTTCAATAAAAAAACATTTTTATTGAAAATGCAAAAAAAAACAAATTATAACGTGAACATGTCCTCAATAAAATGGAACACTTAAAAAAATAAAATTTAAGATTATATGGATTACATTAATGAAATATTTACGATACCGCCAAAAACCAAATTAAATTTACGTTGACGTATCGAAAAGTTTTAAACAGAGAACGTTTTATGGCACGTGCCGGCAAAACGAAAAGTTTCAAGGTGGCGAAATCGATATTGATTTTTATTCAAACACTGCTGAGCATTTTTTCAAAAATAAGGCAAACACATTTCTGAACAAAATTAACCTAACAAGTTGAAAGTTTATGTTGCTACTGACAAGAAGTTTAGTTTTTGCTGGTTATAAATGTTGTTAACAAGTAGAATATTCCTTTGGTAGCTGGTTCCCGTTCCCGTTTTTACTTTCGTTTACAACACAACAAGCATTACCACAAGAATTGTGCGTTTATTATTTTAAGGTTTTACTTGTCATAAGTTATTCTTTTCAAGTTCATATTTCATATTCTTATTCATTTGTTAGTAGTAAATATTTCCTCATTTGGGATTTAGATTCAACCCACAGATGTCTTTTTCACGTTCAGATTTTGCACATGTAGCATCATTGTAGCAAACCTCTGAGGAAATCAGGCTGGTTATTAATGGAATGAAAAATCGCGTCATGAATACAAAGTTCTTTTTGCCTAAATTAGATAATATTGATATTGTGTAAAACAATTTCTTGCTATATGAGATATATGTATGTATTTATAATTGTTTCTGGCTAAACAAAATAAAACTCGAAAATGAAAATTTTCGGCAACAAATCAAATGTGTCTGTCTTTTGATGTATTTGCACAAAAATATCAAAGTATGTTAGTCTTATATGTAGATACTTGCTTTGTTTATGACTTTGAAGAAAAACATTAGTTTGATATTAATTTGATTACATGTGGAAAACACTTTTTGCAAATTATCCAACACAAATCAAATTATAATAAAGATAAAGTGAAGAAACTGCCTATATATGCGAGTAATAGCTAAATAGCTTAAAATAAGTCAATCTATGGTCATAAGAGTCCAAAAACAGTGTTTCATCGTCCTAAAGCCACAAAAAGCTATTAACGTATGCGGACACACGTCTCATGACACAAATGCTCTTTTCAATTATTTAACACCAAAAGATGCTGCTATAGCAGTAGGCAAACTCGTCAGTCGTTAGCGCAGGAAGACAAGCCCCCTACGATATAAACCTGCATTGCCAATAAAATATATATAAGAGAGGACAATAATTGGACAGTACGAGGACGGTTCGGAAACTTCTTAGCCTAGCACAAACAGAGAATAACTAGTTTTACAAAAACATTTTTACTTCTCAATATAATCTCCTGAAACTTCAATACACTTAGTCCAACGCTTATCTAGCAATTCTATCTCTTGATTAAAATATTTTTCCTCAAGGCCTTTAAAATTGTAGTTTACAACCACAATTCATTTAAGGTAAAACGCTTGCCAGCTAGGATTTTTTTAGATTTGGGAACAGGTAAAATGTACTGGGAGCTAAATTGGGAGAATAAGGTCGGTGGTCAAGCAACTCGTAATTTAATTCATTCATTTTAGCCATTGTTAAAACACTCCTGTGAAAAATTATTTTTTTGTGTTATAAGCCAGGACGTTTTTGTAGAATTTATATTTAATTGATCCAAAATGTTGCAATAGTAATCTGCATTTATTGTTTTACCCTTTTGCAGATAGTCAGTCAATAAAATACCTTTGAAGTCACAAAAGCCCGGTGCCATAACCTTACCAGCCGATTGAATTCATTTTGCTTTCTTTGGGACACTTCCTACAGCTTCAGTCCATTGCTTGGATTGTTCTTTTGTCTTTGGAGTGGTGGATCCATGTTTCATCAACAGTTATGAAACGGCGCTTAAAATCCATTTTATTTTTCTTAAAACGATCCAAACAAGCTTGAGAAATTTTCATTCTTATGCGTTTTCATATGTAGTTGTAGATGCAAAATTAATTGGACTCGATCATTTAAGAAGCCCATGATGTTAGCTATTTCACGCACTTTTATTCGTCGATCATTTAATACCATATCATACACTTTGGATACAGTTTTCGTTGTTGTTGTTGTTGTTTTAGAACGTCCACTATGTGGTTCATCCTCAATGGTTGTACGGCCACGTTTAAATACAGCAACCCAATTTTTTACTGTGTTCATGTGTTCATAGTACAGATTGAAGTTTCCAAAACACTTAACGTTTTTCTGTTTATACCGAGCTTTCTGTTCTAGACTAAGAAGTTTTCGAACCGCCCTCGTAGATGACTGCAAACGTGTAAGGCAAATCCAAATTTCAATCCGAAGGTAAACAATATTTCTGGAGCCAAATAGCCCAGAAAATTCAATGACAATATGTGAAGGAAACAATTAAACCCGGTGGGAGGAGGTACGTCATGTTATGGAATTGCTTTACATAATTGCTTCTTGGACTACTGCAAAGTATCGTAGTAATATTAATTTTATTTTGAATTTTAATTGGATACAAATATATTAAGAGATTTATGGTAATTAACGTGATTTGCGGAAGTCAGTCGGTACCATAGTAAATTATCCAGCGATCCACAAAAATGTGTTTGTTAAATGTTATTTTGTTTTATGTGAAACTTACTTCATTAAAAACTGTTAAGGTGATGTACATATTTTTGTTATTTTTCATTGCACTTTTTTTTTAATGTTAACTGTGCAACTGTGTGTGGGTGTTGTTGCTGTTGTTTTCATCTAGCCAGTTGAATAGACTTTTTCAGTAGCAGCATGAGATGGAATTGAAAGTTGAAATGCCAAAGTGTTGCAGTGTAGTTGTAGTAAGTGTGCGGCAGTAGTAGTAGTAAATTGAATGAATTGTTTAACATGATAAAGGGACTACTTGATATATATTTTGTTTTTGTAGTTTGCCTGATATTATTTTTATTTTTTCGTTTGCTGATTGTTTTTCCGAGAATCAGCAGGAATTACAAAACAGAGATTGCATCACATTAAATCAATATATATTGATACTGTCTGTATTGTAATAAAATGTAAATAGTGTGACTGATTGATATACATACATGTAGTGAAAAATTTAATTCAATTTAATTAAAATTGGAATTGGAATTTGTTTATTCAATGTCAAGTGAAAACCGCAAATTAGCAAAATAAAATAAAAATCTAAATCTAGAATTGTTGCTTTATAAACCAATTTACAATTATTGAGTATTATTCCTCGTTGTTAATATTGTACAATTGTTAGTTTTAAAATATTTTTTCTTTCTTTCAGTTTTATGTTTTTTTATGCTTTATGCAAATGGAAAATTTATTTGTTTTTCTCTAATTGAATATTAAATTATTCAAACTGCAAAATATTATGGATTTCGTTCATATCATTTTTGTTGGAATTATGTAGTTATATGCTGCAAGTGCTCCTTATGCAACATTCTAAAGTATCACTACTGATTGGTTCACAATTTCTTTATCTTGCCAACCAACTGTGAAAAGTGCTGAACTATTGGTTATTTTATTATAGAAATGAGGTAGTTTTACAAACAACTGAGAAACTACTACTAAAATACCAATAAAAATATTGTAATATTAAAAATGAAAGACTCTTTAAAATATGATTAAAAATGTCGAAACTAAAACGACAATTCAGCGAAATTTAAACGATTGATTTTTTAAAGCTTTTTTCGTTGTTTTTGTTGAAATTCAAAAATATTATACAGAATAAAAATCTACACCATTTTGTTAGTAATAAAATTAAATAAGCTTCTCAGGTATATTAGCATTTACTGCCGTTGTAATAATTTATTTTTCTTACACACAAATTTACTCACTTACATAGAGGAGAATATTTTACACAGGTGTGTTATAAATTTACATCGAATACACATTTGAGAACTAGATGGTTGTAAGATAGAATGATGCAGAGTGCTTGAAATAACATTAAAATTAAATGTGTTCAATTCTCCTAATGTTTATCTGCGTAAAACATTAGACTGCAACAAAATTGTATCAGGTTATGGATCGCAATGCCAACTATGGGTTTTTTTCTCTATATATCAGCTAAAAAATTCATTTTTAAATAATTTGGAAAATTATTTTTATTCTAAAGCCTGAGAAATCCACTATAATTAATCATAACGCTTGATTTTACTCATATCACTTGTAGCAAAATATCTGAAAGCTGCTCCTGTTGCAATACTTCAGAGAGCTTTTTTCTCTTGCCAAACCTTCTCGCATGGGTCCAGAAAGCAACAGAGCATGACCCTTTGCTGTTGCGAATTTACCCCAAGATTTCGGTACGGCGAATCACCATATGCTGATCTAGGATCTCCGATCTCCACTTTGTACAACGATGTCAAACACTATCGGACTAGCTAGCTAATTAGCGTACTTACAGTTGTTAAGTTCAGTCAAAAAATGTCGAAATATTCTTCAACATTAATATTATCAAGCTTTCTTTATCCCTACCCTACTGCATGATGTCATATGATGTTAATTGCTCCTTTGTGAAAATCGACAAAATAAAGTAAAATTTTCTCATTACCTTAACTTTATTTCTTTCTGACCGTTAGCAAGAACTTAAGTTGAATTTAACCACATAAAATTGCATGCATTCCTTATTCACTTGCCGAACTAAGAACTTAAGTATAGAACTCAGCATACTGGGCAAAACTCGAATATTTTAGGGCTACTCTTCTACTGCCTCCTTCACTGATTTAGTATGCCTAACGGTTTTTTCGGGGAATTAAGGATGATAAAGCGGGATTTAAAAGTAAATATTATGAAAAAGAGGAATTTTAAAATTATGATATTAAAAAGTGGGTGTTTTAAATAAACTTTTAAACCTTTTTGTGTAATTGCTAAATCATAAATTCTAGAACTAGTTAAATTAGCATCACTGCAGAATATTAAATGACAGCCTTTTTACAAAAATGTGCAGCAAAATTTTAAACAAACTAAGCAGAGAAATCGCATATGTAGTGTACAAATGATTGAAATTGAATTTTATACTACATCTACTGCATATTAAAAATTTCGACTGGTTATTAAAGGTTTAAAATCTTTCGCTTACATGATAACGTTGCGACACAAGACGACATCGTTTGTTGTAAATGCCAATTCTCGTTGTCAATATTACCATTTATCGATGACTGTCGACATTGTTTGCTATTCTGTAACTTGAATTGACGTCGATGTTGCCTCTCATTTTGTCGACGGACGTTTTAGTATCGTGTCGTGTTGTGTTGTCTAGTGTTGTATTCTTTTGTGTATAAAGAAGAATTTGATAGTAAATATTTAAATAGTAAAATAACAGTAAAAAGAAAAAAAATATAATTAAAAAATATCGGAAAAAAATTCAAAATACAATCACAAATCAATTTGAAAAGGTGGAAGAACTTTTCAAATCATTTCCAAAATTTTATCACTAATAGTTTTAAATTTTAATTTAAATAAAATTTTTTTTCTGTCGCCCACGCCTATTTTCGAGTGGGCGGAGCTCCAAAGTTTGTAATATATTTAGCTATATCTTTAAAACTACATTTATTTATTAGACAACATATAAATCAAATGATAGGTATTTAAAATACTTTTCTAACGATATATAACATGACCTACTTATGTGTGTATAGGTCAATTCCGGAAAATAAAAAATCTGGAAAATCCGGGAAAAACGTCTATATGATTAAGTAAATGAATCCCAAAATTAAAAACTCAAGAAATTAAGATTTAATTTGAGATATAATATAACAGTGTAGGTAATATAGATCCAAAAATAAGAAAGAAAGATTATGACATTTCAATATAAAAATACAAGAAATTTTTGCTGTGCGAAACCGGTGTTCTGTATACCATAAAGGAGCAAAACCCTTTTTGTTTTCTTCTTTTTTATACACAGAAAGTTTGGAACCAATATATTTTCAAGGTCAAAAATATATATGTAGTTTAGGCTATATGTTCTAAAATTCCAAAACCGGATTTGCATAACAAAAAGCTGTTTTGAAAATATAGATGTAGCCCCCGAAAGAAATGCGGACCTCCATTTGTAAAAAATACATTTTTGTGAATTTTGTCTCATTTTTGAGAATTGCTGGATTTTTTGTACTTTAACAATAATAGCGTAAAAAGCGGCATTTTGGTTTGAAAAGCGGGTTTTAAAATCTAGGCAGGATGAGCTTTCACTTAAACTTAAAACTTTTTAGGCCTGTCGCCAAAGACCCAACGATATGATACGCTTATTTAAATGGCCAGTTATGTTCCAGTGAACCTATAATTATAACCAACTAAATACACGAATTTCCTACTGTTGATCTGTTTTCCTAAAAACATTGCAGTAATTTATTAGTTTTTAAAATAATTCAATTTTCTTGGGAAATATTGACAACAATGTCATTACAAAGTTAATTATTTATTTTTTGCTTACGCAATATTTATCGTAGAACCACAAAAAATTCAGTGCCAACCTATTATATATATAAAATACATTGAATTGTAGTCGTTTTGATAGAAAAACAAGATGTGATTGTGTAAAAGTATTTGTGACACATATAATATATGTATTAAATCGAAACATCCAAGCGGGAAAAATATGCTGTAAAGAGGCCTTTTAGAAGGCCTTATTTATGCAGTTACAAGGACTTCCAGTCACATAGCAAAATCGTTTAAATTTTAGAGGGCGTGTCATTGGCAATCAAGGCCTTGCCTATTTGCAACTCATAAGATCGAAGGCCTGATAGAAGGCCTACTTGAGAAGGGCAATTGGAAGCTATAGCTAGTACTGCCTCATAGAAGGCGTAATTAAAGGTCTGTTAAATTAATAATTTCATTAAGGAAAGCAAAAGAAAGTGTTTAAATTAATGAATGGTTTTAAATTAATATTAAATTTATTTTTTTAAACTAATTTTAAAACACCACATATACAATATATATAAATTACTGCTTCACGAGTACTTTACTTCACAAACTATAATAAAAGACTAAATATATAGACTCACGCTTTATTTATTTTTATTACTCGTATAACAAAGTAAGTCCCAATTTACAAGATGTGTCTGTAACTCATGTCGAACACTATTAAAAGAGATTACGTAGTTACTGTAGAAATGTCAAAATATACAACTTAAAGCCGATTTGAAATTTCAGTTTTTGAAACCGCTAATCAAAGTTATCGCTGACCGCGAAAAAAATTTACTAAAATTGAAAAGTGTTTAACAACGGCGGCAAAAATACTACCGTCGACTATACAAAATAATATATAGTACGACATTAATGTTTGTAGTTTACAAAATAAATTACAATAAAATAAAAATCGTTTCGTGGTGAAAACTTTGTTTTGCTAAAAGAAAATTGTTAAAGTTGGATTTATGTCCCATTATGATATAATGCATAAAAAATATAAAAATATACCTAGTAATGTGTTATTATTCAATGCGATTTGAATATTTTCTTATTTTTAAAATTATATCTCGCCGTATTTTTATTTGTGAGTATATTTGACAGTTCGAAGCGGGAACGTTTCTCACAAACTTTTTCGCCACAGCGACTGCTCGCCAAAAAAAAAAAATTACAGGCACAGTTTTGTAAGAAAAACAGCTTTTTGTTTCAATTTATGGCATTTCTGTTTCATTCTACACATTTTAATCGAAAAGTTTTTCGACGCAGGAGTTACAGAACACTAATTACCTTTTTAGACATTCGGGTAAGGGGAAGATAGGACGAGTACACACTTGATTGTACTAAGAATTCGTGTTGCTCTCTTATTCGCATTACATATGTATGTGTATACAAATGTGTGTGACTTTCAAATAAAAATACGAGCGATTTAAGCAAAAGGAATTGTGCTGAACACCGAAAAAATTTAAAAAAAAAAAAAAACGTTTCAATAAAAATTGCTTCATGTAAATTAGGACTAAGCAAATTAATGCTTGTTGTTGTAGTGACGATATACAGGAATAATTGCAAAACCATTCGTGCTTGCTATTTAAATCACGATTTGTTGACAGTCGTAATTCAGCTCTGGGTGGGGAATGAACTCGCACGTCATTGTCATTATCGCTTAAGGGCAATCAGGCTGTCCTTTTTTGTCTGTCCTCGAGAGATTTGAGCCTCACTCTTGCTTTGGTTAATATTTGGCGTCGTCTAACTTCCAATAAGAAGTCGACTTGGGACTTACTTCAATCAATCGTGGGATAACCTGGCAATTTGAGGGAATAATTCTCCCCCAACCAAGTGTATATTCAAAAAGAAAATAATTCGTTGACATTCTTTTGAAATTCAATTTTAAATGTGTATGAAATGCCTTCTAGAACACCTTCTGAGAGAAGGCATTGTGGAGTATTGAATATCGAGTCTTATGGAATGTATAAACAGGTCTTATATAAGGCCTACAAATAGAAGCACTTGCAATTTTTCCCGCTTTGATGCATATTTTCACATATTTACATACATACATAGGCAAATCTAAGCACAAACAAATGCTAGCACGCGGCACACAACCTGGTAAAAGAATAAAATGGAACGTTTAGGTAAATGTCAGAAGCACAAAAGCGTTAAAAAATGTGAACAATGCTAATGGCAAAAATGGTTCGATAAGAGGCTTTTAACATTAAAGCAATCAATGAATATGTGTGTGTTTGTATTATAACAATACGTGTGTAGTTTACCAGAATTTCCCAGTAGTTTTCTAAGTATCCCAGTAATTTCACTATAATTTAATAACTGACAGTTTATATTGTCTCAATTGTCATTTAGTGTCACTTAGTATTTTTATTTACCTTTACAAAAGTTAAGTTGATTTTAAATATTTACATATATACACAGGTATATTTGATATTTTACTAACTGCAATTATTTTCTGTTTAAATCTTCTCAAATTTATGAATATAAGATAGGTTGTCAATCTATGACACAATTTTGTCGCTAGCATTGCTTAGGTTAGGTGCAGTAGAAGGGCTTTTTATAACCCATACTGTTTCGAGTATACGCATATGGCACTTCGCCATGTTGTGCGTTCTCGTTGAAGTGTAATTATCCATATTTAAAGAGCTATAGGTAATGTACACTACGTTAAGAACTAAGTTCCCTCGATATAGCTTTTATACCCACCACCAAAAAAAAGGGAGATATATAAGTTTGTCATTTCGTTTGTAACACATCGAAAAATTGGTCGTAGAACCAAAAAGTCTATATATTCTGAATCCTTATATAATTCTAAGGGCGACCTAGCCATCTCCGTTCGTCTGCTGAAGGCACGATAGAGCTTAGAACAATAAAATTGTTACCGAACTTTCTTTTTCTCACCGAAATGTTTGGTATTGAAAATGTGCAAAATCGGTACAGTAGCATCCGAAACCAAAGTTTTATACAACCTCGACATTTTACATTTTTTTCTTCAAACATAATGCAGATACTATCATGAAATTTGGCACACTTTATTTCTATTACAGAAGAACAAGTCTTGTTGAAAATGATAAAAATCGGTTCACGATTTCTCATAGACCCCATACAAATAAATGTACTTCCGAAGCTTGGCTATAAGTTTCATGCTAAGAAAAATCTCAAAACGAAATTTTGTTTGCATTGGTCCATATTTGTCACTAAAATGTATATAATTCTTTAAAAAAAAAAAAAACACTATCAAGTTGAATTTCATGATTTTCGGTCCATATTTTACCATAGTCGCCTTATAAATTCCACTTCCGAAAAATATTTAAAAGAACATAAACAAGTAACCCATATAAATATTTAATTCGCTGTAGAGAATTTCTTGACGATCGGCCCATATTTGACCATAGCACCCATATAAAGTAGATTTCCGAACATAATAGGTCACAAATCTCATATGATGACTACAACCGAAAAGCTCAATTACCTAAGTAAATATCGTATAAAAGCTAGATGCGACCTTAGTTAATATACTGATTAGCCTTCCTAACTTGACTAGTATTGGCCAATTCAGATTCAGATCTCTTTCGTTCATTCTTATTTTGGGTCATTCGTTCCGATTGTAGAATTCTGCTAGTATCTGACGTGCTCATTTATTACCCATTCTTTTAGATCTTCTCATTCCCAATAATACCACGATGGCCTGGGATCCATATTATCTCTACATTAACGTAGTCTGAAAAAGTGTTTATCTTGTTTTTGGATTTTAACACTTTCGTTTCTTAGTGTTTTGATAAGCATTTGACTGTTCGTAAAGATACG
Organism: Bellardia bayeri; assembly: GCA_950370525.1. Classification (NCBI taxonomy): domain Eukaryota; kingdom Metazoa; phylum Arthropoda; class Insecta; order Diptera; family Calliphoridae; genus Bellardia; species Bellardia bayeri. The sequence goes on from OX493264.1 coordinate 90,621,897, forward strand.
GGTTGGATTATTGTTGTCAATTTTACTTAAGCCTTTGATACAGTCAGTAATCGCCATTATCTCAAACTGAAAAACAGTCTGGTTATCTAAGATAGGTTAGTATGTATTTACCTATTTTTACCTATTCACGATCTGTCGCCAAATTTTGAACCATTTGTGTATAAATCAGTTATTATCCTATTACTTCTTTCCATTTAATGTTGACATATTCAGTCTGAATTCTACCACATCTCTCAGTAGTGTTATGGCCTTCTGGTAAGATGTCTATAATTTTGTAGTGTTTGGTTAAGTGGTTCCTTAATATCCATTCTTGCATTACCATCAATTTCGTATTTCGATATTATTGATAAAATATTCTAAATAACCTTTGCTTTCACCATTATTAATATAATTCCTTTTCGTTCGAATAGTGAAATAATCGTAGACTACTTCCCAGCATACCATTCTAGGAGCGCTCCGAAAAAGGAGCCAGAAAAGAGTCCAACAAAAGAGCATTTTTGGAGCGAAAGAAAAATTTGCTTGTTCCTGTCCTGAGTCGGCACGCAGTATGATTCAGAAATTCCACTTAATTATGTGTGTACCAAAGTGTTGTTGTCCTGTTATTGGTGCTTTGAACAAAAAAAAACATAGCTGTACCACACAAGAATGATAAAAATAAGATTACAAAGAGCCCAAAAAAAACCCCTCATAAAAGACTCTCTTCTGACATTATCTAAGAGCTCTTTTAGAGCCCAAAAAACCCATTATCTAAGAGCTCTTTAAGAGCCCAAAAAACCCTCATAAAAGACTCTTTTCTGACATTATCTAAGAGCTCTTTCTGACGGAACGAACGTAATGACCCTCTTTTCTGAAGGATTTCGGAGCAATTATGATTGGGTTGGTACCAATGAAGTAACTACGATAGTGTGATTGTTATCTGCGTAGGACATATTGGTAACAGTATTGACCCTAACTGATAGATTAGATCACTAACTCATTCGGGAACGTCACACAGAACAGCTGGCTTGTGTTTTATATTTATACATATGTACATTCATACATACGTAAGTATGTATGTATATGTATTTATATATATATAGTATATGTACACATTTATATATAAGGTTCTCTTGTTTGAAAAGTATTTAAGGGTTGTTGCTGTTTTTTATAGTCTTACAGTCTTATTCAAAAAAAAAAAAAAAAATTAAAGAAGACTTCAAATGTACTTTAAGAAAATTTTGTCTAAAAGCACACTTAAACCTACTTTATTTTTTATGAATACGGCAGTTATACTTTTGTGCTATTCATTCAATATCCTTAACTAAATTTATTTTTAAGTATCTAGAGACTTATTCAGCCTGTGTGATGTTGTTACTGTGTATCTACAAACTACCACCAAATTTGTTTTTTTGTACATTTTTTAGTTGGCTTTTCTTTGCCGTTCATTTAATAAATTCGAAATGTTTGTTGTACTATAAAATATTTTATTAATTTTATTGCATTTGTTAGATCATTAAAATACGTGTGCATGAATTTGCATAAATAAATAAATGAAATAGCTGAAAGAAATAAGACAATCTATTACTTCATGAAGCACCCACTAAAACCACATAATGTTTTTCAAATAGTGTTTAAAAGACGCAATGAAATTTAACGCTGTCCTAGCACCCATTTATCGGTCATAAAACATTCATGTATATTTCGTTGCAATTTATTTTCATGTTGTAACGTTCAAAGAAATCCGACTACTAATTTAAGATATAAGATATTTATTCATAACTATTTTGTATTTAACATGTCCCATTGTGCAATGTACATAACTAATTTTATTATATTTCTACCCGTTTACAGTCAATCTATAACCAGTGGTATTGCTTCTGCATTATGAACCACTTAATAACAACAATTATATACCCTTTGCTAATTTTAGTGAAATTATAATGAAAATTATGTTACAAAAAAATTATAATAATATAAAGTCAGCAACCGACTTTCACAGTAGAGTTTAATAGTGCTAAATAATACGTACACAAATCTAAATTAATTTAATTTTGTAACAAAAATAAAACTAAATCAGTGGTCGGCAACTACAGTCACCTGGGGCTCAGTAAAAACAACATGTTCAACATTCAACTGTAAAACAAAAAATATATATGTACTAGCATAATTAGCTTTTACTTTAACATATGAGTGTTGTTCTCTTTGTGCCAAACGCTGAACTTAATCTACTTCACATACTCAGGCGCGCTGTAAGTTGATATTGGTGAAAAATAAAACCAGGCGCTTAGTGACACTAACACTTGTTTAAATACTGCTGCAACTAATTAAATTTAAATACACAATTCTGTAAAACTGTTTTAGTGCTGATTTTTTGTTAAACAAAGTTGTAAATTAAAATTTAATTAAAATGTACGTGTGTTAACTGCGAAAACAAGCAAAGTCTTTTTACGTTGTAGCTGCTGCTATTTTTTGTTTTGTGATTTTATTACTGTCACAAACATTTAGTGGTATTTAATTAATTATTATTATATTTACATTTTAGTTTCGTGTTATTTATTTTTCTAATCACACACTCTCATGTCTGACTATTTCACGGGATGGGCAACTCACCATCAGTCTTCTAATTGTTACTCTCAACTGTCTAAACTGTTGTTGGACTATTGGAGGGAGAAGTTGTTGTCGCTTATATTACAAGTGTAGTTTTTATTATAAGGCTACATTTAAATGTTCTTCTCCTACACGACTTATTGACGTCATTAATATTTATTTTTTCACTATTTTTATAAGCGCCATTTATAGGTAAATATTTACATCACCAATTGATTTCAAATTGTTGATTATTTTAGAATACCGAATTATTAATTTCACGAAAAAACCTAAGTGTACAAAATAAAACATGTTGCCCTATTTACCTTTTCAATGTAAATGAAAAGTCAAATGTTATTACAATGAAGCAATGTATATAAGACAAGAATTAAAATAGATCATTGTCGCTTAAGACGTACGTATGTAACGACAAATGATCTTGTATTGACGTTTTTCAACGTCATATTGACGACAAAATTATTTTCGGTTTAGTGTTAAACAAAATAATTGATAATACAAAATGAAAAAAATAATAATTTTCGGCAAATAAACAATTATTAACAAAGAAACTTGCATGAACATATTCAGTTTTCAACAAGTATGACTTTAGAAATGTTTGAACAGTAATTTTAAAGTTCACTATTAGCTTTGTATTTCTTTATGACTTAAAAATGACATTAGTTTGATATTAATTTAATTGCATGTGGTAAACACTTTTTGCAAATTATCCAACACAAATCAAATTGTAATATAAATTATAATAAATAATGAAGAAATTAACAAGTCGCTTTGAGGACTATATTCTAGTAATGAGAAAAATTCTATGCAAGTAATAGCTTAAAAGCTTAAAGTAAGTCAATCAGTGGTCATAAGAGTCCAAGAAAAGGCTTACTATTTTTCCCTAACCACAAATCAGAGGTCGAAGGGACAAGTGTTTAATACCAAAAGGTGCTTCTATTGCAATCAGAAAAATCGTTAGTCGATGGACAGCAAGACATGCCCTTCGCGATATTAGTTACATTTCAGCAGTAAAAAAAAATAAAAGTTCATTGGACAGTAGATGACTGAAAACGTGCAATCTGGTCAAACGAATCCACATTTAATCGTTTTCGTAGGTAAACAATATTGTTGGACACCATGTTAAGGAAACAATAAGCACGGTGGGAGGAATGCCATGTTATGGGGTTGCTCGGATGGTGACACCTCGGAGGCATAATCGAAGGCAGGATGAAAAAAGATTTTATTTTGCAAACTCATCTTCCCAATTTTGTAGATAAGAGAGTAAGTATATCACGAGGATCAGCTGGATGCTGACCCAAAGTACATCGCCAAAACGGTGACAGAATGGCTTAGCGAACAGGATTCTCTTTTGATGCAGTTGCCAGCAAAAAGTCCCGACCTCAATCCGATTGAGATTTTATGGTCAATCGCGTGGAGAAAGTTGGAACAATACCGATTAACTCATTTGAACAAAATTTAGCAGTGGGTTCAGTGCGAATAAAAGAGTATTTGAAATAAAAAGTAACGGGCTTTCAACTAAACATTAAAAACATTATTTTCCATAAAGTTTTTGTATGATGCTAAATTGAGTACAAGCAGTTGATTTCGTTTCGTTTGTATTTTCTTAGTTGTTACTTTTTTTACTTTGATTCATAAATTAATTTTTTTTTTAATAAATACACATAAAATAAATGGCAAAAAAAAATCGCAAGAGCACTTGTTCACAAAGTACTAAGTGCAATGTATTATGTACTTATTTGTGATCCTCAGTTTATACATGCCCTAAAATACGAGTATATATTGACACTAAACACTATATACGAGTACACTGACGATTATATGGGAGACAGAACCATAAATGTTAGCACCTCTATACTCTATTTTCCAGAACAGATTTAGCGTCAATTTAAATGAAACAGATTGATTGAAGTCCGTTATAGATAATAAGTCTGTAATTGTTATGATAAATTTTGAAAATTACCTTCCATATAATACCGTTGACATTATATTGAACGATTAGTTCGTGAGTGATGTCTTCTCTTAAATGAATTTTAATGGATAGTATTGACACCTTTAAAATCATTGGCGACAATATAATACTATAAATTCAAAAATATTGTCGTCTACGTTAAAATTGAGGAATTTGTCGCTTATATAATGATTGGCTACAAAATCGATCATTTATATAATCATTAACTACAGAATGTAATTCACTGTCATTTCATTGTACAATCGTTGGCGACAAAATAACGTCCTAACAATTAATATCGTAAAAAAAAACTAGAATATTTCAAAACCCATATAATCCTTGGCTATTAAGCCACATATTCGCTTGTAGTTGATTTTCTTTAACTGTCGAGGATTTGGTAGTTAATGGTTCTTTCGCAAGTACAGTGCACTCGCGATAACATGAACACCGTCTAACGTGAACAAGCTTTTGTTTACGTTGACTACTCTGTAACGTGAACAAAGTCAGAAAGCTCTATAACGTGAACAATTTCTAAATTCATTTTTTTTGTTTGGTATCAAAATTTTATTTTAAATCTTTTTTTATGCATAGTGATCAATCAGTCGGCATGAGTGTTAAAAAATATAAATGTTTGGAGTTAGAAGAAAGGGAAAACATTTTATATAGTTTGCAGAAAGGAACATGTGTGACTAGTTTAGCAAAAAAGTATAATGTCGCTAAGTCAACAATATGCAGCATTAAAAAGAAAAAAGAAGCAATTTCAAAATGTGTAAACCTCACATACCAGGGACTGGGAAAAAGAAAACCTTAAAATCATCAGAATTTCCAGTTATGGAAAAAACTCTTTACCGTTGGTTCATTGGAATGCATAAAAGAATTGGCCTGTAAGTGGGCTAATGCTAAAATAAAAAGCTAAGGAATTACATTCCCAACTTAAAAAAAACGAGGGCGGGTTAAATGCTAGTGACGGATGGCTTCAGCGATTTAAGAAAAGGTACGAAGTTAGACTTCTTAAAGTAACAGCATAAAAACTCCCATCGCAGCCTGAATTGGTGGATCCGTTTAAGCTAAAAATGATACAAAAAATTTAAGAAATGGAGTTATGCAATGACCAACTCTATAATACTGATGAGTCTGATTTATTTCCCTATGTAATTTTATTTCAATGTTTATTTTCTCGTAATCTCTATTTGTTTTGTAATGAATTTTAATTAATAATTTTATTTTTATTTTTTCATAATGCAAATTATAATAAAAGAATTTCACGTTCAAGCGTGTAAAAACACATTTTTTCATGACATTCGCTAACGTGAACAATTTCGCTAACATGAACTCCCTTGGTTTTAATTAGTTTACGTTACCGCGAGTGCACTGTATAGCCATTTTGCTTTAATGGCCAGTTTTTGCTGCAAACATTTGCTTTCTTTTATGAGTTTAAACTGGAATAAACATTAATATTATTTTGCATGCTATCTATCTACATTGTTATGCTATTACCATTACCTTTATATATTTTTCGTATTATTTTAGTATATAAATGATGCTATTTGGGGATGAAAATAATAATTGACATCTGACTTAATTTCTATGCTCATTATTGTGCCCAACTATTATTTAAAGAATAAAATACAAAAAGCATTGGACACATGAAAACCGGTCAAATAAATCACAGAGTATACAGCGGTGACAATTTTGATTCAAATTTCGATTCAAAGAGGCCAAAATCAGTTTCCTAGGGCAGGTCTCGTAGCTAATGTTTATTATTTAAAGTAAATTACTTTATGCTACATATAGCGAAAATATAAAGAAAAGCCAGTTCTCAAAGAAAGAGAGAAATATAGGGTGTTTTTTTTTTTTTTTTTTTGATGATGGCAACACTTTTTTAACTAACGGCCATTTTGTCAGCTGTTAAGTGACATGGCAGGCTCGGACGTAGTCTGTTATCTGGAGGTCGAATTTGATGATTTTTGAATTTTTCCAACATTTGTGGCCGTATATCGGCAATAACGCGGCGATTTTCTGTTTTCGCAGTGGTTTTCGGTCTATTTTTCTGAATTTTAAGCTGTTATCTGCGATTTGGATATTTATTTGCAAATGTATTCTTCTTAAGGTAATTGTTGAAATGAACGGGATAGTGCTTCATTGCAGGTAGTATTTTCTTTAATTGTTGCTGGTTTCTGTTAATAACAGAAACGACTGATTAAATTTTTTGATGTGATCGGATTTTATGTGAACAATGCTTTATATATGCTTTATATATATATGTATATAAAGCTTTTTTCAACTCACTTTATGTTCAAGACAGATAAAATAAAAATATAAAAATGCAATTATATTTATATAAAAGAGTAAAAATACGTGACAAAAAGAATGAAAGTAATAGCTCACTAATGGTTGAGAAAAAAGGGAAAAAAACAAAACAGAAATTCCCCTAGATTTAAAGAAAGCTTAACGCAAAATAAATGCACGACACAGAATGGAGGTTTAAAAAAATGCAGGTGAAATTCTGAGTAAAGTAAACTAAAGTAAATAAAGACAGAAGTGGTGCAGTGCATCTACCCAGTGATATTTGAAAACTAAAGAATTATAATGCAACTATAGTAACTGGGAACTGTATTTATGTATTTAAACAAGTTTGGAACGAACTAATCTAAACATTAAAATTAAAGTAATATTCGAAATTGTAGTTTTTATACGTCTTGTGTGAGTATTTACAAAAATAACAAGTCAGGCTAACCTCCACTTACATTTTACTTAATAACTTTATTTCTACTGAAGCGAATTTGCTGATTTTCAATACTAAACCGCTTAGACAAATATTAAATACGTTAGCTACATTTAATCTATTTAGCTTTTGTATTTTGAACATGAGAGTGTTTTACACCGACAAATACATGTTATTTTAGTAAGTATTTGGTATTGCCATTTAGTTCAGAGCCACACAACTCAACCAATTTTATTCTACAAATATTATAGGTTTCTAATGAATTGTTTAAGTGTTTTAAAAATATTGGTTATTAAAAACAAAATAAACATAGCAGAACTTTGCTGGTTTATTTTATCAACTTGCATCCTGACTAAACTGCCACCTGCAGTTGAAAGCTTCTAACGAGTGTAGTTTATAAGCTAAAAAAAAATGTTTAAAAAAGACAGCAAAAGTATGAGTTACAAAAAACATAAAGAAATTATAAAGAAATTTTAAGTAAACGGGAATTACAGTCGAAAACACTTATATAAGGACGAATAAAGCATTGTTCATAATGTTCATCACAGTATTTTAAATTAAAAAAAATCGATTTCCTCTATCCCTCGAACAAATATCTGCTAAATACACTTACAAATTCAATTATGAACATTTGCAGTAACCCAGCATTAAAGTAACATAAATATATAGCTTAATATTTATTTTGTTTTAATAAAATAAAACTTAAGTTTTAATGATTTGCCATGCAGACCACGTTTGAGTAAAACAAAATAGCAAAAATTATCAAACAGCAACTGCAAAATGACAATGACAGTAAGAGCAGCGGCAACCTGCTGTTTGATATAAAACTTATTTTTTTCATATTCTTAATACAAAATATAATAGAACCACAAAATATAATATCTTTTTAAAGTAGATTAGAAATATGAATACGATTTTATAGATAAAAATAAATAAATTTAAGAGGATTGTCCAAGCAAATTGGATTGCAACATTATGATATAAATACGTAAGAACATTTACATCTAAGTCTTTAATACTATTTTTTAATCACTTTCTAATTGCTTTTGCCTTTCTTTTTAAATCAATATCTGATTTAAGTGATGACAAATGTATTTAGTTGTAGAACAGAACGATAGTTGAGTAAAGTAACAGTTTAAGCTACTTTCCTAAATGAAAAAATCTAAACCTACAAAGAAATTAGTTTTAAATGTCTTATGGCATGTTTCTAGATAACAAGTGTATTCTCACGCGAACGAGTGGTACACGGGCGAATACGTAAACAAATGAGTTTCTATAATACACTCGTCTGATTTACGTTTTGTTAAGTTGATATTATTGTACTCTCTTTTGTTTATTTTTTTCCATGATAATATTCAATATTTTAATTTTTTAGGGGCAACCCTAGAAACCAAAATAAAAACAGCTGTGTTTTATTTACAATTCAAAAATAATTTATGTGAATTGAAATTGGTATGAATTTTTTACTTTTGTAATAAATTTAATGAAAAATGTTTCCATTTATCGCAACAAACATTAAACGTGAAAGTGTGGACAACCGTTTATGCCGTAGAAATATACGAAATAATATATTAAATGTTGTTTTGTGATGCACACAAGCACTTATTTCTACTTGCCTGTTTTTGACAGTAGTGACAATTGAAATTGTAATGTAGAAACCATAAAAAAAGATAGTCTCACGTTTTCACTCAAGAGAAATTGACACTTGTGTTATAAAACCCCAAAACTAATTGTTGTACTCATTTGGGCGAAAAATTTGAGTCACTTGTTATCTAGAAACATGCCATTGACTCAGATTTAATTAACTATTTCAGTACTTCCACATTGACATTTCAGACATTCACATAAGCGTGGCTCTTATATTGAAAAAATTTTCTCCAGGTCTAATATAGTTCTCCGTTATCTAAATAGCAAATAATAAAAATTTTACAAACTCTAAATGGAATGTACATTCTATGTGAAGCTAGGTATTCCGATTCAAAGTATCATTATTTTGGAAAAAAAAGTAAGAACTTCTGTTTTATTCAATATTTTGTACTCATTTAATAATATTTACGAGATGCTAAAAGAAGAAACTGAAATGAATTGTATCTTATAAAAATTTTGTGTTTCTATTTTGATGGATATTAATTCTTAACTGTGGCACAAGATTTCGATCCATCACATGAAGAGTGATTCATATATGCTGCTTTCTAAGGTATTTTTCTTTTATACGATTACAATAATAAACTGCAATTTTTGGCCACTATTTAGATGTGGTTAAAAAAAATGCTGCACAAAGTAACAGCGTAAGGTTATTTACCAGATTAAGGAATGATGGACTTTGAAAGAGGACTTTGAATTTACAAAGCCTCTGTGGCAGACCCATTAAATCCCTCCACCGCAATTCAAAGAGATCTTTCAACAGACTTCGGTATTGACGTCTCCTCTATAACTAAAAGAAGAAGACTCAATGATGAAACTTGTGTGAATACATTTTGAGAACAGGCCACATGTTTCAAAAAAGAACTAACAGTCCTGGATTTCTTTTGCCAATAATTTTCGAAAAAAAAATATGCTCTGGAGCGATGAATTAAAATTTTGTAGGTTCAGGTCTGATGTGGGCACCGTTTTCTGGGCATGATGTTGGTTCTATACATAAGGACGATGCACGAATGGATCAGCATGCTTATCAAGGTATACTTTTAAATACAATGATTGCAAATGCAGTTGCTTAAAGCAGAATAAGATTGTTGTGTTGAAATGGCCAGCCCAGTCTCCGGATCCCAATCGAATTGAGAACTTATGAAATGAGCAGCATAAAACAGCTGTAAGACCCTAAAAGTTGGAAGATTTGTGAAAGGAAATCCAAAATGCTTGGTAAGCAATTTCAAAAGAGCGTTTTATTGTCCTAAAGGATGTGCAGCTGTTGCTAAAAACAAAGTATAACCTACCAAATATTAGGACAATTTTAAGATGTACGAGTATTCTCTGTTTTACTTAAAAGAATAAAATTGTTATTTAGTGTTAAATTACTTTCCAGAGTTTTTTTCGGTAGTTGTATTCCGAAAAGAAACCAAACTAATAAAACAAAAAGTGCAAATAAATGATTTTAAAAAATAATGAACATCTGAGAATATTTGCTTTAATTGGCAACAGATACCATGTGCACAACACTTAATATCTGACTGAATTTCTATAACATGAATAATAAAAGGCACCTAAATCGAGCCAAAACTTTGCTAAAAATTGGTAATGTCTAATAAGAGGTAGTTTTTTTTACCAACTTTATTCATTTTTCATTATTTACATTTTGCATCAGCTTCATTTTGCTGCAACTGAAAGTTTTGATTCCGGTTACTGATTGACGTCCATTTTTACAAATTTTTATGAATAATAAGGCAGTCTTTGAAGTTAAATTTTGTTAAAACTTTCTAACATTCTGCTTTTGATTAGCGCAATTCACAGTCTTGTGCAAATGGTATTGCATCATTGCAGTTGCAAAAAGGTTTAGCATATTTTTGGTCTTGCTGTGTATTTTGTTAGTGTAGAGCAAAAATATAAAATATTATATTTTGACATTAATTTGCACGATAGGTTTAAAACCTGCATTCCATACGTATTTAACTTGCGATTATGGCAAATTAGACACAGATTATGTTTTATTGGACTAAATAGTTTAAAAATAATCCATTTAATTAAATTTATTACACTGTTCGGAACAAACAAATCAACGAATTTTAAATGTTTTAATTAAGATTTCAATAAACATATAACTACATATGAACAACTGAATTCAGTTCAGTTTGTATGCTTTGATTATTACGCAATTCCAGTGGATTCAGTTTGCTTTCCCATAATGGCTTATTTAAATAAGCATTAAATATACAAAGTGTGACAAACGATATAATAAAATTAATATGTTTGTATGACCATTTATATTTTATAAGCAATACAAATAAAAACTAAATTGCTTTTCGTAAATTTGTTTTTCATATTAGACAACATTCGATCATTTTGACAGCAGCAATGCTAACAACCAAACTCATAAATCATTTAACATTTTTTTTTTAATTTGGCTGATGTTTCAATTCAAACGGAAATGTATTTAAAATATTAGAAGAAACGCCAACAAGAAACAAGTATAAAAATACAAAATGTTTATAAAGAACAACAAAACAATCATAAAAAAAAAAAAAAAAAAAAAACGTTTTTACACTCAAAATTTAAATAAACATTTTACTCTTGACTTTCACTTTTTATTTTAGAGTTTTCAATATGATTTTCCCGTTTATTATTTTGGGATTTGTTGTTATTAAAGCAATTTGTTTAAAAAAATCGCATGTGTTTGAATGTTTAGGCAATCCAGCAGGAGATGGACAGACATTTACACTGTCTACCAGTTGGAACATTTATTCTCTCTTGCATTCCACCAGAACCAATTGGTTGGCTTTTTGTTTTTTGGTTCTTTCATATGAAAATAATTTTATTTGTTAGTGGCTCTGCGCTGGTGTTGACAGCAATGACCCACATTCATAAATCATAATCATTGATTTTTTTCCAAATATTTTTTTCTCATGATTTTATCATTTTCTGCTGTTGGAATTTTTTCTAGTCTTAATATTTTTTTTTTGAAATGAAATTTTTTTGCAGAAATCAGCCAATAATGTATATTTATTTCTCTGTGTGTATGTATTTGAATTTTGTTTTTTTTTTTTTTGAAAATCATTAAAATTGTAAATTTTGTTCTTTTAAATTTATATTATTAATATACATTTCTTAATTGCTAAAACAGACATAAATGGATTAATGGAAAAATTCAATTAATATGTATTTTAAAATATAAGTTTAAATAAATGAATTAAAAAATAGAAAAAATTTATGTATATAAGATTGAAATAAAAGCGTCGTTAATAAGTAGCATAAATTTCAGGTAATTATTTATTTCACCGGTCAAAATAGTTATGGCTACATATTTTAAAACAGAAAATCACGCCTCCATACTGAGCCACATACCAAACCATACAATGACAAGTTCGTAAAGGCTTCTTTCTCAATTGCTTTTGAATTTTAAGGAGACATATTTTACAATGTATCTTTCACAGATCCACCATTTTCATAGTGAACAATTGATAAAGCTACTACTGCTGATATGTAAGCAAGTAAAATGTTTAAACTTTCGTGTAATTCATATACACCTCTGTTGGAAAACAAAGTTGTTGCTGAAAATCTTTATTGGAATTTTTAAACTCACATTATTTTTCAAACATTTGACATAATTAAAAGTTCAACAGCAAAAATACTTCATCTTTTGTTTAATTAATTTGCTGCATTTCGATGGGTTTTTTTCCAAAATACAGCTGCCAAAAAACTCTAGACAGGAATTTGCACAAAATAAAAATTTTATTCGTAGGGAGAATTTTTTCAAATCCTTGTATTTAGCAGGATACTTTTATTTTTTAATTCTACACCATAGCCATTTAATACCGCAAATCTGCCAAATTCTTGGATCTTACTGCCGTTATAAGTTGCTCGACATCATTCCTTAGGTTTTTAATTCGATTGAGATCCGAAGTCTTATTCTACTTCAAGCAACTTGCAGTTCGTAAGAGTGAGAATAACATTGTATTTAAAAGTATACTTTGATAAGATACCTTTATCTATTCGTGCATCGTCCTTATGCATAGGACCATCACCATGACCAGAAAATTACATTACCAACACCGTTCTGTATGGTGTCAGAAGTATACTTTGGCTTGTGCTACATGTTTGAAGTACGTCATATATATTTTTTCCATCGGATCTCAACTTAATTAACCCCACTAAAGGGTATACAATGCAGTTAAAAATTATAATCATATAACACAAAAACACCTTTGAAAAACAACATATATGATGTGTGCTAACCACGTGTCCACCACTGTACTCGTATATGCCTAGTCATATAAAAAATATTTTCTTATACAAATTGCTGTTGAAGCAATAATAATATGTATTTATATTTCTTAAGCATAAAATTGTCTTCTTGCAGATTGATTAAAAGTCCAAGAAGAACTAGAAGGAGGCATATTCCTCTGTGGGATTATTTACGCTAATTAAGCAAAATATCCAAAATAGCAAACATTTAGTAGACACAAGAAATTAATTTCATTTAAACGTAAATCAGCAAAAATTAAGACTCACAGATATTAATTTCATTTAAACGTAAATCAGCAAAAATGAAGACTCACAGCAGATGTCGTAATACCACAAATACACATATATTAACAGCCATTTGCTGCCATTCTCGCTCTCACTCTTTCTCGTTCTAACCTCAGTCATTAGTTATTATTTGGCAATAGTCTGGACTTATTAATTATGGTTTAATGCGCTCAACAGAGAGAATACTAAACTAATTGATGGTTCAAATACTTATTCACGCACATCTACAGCATTTCCAGTTGTATTTGAAAAGATTCTAAATGTATTTTAGAAATTTCTATTTGCATTTCAGAAATGTTCAATGTAATTTTTAATTATTATACTTGGAAATGGTATTAACTCCTTATTGAGTGCAACTATTTCTTTGACAAGAATTATATAATTAAGAAATATGCCTTATTCGGCAATTTTGCACAAACAACTGTGTAGTGAAAGAATAAGAAATAATAAGTGAAATAAAAACTTAAGTTGCTAGTGGGCGGTCGAACACCAGACATTAGAAACTGAATTATATTAAAAAAAATTAAAGTAATCAAAAAAAAAAGCTTAAGTCCAAAAATTGTATTTAATTTATTTGATTAATACAGATATTATGTATGCATATTTCAAACTTTATTGAAACCCAAAATATTTATTAAAAACAAGTAAGAAAATATGGACGGTCAAGCCCGACCATATAATACCCTTCAGCCAGTATATGTCGCTCCTTAAATACAAAAGTCACACATTTAAAAAAATATTAAAAATTATTATTTTGCATAAAATGCTTCCTAAACGATGAAACTTTCATGTTTCGCTAAAACAGCCGACATTTTATGATCGAAAACACCCGTAAACGCAAAACCGTTAGTATTGTTTTGTAGTAAAAATCAGAAAATAATTAAAATTATTATTAAAAATGACGCTCCTGCATAATTTGCTTATTTTGACTTGTGGTGCTTTTGTATTTAAGGAGCGATGTGTTATTCAGAAATGGGCGCTATATGGGAGCTATGGTACAGTGCAATAACTCCCAAATGAAATAAGTCCCAATGAAATAACTCCCAATGAAATAAGTCCCATGAAAAATGAAATAACGCCCAACTGAAAAAAATTAAATAACTTCCAAAGGCAAAATGAAAGAAGTCCCAATTTTTTGGGACTTTTCTTCTCCATGGTATACAGAACACCGGCTTCGCATAGTACAGATTCCCTGTATTGCATGCCTACATCCGGGCGGAAGGATTTTCTCCTCCATGGTATACAGAACACCGGCTTTGCATAGTACTGATTCCCTGTATTCCCCGCCTACGGCCGGGCGGAAGGATTTTCTCCTCCATGGTATACAGAACACCGGCTTCGCATAGTACTGATTCCTTGTATTGTACTATGTGAAGCCGGTATTCTGCCTACGGCCAGGCGGAAGGATTTTCTCTTTCATGGTATACAGAACACCAGTTTCGCATAGTACAGATTCCATGTATTGCAGGCCTACGGCCGGGCGGAAGGATTTTCTCCTCCATGGTATACAGAACACCGGCTTCGCATAGTACAGATTCCCTGTACATATTTGCAATTACTTGCTTTAAGACAGTTTTAACAACCGTTACAAAACCATCAAAATTTACTAAAATGCAATTTTAAGAAAAATGAAATAACTCCCAACGATAAAATAGTGTTTGCAATTGAAATGAAATAAGTCCCAACTGGATGAAATAAGTGCAAATGATAACTCCCAAATGAAATAACTCCCAACAAAAAAACTGTTGGTACTTATTTCATTTGGGAGTTAATTCATTATGAAATAACTCCCCACAAAAATTGTATAAGTCCCAATTTGTATGGAACAAATTTTGGGATTTATTTCATTTTTCCATTGGGACTTATTTCATTTGGGAGTTATTGCACTGTACCGGGAGCTATAACTTATTATGGACCGATCATCCATAAATTTAGTGGTGTGACTTCTGTGCATATAATTATGTGTTCTGTTAAATTGTATCACAATATAAACAATTTTAAAAGATTTAGTAATTTTCGAAGAGAATCTTCTGTGGGACCTTTAACTAATTATGATATATGACATGATATGTGTCTGTATATCTGAAACTTATTTGTGTTGAATATTTTTAAGAGATTTATGGTCGTGAAAATGATTTTCGAAAGTGTTCCTTATATGAAAGCTGTGACTAATAATGGGTTAAATATCAAAAAATTGGGTCGAATGATTTGTGTATATATAAAACATATTTTATTTAGATTGTAAGCCCTTAGGACCTAATTAATCCAGATTATTCATATGGCAAATACAAAAGTATAATTTTTTATATAAAAAATTCAAAAATTTCTATTTGTGTTGAATATACCAACATCCAGCCAGACGGACGGCATTCTCACGACAGCCGGTTCTATGCACCGGAATTACCCGAGAATGCTCGGCAATTACTGCTGTTACAACAATAACAACGGACGGACATCGTTAAGAGATCGAAGTAGGTATTGTTTAAGGTGGATGTTGAACGAACAGTTTTGGGCGTTACAAACATCAGTACAAATCCAATATAACTTCCCCAAAACGGTGGTGTAGGGCATAAATATATTTCTTTATCTTTCCTATTTACACATACATTTAAATATTCTATTATTCTATTCCTTTGTTGCTAGAATTTCAATTTCAGAAAAAGGGAAAGCATTTTGTCCTTAGGTGGGTAAAAAAAACGATGTGTGTTCTATAGAACTAGTAGCAAAATAATATCGCTTTTATTTAAATAGCAAAGAAAAGAACATGAAATAACTACGGTTTCATAATAAATCATCGTATTAAATATTCATGTCTGCATATGTGGAAAGTATCAAATTAATCTAACTCGGGATCAACTACAGCAACCAGCAATCGCAACAGTAAAGGCAGCAATAGTAAGAACAAATGAGTAACAATGATGTACAGTGTTAGAAAAAATAGCGAACAACAAAAATTATTAACTTTGTTACTTCTTACATGCAAACCATTGATAATCTTATGGTGCATTTCAATTGTCTTTAGTCACGAAAGATGTCAATTAAGTTCTTGCAATGCACGTATAGGAATCAGGAAGCTGAATTTAAAACAAACAGATTGGATTGAGCAAACAGAATAATAAAAATAGGTTGAATTTTTCTAAGAAACACCTACACCGAAAATATTGGGGAAATGTGCTTTGGTCCCATTAAACGAAGATACATTTGTTGGGTTCTGATGGCAAAACCTTTCTTAGATGACCTTAAAATGAAGAAGAAAGATTGGACGAGGTTCGTGAATGATATGAATTTGTTTTTCTTAATTTGTAGGGTATGAAATAAATGGTTAAAAAACGAATGTTTCTTGCATTATAGGAAAAAATTAAATTCCCTCTAATTTCTCCAGAATTGCGATTAATATATAGAAATATGTTTCAATTGTAATAGCAACTTTAAACAAGTTTTAAACTTAATGTCAATTATAAAAGTCTTTAAAATTAAGTGGAATTGGTCAGCAACAGATTGGATACAAACCTCGTCCTATTACTAATAATACACTGAACATTTCTATAATTACACTTGATGTTTGCCATTTGTTGTAAAGTTACAAACAGGTTTTCAAAACGTGTAAAATTTTTAAAGTGTATGGTTATAAAACTCTTTTTATATAAGAAAGAAATTGTCCATTAATTTGTGTATATTCTGACCGAAACCGGCTTTCGCCTTGGTCAGATTATTAATGAATGTGAGAATGATGTTTTCAAATCAACCATAAGTACACTGCTAAAGCTAAGACTGTGCCAAGGCTGTTACTGCGCCCCAAACTGCGAGGCTTGAATACGCTAAAAGAAACTTACAAACTAACTGGAACCAGCTAAGCTGATAATATTTGTTAGTAGTTGCACTATTTAAAATATTTAAGCTGATTTTTTCCGATGAGAAGAAATTCAATCTTGATGGTCCAGATGATTTAAACACTAGCTATTGGGAGACCTACGGAAGGAACCACGATGTCCTTCAAAGATAAATTTCGGAGGCGGTTCTTTGATAGTTTGAGGAGCTTTTTGTCAAGACAGTATGCTTAAATTGGAGTTTCCAAGCACCAAAATGAATTCTTCTGATTACACAAATTTTCTAGAGGAGAAAATAGTAATGAAAAACAATTTAGTAAGTCGTCAAACAAAAATATGGTGTCTTCGAAAAAATATTAATAAACTTGAATTGGCCCGCATGTTCCCAGATAGAAACCCCATTGAGAACCTTTGGGGAATGTTAAGCCGTCGAATTAATGCGGAAAACTGGCAATATTTCAAGATAAAGGCTTAAATCTGGTGAATAGTACGAATTCTTGAGTTGATTCGAAAAGAAAGGAGGAATAACACATTACTAAAGTCTAAATTTTATGTGAATATTGGTATTTTATGTTATTTTAATTTCAGTGTATTTATAGTTATGAAACACTAATTAATTTCTTTACAAATGTTTAAGAGGTAAAATAATATTTGTTTTTTTTTTGTTTGTTTCACATGCATGCAGATTAAACTGTTTTACTTTTTCTTTAACTTACGAAATTGAGAATAGTTTTACGTATTTATATTTATGTAACGCAGTGTATGATTACGAAAAATATGCAACCGAAGAAGAAACGCCGTCAAAATCAAACGCAAATAAACTATTTTCTAGATAGTTAATAACGAAACATATTGCTGTGAAAGCTTTTGGAACATCACAGAACAAGACTTTTAAACAGCTCCTCATTTAAATGGCTAATATTTTGTGATTACACAATGGAGACGATGACTGTTGCCTCAAATCGTCTGGCAAATCGACGAAGTAATAAAAATATTTTTCCATAAATTATAATTAAAATATTCGTACTATATACTATACTAGGGTATTTTTTAAACAATACTGTAAAAATATTTTCAATAAAGTTTGAAAGGACAAATGAACAAAACGAAAAGCTGTTTTTATTGTTTTCAGGACATTTATAAAGAATGTGAAAAAAGGAAATAATAATAATAATATTGAAAAAACATATTAACAGCGTAATAAACGTCTTTGAGAATAAAATAAACTTTCATAGCAACATATATTTGTATAACAAAAGAAAGATTAGAAAGATTTTGCAGCATGTAAAGAAATATTTCCATGTATAAATTGTATACAATAAATATAAGTAAATAAACTTACCTTTAAAGGATGATTGATACCTAGAAATATAAAGAAATAAAAATAGATTATTATTGAAAGCAATAAATAAATAGCAGATATAATGTGAGCGTCAAAATAAAGTCAACAACACATATTATTAAGAGAAAAGCTTAATTATATATATATAAATAATATTATATAAAAATCTTAAATTGCCCACCCTATCTATTTAAGTCCCAATTTACACGAAGCAATTCTTTACCTTTTAGACAAGATAAGACCTTTTAGGGAAGATAAGACGAGTACACACTTGATTGTACTTGCAATGAGAGTCACTCTCTTATTCTTATTACATACATATGTATACAAATGTGTGCATTGAATTGTTTCGTGTAAATTGGGACTAAGTAGAATTGAATTCACACAAGAAAAAAGAAACAAAAAAAACGTATACAAATTTAATTTAAAAAACCCCTGTTTCTCAAAAAGTAGTGGTAATTATTTAAATTTCTCTTTGGTTTAAAGTACCTAGGTATAACGGTAAAGAGCCGTTTAAAATTATTTTTAAAAAAATTGCAGCTTTATAATTTATCATTAAATTTACAACGAAAAGACAAAGATCCATATAGACTTGGCAAATCGTAAAAGACTTTCCTGCGTGATAGGTAAACTCGTTTGAAGGCATCACGGTACAATAAAAGGAAATTATAGACATGTATACCAAATACAATACCGTAAAAAATTTGCCTGGTGCAAAACTATCTAGAGAAGTAAGAAGGAAACCCAACAACCAGTGCTGTGGAAAATGTTACGAAAACTTCTGGAAAACCCGTAACAAAAACCTTCTGCAAGAAGCTTTTTATATTAAAAACCCTAAATTGTTTTTGGAATAATATTTTTTTTTTTTACTAATGTAAATAAGTTTGAGATATTTGGAGTGAAAAACTCCCCAAAAATATGGTGAACAAAGGATGTATTCTTTATTAATAAATATGTTACAAAGGCGGTAAAACATAGCGGCGGCTCAGTAATGGTCTGGAGATGTATGGCGGTCGTTAATCTTATATGTATATAATTTAAAATTAAAAAGGAAGATTATGACAAAGATTATAGCGTAGAGAAATTAGAACTAGCGCAGAACAGGACAATTATCTTAAGCTTACTACCAAAATTGTGAAGGAATGGTTGCTCAATCATTGTCCAAAAACTTTAGATCATCCTCCGCAGTCGCCAGACCTCAATCCAATTAAACACTGGTGGGAATATATGAACAAAAAAATTAGGTACAGTAATATTTCTTGCAATGATAACCTAAAGGCAGTGGTACAGGATGAATGAAACAAAATTTCGCATGATTTCACTAAAACCTTGTTTTTTCTAGAGGATTGTCAGCTGTAATAAAGGCAAGTGGACTACAAACAAAATATTAAATACAATGTATACAATGTATGTATACTTTATTCTGACATGAAAAATCTGGTAGTTTTCCGTTAAAATTTTATTATTTTTGTATGTTCCTTATTCTTATAGTTTTTATTAATGAGCCATATTTTGCGTAAGTTACTTATGAATTATGCGATCTATTTTGTTTTAAATTTGTACTTGTAGTATATATAATAAGACATTTTTTAAACAATATCAGGTGTTTATTTTATATGTATGTGTGTGCAGATTAACTCAATATTAATAATGTTCAAAACAAATCCATCGAAATCCTGTTTTAATTTTGGCACACCCTTTATATAATGTAATGAAACGAGTACAATTTCATGCATTACAATTAAATCTCATGTTGCAAACGTTTCTTGTATTAAACATAATTTGTGTTGGCATACTTTAATATAGAAAAAAAACAATACAATTTAATTTAATTGAAGTTCATATCATTCATATTTATTGTAGATTTTTTAAAATTCATTTTAATTCAATTAACTTTAATCATGTTCAGGCTTGAATGAAATATTAACAACAATTTAAAAAAAATTGTAAGCGCATTATAACATGACATGGCGTAAGTGTGTCTGAAATTGTATTGTGTACTGTAGCTTTTTTCTCTCCAATGAAATAAATGGCACTTTGTATGTATAATGAAATCGCAATAATAATGGGAAAAATTATACAGATTATAGTGGCGTATAATTAACATTGATATTTATTCCCAATTAATATTAATCATACGCCATTAAAAAAGAATTATTTGACTAGCAAATTCTTTTGCTTTACTTTAAAGCAAAATAAAATCTGTTAAATATGACGTTGCACGTGATATAAAAAAGTAATTAAACAATAACATAAACACAAAGAAACATCACATGTCGAAATAAAACTTTTACAGATTTCTTCAATATTTCATCCAATTACTTATATAACAAAATATGATATACTCGTATAAAGAAATTGCCAAAAGTTAGTAAGATTTTTATTATGGGATTAATTTTAACTACTTTAACAAAAAATATAATCAATACACTGTGAGCGTCAAAATAAAGTCAACACCACATAATATAGGGTGTTTTTTTTAGATTCATTCAAGTTGGCAACACTTTTTAACTGGCGGCCATTTTGTCAGCTGTCAAGTGTTTGATAGTAAGAGAAGTAATAGCAAAACGAAAATCTAGTGCTGTAAAAATAACTAAAAATGTTACAAAAACTTCTAGAAAACCTATTAGCACTCTTTCATATGGCACGTTAAATTCGCTCTCGAAATAAATTTATTCGAGCTCTGTGTCGTGGTGCTCTGAATCAAATGAACATTTTTAATAAAATACCTGATAGAACAATTTTTGTGTCCAAATTTAAATGATAGCTTAGCCAGAAAAGAATCCTTATATAGAACAATTAGGAAATTATCTTTTTTGTCAAAACTATTTGAGATAGTATTTCAAAGGAAAATTATATAATTTTTTAATGAGCCAAACATTATTCCAGTTCCATCACGGGCATGTTAACTAGAGTATTTACCTAACTGACTGCCTTTTAAGGGTCATTCATTTATACCTTTTTGCCACTTAAACAGAACTAGAATTTCGGATTCTTTATTGTTGCCCGAAAGAACAGTCTTTGACATTTATTTTTGAAAAATAAGCTCATACAAATGCTGGCCACCACTACACTGTAGATGCACCAAACGAAAGGTTAATTACCCGCATTGCTACAGGTATAGCGCGAACTATGCGAGTACTGTTAGACTGAAATGACTCTGGCTTATGGAAGCAGACTTTTCACTTCACTTTACCCAAAAAAAAAACTATTTAAACCAAAACCATTTCTCAATAAAACTATTATTTATTGTGCCGTGTGTGGCGTAGCATCGCCTTGCTGTAACCAATTGTTGCAGGCATTCCTTTTAGGCAATAAAAAATCTGCTATAAAGATGCAGTAGTGCTCGCCATTGAGGATTATGTTCTGTCTGAGAGCATTTTTGAAGAAATACGGGCGGATGTTTTCAGCAACCCAGAAATCTCACTAAACAGTCCAATTTTGCGGATGTAGTTCAAGAATCCAGTTCTTTATCCATTTAGGCAAATATGTGTCTCGTCAATGAACAAAAATCGGCGCAAGCAAAAGTAAACACTTTACGTTTACAATTAGACAACTCCATATGAAAACTTGTTATCTACACTGGTTAAGCAATGACCAATCAAAATTAATTAATAATTGGGAAGATGCTCTATTAGATTGTTTTAAAACCAATTTGGACATATCGAACCTATGGAAACACGTTTATATTTTTATTCCATTTGTGTTTCTTCTTTCAGGATTTGAAGTTTGTGTTCACAAAACAATATTCTGCAATATGAAATCATTTTTTTAACCATTACAGTAGTTTATTTATGTAGAGAACTCATAAAATAAATACAGTTAAATTTTACTTAAAAAAGAACCTGAGCCAAACCAAAGCAACAAATAAAAGTATTTGTGCAAATTAGCAGCTAACATAACAATATTTAGACAGAAAACAAAACTCTTAAGAAGCACTAATAGAATTAACAACCAAAACCCAATAATCTCCGCATAGTAAATACAAAAAGGCAGTCTGACAGCCAGTTAAATAAGGTTTACGAATGTTCTCCACATTGAATGAAAAGCAATTCATGTTTAATACTCCCAACTACGAGTAATTTTGCTTCTAAAAAGCTTTTTTTATATCCTTTAAACCAACATTTTCTCTAATATTGTGTGCCATTTTAAAAGTTTAAATGCATTTGTAAAATATTTGCTTTGCACATGGAAAAACTAAACTAAAATTTAGTTGAAATGTTTGGCTGTATATATTTGTTTGCCTCGATGTCTATGCACAGCTTAAGGTACGGTCACATTTGGCAAATATTTACTCAAAGAAGCGTAACCACTTGTTTTAGCACAAATTTGTTTGACGTTGCTTACTCTTACAAGTGTTTTTCAAGATCAAACAGCATCAAATAAATGAAAACTAAATATTTGTTGTGCTTTGGCCTAAATAAGAAAGTTTTTTTTTAAATAAACGAGTATACGATTTCGAATATATGTTATTTAGTGGTTACGTCTTTTTCGGCAAATATGTGCCAGATGTGACCGTACCTTTAGTTTTGGTGGTAGTCCTTAATGTGGCATTTATATTGTCAGAGCAAATGGTACATACAACAAACTCCCAGACATTCGACACTCTCACCAAGACCATCATCATCAGTGCTCTCATTATCAATTTCTTGCATAACGTGCACCAGCACAAAACTGAACAAACACATTCCATTGCTGCATCATTATTTTCATTTTCTATTTTTTTTTTTTTTCGTTTCTTGTTCTATTTTGGACGGAAGGTTGAGTGTTAAAAATTTCGGTTTTTAAATACGTGTATGTCAGTCATGTCAGTTGTGTGCATGCAAGTGTGTCTATGAGGTTTTTAATGTTTTCATTGAGCTTTCATTGGCATTATCTCCAACCACTACGAATCAGATCTGTTGCAGCATTTTTCATTTTGGTTTTTTTTTTATTTGCAAAAAAAAAACTAAAAATTAAACCAATACGAGTTAAAGAAGGGTTGTGTGAAAGAATGAATGGCAGTGAAGTTTGTTTAATTTTACTTAGTTTTCTTTTTAGCCGTTTCTAAAAAATTGTATTTGGTTTTTGTTATTTATAAGCAGTGGGGAGCAAAAATGAGTACATGTTTGTACCTAGTGCACTTTTTATTGCATAAAAATAGAACTAATAAAGATAATTGAAAAATAGTATTTGTCATTTATTTTAGCTTTACAAAATGGAAAATAATATTTTTCGGCTAATAAAGAATTCGTCCAAAGAAAAACTTACATTTACTCCATTTTGTCCAAGTGGTCTTTGGAAATATTTGCACACAAGGTTTAACGCAAATTATCCAACACAAATAAATGAGGACAATATTCTATCAATGACAAAAGGTAGCAATTCTACGCGATTAATAACTAAACAGCTTAATTTGAGTCAGTGGTAATAAGATCACATACAAATGAAAAGAGACAAGTGTTTAAATCCGTTTGTCGATGGACAGCAAGACGCGACTTGGCTACATCTCAACAATGAAGCATTAAACAGATTCGAGACAGCAGGCTACCGTCAAAAATAAAATACACACGTTTATAAGAGAGCTACTATATTAAAGACAGCAGGCAGCACGGCTGCAGGTTGTTGTCCATGCTGATTTTTTCATCGCTGTCAAATTAAACTAATTTCTATTTTTGTTAGCGTTAAAACATAAATAGTTTTTTTTTTTTAATAATTACCAAACACAAACTGCGAAGCTTTTGGCTTATCTGCAGAAAACACCCAGAGTCTTTGGCGGTAATCGAAACCGCAACCCTTTGATTGATAGTTTGGCACTCTATCGCCTAATCTATCGGGGCACTCAGTGTTGACCATATAACAGAATATGTGAAGCAAATTAGTGATTAGAAATATTTATTATTATAATCGATGTTTGATGCGTTTTGTATTGCAAAAGTTTTCACTCCATTTATTTCGTACTTCGCGATACTAATGCAAAAATAAACAACAATTTCTAAACGTATTTTAAAAATGACACGAAAAAGTGCCAAAGAAAAAATTATTGAATTTTTAGAAGAAGACGTTACTGAAGAAACAATTTGGAATGGGGGTACATACACATTTAATGTTTTAGTATATACTTCTTCAGGCGTCCACTTTTTGTTTGGTTTTCCCCTTTCAATTTTCTTCTGTGGAATTGTTAGTGTTTACATCTGTCAGCTGTTTAAATGTCAGAGTTGCAAGCAATACAAGTAAAGTAAATGCATTTAGATTTGCACTTTTACAATGCCATTTGCACTAAACTCTGAACGCCGCTACTATGTTATTATATTATATTATATTTCTATTATGTTATAATCCTGACCGACAAAAAGAAAATTTAACAGTTTTTTTTGTCTTTAAGGCTTTATTTAATGGAATTTTTTTAATTTTCAAGGAACCTGTTCCATGAAAAAACGCTACTTGAAAAAAAAAATACAATAAGTGGCACCACTGAAATATAAATGAATTGCGTTAACAGCTGTTTTGTTTGATTAAAGTTTGTGAGTGTTTTATTGTTTAAGATTTGTTATTTTTAATGTTTTTATTTACTTTTTTGTTGTATTTTCGTAATAGCTTATCTAAAAGCAACAAAATTCTCTTCTGCCATTATGTTATTTAAAAAATTCGAAGAACAAATTTATTTTTTATTAAAACGTCAGATTTCAGGATCAGCTGCTGACTATGTAGCTGTCGTTTGCAAAATAATTAAATAGCTGGCTACAGGGCTGCATATGTACCCAGCGGCATTTGCACTCGTGTAGCCTGTTGTCTCGAATGTGTTTAATGGTTGAATAAAACCTAAACCTGCATTATCGGCAAAAAATGTTCAAACATGATTAAAATTTGCCATAGTGCACAGATATTGGACAGTAGATGACAAGAAACGTGTAATCTCCAAATTTAATCGTGTCCAATCTGACGGTAAACAGTGTTGAGCCAAACAGCCCAGATAATCGCTTTTGTGGTCAGAGGTCAGAGCGAAAAGCCCTGACCTCTATCCTATTAGAGATTTGTGGTCAAACTTGCAGAGACAGTTTGGACAATACCAATCGGTACTTAAATTTTTTTTATAAAATAACGGGCTTTGGTCTAAATATTAAAAATAAGTACTCTCATTCTTTAAAGTTTTTGTATGGTGCAAAATTAAGCACATTCGGGATGTTTTCGTTTCGTTTGTTTTATTTCTATTTAAAATTTTTGATACTTTTAGATTTTATTTAGTATAAATTATTTGTTTAAATAATAAACAGAAAATAAATGACAAAGAACTTCTTTTAATGTTCGTTATTAGTTTCATTTGTATGCAATAACATGTTCTGAAAAATTGTCTATATATACATATGTAGTATATCGTCACCTAAAATGCCTAAAATGTCCAAAAATGTCCTTGAAAGCAATTATAAATAGAAATGTAATATTTAAATAATGATAATAACAACTGTATTTTATAAATTAAAATCAAAATTCATTTATAATACAATTGGTCTTGCAATGAAGGTAGTGGTTTAAAATATAAACTAACAAAATACAAATTCTTTGCTAATAACAAAGTTTATAACAAACAGAGAAACAAATTAGAAAATATGATGTGTCTACAATGTAAGCAAAAAAAAAATAACTAGTTGGCATACTACATTTTACTGCAAAAGAGGCATATTTCCCATGACAAAGGGTTCTACGCACCAGAATTACTTGAGTTCCCTCGAGTAATCTAAAAGGTATATAAATAAAGTGCTTTTTTTAAATAACTTTATATAGGAATTGTGATTAAGCTAGAGTTTTCATTGTAGAATTCTTGTAATTTGAATTTGTAAATATAAATTTTATTATTTTTCCAGTTTTATGCGCCACTGTATTACTGTCCTTAACAGCAGACTTTAAGAGAAAATATTGTAAATTTATCAAAAAAAACTTTAAGTCAAGAAAACCACAGAAAAAGAAACAACTTGAACCTTTTTGGACAAACCCCACAAAAGGTTTTAATATTAATATACGTTTAAAAAGTACATTTAACTTGATTTGATATTTCAGTTTTCCTATTTTAAGCAATAATAAAAATGTCTCAAGCGTTTCAATTGTTAATTGTTTATGTGAATTAATATGTATACAACAATTTAATTTTAAACCTACATTTCAAATACTACACAACCAGTATACTTATCCACAAATCTCATAATAAAATCATAAAGTTTCCGAAAACGGGCAAATGAATTTAAAAATTTAATTTTATACACTGCAGCTTCTCATCACAGAATTGTTGTAAAAAAATTGTCCATAATTAGTTTATTTCGTACACGTACAAACCGGTCAGAATGTGCACAGATACGCACATGAAAAGATTTTTAAAATTTCCACAAACAATTTTCAAATCGTTACTGGCATATGAGTTTAATATTACTAACACAGTTGTTGATGTTGTTTTATTAGCTGCTGCATTTGTAAATTTTGTTGTTATTGCTGTATTAATGGTTTTTGATAACAAACCACAAACACCACAGATGCCACAACATAAATGCCGCCTGGCTGCTTGTGAGTACTTATAAAGGGTAATGCATTTAGAGGACTATTAATTTTAAATAAAACACTTAAATTATAAGTCTTTATTATGAACCGATATAGCAATCGCTGACTTAACTTTTTTAAATATAAATTCTTTCAAATTTTGCAGGAATACTGATTTTAATAATACAGTGATGTAAGTATTTCCATGATTATCAATATCTAATAATAGTGAATAAAAATACAGTATTGATACCAGACACGCGTGATCTGTGAAACAATTTAAAAACCTTTAAATGAATCACATTTTACTTTCAACACATCCAGCAGTTTTAGCAAAGTGACCCAAACAAGTGAGTTTACCTAGCTCAGCCGGCATAGTTATAGAATTAGTGCAAGACAATGGACCCTGTATAAATTGCAAAGATTAACTCTCCATTACAAAAGCCAACTTTTTACACAGTTGACAGTTCAATCGAATTAAATGTGACCACAACCTAGACTACTTAGAGACACTCATGTAATGACCGATTTCATGCCAGATTACCAGGGATGTATTAAGTAACCAATTGACTTTATTTTGCAATATATAGTGTCAAATGTCCCAAAAAAATTAATAATTTTAAGTAATAACATATTGAAAATTATTGTCTAAAAGACACACACTGACTTCTTACGTAAACAATGCAGAACGACTGGGTAGTAATTCGAAATAATTGTGTCCATAGTCACAACTCGTTAACACAAAAGCTTCTTTAAAGATGTTTTAATGTTGGACACATTTTTTTTGGTTAAATGACAATCACAGCAATAATAATAATCAGAACAATAACAGCAATCGCAATTTTTTTTGAATGGAATGCAAACCTTTTTGTAAAGCAAATACTAATACAGATGTACATATACATATTAGATTAGAATCGAATTTCTGTGAATATTTCTAAAATTTAAAAAAAAAAATAATAATATATGTAAAATAAAAGCACTTCCGTTTTTTTAAATTTTCTTCAGCAAAATATTTCACTTTTATTCATAAGATATGCTGGAAAAAACTAAAAGAACAATATATTTACTTCAGAATTATTTGCAACTTCCTACCAATCAACCTTTATGTCTCACATATCTATTTAATTGAACCTACATACATTTTTAAAACTTCTTGGCAACCGCGTTTCATAAATCCCACTAGTTTTGAACATAGTCCCAATTTA
This sequence comes from Bellardia bayeri, assembly GCA_950370525.1. NCBI lineage: Eukaryota > Metazoa > Arthropoda > Insecta > Diptera > Calliphoridae > Bellardia > Bellardia bayeri. The sequence goes on from OX493264.1 coordinate 90,650,218, forward strand.
CACGAAGCAATTTTTTTAAGCTAAGCTGATTACCTTTTAGATATCAGGGTGAGGGGATAAGATAAGACTAGTAGACATTTGATTGTACTAGTAATTCGTGTTACTGTCTTATTCGTATTACATATGTGTATACAAATGTGTGTATACATACGTTCAAATAAATATACGAGCGATTTAAAAATAAGAATTGTGCCGTGTAAACACCGAAGAAATTTTTGAAAGAAAAAATTGTATTAATATTTTCAATAAAAACTGCTTTGTGTAAATTGGGAAAATTGCTTGGGATTATAGTCTAGGAGCGGCATTGCTTCTCTTACTCAGGATAGCATTTGATTTTGTAATTTGTCTTCTTCAAATTTATTATTTTGTGGCCTTCAAACTAAAGTTTTGCCAAACAACTTTATCTTACCGAAGCACATTTTTCCACATTTATGGGTGTAGATGTTTGTTGGCAAAACGCAAAGTATTTTTTTAACATTCTGTTTGCTAAAATAAAAGTACGTTCCTCGGCGTATGGGATTTTAATCCAGCTTCCTAAAGCTTATTTCTATTTGTAACACTTGTAGCATATGCACATAAATCAATTTCAATCCATCAACATTGCATTTTCATGCATACTTTAGCCTTGTTTTCGAAGCTTTAAAATAAATTATATTTCAAAGAATGTACTGTGTTTTGCAAGAACACTTTTCTAGACTAAAGGCAATTGGAAACATAAGCTACAAAAATAGTTTAAACCATTGGTGCTCGCTCTATTTTTCTGCTAAAATTCAATGATGTATTAAATGCAAAATTGAAAACATCGTTATTTCCAAAGTTCGAAATTACTACCTTATTAAGCAATTTTTAATATTAACTGAAATTTGACCATTTTCAAAATCACTAGGTTTTATGGCAAATTGTTGAAAATTGTATAAAACGAATGAATAATAGTTATACTGTGGGTTTTCTAGTATTGTTCTGCGTTAATCATAAAATGTAATTATAGTTATGAAACACTAATAAAATATTAATGCACAATCTCTGTCTCAAATTAATGAAGTGTATAAAAACATTAAGCACACTCTTAAAAATTTAACACGTTTTTAAATACGAAAAGCTAACAAAATATTGTTTTTAAACATTTCTCCCCTAAACTGTTTGAATTCCAAAAGGAATACCAAAAATCTGCAGTTTTTAGTAGAGATAATGATGCAATTTACATGTTGTTTGTATCAGTGTTATTTCAGATAATAGAAGCCTATCAAATTCAATAGTTTTTTTTCGTATATAGCCACCTCCTTAAAATTTCAAGGGATCTAGCTTTAGCCATTAGGGCCTGGGTGTCGGTCAGACACTCTGCAACGTTACTCTTTTATATATTTGTAGATTGGATATTATGTTTAATTTGAGACAAATACACTATCAGACGGAATTTTAAAACATTGCCACTATAATCTTTTTGTAAGCTTACACACTTTATGTAATATAATAAATCACAAAATGTTAGGGTACTAAAAGTCTACTTACTCATAAACATATTTAATATTTGTTTAATATGTTTCCTATCACATTGTCAATTCGATATTTTTACAACAATATTTGCTGTCAAAAGCAGTGAATTACATGGTTGTTTAACAAGTGTTGACCAACCTTAATTTCTACTGCTAATAAACTGTGTTTATATTGTTGTAAACTAAAATGTCACAAACAAATATGCAACCCAAATACAGAATAACCAAATACAATAGTAAGATAAATGTGTTGTAGTACATGCTGCAAAAATACTAAAAACACTGATAGGATTTTTATCTGCACAAGAAGTGGCGGTGATGATGGCAGTGTATGCTGGCTGGGTTTTAGGCAAATGTCGGCAATTATGTAAATACCAGAATTTATGTTGGCGTCACACACTACAACTATTTTAGTTCATTCTTTTAGTTTTAACATTTTGTTTTGACATGCATACATTTATATTTACACCAATATGCGATGTGGGTTTTTGCAAAGTTGTAATACATGAATGCATTTGCAAAGTGCTGGTACAGCATGGGGTTGAAATACAGCACAAATTTTCATATAAAAAGATGTTGTTCTTTTTTTTTGTCAAAATCTGTAGAATAATTTATTTATGTTCTTTTATTGACCGCAGTTGTGCATATATACATTTTTAGCAAATATACATAAATGCTAAAATGTTTTTGTTATTTACTCATACTACCATATTAGAAGGGAAAATAAGGTAGACCAATTAAAATTCTTGAAATTTAAACAGCAGCCACAAAATGATTTAGTTCTTAACTACATCTTTTTTTTAGTTTGAAGAAGTTTTAAAAGTATTTTCCCATTTCGATACATTTCCTTTCAATATACACACAGCATAAATCTATGACAAAGGATAACCAAAATATTAACAGCAATGTTCGAATATAAGCTTTTAATATTTTTTTTTTAAATGCTGTTCTAACAAATACACTTGCAACAAAACCAACCACACATACAGTCTTGTTTGGCCTGTCAAATCCCCTTTAAATTTTCAAACACCCACATGCACCATTTCCATATACTCCACATACATATATACCAACACATATATTTTAAAAGGATTCAAGGATTTCTATTAAATTCATAAGAGGATTTATATATGTTGTGTATACTAACAATATTTGTTAACATACACACATTCTTATGTATGAATTTAGAGCAAGGACATCAAGGTTATCAAACATTTTATAATGGCTTTTAGGAGTAAAAGAAGAATAAACCACATTTGTTTACATTAAATTTCTTAAAAATCGTTAAATAAATAAACGAACTATGTGAGAATTCGAATTTAATTTATATAAAAAATAGAGATACATCTGACCAAAATTTTTCTTTACAAAGCATAACAATTGTTTAATATGCATAACCACAAATGTAAAAAGTCCTGCAAAATTCACAAACATGTACAGAACTAATTTGAGAACAAGGAATAATTTCATACAAAAAATTAATTCAGAATATTAGAAATTTTTTAAATGGAAAATTTTCGATAAGAAAAATATATTGAAAAACTGAGAAATTTTCTCAATGAAATTTGCCTCAAAAAGTCAGACATTTTCTAAGATAGAAAAACTGCCTCAGAAACTGAAATATTCCTAAACTAGAAAATTGTGGGCATGAAGTAAGCACACTTCATACATGTACGCTGCTTTCAAAAGTAAATTTCTATTATATGATTACAATTCTGAACTGCAAATTTTAATAATTTATTCTTACTACTTTCTTCTACAGATTTCTAGATTTCAAGATGTTTCCGTACAAAGTCCAGACGGTGCATCAGCTGTTAGCTGCTGACCGCCAATCGCGTCTAACATAAGCTCAAGCCATCCTTAATCACCACCAAGATTTTGGCGATTTGCACTGGCAAGATCGCCGGATTTGACCGCTCCAGACTTCTTTTTGTGGGGCTTTTTGAAGTCGCGGGTTTATGTCAACAAGCCTCAGCCATAAAAAGGGCTCAAATGACAATCAACTGTGGCGGCGGCCATTTACATGACATCATATTCTCGACTTGATGTAAAAAAAATTAAAAGACCAAATAAAAATAATCCACAAGAAGAATCAATGTTTTTCATTTTGTTTTTTAATTACAGCCAAAAAACATCGGAAGTTTACTTTTGCGCCACCTTGTATTTATGGTTAATTGCAATTCATAGGCGATTTGAGCTGGACAATAATTTAGAACGTGAAAATCAATATATATATATTTTATTAATTTTTTAGCGATAACTTTTAAGGAAGTAATAAGTTTTGTTAGAAATGGCTAAAACAAAGTGATGGTGGTTATAAAGTTATTCATCACATGTACTCTAGAAATTGCAAATATTTTAATTTGCTCAAGGATGATAATATAAAAATCTTCCAAGACTTAGAAAAACAATCCGTAAAGTGGACTCCTTAATTTACCTCAGTGGAAGACCCATTTAAGATCTCAACCGCAATTCAAAGAGATGTTTCAATAAAATTCGGTATTGACGTCTCCTTTACAACTATAACAAGAAGACTCAATAAAAAAAACTTGAGTTTATGCAATGTTCAGCGTAAGCCACATGTTGCAAAAAGGGACTTATTGTCACGGATTTATTTAACCCATGAGCATTAACAAAAACCAATAGTTTTTTGTAAGAAACTTTAGTTTTTCGCTCAGGAGCAAAAAGCAAAATCTTGTCAATTTTATTCACATCTCATGGAACAAAACGTATGGCGTCTTTCAAACATGCAGCACAAACCAAAGTATACTTCTAAGACCATAAAGCACGGTGGTGGAAATGTGATGGTGTGCGAAGAATTTTATCAAAGAATACTTTTCAAAATTAAAAATTTAAATATTTATTTAGTGCTAAATTACTGTCCAGAGTTTTTTGGGTAGTTCTATTCTGGAGAGAAAACCACCGAAATGCTATAAATTAATAAAGTAAAAAGTGTAGAGGCGTGATATGTGTGGTGACATGTAACACTTTTGAAAAAATACAGGGTTTTAGAAAAATAACGAACAACAGAAAATATCTGGGGCCAAATTACCGCATTCGTGATCGAATGAGCTATCGTATCGAAAAATGATTTCGATATCGAAATTAATATAAAATGTACTAAATTTCTTGCTCGATATCGAATGCCATAATCTCAAATAAGAAAATTACGATCAATTTTACTCGATATCGAATGCGGTAATTTGGCCCCTTGACAACAAGTGTGGTTAGAACATGTCTGCCACTGTTAATTAAAAAAAAAACTATCTCAGACAATTTAATGATCGAAAACTGAAAACTGCCTCATATACTGAAGTGGGCCACTTCCTCACACATGCTCAAAATTTGTTTATAGAAAATATTTACACATTCAGTTTATCAGATGCTTTGTAAGAAAAACTTTTCTATAGAAAAAGTTTCTAGATTCTAAGAAGTTCTCTATTGAAAAGCAGCTTACCGATTCTTAGAAATTGTGTATGGAAAACGTTGCTTACAATTTTAAAATTTTTCTACGAAAAAAAATGACTCAGTTTTGAAGAATATTAAAAAAAAAGTTTCTCAGATTCTGAGAAATTGTCTATAGAAAAAGTAACTCAAATTCTGAGTGAGAATTCTTAGAACTTTTCTATGGAAAAAGTTGCCCAAATTCTTAGAACTTTTCGATGGAAAAATGTTGATGAAATTTTTAGAAATTTTCTATGGAAAATTTAGCTTAGTTTTAGAGAATATTTCTATAGAAATGGTAGCTAAATTCTAAAAAAAAATGCTATAGAAAAAGTTGCTCAGACTTTTCTGTGGAAAAACTTCTTTAGATGCCAAAAACTTATCTATGGAAACAGTTTTACAGGTTCTAAAGGTACGGTCACATTTGGCAAATATGTATTTGACAAAAAAAGACATAACTACTAAATAAAATATATTTGAACTTGTTTAAATATTTCTTATTGAGGCCAAAGCACAACAAATATTTAGTTTTAATTTATTTGATGCTGTTTGATCTTGCAAACCTCTTGTAAGTGTAAACAACGTTAAACAAATTTGTGCTTAAACAAGTGGTTACGCTATTATATTTGCCAAGTGTGACCGCACCTAAGGACATTTTCTATAGAAAAAGCGTTACAAAAGAAAAGTTTTTTAAGTTACGGCAAATATTTGAAGAACAAAAAAGTAACCACTAAAAAATTGTTTTAATTCGTGTGTTTATTTGGAAAACTTTTTTAATAAGAACAAATCACAATAGAAGTTGAGTTTTATTTTATTTGAAGCTGTTTGCTCTTACAAAAAACTTTTAAGATTAATTACCATCAAACAAGTTTGTGCTAAATACAGTGGGTTACGGTAGCTTTTTTGAGTAACTATTTGCGATGTGAATCTGTAAACAGATTATGAAAAAAAATTTACTATAAAGCTTAAAAATATTATGTATTAGTAATTTTCTGTAGGGTATCATGGCACATAAAACTGGTTAGACTATCCTTAATTTGCGAACATTGATGGCATGATCTCTTAAAATATGTCTTCTAATTTAAATTATAAAGAAAGTATGAGAAAAATAATTCAAAAGAAGACTTTGTCGAGATTCATTACTTGCAATAGTTGCTTGTTGCTTTTAAGATTAATGATTTAATGATTTAAAACATCCATACAACAACAACTTTAGCTAAAAAAAAAGGAAAAACCATTAAAGCACTTTTAAGACAGAAAAAAACAAATAGTCAGCAAGCCAGAAGCAGCTAAGAACATCAGCAACAACAGAACGGCAGCGCGGCAACATCAAACACTGTCAACTTGAATGCAAATAAAAGTTATTAAAATATTTTTTTTTTTTTTTTTTTTTTTTTGTTTGTCATTCTCTGGTAGCGCAACACCATAAAACATGCAGCATGTTATTTTCTATTTTTTTTTTATATATTTTTCATTCATGCAATGTTGCGACATCAGCAAAAAAAAATCACATAGAAAAAGTTGCCATTGAAATTTTACATCCGTATTTATAATATGAATGAAAAAGTTTATACGTAGATTGATAATTTATATTTGTTGTTTTTTTGTTTTTGCATCTTATAAATTTATCAAGATTCCAATTTGGTACATTCATCCTACTAGCAGATATGAACAGTACTTCCATCAACAGCTATTTACAAGTTATCCAGTCAGTATGCAAAAAAACTTAAAAGAAAAGTTTACTCATTCATTCACACAAACTGGTCAAGAATGTCACGTACATTTGTAGTGTAAAATGTCGAACATTTCATCTGCATACTGGGCTCAATAATTGGACTTGTAAGTCAACTGTTAAAGCAAAAATTTGTAAGAATATCGTGTACGTACTCGTACATATATCTAAAAACAGGAACGTCAACGAACATAACAGCGAAAACAAAATGTCAAAAAATGTGATTGAAATGAAAAACAAAACGAAATATTTGCGTATAACTTAAGTTGCATAGTAAATTAAACTTTTGAAAGAACAGCAAAATAATTTTGCCGGCAATAGAATTAAATTATTTTTTGTTTTTAATCTTATGAAAAAAGTCTTTTGAGAAGTGATTTAAATGAAATTGATAAATTAAAAAAAAAAAAAAAACTAGAAAGAAATTCTTAAGAAGAAAACTTCTTTGGGAACTTAGGAAGACAATGCAAATGCTTGGAAATTATTAAAAAAAAATATCACCAAAAAGATCCAAAAATGTCTCAACCTAGAAAAGTTTCACTTAAACTAAGAAAAACTACTTAAACTATAGAAAATGTTACACAGAAAATAAGAATTTATGCTGCTCAGATTCTAAAAATTTTTTTATAGAAAACGTGGCTCTGAATCTGAGAAAATTTTCTATGGAAAATAATGCTCAAATTCTTACAAAATTGTTTTATGACGAAAATATTACGTTTAAACAAATTTCAAAATAAATTTGTTTGTTATCACTCTCACTTCCTGTACCTTAATCATTAATGAGGCCATTTAACGTTTTTTACACAATTTTTTTATCAGATAATTTATAACTGCACTTTATTTGATTTAGTATATTTATTGTGTTATGTTGTCAATATTAAAATTTTATTTTAAATTTAATAATGACAACCATAAAAAGAAATTACTCAACTTAATTAACAAACAGGCAGGCAGGCAGGAATACACGCACACGTTCATTCATGCAGTCTCGTTGAAATTCACTCTGTTGTTGTGAATTGAATTATGTATATTGTTCAAGGCGTATTCAATTGAAATGCAAATTATATAAATTTGTTTCTGTATTGCAAACACCAAAACAAAACTAATATAAACAAGAGCGACGACTAATCGTACGAACAAAAAAATGCACATATTTGAAATATTATTATAAAATTATTTAATTGATTTTTGGACTTACAAACAAACATTGTTGTTATATGCTACGTTAATTATTGTTGTCAGTGTTGTTTTTAATGAAATGAAATAATAAAATTTTAATTAAGTGAAACACGATGATTGATAATTTTATTGACATTTGAAATTTAGCACACAAAAAAAAAAGAATTAAAAAAAATATGACACTTGACAATTTATGATTACTAGAAGTTTATGACCCCCTTGAGCAGCCGCAATATAGAAAGTTCACAAATATTTGTATATGTTTTACACATATTTTCTTCCAAGGGCTTTCTGTGTACGATATCCCTACAATCTGTTTTGGTTTGGAAATCCCTGCTGCTTTCAGCCACTGCCTCAACTCATCAAATTAGTGAAACAATTTTAGTTTTTTGTTACTCATCCTCTACTATAAAAACTACAACTACTTGAAACAAACCAGAAATTTTATATTCCCCTCAGAATACAAAATATAAATAAAGCTGCACAAGTGCATTTTTTTCATCAATAGCCAAGTGAAAAACGACCCTCTAACTCATAGAATAAAAGGGAAATGAAATAAATAAAACAAGAATACACCGAAAATGGTTGTCTGTGATAAAACATGGTTAGTGGCTGGTGGTGGTGGCCTTAATGAAAAATAATGGCAAAACTTCAAGATTTAACCGCAAACTCAACATTTTTTTTGCACTTTTTTTTGTAATTTTTTTTTTCGCCTTATGCTTGCTGGCAAAATATTTTTGGGGTTGTTATGCAATAAAAATGATTTGCAACCACATCATTCAAGTCATACCATGAGCAGCCCATACTTTACTGTATATTGTGGCTCGAATACAGTGACAGCCAGCGTTGCGAATAATGGGCCGAGGAAAACTGGCCCCAAAAAAAAAAGCGATAAAAGGCCCAAATTTTGGGGTTAAATTTTATTATTAAATTAAGTCCTAATTTGAAAAATTGCGGCCAATTTTCATAACAAAGCATTGCCTTAAATATGTATGTATGTAAATGAATTTTCACCCTGAACTTTGTAATTTTATAAAATTTTTCTAAAAATCTCGTGCAAAATTTTCATTCATTCCGGGGGGGAAAAAAAGGCCCATAGATTTCGTGTTTTTGTAGTCAGTATAAATTTTTGGGGATTACATATTTTTGATTTTTTGGTCATTTTCACTGGGGCCATTATTCGCAGCACCTGACAGCCATAGTAGAATGATAATTTCACCTGCAACGGAGGAAGAGCTATAAAGGGCAATGACTTTGAACAGAAGCCTGTTGTTAACGAAAAAAAAATTCACTAACGCTGCTGTTTTTATATGTTGCATTTGCAATTTTTTTGTATTACACCACCCTTAAGAGCAGAGTCAGCCAGGACGTAGGATAAAAAAAACACAAAAAAGCGAAAAAAGAACTTGAATGAAATCATTTAAGCCTTAACAGAAAAAATTTTGAGCGCCAACAAATAAAACAAACTTCATTAGTAGAATGTGAGAGACACACAAAAAATATAAATCCACTTACCAGGATGTCCCTTAAATAGACTGATACTTATTAAAAAGAATAATAATAAAGAAAATTCAAAATGTTTTTTCACATTTATTTTAGGTTTAATACTAAACAAAGTAATTTACCATAAATAAAGAATAACAATAATTTGCGGGTAGTAAACAATTAGTACCAAAAAAAAACTACCATGAACTCAAATTCGCACCCTTTGAAATGTTTACACAGAAATATCAAACTTTACGATTAGATTTGTATGTATTTGCTTTGTTTATGTCTTAAAAAACATTAGTTTGATAATAATTTAACTGTGTGTGGTGAACACCTTTTTCAAATTATCCAACACAAATCAAATAATAATAAACAATAAAGAAACTGCCAAGAGCCATTGACAAGAATATTCTGGCAATGACAAAAAGTAGCTATGTCAACAATAAGTAAACAGCTTCAAGTATGTAAGTCAACCAGTGGTCACAAGAGTCAAAAAAGGCGTTATTTGTCCCCAAACCACAAATCAGAGATCGGAAAAAGCTATATTAACGAATACGGACGCACTTCTCATGATAGCACAAATAAAAAGAGACAGAGCACCTAAAGATGCTTCTATAACAATAAGGAAACCCGTTAGACGATAGACAGCAATACAGGCATGTTCTGAAAACCACTTTTTCGTAAAGTGATTTGAAATCACTGAAAAGGTGTTCTGTGCACAAACATTATTGCAATCTAGTGATTTAAAACCGGTCACCTAACAGCCTAGTGATTTCAAATCACTTAGAGTTTTTCAAGCATTTTTAATTGAACTCTTGTAATAAAATTATCACAAACACTTAAAATCATTTGTTCTTTATTTGATTTTAAAATAAAACTAACTATTTTACAAAGAAAAAATTTATAATTTACAAATTTAGTAAGACGTTGTATTTTTTGCGAACCATTTTTTTAGATTTGTTTACATTTTTCGTGATTTACTTTTTAGTAGTCAGCTGATATTGTTGATCAAAATATACGTCATTTTGGTTGCCAGAGTTACAAAGTTTTAAAGTCGTATGGCATATGACTGATTTATTAAATTAAATTATACATTAAAATGGAAAATTTATTAAAATTGTTGAAAAAGAAAAACAAAAGTAGTCAATAAATATCTCGGTTGATAAGTTAAATTTTAATGTACAAATGTAAAAAACAAGTGAAAATTTTATTGTAAACAAAGAAAATCAGTTTTAGCTCGTGATTTAGAACAATCAAAATCACTACTAAAAATTAAAAATTTCGTGATTTTCAGAACATCAAAATATTCATCTCGTGATTTCAAAATCGTTCGTGATTTAAAATCACCATGATTTCAGAACATGCCTGATAATAAACCTACGCGACATTGGCTGCATCCCAGCAGTAAAAAAATTAAACCAACATCATTGATAAAAAAAAAAAAATATTAAGGCCAGAGAACACAGCAATTGAACAGATTTGTTCAAGTTTAAGGTGATTTCGTGCCTTTCGGCCTAACATCACGGCACACATTGTACGTTCTGCAAGAACATACTTATGCATGTCTTGCAAAGAGCATACTTGTATGAACTTGCCAGGAACATACAATTTGCAATTTCTCATACATGCAATGATCAAAGTTGTCATAAATAGCTTAAGGTGCTATCAGACGGGATGTATTTTACATGTGTACTGTCAAATTTTCCATCTGTAAAAGTTGTACACATCGTGTGATACATATGAAACTTTGCATGTATAAAATACATGTGGAAATACATACATATGTAATTTTTTCGATTAGAACACGCTCTATTTTCCTGTGCCAAACATAAACAAAATTGTGTGAAAAAATAAAATTAAAGAAAATGGATAATGTAAATGGAAAAGTAAGTATTTTTAAATTTTTAATAAATTAAATTATGTTTATTATATTTATTGCAGTTAGATTGGCCAAAAGAAGCAATTCTGGAAATTTATAAACGTTAAAAAGACAGCTTTTGTTTACATTTATAGGTTATGTCATATGGGAAAACATAAGCAGGTATGATAGAAAAAATTATGAATCGTATGTAAAATGTAAATTTTGGCATACATACGGAATTACATATGGGTAAGAAAAGTGTCAGTACATATGTAAAATACATCCCGTCTGACAGCACCTTTAGTCAATTAACATTACCCACGCCGCTTACCAGAAAAGCAGCAATCGCAACATAGCACTGACGACTATTACTGCCAAGTCTGAAAAATTACTGCGGTTGCCATAAGCCGTTATATAACCCTGATCTTCACTAACCTGCCAAGACAAAGACAAATTCTCCGCTTGGAATGTCACAGTAGATGACTAGAAACAATTAATCTGATCAGACAAATCCAAATAAAATTGTTTTAAATCCTACGGTAAACAATATTACTGGCGCCGCCCTGTGCAGAAAATTCAATGACACAAAGTTAAGAAAACAGTGAAGCACGGTGTTGGCAGCATCATGATATGGGGTTGCTTTACATGGTGGCACCGTAGACCGCTGCAAACAATCGAAAAAATAATGAGGAAAAAAGACTATCTGCCTATTTAGGAAACTCATCTTATCGATTTGGTAGATATGATATACGCCTTCATGTGAATAAAGTTACTTATCAAACACACGTCAATAATCGTATAGGAATGACTAAACGAGCAAAATTTGCTTTTCATGCAGTGGGGAGCACAAAGTTCCAACCTTAATTCGATGGAGAATTTGTGGTAAATCTTGAAGGGAACAATACCGATCAACAACAACCAAAAAGACTCTGATATAACTCTATTACTTAAGTTTTTTTTTTTTTTTTTTATAATACATTATATTTATTTATTGAATCTTCAGATATTGAAATGACAATAAGTTTTCGAATCTTAATACTAAAAGAAAATAATAAGTCCAGCCAGTGCTAGACAAAATATTATGATACTACAAAAAAATTTACATCCACTGATCCAGTCATCTGTTTTGCGTTTGAGTTAAAGCAAGGGTATCCCTCCTTCTCAACCGAACATGGCCACTAAAGTTAAGGATGTCTCGTGCAAGTGGGTTTGGATGGTGTTCAAGTTTGCTGACATATTTTGAGGCGTATTTTGTAAATTCGTCTTTCACCAAAGGAATGCCTAGATCTTTGTGAATTCGAGAATTTTTAACGTACCATGGAGCTGCAGTAATTATACGTAGAATTTTATTTTGACCTCTTTGAATTTTTTCAATGTTGGATGCTGAGGCAGTACCCCATAATTGAATTCCATAACACCATATTGGCTTTAGAATTGCATTGTACAACAAAAGTTTACAATCCAACTTTAATGTAGAATTTCTGCCGATTAGCCAATTAAGTTGCACTGCTTTTAATCTCATCTGTGTAAGTTTTGCGTCAATATGAGACTTCCAGGTTAAACGACGATCGAGGTGGATTCCGAGGTATTTGACTTCATTGTGTTGCGGAATAATTTGGTTATTTATTCTGATGGACGAGCAGGTATCTTTTCGCAATGTGAAAGTTATATGAATACATTTCTGTTCGTTAACCCTGATTTTCCAAAGCTCAAGCCAATTCTCTAGTTTATAAATATAATTCTGCAAATTCTGTGATGCTATTTGATGGTCCTTATGAACGCTAATAAAAGCTGTATCATCAGCAAAAGTTGAAGTATGTATATTGGGGTCTGACGGCATATCGGATGCATAAATCAAATATAAAGTAGGACCCAGTATGCTACCCTGGGGTACTCCTGCTTCAATTGGCTGAGCGGGGCTTAAAAAATCGCCTTCTTTGATTGTAAATTTGCGACCATATAAATAACTTTTCATAAGTTTGTGGGTGTTAGCAGGCAGAGCTAATTTTATTTTGTGCATTAAACCTTCATGCCATACTTTGTCGAACGCTTGGGAAACATCAATGAAAAGCGCGGAACAGTATTTTTTCTCTTCAAACGACCGTCTTATCACATTTACTAATCTGTGTGTTTGTTCGATGGTACTGTGTTTAGCTCTGAACCCGAATTGATGATTTGGAATACATTGAGTGTCGTTCAGAATTGGAATCAACTTAGCCATTAACAATTTTTCAAACAGTTTTGAAATTGTCGGCAGTAGGCTAATTGGCCTATATGACTCTACTTTGGTGAGGTCCTTCCCTGGCTTAGGAATCATGGTAATCATAGATACCTTCCAATCTGCAGGATAGTATTCTAGGCGTAAAATATCATTGAAGATAAAGAGAATAATTCTTCTAGCTACACGAGGTAACTCCACGAGCATTTTGTTGCTGATTTTATCCATACCTGGAGCTTTTTTAAGGTTCAGAGTACCAATAGCGCTTTGAATATCATTAAAGCTAAGTCTTAGAGGTACAGGAGGTCTAATAACGAGTGGTGGCAATTCAGTTGCATTATTTGAGTTGTTTATAGTAAACACATTTCTCAAATGGTTAACAAATAAAGTCCCTTTCTCGGAATCGTTTCTAGCCCAGTCACCAATCGGATTTCGCAAAGGAGGCTTTCCTCTAACTGGTCTTTTTAAACCTCGTGCCGCCTTCCATAACGAATAGTCAGATTGTGGGGAACTGTCAATTCCCTCCAAGTATGATTTAAGTGAAGCCATTCTTTGGGTTTCTAAGAAATTTCTTAGTATATCTCTGCATTCCCGTAGCCTAGCTTTCAGTTGAGGAGACCTGTGAATTTGCCACTCTCTTCTAACTCTTCTTTTTTCTGTCAGGAGATGTTCGAGTTCAGCGAAATAAGTTCTGTTTGTCCTATTTCTGCATTCAACGTCATATGTGGAAACGTGATGCACAGCTCTTCGTATGTCCTCAGTAAACTTGCCAATCGACCCATCAATATCCTCGGTAGTTCTCAACACTACATTTTCCGTGCAGTGGGAACTTAAATACTTTTTATACTTTATCCAACTTACTCTGGATTTAGACATGTCCCGAAATGGAGAGCCATACCCTTGAAGGAAACGCATTGAAATAATAGAAGGAGAGTGATCTGAAGACAAGTCTAATGAAGGCTCCACTTGTATCGATTCTACAGGGATATTTTTCACTACTCCGAAGTCAATAATATCGGGAATCTTCCGTCGGTCCGTCGGCCAGTAGGTGGGATGCCCGCTTGAGAGTACATCTAAGCCCATTTTGGCAATGGTGTTGAAGAGTTCACGACCCTTCGGGGTCACTAGACGTGAACCCCAAAATGTGTGTTTGGCGTTAAAGTCACCAGCAACCAAAAATCTAGCTCCAAGGGAATTGAAGAAGCTGTAGTATTGATGTTCTTTTATTGAAAATCGAGGCGGCGAATAAATTGATGATAAAACAAAGTTGTATTGACAGAATTCAATACAAATGTTTGTTGCTTGTAGGTAATCCTCACATATGTTGTTCATTAAATAATGTTTTATTCTGTTCTTTATAAGAATTGCCGAACCTCCACATGCTCTTCCGCGGGGATCTTTAGTATCATACAACACGTATCCATTAATTTTGAAGTACCCTGTCGCCGTCAAGTGGGTTTCAGCAATCATCATGACATCAATCTGCTTATCCATCAGGAAGTGTTCCAGTTCGTTTTTATGTTGGCGGAGGCCGTTCGCGTTCCAAAAACAAATTTTTAAACAAATCATTTCTTTAAAATTGCTTGTAAGATAGTGGATTGCATTTTCAGCATTTCCTGCATCATGGATGTCATAGTGGTCGTAAAAGTGTTCATAGTTTGGACAAGTGTCTGCAAAGTAGTCTCTAGAGTGTTAATATTAGGCTCGTAATATTGAGATTTAGGTTCCTGCTCCAAACCTGGCATATTAGATTTAACCACGTTAGCGTAAGAAACTTGTCTAGAACTAGGCGCGTTTTCATGACTAGTGGGCCGTAACAATTGAGGAAAATTGTTACTCGATGCAAAATTAGGCTGTTGTGGATGAACAGGTAATACTGACGTCTTGTTGGTCCTTATGCCTTTCAAATGAGTGTAAACTGGACAACCTCTATAATTTGCGGTATGATTACCTCCGCAGTTACTGCATTTTTTGATTTTTGAGTCGGTTTTCGACTTATCACATTGAGCAGTTGTATGTAGTTCCCCACACGCAACACAAACTGACGGCAATTTACAATATGCTTTAGTGTGACCAAATTCTTGACAATTAAGACACTGGACGGGTCCCTGACGCTTATGCGGTTCTTCCACGGTGATTCTACGATGCAGAAGGTAAATCAGATTGTAGATGGGATGGGACTCGTTTTTCTTTAAGACTATATCTCCGGGTTCCAATTCCACCCTGAACATAGGCTGAGGAATCTTTTCACGGTTTCTAATATTCGTTATGTTCTTAATTTTGAAGCCATTTTCCATTAAACTAGTCTTTATCTCGGCAGGATCAACATCTGGGTCTATACCCTTTAGAACGACTTGGAGTCCTTTTGCGCTTTTCAGCTGGTAGGTATAGAAATCCCTACTCTCCCTCTCCAACTGGTTGGACAATTTTCGAAAGTCATCTTCCTTTTTCACTTGAATTTTGGTTTCGCTGATATTTCCATGTTTAATTGAGGTTACGCTAAACATATTTTCACCTATTACCGAAACAATTCCTTGTACCAATTTACTGGAAGTGGGCTCTCTCAGATAAATTGGTGGGGGCTTAAACGTTTTTTTAGGAGGTTCTGGATCCTATTACTTAAGTGTTATTGAATTATATCGCACGACTGTCTTGTGAGTTATGAAAGGTTGCCAAGCTGGTTAGTAGTTTTATACCATCAAGAGGAACAATCTACTGAACAATCTCTTATAAAATCCATTTAATTGATACACTAAAGTTTAAACAAATTTCATTTAAATGGTCTAAAACAATAATGGGTTATTACAAGATTTTTCATTTATATACAATTTTTGTTCAATTTGTTAAATATCAGCAAGAAAAAAAACAGCAGGGGCCAAATTAGCGCATTCGATATCGAGTAAAATTTATCGTAATTTTCTTATATGAAATTATGGCATTCGATATCGAGCAAGAAATTTAGTACATTTTATAATAATTTCGATATCGAAATCATTTTTCGATACGATAGCTCGATTCGATCACGCCCCTGATTATATTGAAATGCATGGAATTTTTGTAGCATGAAATTTAAAAGGACAACAATAACATGTATTGCTGATATTGTCAACCAACAGTAGACACAGCAATTAAAACAACAACATTGAGTTTAATTTTTTTTTTTTTTTTTTAATATAATTAACAAATATAAACTGCGAAGCTATTTGTGCTTATCTGCAGAAAATACCTAGATACTTTGGCGGGAATCGAACCCGCAACCCTCTGACCAGGGCACCCAATTAAGTAAAATTTGTATTAATAATAAGAATAATAAACACACATTGTAAACGTATATACATTTCGATCTAACTCATATATTTATGTAAAAAGAAATATGATTTGCGAAATATATTTCTCATAAATGGTAAGTTAAATAGATGATATTTACAAGTAGATCTTGGACAACAAACACTGCTGATGACGACTTTGGCAGAACAAAAAATGCATTTCAATGTCCCAATTGTCTAAAAATATTACTTTACAATGGTATTCTTTGAATTATTAAATTAATGAATTTAAGCCAAATAAAATTTTCTCTAGTTATAGAAAAAATTTAGTATGCAAGTTCAGTTTCTAAGACGAAAGATCTATTAACTGAATTAGTAAATAAAATTCAAGATTATTCAAAAATTCAATCCTTAATTTCCAGTAATGCAAATAGTAGCGATTTAAGCTACCAAGTACTTTTAAGATAATTTAAGGCACACCCTTTTCAAACAAAACCTTAGGTTTGTTTTGTTCGGCTTTTATCCCTTCGTCTAGGAATATTTCTGCAGTGATTTCAATATTATTTTCTTTATTCATGCTGTTTTTTTTACCAACCATTATGCAGAGTCGGATTTTTGCTTTTACCCCCCACAGTAGAACAATGCATATTTTGTACTTTAGGTTTCATTTAGAGGTTTCTTCATATTTGTTCATTTTTTTTCTTATATTTGTCGAGCTTTGTCGTTGTTGTTGTACAACTGAAGTGTTTTTTTTTTTATTTTTTTCATTTGTATATTACTACTAGATTGTATTTGTAAAGATTTATTTCCCCCTTTAATTTTGAAGATTTCCTAGTAACGTTATTTTTTTTTTTTTGAAACGCTTATTGTTATATCTCAATGAATTGGTTGAAATTTCTTTTAAAGAACGAATTCAAATGAAAATTTAACAATTGGAAGCGAATATGGAGTTAACCAACTAAACTGCAGAATTGAGAAACATAAATGTTTAATTAGTGGAAAAAATGAAGTAAAGTTGGTTGTATTCAGAAAAATATAGAAGGCAAATATGTATTCAGCTGTCAAGATTGAACTAAGAATAATAAAAGTACTAATAACACAAATTTTATAACTAGACAATTACAAATAGTTTTTAATTAAGTATTTATAATTAATAAGAAGAACGTATAATTCAAATTACAAATTGTTGCTAATAAAGCAATAATTTTAGCTATTTAGAGATAATAACAGTTTTATCTTATACAACCCAATTAACAAATTAAGAAAAATTAAATTGCCTTTGCTAAATTATAAATTGTAGTTAAAGTTCAAGATCATAATCATGATTGAATTACTTAAATACTTATGTACGTTACCCTAACCATATCCAACAATATTATTGTTGCCCATTAACGTCAGCATCATGTTCGTTAGCTACACAAATTGCAAACAAAACAAAAAAGAGGCGTTTGGCCTTCTGCTCTCGCTAATTCATAACGCCCAAACACACTTTCATTTTATACGATTTTGCTTAAAATATTGTTTTTTTTTATTATTCGGTTTTCATTTATTTATTTATTGAGAAAACAGTTTTTTCAATACAAAACTTAAATAAACATGATTAATGAGGGAGGGTGATCGTTTATTTAATTATTATTATTTGATCTTACTATTGTTTATAATTTTACTATTTGCTATTAAAATTCATCTAATTGATTTTATTTTTATATTAAATGGTTTTTAAAAGTATTCGTTGAAATGGAACAACAGAAAAATATTTATTCTTGTGTTTAAAAAGTTTTTGAAGAAAAATAAATTGCGATGGAGTAGATTGACAGACATGATGTTAAAGAAATTAATGTTTTTTCTTTTTCTTTTTTGTGCCCAAACCTTTATGGTTGCTAATGGAATATTTGTTATATAAAAGACATCAAATGTTTAATATTAATTCATTAATTCATGAGGTCACTTGAGTAAATAATACGTTGTGCAATTTATAAAGAAGTATATTTAAAATAGTAATGTTTTGTACATACCTTAAGTTTAAAATTTGTTTAGTGAAAAATGTACGAATCTTAAAATATACTATACATATAAAATAAACATAAAAAATATTTAATAATTTTATTCCAATGAAACATTACACGAACAAATCTAAGCATACAAAATGTATGAAAAATGTATTAAATCTGAGAACTGAGAGGACAGAGGACAATGTACCTTTGGATAGAAATTATCTAAGAATACTAAACTTCTAGATTTGTATTATTGTTACCATCTAAAGAGAAATTTGAAGTGATAGTCGTAACAAAGGTCAACAAAATACTTGAATATACTGGTACATGAAGAATATGTTTAGTGAAATGTTGTAACACAGATTTAAGAGATTAAAGGGATTCTAAAACTTTGATATGTGCATATGTAATTATTTGCGGTAACTAATCCTAGTATTAAATGAAGTTCTTTTGAATCTTATAACGCTGTATGTTAATGGTCACTAACTCTAAATATAATAAATATAATAATAATGGATGATACATTCCATATTCTTTACAAATGCTTGGCAAAAAATTGTACACAATTAAGTTGTTTTGGCTCTTACTTATTCAGAATCGAATTGTAGGGGAAAAAAACAATCAAATTTAAAGATATGAACAAATTCTGTAAAATGACTATGTAGAAGAATATTAATCTCTGAGGAAGTTTTATGGATGACAATTACTGTTCCTAACAACTCACTTACTCATGTAGATAATATTTGTATAAGCATTCGGGTATTAATGAGTTGACAATAATCAGACAACAAAATTTTAATATGAAAGCTGTCTAGCATTTGAAAATTACGACCAGTAAAAAAAAAAAACTAAAACTATTAAAACTTTTTGTAACTTTACATCATTTGAAATTAATTTTTTAGTACAATTTTAGTGAGCATACATTTTATTTTGAATTATTAATATAATTTATATACTTACAGTGACTCACAGCTTATTTTAAGCAGTGGATTTTTTTGTTTTTAAAGCTCCATAAACAAAACTAACAGGAACTTAAAAAGGAATTGGTGTCAAAGAAACAAAAATGCTATAGTCTAAATTTTTTAAAACTAAAAAATCAAAAAATTTTGCTTTTTCACATCACGGCTTATTTTATGCAGGCACTTATGGGCTTTGAAAACTTGAAATTAAAACTGGCAATTACACGATTTAATATTTGATGTGATTGCCTTTATTATCTGCAACAGTTTTAAGACTTTTTGGCATTGATGAGACCAATTTTTGGGTAATACTCGTCGAAATTGTGTTTGTTAATTATATTTAAAAAAAATAGTCGACAACTCCGTAAGTAGCGCTTTTTTTAAATCTTTTTTGTTAGAAATTTTGTGTTGCCTTATGCTGACTTCTAAAATTAACCATAAATTATCGATAACTGGTTACTGTGGTGGCGGTGTCATTAAATGTGGGCAGTTATATATTAGCCGCGTTTACACAATACCTGATTTGTGTTTTGGATCGTTATCGTGGTAAAATCTAAAATTTGATTTTATACCCAGGTGCTCTGTGCTTTCCAATAAATTGTATCTGAAAGTACGTGGTTGTTGCCGCAAAGTACCAGCAGCTGTCATACCTGCCTAAATCATGACACTGCCACCACAATGCTTCACTGTTGCTTTAGGTTTTCTTTGTTGAGATCGGTGTTTGGTTTCCGCCAAACATATGAGATGCCATCAGAACCGAATGTGTTAAACTTAGATTCATCGGCGAAGATGATCGAATTCCAAAATGCAAACATGTTCTTAAACGAAATTTAGCCTGCACAGACTGTTTTTGGGGTTTTTAAACGGTTTTTTGCCTGCAATTCGGTTATTAAAATCATGTTGGCGCAATATACGACAAACAGTTCCAACGCAACATTGTTTGCCAAGCCAGTTTCATCTTCGAAAGACAGTTTTGAAACTGATAGCCTTAGATTTGCCCTTATTATTCTGAAAATGTGTCGCTCATCATGCTCACAATGAACATTTTATTTAATGACCTTCTTATGGACCCGATTTCCATATACGAAGCGCTCAATAATTTTTTGAACTGTTTAAGCTTTAATGTTAACCATTTCTGTTATTTTACGCTGTGAGTGGCCATTTTGGAAATGGTTTAGAACCAATTCTCATTGTTCTATCGTTGTACGCCGACTCAGTTGACCTATTTTAAATTGACACTTGACGTGACAAAATCGGACTCACAATTCAACAGAAAATATTGATAGAAGTAGAAAAAAAAACGAAAAAAAAACAAGGCTGCATTGAGCTATCAGTACAGTAGAAATTGACTGCATAAAATAAGCTGTGAGCCACTGTAGATTATTTCGCATGTTAATTGAAATTCTCGTTTTGTAGATATCGCTTGTTATGGCGGCTTAAGATTAGAATCTAATGAATTACGACTTGTTAGAGAAACAAATTTAATAATATTTTCAAATTAAACTTTATATTAAACTTTTTAAATAACCCTTACAGTTTATACAATAATACTTTAATTAATCATTATTTTTACAATTCAACTATTAAACAAATCTACAAAATGATTTATAATTGGAATAATTCCATGCCTATATTACGCCACAACAAAACTTAGCTATTACAATATTATCACAATAATATTTAATTGAAACAAACGTAATTTGAATATAATATTAAATATTAGTTCATTTAAACGTGGATTTGCTCAACATTAGTAAGTCGCTCAAATCACTTTTACTTTTGCTAATGCAGCGCAATGTCCAGCCAACATGTTTCACAACTTTTGCGAATTAAATTAAGACAAGATTAATATGTGACTTCTAGTAGAATTAAAACGTGTTTTCACAATAATTTTACTAGGATTATATTCGATATACATATGATGCATCAGTGGTCGGCATTAAGAGAACATGGATTATAATAGCATAATATTGTGATTTTTGAGTCTTATTTGATAATATTATATTTTTTATGATATTTGATTCGTGTTGTTTATACATAAATAACGGTTTATATTCAGCTCGTTCTGTAAGTTATATCACCCATTTTGTGGTCAAAGGGATTAAGCGATTTCAATTACCCTTTTTTTAGATTTTACCCTTTAAAGACTTTATTAAAATTAACACGAAGTCTCAAAAACAGTAGACAATTTATTTTAATTGTGACCGTCCAGGTTTTAATTTCGTAGTGGCAAGCTGCGTTTCACGTGGCAGACTTAAAGTAATTGTAATAATTAAATACAATTTTAATAATTAAATACAATTAAGGTCACTTCAATATTCCCTATTTAATCATATAATATAACAAACATTTTACTTAATATATATTAAGAACGTACTGAAGTGCAGCATTATTTTAAATTTTTTAATTTTCAAATTCATGAACTTTTGTTAGTAAAACTTTTATCTGAAGCTATCACTCAATTTAACTACTGCACACAATCGCATTTTGCTAACTAATTTTTAAACCAATAAAGACAATCTTATCGAAAAAATTTAATATATATTTACTTGATTTTTGTTACGTTTTTATTTTAATAAAGCAAAAAAAACATACATTTTGCAAACACTTTAATTTTACATTTAAGTCAATTTCCTACTGTGCATTGGTTATAACGATCTAATTATAATCAATAAATTACGAAGAGCATTAATAGTTAACTTATTTTTTCTAGATTATAAAATAATGTCAATGATTTACCTGCAACAATCTATAAGCATTTTGTCATTAAACAAATAGGAATAGAAACTAATCATTCACCCCATAATCAAATCAAAACTCGTATATGAAACCAATAATTCATGTTTATTTATTTATTCATGTTCTAGCACACAACTCTACTAATCAACTTGTAAATCGCATTTAATAATTAATAGCAAATGTAAATTATTGTATTTAGTTAAAAAACTAACTGTCTAGTCTTCCGTCCGTCAATACGTCCATCCGTCTGTGCTAAGCTTAAGCTGTCTTACATTCAATAAGCGACCGTTTAAGAAACTGAGCGTTTATCACTTAAGGTTAAAACTAAATAGGTTTTAACCGGTTGTTATATTTTGCTGTTATTGTCGTTATTTGTATGATTATTTTTGTTTAAACAACATAAATAACCGCTTTGTGGCATTTGACGTCACAGTAACGACATTTGTACGTCATACAAATGAATTAAACGTGTATTTTTTGTTGAATATTTTCGAAACGAAACGAAACGATTCTATACTTAAATATTTTCATTATTTACATTTTTTTTTTTTTTGCTTAATTCCAACACATGCTTGTCTATAACAATAAATACATTTAATTAAATATCAACAACTTAAAAATATTAAATAGAAATAAAACCACTAGAAAAAGCAACAACAAAAAAAAAAACGTACATAGTAATAAAAACTAAAAAGACAAGTAGGCAGTCTGATAGACACACCAAAAAGTTGTATTGTCTGTCTTTGTTGTTTTATTTATTAATAAAATATTTTTAAATAAATTTTGTAATTCAATAACAAAAATAAAACTATAGTTAAACAACCTTATTTGCCACAAACAGTGGCAGAATATGTTACAAAATGTTCATAAATATTGACTTTGTTCAAAACAAAACTACTTAACAAATAATTTTACTTGCGAGAGTTTAAAGGTCCATAGTGCAAAGAATATGAATATGTACTTGCAAACACCTTAAACCGACGTACTGGTTACACCTTAAACAAAAGACAATCCGTTACTGACTGTCGGGCTATCTGTCTATGTATGATTACAGGAAAATCAAGAAGAAGATAAATAAGAAGTCAACAACACCTGAACTTTCTTTACATGTTTACTCAATTATATTTACACACTTTGCAATTATAAAGTTGTGATAATTTTACTAGTACACAAACATGAGACCAAAATACACAAACAAATCCACAATTCAGCAGGAGAGTTGAGTTGCTAAACAAAGAGCATCAACAAATGTAACAATAACAAAATTTGCATTCATTTTTTCTTTGTTGTTGTGTCGTTGCCGCTTCAATATGCAAAATGTTTACTCCATGAATGAAAAAGTTGATAAATTCGTACTTTTTTTCTTATTATTAATTTCCTATTCATATTTGGTATATCAATAAATGCTCCATACGAAGTACAGATTTCATTTTCCATTCCTGCTCTATTCTGTTTTCTTGCTGTAATTGTTGTTACTGGTTTTTGTGAATTTTTGCTATTAATTTGGGTTTGTTGTTTTTGTAATTTTATAAACTGGGTGTCTGCAAATTGCAATTTGCAGTTGTATATGCATTTATATAATAAAAGACAAACACAAGCTAGTACGAAAAATTTATATATAAAATAATCTTTTATTTTATATACAACGTCACCATATGACTTCGACTCTACTCTAACTCTAGTCTATCTCTACTCCAACTCTACTCTAACTCTAATCTAACTCTAATCTAACTCTACTCTAACTGTACTCTAACTCTAATTTAACTCTAATCTAACTCTACTTTAACTGTACTCTAACTCTACTCTAACTCTACTCCAACTTTACTCTAACTCTAATCCAACTCTACTCTAACATTACTCTAGCTATACTCTAACTCTACACTAACTCTACTCTAAATCTACTCTAACTCTACTCTAACTCTACTCTAACTCTAATCTAACTCTACTCTAACTGTACTCTAACTCTAATCTAACTCTAATCTAACTCTACTTTAACTCTACTCCAACTTTACTCTAACTCTACTCTAACTCTCCTCTAAATCTACTCTAACTGTACTCTAACTCTGCTCTAACTCTACTCTACTCTAACTCTACTCTAACTCTAGTCTATCTCTACTCCAACTCTACTCTAACTCTAATCTAACTCTACTCTAACTGTACTCTAACTCTAATTTAACTCTAATCTAACTCTACTTTAACTGTACTCTAACTCTACTCTAACTCTACTCCAACTTTACTCTAACTCTACTCCAACTCTACTCTAACATTACTCTAGCTATACTCTAACTCTACACTAACTCTACTCTAAATCTACTCTAACTCTACTCTAACTCTACTCTAACTCTAATCTAACTCTACTCTAACTGTACTCTAACTCTAATCTAACTCTAATCTAACTCTACTTTAACTCTACTCCAACTTTACTCTAACTCTACTCCAACTATACTCTAACTCTACTCTAACTCTACTCTAACTCTACTCTAACTCTACTCTAACTCTACTCTAACTCTACTCTAACTCTACTCTAACTCTACTCTAACTCTACTCTAACTCTACTCTAACTCTACTCTAACTCTACTCTAACTCTACTCTAACTCTACTCTAACTCTACTCTAACTCTACTCTAACTCTACTCTAACTCTACTCTAACTCTACTCTAACTCTACTCTAACTCTACTCTAACTCTACTCTAACTCTCCTCTAAATCTACTCTAACTGTACTCTAACTCTGCTCTAACTCTACTCTACTCTAACTCTACTCTAACTCTACTGTAACTCTACTCTAACTCTACTCTAACTCTACTCTAAATCTACTCTAACTCTACTCTAACTCTACTCTAACTTTCCTCTAAATCTACTCTAACTGTACTCTAACTCTGCTCTAACTCTACTCTACTCTAACTCTACTCTAACTCTACTGTAACTCTACTCTAACTCTACTCTAACTCTACTCTAACTCTACTCTAACTCTACTCTAACTCTACTCTAACTCTACTCTAACTCTAATCTAACTCTACTCTAACTCTACTCTAACTCTACTCTAACTCTACTCTAACTCTACTCTAACTCTACTCTAACTCTACTCTAACTCTACTCTAACTCTACTCTAACTCTACTCTAACTCTACTCTAACTCTACTCTAACTCTACTCTAACTCTACTCTAACTCTCCTCTAAATCTACTCTAACTGTACTCTAACTCTGCTCTAACTCTACTCTACTCTAACTCTACTCTAACTCTACTGTAACTCTACTCTAACTCTACTCTAACTCTACTCTAAATCTACTCTAACTCTACTCTAACTCTACTCTAACTCTCCTCTAAATCTACTCTAACTGTACTCTAACTCTGCTCTAACTCTACTCTACTCTAACTCTACTCTAACTCTACTGTAACTCTACTGTAACTCTACTCTAACTCTACTCTAACTCTACTCTAAATCTACTCTAACTCTACTCTAACTCTACTCTAACTCTACTCTAACTCTACTCTAACTCTACTCTAACTCTACTCTAACTCTACTCTAACTCTACTCTAACTCTACTCTAACTCTGCTCTAACTCTACTCTATTCTAAATCTCTATATTTAAACTAACTCTCTTCTGCTATGATGTAAGGTAAAAATAAAAAAGGGTGTTTTCTTTAGATGTATAGAATTTTCCAATTTAATAATAATGATTTTTTAAATGAACATGAGATTTACTTTATTCGGAAGACAATGTTCTGTAATTTAATATAAATATGTAATCTAATTTAATATGATTTAACGCATATATCCGTCACGGCTGGCTCAGACGTCGTCTTATCTAGAAGCCCAGTTTTCGATGACATTTTGCAACATTTGTGGCCGTATATCGGCAATAACGCGGCGAATGTTGTCCTTCAAGTGGTCAATCGTTTCGGGCTTTACGTCGTAGACTAGCGACTTCACATATCCCTACAGAAAATAGCCAAGCGGCGTTAAAGAACAAGATCTTGACTGTACGACGTCTCTCTGAGTGCGTGTTATCATTTAAAGTATACGTTATACGAAAACTTTCCATATTCAATCGAATAAATTGCTTTGATAGATGATTATGTTGATCGTAAAATGGACGTAGTGCGCGATACATATCGAACAGAACCATGATTTTCAAAAAAATGTTTTCATAATTTAAAAGCGTTATTCAGGCGTCAGTCTATTCATGTTGGAATGACAAACCAAACTAAACACAAACTATTTGACAGCTTACAAAATGTACGCCAGTTAAAAAAGTGTTGCCAACTTTAAGTTATATACATCTAAAAAAAAATAACCTTTATATAAACATTTGTAAGGAGAGAGATAGGAATTATATTTCAGGCCAGCCGCAGTCATGAAGTCAGACATACACAACCGCAAAATACCCCCCAACCACACAAACAAGCTTTTAGTTGTGTTTTAATATTTTACTCACTTTAATTTCAATCGTTTTGGTTACAATAATGGAAAACGTATTAACTTATAATTGTTATTTCATGCTTTTATTTCTTTTATAATTAAAGAAAAATTTATTGTTTTTGTTGTTAAGTTTTTTTTAATATTTTTTTTTTATATTTTTATTGTATTTTAGTTTGTGTTTGGTTTTTTGGGCACAAGGTTATTTATTACGCAAAAATAAATTAAATACAACAAAAACAAAGTTTAAAACAAAACAAATTGAACTGAATTTCTTGTAAGTAATTCCAAAGTGAAGAGACGCGTTACGTTACAAAATAGTTTTTAGTTGTTTGTAAATACTAAAGCAAACTTATTGAAAAATGCGTATGTTTAACAGTTGCTATATAAAGCGCAAAAGTCCTAAATAATTTTATAGTGCAATTGAAATTTAAAATGAATTGTCAGTTGAACAATATCTACGAATATTTAGCCTTCATTACCACGATAAAGAACGAAGACTCTCATGACTCTTGGTATGAATTAGGCAACTAGACTTTTAATAGGCATTCTTAAGTGGCATGTATTAACAAGATCTGAATCATTACAACAACTTCTATGTAAGTTGCTGTAGGCCCCGATTACCATTCACAACAGTAAGTATTTTGATATTGTATGTTGTAAACTGCGATTATGATTTACAACACTTATCGGCTTAATCGTATGAAAATTCATGTTGTGTTGTAGTCGAGATAACGCAACATTTTCGTGTTGTGAACGATAATCGGACCCGTAACTTCAAGAGCACATACAGGGGCACATTGTGGTTTGGACTTCATTCATGTTCTAGGGATTAGTATATTTGTCGGAACTTCCATTAATAATGAATTAAAACGCTTCTGAAAGAAAGTGCTCTTACAAGTATGGAAAAGTTACACACATATTGTTGCGAAAGAAATTTGTTGCCGATAAAACATGGTACGAGGTACTTAATATACATTTGATGAATAATATAAATAAAATAAGTAATATTTCACTCCATCAAATGTATATTAAGTACCCTGTGTACGAGTAGCATGTTTTATCGGCAACAAATTTCTTTCGCCACAATATGTGTGTAACTTTTCCATACATGTAAGAGCACTTTCGTTCAGTATTGTACTAAATGTACACAGACTAATTTGCTTAAATACATTTCAGGACATCATTCAATTAATTTATATTAAACATGTTGATGTCAGTGTGAACACAAGAGTAATATTCAACCATTGACTCTGTGCAAATAGTCTCTTTTATATGAATCTTCTATGTCTTTGTCATTTGTTTGTCTTTTCTTTCTATTTATGATTTTCCTAATAAAGACGTTATAATATGGAATACAGTTGACGACATGTAAAGTGTGGTTTATGGCAACTAGTCTTTCCTTATTTTACTGTAGAATATTTACGTTGATGTTTAACATGCTTTCATTTAATAAATTGGCAAGAAATTTGGCATTAACTAAGCAAGTAATGGGAGATTTGGATGGAGAAGGTTTTCTTACTGGGAAAGTTGAAAATAAAAACAAAATGTAGTAAATTAACAGATTACTGAAAATATATGATGAACATATAATCGTTGTACACAAATATAAATTTGTAAGGAGTTGAAATAAGACTATTTTTATGAAGCTTCCGTTACGACAGCCTTGACTGAGAGATATTAAAAGGTCTAGGACATCAAGACAATAGTTCTCCAGCCGAATATTGTTTAAATTTTACAATCATAAGTTAAGACTGAGACAACATCATTCCAATTAGATAAATTACAGTTGATATTTTGATTCCAAATATTGAAATTTTTAGTCATCCAACTCCTTTAGATGCTGACTTAACTGAGATGCATTTAATGAAAATATCAAAACAGTAGGTAAATCTGTAATTTAAGAGTGAAACTCCTCGCTCCACTAACATTTAGGCAGTTAGATATTAAAATTAAAAACCCTTTTAAAGCCAGGAATACTTATAAAGTGCTTTTCTATTCCTTTAAATAGAAAAGCATTCCTGTTTGCCTATTTTATCTTTTCCATGGTCAGTGCGTGTAAATAAATAATTAGATATAACCAGACATATTTGGGCGAAATGTCAAACAACGAAACTTTTTAAGATATATCCTTTTGCAATGACATACCAAAAAGCAAACAAAAAATAAAACTTTCTAGACAAAGCAGACTTCGTTCGTTTTAATCTGTCACTTTATAGTGCAAGAAAACATAAAGAATGTAAGAAATGTAAAGTAAACAGCCACAAATTTAAATGAATGAAATGTCTAAGAAACGAGAAGTGTAATTATATCAGACAGCCAGGTAAAATATGATAATGAAGATACAAATAAATATAGTGTCATTAAAGTTTTTTTTTTTTTTTTGTTCTTTTTGTTCTTTTTTCAGACAATGCCTTCACTCACAATACAATAAATTAGTTACAAAGAGAGAAAAGTGTAGACAGACCAATATAAATTTATTAAAAGGTTCAACTAAACAAAGTAGAAAAAAGCATATAAAATTTATGACCTCATAAAGAAAGAATTTCAAATAAAATGTCTCTGGTATTGTCACACATATGACGAAAGCTCATTACTCCTGAAACTTGAACTTATTAAACAATTCTAACAGGGCATGGAGGGGCGCAAGACTGTATGTATATTATAGAATCGTTGACAAGTGCGACAAGTGACGATGCAGAGTAAAGGTATGTAAACACTTTGTGAAATTTGGCCACACTATAAATATTTTTTCGTTTGCAAATAAAAAAGTTTGTTTGAAGTGCAAAAACTAAACAAAATTGACATTATAAAAGTTTTCAACGAAGTTTTTAAGCAATATAGCTTGCAACTTTAAGTAGCAAAATACCACAAAGTAGGGTTGAATAGGAAAACGTGTTTTCTTATCAATATTTATATGTTTGCATCTGAAAAGCGTCGTAGTTATAATACTGACTTTCAATTTACATGAAGCCATTCTTTAAGCTAAGCTGATTACTTTTTAGGCATCGGAGTGAGGGAAACATAAGACGAGTACATACTTGATTGTACTAGCAATTCGTGTAACTCTCTTATTCGTATTACATATGTGTATTCAAATATGTGCATGCTTTTAAATACGCGCGATTTAAGCAGATTTAAGAATTGCTCTGTGTAAACAACGAAGAAATTTCAAGGAAAAAATTGTATCAATATTTTCCATAAGAATTGCTACGTGTAAATTGGGACTAAGGAAAGAAATAACATCATTCGTCAATATTACTTCGCATTCTACTGGATCGCACTGCAGTTGTGTGGAATTTTGGAAGCTCGTACATTCGAGGTCGAATATCAAATGCAAATTTCTTAATCGGGATGAAACTATCTGCATTAATTCTAAGATAAAAACGAGATACGACTGGGCAATTCTTCCTCATGTCATTGGCCTTTCAAAATCACTCAGACATGATTTTTCAATGCAAAATTTATGTGGGTAGTCATGGAGCTACACTGTTAGTTTACATGTGGTGGGAACTAACTATTAACTGGACCACATCCATGTTATGAAATTAGTATTAATTGTGAGCCATCAAATCATTCGGAAAAATTAATGGGTTAACAATGCGAATAAAACATAAAAAAAGACTCTCATGAAAAAAAAATGAAAGCAGCTATATTGGGACCATTGCCTCGAAGGCCGTTTCGTGACTTTTATGTCACTAAACATTTTTTTCTCTTCATACTGCCTGACCTATGCAAGTCCATCGACGATATCAGCCCCATGCTGGGCAACCTAAAATAACGATATAAAGCGATGTCTCAATTATTCGTCGGTAGCAGACACAGGTTTAAAAACCCGTGCCTATAAAGAAAAAATTCCTCTTAGCGGAGTCGTGGCGCCTTTTGTGTTTAGCTTTATGCTTTTCAAACTTCCTGTTTCTATAAATATTTAAATCTGAGTCTATTTTAAACAAACCAAATATTTGTTTACTTTTCAAACACGAAAAAAGTTTTCAAAGGAAAAATATTCAAGGCTACCATAGTGAACAACAAAACCAACAATAGGTATTTTGTATTTTGTATTTGGTATCATGTTGACATACATAACTCTCTTTCCTCGTAGTCGTAGTTGGTGATTCGACTTCGAATAAGAATTTGTGATTGCGTCACAGTCTTTAGCAGATACGGAATACTAATACCTCATAGACCCTTCCCCTGCTACATGACAAAGGACTATGATAACCACCAGCTATATAACTGTCCAGCCAACTCCACTTCAGTTTGTACCTTTTTTGTACTTTCTCAAGTTATCGTAATTTTATAGAACTCATGTGATAAACACAAACTTCCAGGACTTATTTTTCTCTTTAGTTTTTCAAAGACGTTTCCTGTTACAAGCATCACCCTACAAAAATGTTTTTTTTTTTTAATTAAACATTTCTTTTTTGAATCTCCTGCCTTGTCAGTAACACGCGGAATATAAACAAAATCTCTATTTCTTAGATTTTACCATCAGTAGTTTAAATTTATCGATTTAATAAATTATTTAATGGTGGGTAGATAAAATCTAATTTAAATTTCACTTCAAGGCAGTTTTTCTTTTTCTATCTATTTGTCTCTATGTTTTCCATTAAAGACAGGCTAATAAAAAAAGTCTTTGAATGACTTTGGCTTAAATGTCGGTCGGCCTGTCTACCAGTTATTTTGCCAAACTCCCAAGTGTTTGTTGTATGAATGCTGCAAAAACATTATTAAAGAAAATATTATGATGAATGGCAAATTAAATGGCTTCGAGCGTTTTAATAACTCTATCCGCTCTGCACTACTACCAAATAAATCTTCAATCTAGCCATGATATAAGTTTCAGTTTAGTTTTGTTTTCATTTATTGTTTTTTAACGGGTGGCTAGTAGATGAAAAAAAAATGACATGACTGCATGTCTGTTTTTTGTGCAAATCTGACAGTGAATTTGGAGTCTTAAATTGGTTTTTGTTTGTATGTTTTTCGCTAGGTTTTGTTGACCATTATCTAAGAGTCACAGCCAGCATGTAGCCTTGTTAATAATATCAAGGTCATACTTGTTTGTATTCAAAACAATTGAGAAAAAAATAAAAAAAAATTTGTTTTGCATTGAAATGTATGCAAAATACTTGAATGATATAATCTAAAGCATTTGAGTTGATGTTTGTACAATGAACCCAATAATGATTGAATTTTTCGGTTGTTGAGATTTAGGGAAAACAGAGGTTACCAAAAATTAATTCTTGTAATTAAAAACACGCAAGTTCAGTGGTCACAATCAAAATGAACAGCTTTTGTCCTGCCTGTTACAAACAGCTGTGACAAACTACATATATGTATTATATTTATATTGCTTTGAAAAATAACATCCTTACTTTAAAGTTTGTTACAATAGCTTCATCCATCCCAAACTTATCAAGTTGTTTACACATATTGTTTGTTTTTTTTTTTATAAATTTTTTTATCTGCATCAGTATAATCATGTTGTTTTATGTAAATAATATTTTTTAATAAATTTACTTTTTTTTTTTTTGGTTGTTTCAGTGCTCAGTTAATTTTTTCTTATTTTGTGAGTCAAATTTAGTTTTGCGGGTGGCCACCACAATGGTGTCTTTTTGCCCATTTCAATTTTATGAGGTCTAGCCATCATCATTATTAATAACAAAAAGTAAAGTTAAATTATAATGAAAAAAAAAACAAAATTTTTGCTAATTAAATCAAATATTATTTTGATTGTTTATTTTTTTTTACAAAAACATGAAAGTAAACAACAGCTACAAGAAATTTTTAATAATTTATATTATTAAATCAGTAAAAATTTAATGGTTAATTAAATTTTGTTTATGGCAAATAAAAAATTAGAGAAAATATTTAAGGCGCAAAAATGTAAACGGATTTGTTCATGATTTCTAAAGTCTGAAACTGAAACTTGTTTAAATGACAAACATAGATTGTGACATTTTAAAGGAGAAACAAATGTTTAATAGTATAAATAGAATAAAAGGATGTTTACTGAAGCCTAATTTTAAAACCTTTTTTTAAAACTTTTGATTTCAATGTATAAAAAACAAGTTTAATAGAATCCATAAAAGTTTATATTGAATATAAATAACTAATTTCGGAAATTAGTCGTACATTTGAACAGTAATTGATTTCATATGGAAGCATTCCAGTATTCAGGACAGAATACGAAAATAATTGTAATCAAGAGAAATGCAAAACTAATTTTATAAAATTTCAACAAATTCTAAATTCTATTTTAATAATTTGAGTTACTCCCACTATGATCTAATTAGTCGTGGCTATGAATTTCGATCATTGTTTTAAACTGAAAACAAGTAAGAGAGAAAAGTCGGAAATGGGCGCTGTATGGGAGATATGACCTATTATGGACCGATCATCCAAAAATTTAGTACCATGACTTCTGTGCATATAAATACTATGTGTGTTAAACTTTATCTCGATATAAATACTTTTAAAAGTAGGGTCTTATATGGGAATTTCAACTAATTATAGAATTATAATTATTATAAAATCAGGTGTCAGCATTTCTGTGTATATGAAACATATTCGTGTTGAATATTATTTGGCTACCAATATTTTTAAGAGAGTTATGCTCTTTAAAGTGATTTTCGAAAGTGGGACTTATATGGCAGCTACGAATAATTATGGACCGATCATCACAAAATTGTACCAAATTATTTGTATATATATGAAACATATTTGTGTTCAATATTATTTGGATGCCCACATTTTTAAGAGAGTTGTGCTCCCTAAAGTGATTTTCGGAATTAGGCCTTATATGTGAGCTATGATCAATTATGGACCGAACTGCACAAAATTTGTAGATGTGATTTGGCTTCATTTACCGTGCATAATTCAAGCATTTATAACCTCCCCTTTGGAAGAATATATGTATTCGGGATAGGTGAAGTAATGAAACGATTTCCACCAGTTACAATCCCAACCGTCATTGGGCCGAAAAATATCATGTAGCAAATTTTATCGAAATATTTTTAAAATTGCGATCTGTACTCTGCGCACAAAGTTTACATTGACAGCCAGCCAGACGGACGGCCGGAAGAACATCGTTAAATCGACTCAGGAATTGATTCTGAAGTATACACTCCCCACTATGGTGGTGTAGGGTATAATTGACTACAAAAGTGTTCTTGTGGGAGTAAATCAGAAAAATGTCTTTGCAACTGCCACAATTTACAAATAAAAACAATTTTAGACAAGAAAC
The DNA here is from genome assembly GCA_950370525.1 of Bellardia bayeri. Taxonomy (NCBI): domain Eukaryota; kingdom Metazoa; phylum Arthropoda; class Insecta; order Diptera; family Calliphoridae; genus Bellardia; species Bellardia bayeri. The sequence goes on from OX493264.1 coordinate 90,684,251, forward strand.
GAAACTTTTAGGCGTGCAAAGTGTAAAAGTTATGAGATTATCCGATTAGGAGCATTTGAAATCCAAATAGTGCAAAATAAGAACAACTTTTGTGCCAAAAGAAATGAATAAAAACAAGTACAACGGCAAATGGGACAAATTCGGAAAGAAGTATAAAAAAATCAAGTGGTTCAATTTTGGCTATATGTATACTTGAACATGTGTCCAACATACGATTGGTTTACGAGGTTGCCCGCTGCGTGCAAGCATTCCAGTGAAATTATTTCATTACATTTTGAAAAGGTGAGATAGGCGATAAGACTAGAACTAGTGCTTAAGGATTACTATATCCCGCCTGTCGCGTTCAGGTATCCAATTAAATCGCACCATCTCTGCTAGATTGTTAAGTATATGAGTCTTGAAAAATTTGAGCATTGAGAAGATGAAATACTGTTTGTTTTGTCTTTCACACGGACCCATTCTTTATTGTATACTGGCCACATTTTCCTAGTGGTCTTGCATTTGTCTAGATTGGTTCACTTATTGTCAGCCTTTTGAAAGTAGTGGCTGAAGATTTCACTTTTAATGGTCCTAAGCGATATTGCGACTGATACGGCTATAGAGTCATTAAAAGCGCATCCTTCTTTGGCTATTTCGTCTGCCCGTTCATTACCGTACCCTATGCGCAGGGACCCACACTAGAGTCATGTCAGTTAGACGACCCAGCCTATAAACATTGGATTTATCTGGCAGGAGTACTGAGTGTTTTAATGCACGGCATGACTTGATAAAGTTTTATTCGTTATAAAACATAATATTCTTTGCAGAATACAGCAAATGCAAACTCTGAACACTTTTCCTTTGCACACACACACACAATAAAGAAACCTCCATTTAAAAAAATGTTACTTTTAATCTGTAAATTACGTAAGTAAAGCAAATGACCCACAAAACGTCACATGTATTAAACCTTATATAAATGTTGATGGATATTGTGCAATCTTTTTATGATGTGTGTCTTCTTTTCACTTCCCTGGTATATTCCAACAATATTTTGCTTTATTTACTTTAAAGTCTTAACGATTAAGATACACTTTCATGATAATGTTGATGATAAAAAAAAATAATGCAATCAACATTTTTTAGTGTGATAAAAACTGACAATTGAATAAATAAAAAGAAAGTATTCTTTTTAATAACAAAATATTTGTTTGGATTTAAAAAGCTTGAGTAACACAATAAGAAAGGATTCATAATAATTCTGCATATAAATCATGCTAAATGACACCGTAATTTAATTTGTGACCCAATTTTTTTTTGTTGCCTTTTTCTTACTTCCTGATTTTGCAATCACAAATATTTAAATATTCCGAACAATGGCTCCTCATTAGCTCTTAGTTTCGAAGTTAGAGTTAATGAATGAAAATTACATTTTTCAACCAGTCTCAGTGAGAATCCTTTTATTTGAATTTTAAAGCATACAAAAATAAAATGTTTAAGTTAAATTGCTGTCATTAAGAGTCATTAGGATAATTATGTTTTAAATGTGTAAAAGATGTAAATAATAAGAATATGATAAGAAAAATTTTTTGAAAAGAAAACAAAAATTTAAGGAAAGTTGTTCATTTCCTTATAAAACTGAAACATAAAAAACATCGTTACTAACAGTCTTATTCAGAAAAAATTAAAGTTGACTTCAAATGTACTTTAAGAAAATTTTGTATGAAAATTTTGTCGAAAAGCACACTTCAAACCTATTTTATTTTTTATGAATACGGCAGTAAGTATTTAATTCAAAATCATGAATAAGTATTTTATTTTTTTTATATAAAATGTTGCTTTGAAGGGCATCTGCTTAATTTTGTAACAGCTAAGGTATTGTTACATAATTTTTGGAAAAAAAATTTTACTGTTGGATGTTAAGTTGATGTCTACTTATTATTATACTTGTGTATAATAATTTTTTCTATAGAAAATCTTAGGTATAAAAATGTTTTCTATAAAAAATCTTCTATATAAAAAATTTTTCTTTAAAGGCTTACGAATTTTAGATTGCTATAGAATATCTTGTGTATAACAAATTTTTCTATATAAAATCTTCTGTATAACAAAGTTTTCTACAGAAAATTTTCTGCATAACAAAGTTTTCTATGGAAACTCTTCTGTATAACAAAATTTTCTATGGAAAATATTCTGTATAACAAAGTTTTCTATAAAAAAAAATTTGTATAACAAAGTTTTCTATAAAAAAAAAATTTGTATAACAAAGTTTTCTATAAAAAAAAAAATTGTATAACAAAGTTTTCTATAAAAAAAAAATTGTATAACAAAGTTTTCTATAGAAAATCTTCTGTATAAAAAAGTTTTCTATAAAAAATATTCTGTATAAAAAGTTTTCTATAGAAAATCTTCTGTATAACAAAGTTTTCTACAGAAAATCTTCTACATAACAAAGTTTTTTATGAAAAATCTTCTGTATAACAAGGTTTTCTACAGAAAATCCTCTGTATAGAAAATATTTTGTATAAAAAGTTTTCTATAGAAAATATTCTGCATAAAAAGTTTTCTATAGAAAATCTTCTGTATAACAAAGTTTTCTACAGAAAATCTTCTGTATAATAAAGTTTTCTACAGAAAATCCTCTGTATAACAAAGTTTTCTATAAAAAAAATTCTGTCTAACAAAGTTTTCTATAGAAAATCTTCAGCATAAAAAAGTTTTCTATAAAAAATCTTCGGTATAGAAAGCTTTCTATAGAAAATCTTCTGTATAAAAAAAAAGTTTTCTATAGAAAATCTTCTGTATAAAAAAGTTTTCCACAGAAAATCTTCTGCATAACAAAGTTTTCTATGGAAAATCTTCTGCATAACAAAGTTTTCTATGTAAAATCTTCTGTATAACAAAGTTTTCTATCAAAAAAAGTTCTGTATAACAAAGTTTGCTATAGAAAATATTGTGTATAACAGTGTTTTCTTTAAAATATTTTGTGTATAACAGAGTTTTTCTGCAGAAAATCTTGTGCAAGCTTTCGTTTTACAATTGGCTTCTTTCCCTTTTTGTATATTTTTTGGCCTCACTTATTTGTATTTTGTTACTTGGCAAATATATAGCACTAACGATAATAAAACCAAAAAATAAACAAAATAAAATAATAATAAAGAGGAATGAAAAATTGGTTTTGTTTTGATTAAACTTTTCTTTTGGAAATATTTGCCTTTCTTTATTTTGTTTTGGACGCTGGTCTTAACAGTTCATTGAACCATCATCAATTGATTAAATTTAATTAGTTTGTATATTGCCAAAGTTATTAGATGTTTTCTAGACAATATTAAATTGTTTTTAAATAGCTGATAGTTTATTTTAATTTACAATTTAATAACGCAGAATATGTTATTTTTATTATTTATGTTGTAAAAGAATTTAACATTCTTTTGTGGTATGAGTCATTGAAAGACATATTGTTCAAGAATTTTTCAAAGTTCATAGAAAACATTATAAGTATCGTTATTTAAACTTAAAAACTTTTTAAAAGCTAAATTATTGATTTTGTGACTTCGCTTATTTTGTATGTCCTTTGTATGTTTTTAGTTTGAAAACTACAAGAGTTATTCATGGCCAATCTTATATGCAAAAGCTAGTGCGTCTGGAAATGTTTAATGAATTTACACAGGCAGGGAAAATTGATGGCACTTCTGGTACATATCTAAAAAGTATTTGACACAAGATGCAAAAATGAATAAAAAATGCAGTTATATTTATATTCAATTAAAAAGAAAATTGTATATACCTGCGTGCAACTAATTAAGGCCAGTAGTATTCAATATTTAAATCGTTATGTTAAAGCTAATATAATAATTGAATAAAACGCTAAAATTTCACACTTTTATTGTTGTTTATAATTTGTGAAAGAAATTAATCGTACACTACATTAAGGACAGTGCTAAATTTATTAACATATTCAGATAATTTTTAAAAGTTCGGTTAAATTAATTACGATTACACAGTCTTTTTGAGTATATGAAAATTTCTTAATACTTGCTTAGCATGGGTAAAAGTAAATCCTGTGATGTCAGTACTCGAAAGATTATTGTATAAATTTTTTGAAGAAGAATTTCACGACAGAAACCATTATTGTCTGAACGTAACTGAAACTAGAACTCCCAAAGAAGAACCTCCATTGGGTGGATGTAGTATGTAAAAGAGTTCGACGGCCAAAGTTGAAAGAATTTCATTCAAAGTACACCAGCGACACTTTGGGGCATGGAGAATGATCGGGATTGCTATGTCGTCACGTGGCTTCACAAAATTGAGGGAAATATGGATAAGTTTTAGGTTGCAGGAATTATAAGCGATACAATGATGCCGTTGCTAATGAGAGCAAGACAGTAACATGGATAACGATCCGAAGCATACGGCTCATCACGTCAAGCTATGGTTTTTTAACAATTCGGTTACTGTTCTTGACTGGCCTTAATGTAGTCCTGAGTTCAACCCTATTGAGAACTTATGGCAAGTTGTAAAAACCAAATTAACTCTTTAAATATTAAGCATTTTAATGATCTCGTTGCCGAAATAAAAAAAACCTTTGGAAGCCATTCCAAGTAGTGTATGTAAAAATTTGGTGACCTCAATGCCTCGCAGATGTCAAGCTATTGTCGATAACAATGGACTTGCAACATGATGGTATATCCTTAATTATATGCACGACTGATTTCAATCATATTTGAAAATATGACAGATTTATAAATAATAAATAATTTGACACAATATGCTGTTATTTTCTAGAAGTAAGAGTTAAATAGACTAAACTACGACATATTTTGAGAAGATCATAAAATTTTGCGAATTATTTGCATCTAGCTCACATGTTAGTATCGTGTCCATAATAAGTTGCACATAGCTGTATATATAAACAAATGTATGCACAAGATTTTGTATAGAAAATACAGCTATATACAAGATATGTTATATTTGATACATTTGTTATGCACAAGACTTTGAATATGAAGCAGTGTTAAAAATATGCGATTTCATCCCAATATTAAATCTTAACAATCGGACCAATAGTTAGAAAATACATATTTATTATCCGACGGGTCCCTTTGTAGATCGTTTAAGTGTTATTTGGCCAAGAATTTTTGTTAGTAAAAATGTTATTAGCGGGCCACAATAAGTCCATCACGGCCTTAAAGTCTACATACGAGTATACATAACACCCAACATTAAAATGTTTCGAAAACAAAAACGTTACGTATCATTAACATTGTGGATGCCAAGGAATGCTTGGGTAAGTTGGTCTAAAAGAATGTATGGTACAATTACAAATATACGAACTTAACCAAGTATGTGTCTTTAAGTGTAAATATGTATTAGTTTTCATGCATACAATTTCTAGAGGCTGAAGTAAAAACAAAAACAACATTTAGTATTAAGATTAAGTCAACACACCAAATAACATCCATCCATCTATAAAAACAATCATACAAACAAAAAATACCCGCATACACTCAGCCACAAAAAAAGGACAATGACTACACGAAAAACCTAAAGGAAAAAATAAACAAAAAAAAAAAAAAAAAAACAAAACTACATAAAGCTTAAGTTTAAGCTAAAAGAGATGATGTAGACCATGTTGAGCTACAAATTCATAAAGGTAACAACATTAAAATCAACATCAGCATTAGCAAAAATAAACTTAAAACTCATGGGTGGTCTGAAGAAATCTTTAGCTGTATGCTTCATGTAGCCTGCTGTTTGCTTTTTGTTTACCTCTTTTTTGATTTGTTTTATTTTTTATTGAAATACGTATACAGACTTTACCTCTGTCTCTATCCTTTTCATTCCCTTCTACTGCTGTTGCCGCAAATGTGCCTATTTAATTTAGCTTACTTTAGCTGTAAAACGAAGAACCTTAAAATAGAAATAGCTGTTCTTATAAATGTCTTCAAGAGGCATTTTATATATAAATTCTAATTAAACGCCATACGAGTGATACAGTAAAGTAAAAGTGTGACAATAGGGTTTGTTTGGAATCAAAGTACAGCACGTGGGCTTTGGTTTTGTAAGAATAATTAAAAAAAACGACGAAAAACGTCGATCTTATTAATACATTTCAAAAAACCGAAACTACAATGTTAATAACTGTATAAACCAAAAAGTCGTAACCACACTTTTAATTAAAAAAAACAAATATAGTAAAACAAAGTTGGCAAAGTTAAATTTTTTCAAATTAGTAACAAGGACGCTGTGAATATTTTAGTCAACCCAGTTCGAATACATAAAGAAAAATTAATAATATCAAAAAAAAAAAAATGGAGCCATATCCGTGAACTTAAATGTTTACTTCCGGCTGAATGCCAGAGTTTTTACGATAATTTACCATCCTCAGCTTAGATTTATAAATTTTACTTCACAATCTTTCGTTTTTTTTTTTAATTTTCTTTTCTTAAATAAAGTATATTTTTCTCGAATTCATTAAACTCGTTGTAATGAGTTTTGTATCTTTTATATTCAAAACACAAAAAGTAAAAAATGTTTTATAAGAGTGAAAAGCGGATTTTTTTCATCCTAATTTTAGCTTTTAATAAACAAAGTTTTGGTTGTTGCGTCTTTTTGGTTTCAGAAAAAACGATTCCAAAGGGCCTTAAGTACAAATACTAAAAAACTTCTATAATTTTATATTTTCTGTTATTAAACGAAATCCGCAATAGTTTTTTAAGGTCAATTCTGAAATTTAGCCAATAAAGCATAGTACTCTGTTCAAAATTTCAAGTGGAATGCTGTCAAAATATATGTTAAAAAAATAAACATGAAATTTTCATGAAAAAATGTTGCAGAAGTAGTACTCTGTTCATTTTGTGAAAAACATGTGAAATGTATCTGGCAACATTATTTTTTCACAGCGAAATAATTAAAGTAGCAATTGTTTCACGTGGAATTTTTATCCAAAAGCTGTTCTGTCGCAACAACAATATCTATTACTTGTTGTTCTGCTACACAAGCGGCTAGTAATATTTGTTTATTCATTTTTATTAAAGGATTTCGATTCAACACAGATTTTTTAATATTTTAACTTTTATTTATTTTCTATTTAAATTCACAAAAAAGCAAAACATATTTGTGTTTTGTTTACATAAGTAAAACAATGTGGCGTACTTTCAATTGAAAAAAAACGTCAAATTATGTAAATTCGCGTGATAGCCAACATTGGCTATACGTAAAATTTTCCGTATGAAATAATTAATGTTGGTCAACATTTTTCCCAAATTTGAACAGAGTACTAGGCTTTAGAATGAAATAGTCTTAAATTCATAAAGTTTTTGATTCTCCTGTAAAAAAGTAAAATGTGTAGTTACGGCCTTTTGGATTTTAGGTGACGATATTTACTTTTTCTATTGAATTTTTTCCAACATATTATTTTTAGGTTTACGAGTATATCTCGCTATTTTCTTTTTCAGGACTGCCCAAAGTTATTGAATAAAGTTTAATTCCATGGATTGTGACGGTAACTCCAAAACACGGAAAATCTTTTCTTGCGTAACCCGCTGCGTAGTTTTTCAATATAGTTAATGAATTCAATAACAAACTCATATCATGCTAAACTGTTTTCTGGGTATAAACTGTATATGGGGTGAAAATATTTATTAAATTCATCTTCGTTTCATCTGCGCAATGTACATTCTCCAGTTTGCGCGGTTTAGATGGATCTTAGCAAAACTCAACCTGTTTTTATATGTACCTACCACCAAAAAAAAACATAGGGAGTAAATTAAGTTTCTCATTCTGTTTATAACACACCTCAATATAAATGTCTTCCCGAAATTTGGTTCTATGGTACATAAATGCCTATAAAAAAGCAGCATTCACACAAAATTTAGTATAAATAAATATAAATATCATGATAAGGGAATTCATTGAGCGAGATTTTGTTTGCATTAGTTCACATTTAGCCCCCATATAAAGTCCGAAAATCACTTAAATAAGCATAACTCTCTTATAAACATGCATAGATCTGTGGTGGGTACAGAAGATTCGGCACTTACAAATACTATCTCTTTCTTGTTAACATTCTATTTGCTTAATAAAGTTACCTTCCTCACACTACGGGCTTTTAATGCACACAGAAAAAATTATCGCCCGACAAATTTTAATTAAACTTTTAATTCAGTCTTAATTGACTTTTAATTAAACTTTTAATCATATCAATTAAATTTTTAATTGAAAAACAAATTTCAATTTAATAATATAATATATTTTTTTTTTTAATTAAAACTACTTTCAATTAAATTTTTACAAAATATTTTAATTGATACTACAAATTCCTTCATCGGTCCACTTTCAATTAAATGTTTAATTAAATATACGAATATTTTAATTGAAAATCAATTTTAATTTTTTCTGTGCAGCTTTAAATTTAAAATAATACAATATAGTGACATATTTGGGAAATTAATTTTTTTTTTCAAATCTTTTCAATAGAATACTCTGTTAAGTAGATTTAACTAGTGCAACTTAAGCAAACAAATTCCAAATCTTTAAAGCATATTTGCAGTAAATATAAGTTTTCTAAACTTAATTCTATAAAAAAAACAAAGTCACGATGTAAGAATTAGTTCTAGAACTGTTTCTAAGAATGTGTGTTATCTCTTAGAAGAACTGGATTCAAAATCCTTTCAAAACGTATTACAGAGTTAGTCTGTAACTAAGGTGAAACGAAATTTAACATAACATATAACATTCGGCGAAACACAATAAATTTAAAGATTTCTTTTCGTTTCCTAGAAATACAGGTGGAATAGAAAAGCAGCCAATTTAAGAACAGTTATCACCAGAAAATATAAAATTAACATCTTAAACAGAATTTGCATAAACTTACCTTTACGTCAATGTTTACAAAATCCCAATGTGGATGATATTTAAAGATTATCTTTTTCTGTCAACAGGAGTTGTACCATTTGTTTTTCATACAAATTAATTTTGTATTTTATGCTAAAAAAAATTAAAAGAGAAAGTTAAAAAATAAAAATTAAATGATTATTAACCTTAAAAACTTATTATAATTAAATTTAAAGCATAAAAAACTAGTTAGCTATACTACTCCGTCAGAGTATATTGGACTTTTGCAGATGTTTTTAACGCCGAAAATATTAAATCTAAATCGAAATTACACAGAAACATATTAAGCGTATCAATCAAAAATTTACCATAGGTGGTCACCATTGACCATTAGGCTCACTTCCGAAAATCACATTAACGAACACAAATGTCTTACAAAGGTTAGATAGATGGAAATATTTCGAATTCAAATGTATGCAGGCAATGATCCCAGCACACATGCAAACTAAGTTAAGTCTTCGGACTGAAAAACCCAGTTTTGATCGGACTCTTTTTAGTAATACGAGTATGTTCTTTAATATTGATAGAAATGTTTTTCTCCTTTTATCGCATGAACTTTTACACTCTCAACAAACATAATACGTAAATCCTTCAAAAAATAAACAAATATAATTTTTAAGTACAAAAATTTATTATTTCAAAACTTCTAAAGTAAAATAATAATAAAAATAGTAATAAAGAAAAGTAAACATATAAATCAGCAAACAATATTTAAACATTAAAATATGTATATGCGAAAATTTACGAATTAAAGCTTTCTTTTTTTATTCTATAAAAATGCAAAGTTTGAGTGAGGGTGGCTATGAATGAGTGTCGCTTAATAACATGATATATTGCTGGTATTTTTATGACGTTTCATTTTTTATAATTTTTTGCTTTACTTTATTTCATTTTCAACTTGTGTGTATTCATATTTATACCCTACACCACAATAGTGGGAGGGTATATTGAATTAGTGCTGATGTTTGTAATGCCCACAAATACCCACCTTAAAGGAAACCGATCGACTCAGAATCACTCCCTGTGTCGATTTAACGATGTCCGTCCGTCCGTCCGTCCATCCGTCCGTCTGGCTGTCTGGCTGTCCATGTAAAGCTTGTGCACAGAGTACAGGTCGCAATTTTAAAGATATTTTAATAAAATTTGGTAAGTGTTATTTCGGCCCAAGGACGGATAGGATTGAAACTGGTGGAAATCGGTCCATTATTTCACCTGGCCCCCCTGTCCTCCCGAAATAGGAGTTTAACGATCATAAATGTTTGAATTATGAAAGTATCCAAACAAATTCCACCACAAATAAGTAATAAATGAAGCTAAATCACATCTACAAATTTTGTGCAGATCGGTCCATAATTTGCTGTAGCTCCTATATAAGGTCCACTTCCGAAAATCACTTTAACGACCACAAATCTCTTAAAAATGTTGTTATCCAAATAAAATTCAACCAAAATAAGTATCATATATACAGAAATGATGACACCTAATTTTATAATGGTCGGTCCATAATTAGTCAAACCTCCCACATAAGACCCTCTCCGTAATTCACTTTAACCACCATAAATCTTTTAAAATTATGTATTTATATCGAGATAAAGTACACATACATAACATTTATATTCACGGAAGTCATGACATTAAATTTTTGGATGATCGGTCCATAATAGGTAATATCTCCCATATAGCGCCCATTTCTGAAAAACTATTTATTTATATACTGGGTGTAGGGTATTATATGGTCGGACTTGACCTATTATACTTTCTTACTTTTTTTAAATTTCTTCTATTTGTTTAAGTGAGTGAAGATAAATATGCCGAGTTAAATATGTTTCGACGTAAAACTTTACGTTATTAAATATTTCTAAATATGTTTCGGCATAACACTTTACATTACTATATATTTACAAATACGTTTTTATTATTTGTGACATATTTGACAATTTAGGACATATTCACAAATATGTTTTGTTATTTGTGACAATATTAAATGTATCCATGCATCTATGTTCATATACATACATATGTTAAAATGCTTTTAACAAAATTTTTAAAAGTAGCTTCTGGACAAACTAATATAGATGACAGGATGAGACATACCTTATTTTAAAGGGAATTAATCAGGCTTTTATCCGATTAATAGCTCATTTACCAAAATTTCGTCTGACTATTTTTAATTTTTTATTGAAAGTTGAAATTTTTTACTACTGCTCCTTGAAAGGATTTTTGGAATTTGTGGACAAACTAAGATAGATGCCAGGATGAGACATACCTTATTTTAAAGGGAATTAATCAGGCTTTTATCCGATTAATAGCTCATTTACCAAAATTTCGTCTGACTATTTTTAATTTTTTATTGAAAGTTGAAATTTTTTACTACTGCTCCTTGAAAGGATTTTTGGAATTTGTGGACAAACTAAGATAGATGCCAGGATGAGACATACCTTATTTTAAAGGGAATTAATCAGGCTTTTATCCGATTAATAGCTCATTTACCAAAATTTCGTCTGACTATTTTTAATTTTTTATTGAATGTTGAAATTTTTTTAGTACTGCTCCTTGAAAGGATTTTTGGAATTTGTGGACAAACTAAGATAGATGCCAGGATGAGACATACCTTATTTTAAAGGGAATTAATCAGGCTTTTATTCGATTAATAGCTCATTTACCAAAATTTCGTCTGACTATTTTTAATTTTTTATTGAAAGTTGAAATTTTTTACTACTGCTCCTTGAAAGGATTTTTGGAATTTGTGGACAAACTAAGATAGATGCCAGGATGAGACATACCTTATTTTAAAGGGAATTAATCAGGCTTTTATCCGATTAATAGCTCATTTACCAAAATTTCGTCTGACTATTTTTAATTTTTTATTGAAAGTTGAAATTTTTTACTACTGCTCCTTGAAAGGATTTTTGGAATTTGTGGACAAACTAAGATAGATGCCAGGATGAGACATACCTTATTTTAAAGGGAATTAATCAGGCTTTTATCCGATTAATAGCTCATTTACCAAAATTTCGTCTGACTATTTTTAATTTTTTATTGAAAGTTGAAATTTTTTACTACTGCTCCTTGCAAGGATTTTTGGAATTTGTGGACAAACTAAGATAGATGCCAGGATGAGACATACCTTATTTTAAAGGGAATTAATCAGGCTTTTATCCGATTAATAGCTCATTTACCAAAATTTCGTCTGACTATTTTTAATTTTTTATTGAAAGTTGAAATTTTTTACTACTGCTCCTTGCAAGGATTTTTGGAATTTGTGGACAAACTAAGATAGATGCCAGGATGAGACATACCTTATTTTAAAGGGAATTAATCAGGCTTTTATCCGATTAATAGCTCATTTACCAAAATTTCGTCTGACTATTTTTAATTTTTTATTGAATGTTGAAATTTTTTTAGTACTGCTCCTTGAAAGGATTTTTGGAATTTGTGGACAAACTAAGATAGATGCCAGGATGAGACATACCTTATTTTAAAGGGAATTAATCAGGCTTTTATTCGATTAATAACTCATTTACCAAAATTTCGTCTGACTATTTTTAATTTTTTATTGAAAGTTGAAATTTTTTACTACTGCTCCTTGAAAGGATTTTTGGAATTTGTGGACAAACTAAGATAGATGCCAGGATGAGACATACCTTATTTTAAAGGGAATTAATCAGGCTTTTATCCGATTAATAGCTCATTTACCAAAATTTCGTCTGACTATTTTTAATTTTTTATTGAAAGTTGAAATTTTTTACTACTGCTCCTTGCAAGGATTTTTGGAATTTGTGGACAAACTAAGATAGATGCCAGGATGAGACATACCTTATTTTAAAGGGAATTAATCAGGCTTTTATCCGATTAATAGCTCATTTACCAAAATTTCGTCTGACTATTTTTAATTTTTTATTGAAAGTTGAAATTTTTTACTACTGCTCCTTGCAAGGATTTTTGGAATTTGTGGACAAACTAAGATAGATGCCAGGATGAGACATACCTTATTTTAAAGGGAATTAATCAGGCTTTTATCCGATTAATAGCTCATTTACCAAAATTTCGTCTGACTATTTTTAATTTTTTATTGAAAGTTGAAATTTTTTACTACTGCTCCTTGCAAGGATTTTTGGAATTTGTGGACAAACTAAGATAGATGCCAGGATGAGACATACCTTATTTTAAAGGGAATTAATCAGGCTTTTATCCGATTAATAGCTCATTTACCAAAATTTCGTCTGACTATTTTTAATTTTTTATTGAAAGTTGAAATTTTTTACTACTGCTCCTTGAAAGGATTTTTGGAATTTGTGGACAAACTAAGATAGATGCCAGGATGAGACATACCTTATTTTAAAGGGAATTAATCAGGCTTTTATCCGATTAATAGCTCATTTACCAAAATTTCGTCTGACTATTTTTAATTTTTTATTGAAAGTTGAAATTTTTTACTACTGCTCCTTGAAAGGATTTTTGGAATTTGTGGACAAACTAAGATAGATGCCAGGATGAGACATACCTTATTTTAAAGGGAATTAATCAGGCTTTTATCCGATTAATAGCTCATTTACCAAAATTTCGTCTGACTATTTTTAATTTTTTATTGAAAGTTGAAATTTTTTACTACTGCTCCTTGAAAGGATTTTTGGAATTTGTGGACAAACTAAGATAGATGCCAGGATGAGACATACCTTATTTTAAAGGGAATTAATCAGGCTTTTATCCGATTAATAGCTCATTTACCAAAATTTCGTCTGACTATTTTTAATTTTTTATTGAATGTTGAAATTTTTTTAGTACTGCTCCTTGAAAGGATTTTTGGAATTTGTGGACAAACTAAGATAGATGCCAGGATGAGACATACCTTATTTTAAAGGGAATTAATCAGGCTTTTATTCGATTAATAGCTCATTTACCAAAATTTCGTCTGACTATTTTTAATTTTTTATTGAAAGTTGAAATTTTTTACTACTGCTCCTTGAAAGGATTTTTGGAATTTGTGGACAAACTAAGATAGATGCCAGGATGAGACATACCTTATTTTAAAGGGAATTAATCAGGCTTTTATCCGATTAATAGCTCATTTACCAAAATTTCGTCTGACTATTTTTAATTTTTTATTGAAAGTTGAAATTTTTTACTACTGCTCCTTGAAAGGATTTTTGGAATTTGTGGACAAACTAAGATAGATGCCAGGATGAGACATACCTTATTTTAAAGGGAATTAATCAGGCTTTTATCCGATTAATAGCTCATTTACCAAAATTTCGTCTGACTATTTTTAATTTTTTATTGAAAGTTGAAATTTTTTACTACTGCTCCTTGCAAGGATTTTTGGAATTTGTGGACAAACTAAGATAGATGCCAGGATGAGACATACCTTATTTTAAAGGGAATTAATCAGGCTTTTATCCGATTAATAGCTCATTTACCAAAATTTCGTCTGACTATTTTTAATTTTTTATTGAAAGTTGAAATTTTTTACTACTGCTCCTTGCAAGGATTTTTGGAATTTGTGGACAAACTAAGATAGATGCCAGGATGAGACATACCTTATTTTAAAGGGAATTAATCAGGCTTTTATCCGATTAATAGCTCATTTACCAAAATTTCGTCTGACTATTTTTAATTTTTTATTGAAAGTTGAAATTTTTTACTACTGCTCCTTGCAAGGATTTTTGGAATTTGTGGACAAACTAAGATAGATGCCAGGATGAGACATACCTTATTTTAAAGGGAATTAATCAGGCTTTTATCCGATTAATAGCTCATTTACCAAAATTTCGTCTGACTATTTTTAATTTTTTATTGAAAGTTGAAATTTTTTACTACTGCTCCTTGCAAGGATTTTTGGAATTTGTGGACAAACTAAGATAGATGCCAGGATGAGACATACCTTATTTTAAAGGGAATTAATCAGGCTTTTATCCGATTAATAGCTCATTTACCAAAATTTCGTCTGACTATTTTTAATTTTTTATTGAATGTTGAAATTTTTTTAGTACTGCTCCTTGAAAGGATTTTTGGAATTTGTGGACAAACTAAGATAGATGCCAGGATGAGACATACCTTATTTTAAAGGGAATTAATCAGGCTTTTATTCGATTAATAACTCATTTACCAAAATTTCGTCTGACTATTTTTAATTTTTTATTGAAAGTTGAAATTTTTTACTACTGCTCCTTGAAAGGATTTTTGGAATTTGTGGACAAACTAAGATAGATGCCAGGATGAGACATACCTTATTTTAAAGGGAATTAATCAGGCTTTTATCCGATTAATAGCTCATTTACCAAAATTTCGTCTGACTATTTTTAATTTTTTATTGAAAGTTGAAATTTTTTACTACTGCTCCTTGCAAGGATTTTTGGAATTTGTGGACAAACTAAGATAGATGCCAGGATGAGACATACCTTATTTTAAAGGGAATTAATCAGGCTTTTATCCGATTAATAGCTCATTTACCAAAATTTCGTCTGACTATTTTTAATTTTTTATTGAAAGTTGAAATTTTTTACTACTGCTCCTTGCAAGGATTTTTGGAATTTGTGGACAAACTAAGATAGATGCCAGGATGAGACATACCTTATTTTAAAGGGAATTAATCAGGCTTTTATCCGATTAATAGCTCATTTACCAAAATTTCGTCTGACTATTTTTAATTTTTTATTGAAAGTTGAAATTTTTTACTACTGCTCCTTGCAAGGATTTTTGGAATTTGTGGACAAACTAAGATAGATGCCAGGATGAGACATACCTTATTTTAAAGGGAATTAATCAGGCTTTTATCCGATTAATAGCTCATTTACCAAAATTTCGTCTGACTATTTTTAATTTTTTATTGAAAGTTGAAATTTTTTTAGTACTGCTCCTTGAAAGGATTTTTGGAATTTGTGGACAAACTAAGATAGATGCCAGGATGAGACATACCTTATTTTAAAGGGAATTAATCAGGCTTTTATTCGATTAATAACTCATTTACCAAAATTTCGTCTGACTATTTTTAATTTTTTATTGAAAGTTGAAATTTTTTACTACTGCTCCTTGAAAGGATTTTTGGAATTTGTGGACAAACTAAGATAGATGCCAGGATGAGACATACCTTATTTTAAAGGGAATTAATCAGGCTTTTATCCGATTAATAGCTCATTTACCAAAATTTCGTCTGACTATTTTTAATTTTTTATTGAAAGTTGAAATTTTTTACTACTGCTCCTTGCAAGGATTTTTGGAATTTGTGGACAAACTAAGATAGATGCCAGGATGAGACATACCTTATTTTAAAGGGAATTAATCAGGCTTTTATCCGATTAATAGCTCATTTACCAAAATTTCGTCTGACTATTTTTAATTTTTTATTGAAAGTTGAAATTTTTTACTACTGCTCCTTGCAAGGATTTTTGGAATTTGTGGACAAACTAAGATAGATGCCAGGATGAGACATACCTTATTTTAAAGGGAATTAATCAGGCTTTTATCCGATTAATAGCTCATTTACCAAAATTTCGTCTGACTATTTTTAATTTTTTATTGAAAGTTGAAATTTTTTACTACTGCTCCTTGCAAGGATTTTTGGAATTTGTGGACAAACTAAGATAGATGCCAGGATGAGACATACCTTATTTTAAAGGGAATTAATCAGGCTTTTATCCGATTAATAGCTCATTTACCAAAATTTCGTCTGACTATTTTTAATTTTTTATTGAAAGTTGAAATTTTTTACTACTGCTCCTTGAAAGGATTTTTGGAATTTGTGGACAAACTAAGATAGATGCCAGGATGAGACATACCTTATTTTAAAGGGAATTAATCAGGCTTTTATCCGATTAATAGCTCATTTACCAAAATTTCGTCTGACTATTTTTAATTTTTTATTGAAAGTTGAAATTTTTTACTACTGCTCCTTGAAAGGATTTTTGGAATTTGTGGACAAACTAAGATAGATGCCAGGATGAGACATACCTTATTTTAAAGGGAATTAATCAGGCTTTTATCCGATTAATAGCTCATTTACCAAAATTTCGTCTGACTATTTTTAATTTTTTATTGAAAGTTGAAATTTTTTACTACTGCTCCTTGAAAGGATTTTTGGAATTTGTGGACAAACTAAGATAGATGCCAGGATGAGACATACCTTATTTTAAAGGGAATTAATCAGGCTTTTATCCGATTAATAGCTCATTTACCAAAATTTCGTCTGACTATTTTTAATTTTTTATTGAAAGTTGAAATTTTTTACTACTGCTCCTTGAAAGGATTTTTGGAATTTGTGGACAAACTAAGATAGATGCCAGGATGAGACATACCTTATTTTAAAGGGAATTAATCAGGCTTTTATCCGATTAATAGCTCATTTACCAAAATTTCGTCTGACTATTTTTAATTTTTTATTGAAAGTTGAAATTTTTTACTACTGCTCCTTGCAAGGATTTTTGGAATTTGTGGACAAACTAAGATAGATGCCAGGATGAGACATACCTTATTTTAAAGGGAATTAATCAGGCTTTTATCCGATTAATAGCTCATTTACCAAAATTTCGTCTGACTATTTTTAATTTTTTATTGAAAGTTGAAATTTTTTACTACTGCTCCTTGCAAGGATTTTTGGAATTTGTGGACAAACTAAGATAGATGCCAGGATGAGACATACCTTATTTTAAAGGGAATTAATCAGGCTTTTATCCGATTAATAGCTCATTTACCAAAATTTCGTCTGACTATTTTTAATTTTTTATTGAATGTTGAAATTTTTTTAGTACTGCTCCTTGAAAGGATTTTTGGAATTTGTGGACAAACTAAGATAGATGCCAGGATGAGACATACCTTATTTTAAAGGGAATTAATCAGGCTTTTATTCGATTAATAACTCATTTACCAAAATTTCGTCTGACTATTTTTAATTTTTTATTGAAAGTTGAAATTTTTTACTACTGCTCCTTGAAAGGATTTTTGGAATTTGTGGACAAACTAAGATAGATGCCAGGATGAGACATACCTTATTTTAAAGGGAATTAATCAGGCTTTTATCCGATTAATAGCTCATTTACCAAAATTTCGTCTGACTATTTTTAATTTTTTATTGAAAGTTGAAATTTTTTACTACTGCTCCTTGCAAGGATTTTTGGAATTTGTGGACAAACTAAGATAGATGCCAGGATGAGACATACCTTATTTTAAAGGGAATTAATCAGGCTTTTATCCGATTAATAGCTCATTTACCAAAATTTCGTCTGACTATTTTTAATTTTTTATTGAAAGTTGAAATTTTTTACTACTGCTCCTTGCAAGGATTTTTGGAATTTGTGGACAAACTAAGATAGATGCCAGGATGAGACATACCTTATTTTAAAGGGAATTAATCAGGCTTTTATCCGATTAATAGCTCATTTACCAAAATTTCGTCTGACTATTTTTAATTTTTTATTGAAAGTTGAAATTTTTTACTACTGCTCCTTGCAAGGATTTTTGGAATTTGTGGACAAACTAAGATAGATGCCAGGATGAGACATACCTTATTTTAAAGGGAATTAATCAGGCTTTTATCCGATTAATAGCTCATTTACCAAAATTTCGTCTGACTATTTTTAATTTTTTATTGAAAGTTGAAATTTTTTACTACTGCTCCTTGAAAGGATTTTTGGAATTTGTGGACAAACTAAGATAGATGCCAGGATGAGACATACCTTATTTTAAAGGGAATTAATCAGGCTTTTATCCGATTAATAGCTCATTTACCAAAATTTCGTCTGACTATTTTTAATTTTTTATTGAAAGTTGAAATTTTTTACTACTGCTCCTTGAAAGGATTTTTGGAATTTGTGGACAAACTAAGATAGATGCCAGGATGAGACATACCTTATTTTAAAGGGAATTAATCAGGCTTTTATCCGATTAATAGCTCATTTACCAAAATTTCGTCTGACTATTTTTAATTTTTTATTGAAAGTTGAAATTTTTTACTACTGCTCCTTGAAAGGATTTTTGGAATTTGTGGACAAACTAAGATAGATGCCAGGATGAGACATACCTTATTTTAAAGGGAATTAATCAGGCTTTTATCCGATTAATAGCTCATTTACCAAAATTTCGTCTGACTATTTTTAATTTTTTATTGAAAGTTGAAATTTTTTACTACTGCTCCTTGCAAGGATTTTTGGAATTTGTGGACAAACTAAGATAGATGCCAGGATGAGACATACCTTATTTTAAAGGGAATTAATCAGGCTTTTATCCGATTAATAGCTCATTTACCAAAATTTCGTCTGACTATTTTTAATTTTTTATTGAAAGTTGAAATTTTTTACTACTGCTCCTTGCAAGGATTTTTGGAATTTGTGGACAAACTAAGATAGATGCCAGGATGAGACATACCTTATTTTAAAGGGAATTAATCAGGCTTTTATCCGATTAATAGCTCATTTACCAAAATTTCGTCTGACTATTTTTAATTTTTTATTGAAAGTTGAAATTTTTTACTACTGCTCCTTGAAAGGATTTTTGGAATTTGTGGACAAACTAAGATAGATGCCAGGATGAGACATACCTTATTTTAAAGGGAATTAATCAGGCTTTTATCCGATTAATAGCTCATTTACCAAAATTTCGTCTGACTATTTTTAATTTTTTATTGAAAGTTGAAATTTTTTACTACTGCTCCTTGCAAGGATTTTTGGAATTTGTGGACAAACTAAGATAGATGCCAGGATGAGACATACCTTATTTTAAAGGGAATTAATCAGGCTTTTATCCGATTAATAGCTCATTTACCAAAATTTCGTCTGACTATTTTTAATTTTTTATTGAAAGTTGACATTTTTTACTACTGCTCATTGGAAGGATTTTTGGAATTTCTGGACAAACTAAGATAGATGACAGGATGAGACATACCTTATTTTAAAGGGAATTGTGGTGATGGAATTTCCTCATTCAATGCATCTTGGTGAATATCAAAGTCGTTTTGAATGACGTTAGACGATATCTGTGAACTGTAGACATTATTTAATATTTCTATACAGTCCATATCAGTGGAAGAAATTGTAACATTTTGTGAGTTGTGAGTGTTATTTTTTTCAAAATAGTCTTGGGTAAAATTGTTATCGTTAACTATGTCAATTGAATGTTTATTGTTGGGATGTTCATACAACAAATTAAGGGGAATTCCCTTTTAGTAGATACATTAAAATGACAACAAATTATACATTTACGAAATAGTGCCACCTATTGCACACGGCGCCACCAAAATGTTCATATCACAAATTAAGGGGAATTCCCTGTATTGAATGTAAAAGAGGAGTTGGCAGTAATTGTTTGCGCCGATATTACGAAACAATAAAAACAATTGTATTTAGATGTTATTTATGTAAATTAAAAAAATAATATTTCTTATTATAGTTTAAAAAATAATAAATACCTATGTACATTGTAAAAGTAAAATTATGAATTTTGTTTAATTTTAATAAGTTTACAGAAATAATGACAACTACATATCATAATTTTCAACTTTCAATAAAAAATGAAAAATAGTCAGACGAAATTTTGGTAAATGAGCTATTAATCGGATAAAAGCCTGATTAATTCCCTTTAAAATAAGGTATGTCTCATCCTGGCATCTATCTTAGTTTGTCCACAAATTCCAAAAATCCTTTCAAGGAGCAGTACTAAAAAAATTTCAACATTCAATAAAAAATTAAAAATAGTCAGACGAAATTTTGGTAAATGAGCTATTAATCGGATAAAAGCCTGATTAATTCCCTTTAAAATAAGGTATGTCTCATCCTGGCATCTATCTTAGTTTGTCCACAAATTCCAAAAATCCTTGCAAGGAGCAGTAGTAAAAAATTTCAACTTTCAATAAAAAATTAAAAATAGTCAGACGAAATTTTGGTAAATGAGCTATTAATCGGATAAAAGCCTGATTAATTCCCTTTAAAATAAGGTATGTCTCATCCTGGCATCTATCTTAGTTTGTCCACAAATTCCAAAAATCCTTGCAAGGAGCAGTAGTAAAAAATTTCAACTTTCAATAAAAAATTAAAAATAGTCAGACGAAATTTTGGTAAATGAGCTATTAATCGGATAAAAGCCTGATTAATTCCCTTTAAAATAAGGTATGTCTCATCCTGGCATCTATCTTAGTTTGTCCACAAATTCCAAAAATCCTTTCAAGGAGCAGTAGTAAAAAATTTCAACTTTCAATAAAAAATTAAAAATAGTCAGACGAAATTTTGGTAAATGAGCTATTAATCGGATAAAAGCCTGATTAATTCCCTTTAAAATAAGGTATGTCTCATCCTGGCATCTATCTTAGTTTGTCCACAAATTCCAAAAATCCTTTCAAGGAGCAGTAGTAAAAAATTTCAACTTTCAATAAAAAATTAAAAATAGTCAGACGAAATTTTGGTAAATGAGCTATTAATCGAATAAAAGCCTGATTAATTCCCTTTAAAATAAGGTATGTCTCATCCTGGCATCTATCTTAGTTTGTCCACAAATTCCAAAAATCCTTGCAAGGAGCAGTAGTAAAAAATTTCAACTTTCAATAAAAAATTAAAAATAGTCAGACGAAATTTTGGTAAATGAGCTATTAATCGGATAAAAGCCTGATTAATTCCCTTTAAAATAAGGTATGTCTCATCCTGGCATCTATCTTAGTTTGTCCACAAATTCCAAAAATCCTTTCAAGGAGCAGTAGTAAAAAATTTCAACTTTCAATAAAAAATTAAAAATAGTCAGACGAAATTTTGGTAAATGAGCTATTAATCGGATAAAAGCCTGATTAATTCCCTTTAAAATAAGGTATGTCTCATCCTGGCATCTATCTTAGTTTGTCCACAAATTCCAAAAATCCTTTCAAGGAGCAGTAGTAAAAAATTTCAACTTTCAATAAAAAATTAAAAATAGTCAGACGAAATTTTGGTAAATGAGCTATTAATCGAATAAAAGCCTGATTAATTCCCTTTAAAATAAGGTATGTCTCATCCTGGCATCTATCTTAGTTTGTCCACAAATTCCAAAAATCCTTTCAAGGAGCAGTAGTAAAAAATTTCAACTTTCAATAAAAAATTAAAAATAGTCAGACGAAATTTTGGTAAATGAGCTATTAATCGGATAAAAGCCTGATTAATTCCCTTTAAAATAAGGTATGTCTCATCCTGGCATCTATCTTAGTTTGTCCACAAATTCCAAAAATCCTTGCAAGGAGCAGTAGTAAAAAATTTCAACTTTCAATAAAAAATTAAAAATAGTCAGACGAAATTTTGGTAAATGAGCTATTAATCGGATAAAAGCCTGATTAATTCCCTTTAAAATAAGGTATGTCTCATCCTGGCATCTATCTTAGTTTGTCCACAAATTCCAAAAATCCTTGCAAGGAGCAGTAGTAAAAAATTTCAACTTTCAATAAAAAATTAAAAATAGTCAGACGAAATTTTGGTAAATGAGCTATTAATCGGATAAAAGCCTGATTAATTCCCTTTAAAATAAGGTATGTCTCATCCTGGCATCTATCTTAGTTTGTCCACAAATTCCAAAAATCCTTGCAAGGAGCAGTAGTAAAAAATTTCAACTTTCAATAAAAAATTAAAAATAGTCAGACGAAATTTTGGTAAATGAGCTATTAATCGGATAAAAGCCTGATTAATTCCCTTTAAAATAAGGTATGTCTCATCCTGGCATCTATCTTAGTTTGTCCACAAATTCCAAAAATCCTTTCAAGGAGCAGTAGTAAAAAATTTCAACTTTCAATAAAAAATTAAAAATAGTCAGACGAAATTTTGGTAAATGAGTTATTAATCGAATAAAAGCCTGATTAATTCCCTTTAAAATAAGGTATGTCTCATCCTGGCATCTATCTTAGTTTGTCCACAAATTCCAAAAATCCTTTCAAGGAGCAGTACTAAAAAAATTTCAACATTCAATAAAAAATTAAAAATAGTCAGACGAAATTTTGGTAAATGAGCTATTAATCGGATAAAAGCCTGATTAATTCCCTTTAAAATAAGGTATGTCTCATCCTGGCATCTATCTTAGTTTGTCCACAAATTCCAAAAATCCTTGCAAGGAGCAGTAGTAAAAAATTTCAACTTTCAATAAAAAATTAAAAATAGTCAGACGAAATTTTGGTAAATGAGCTATTAATCGGATAAAAGCCTGATTAATTCCCTTTAAAATAAGGTATGTCTCATCCTGGCATCTATCTTAGTTTGTCCACAAATTCCAAAAATCCTTGCAAGGAGCAGTAGTAAAAAATTTCAACTTTCAATAAAAAATTAAAAATAGTCAGACGAAATTTTGGTAAATGAGCTATTAATCGGATAAAAGCCTGATTAATTCCCTTTAAAATAAGGTATGTCTCATCCTGGCATCTATCTTAGTTTGTCCACAAATTCCAAAAATCCTTTCAAGGAGCAGTAGTAAAAAATTTCAACTTTCAATAAAAAATTAAAAATAGTCAGACGAAATTTTGGTAAATGAGCTATTAATCGGATAAAAGCCTGATTAATTCCCTTTAAAATAAGGTATGTCTCATCCTGGCATCTATCTTAGTTTGTCCACAAATTCCAAAAATCCTTTCAAGGAGCAGTAGTAAAAAATTTCAACTTTCAATAAAAAATTAAAAATAGTCAGACGAAATTTTGGTAAATGAGCTATTAATCGAATAAAAGCCTGATTAATTCCCTTTAAAATAAGGTATGTCTCATCCTGGCATCTATCTTAGTTTGTCCACAAATTCCAAAAATCCTTTCAAGGAGCAGTACTAAAAAAATTTCAACATTCAATAAAAAATTAAAAATAGTCAGACGAAATTTTGGTAAATGAGCTATTAATCGGATAAAAGCCTGATTAATTCCCTTTAAAATAAGGTATGTCTCATCCTGGCATCTATCTTAGTTTGTCCACAAATTCCAAAAATCCTTTCAAGGAGCAGTAGTAAAAAATTTCAACTTTCAATAAAAAATTAAAAATAGTCAGACGAAATTTTGGTAAATGAGCTATTAATCGGATAAAAGCCTGATTAATTCCCTTTAAAATAAGGTATGTCTCATCCTGGCATCTATCTTAGTTTGTCCACAAATTCCAAAAATCCTTTCAAGGAGCAGTAGTAAAAAATTTCAACTTTCAATAAAAAATTAAAAATAGTCAGACGAAATTTTGGTAAATGAGCTATTAATCGGATAAAAGCCTGATTAATTCCCTTTAAAATAAGGTATGTCTCATCCTGGCATCTATCTTAGTTTGTCCACAAATTCCAAAAATCCTTTCAAGGAGCAGTAGTAAAAAATTTCAACTTTCAATAAAAAATTAAAAATAGTCAGACGAAATTTTGGTAAATGAGCTATTAATCGGATAAAAGCCTGATTAATTCCCTTTAAAATAAGGTATGTCTCATCCTGGCATCTATCTTAGTTTGTCCACAAATTCCAAAAATCCTTGCAAGGAGCAGTAGTAAAAAATTTCAACTTTCAATAAAAAATTAAAAATAGTCAGACGAAATTTTGGTAAATGAGCTATTAATCGGATAAAAGCCTGATTAATTCCCTTTAAAATAAGGTATGTCTCATCCTGGCATCTATCTTAGTTTGTCCACAAATTCCAAAAATCCTTGCAAGGAGCAGTAGTAAAAAATTTCAACTTTCAATAAAAAATTAAAAATAGTCAGACGAAATTTTGGTAAATGAGCTATTAATCGGATAAAAGCCTGATTAATTCCCTTTAAAATAAGGTATGTCTCATCCTGGCATCTATCTTAGTTTGTCCACAAATTCCAAAAATCCTTGCAAGGAGCAGTAGTAAAAAATTTCAACTTTCAATAAAAAATTAAAAATAGTCAGACGAAATTTTGGTAAATGAGCTATTAATCGGATAAAAGCCTGATTAATTCCCTTTAAAATAAGGTATGTCTCATCCTGGCATCTATCTTAGTTTGTCCACAAATTCCAAAAATCCTTTCAAGGAGCAGTAGTAAAAAATTTCAACTTTCAATAAAAAATTAAAAATAGTCAGACGAAATTTTGGTAAATGAGTTATTAATCGAATAAAAGCCTGATTAATTCCCTTTAAAATAAGGTATGTCTCATCCTGGCATCTATCTTAGTTTGTCCACAAATTCCAAAAATCCTTTCAAGGAGCAGTACTAAAAAAATTTCAACATTCAATAAAAAATTAAAAATAGTCAGACGAAATTTTGGTAAATGAGCTATTAATCGGATAAAAGCCTGATTAATTCCCTTTAAAATAAGGTATGTCTCATCCTGGCATCTATCTTAGTTTGTCCACAAATTCCAAAAATCCTTGCAAGGAGCAGTAGTAAAAAATTTCAACTTTCAATAAAAAATTAAAAATAGTCAGACGAAATTTTGGTAAATGAGCTATTAATCGGATAAAAGCCTGATTAATTCCCTTTAAAATAAGGTATGTCTCATCCTGGCATCTATCTTAGTTTGTCCACAAATTCCAAAAATCCTTGCAAGGAGCAGTAGTAAAAAATTTCAACTTTCAATAAAAAATTAAAAATAGTCAGACGAAATTTTGGTAAATGAGCTATTAATCGGATAAAAGCCTGATTAATTCCCTTTAAAATAAGGTATGTCTCATCCTGGCATCTATCTTAGTTTGTCCACAAATTCCAAAAATCCTTTCAAGGAGCAGTAGTAAAAAATTTCAACTTTCAATAAAAAATTAAAAATAGTCAGACGAAATTTTGGTAAATGAGCTATTAATCGGATAAAAGCCTGATTAATTCCCTTTAAAATAAGGTATGTCTCATCCTGGCATCTATCTTAGTTTGTCCACAAATTCCAAAAATCCTTTCAAGGAGCAGTAGTAAAAAATTTCAACTTTCAATAAAAAATTAAAAATAGTCAGACGAAATTTTGGTAAATGAGCTATTAATCGAATAAAAGCCTGATTAATTCCCTTTAAAATAAGGTATGTCTCATCCTGGCATCTATCTTAGTTTGTCCACAAATTCCAAAAATCCTTTCAAGGAGCAGTACTAAAAAAATTTCAACATTCAATAAAAAATTAAAAATAGTCAGACGAAATTTTGGTAAATGAGCTATTAATCGGATAAAAGCCTGATTAATTCCCTTTAAAATAAGGTATGTCTCATCCTGGCATCTATCTTAGTTTGTCCACAAATTCCAAAAATCCTTTCAAGGAGCAGTAGTAAAAAATTTCAACTTTCAATAAAAAATTAAAAATAGTCAGACGAAATTTTGGTAAATGAGCTATTAATCGGATAAAAGCCTGATTAATTCCCTTTAAAATAAGGTATGTCTCATCCTGGCATCTATCTTAGTTTGTCCACAAATTCCAAAAATCCTTTCAAGGAGCAGTAGTAAAAAATTTCAACTTTCAATAAAAAATTAAAAATAGTCAGACGAAATTTTGGTAAATGAGCTATTAATCGGATAAAAGCCTGATTAATTCCCTTTAAAATAAGGTATGTCTCATCCTGTCATCTATATTAGTTTGTCCAGAAGCTACTTTTAAAAATTTTGTTAAAAGCATTTTAACATATGTATGTATATGAACATAGATGCATGGATACATTTAATATTGTCACAAATAACAAAACATATTTGTGAATATGTCCTAAATTGTCAAATATGTCACAAATAATAAAAACGTATTTGTAAATATATAGTAATGTAAAGTGTTATGCCGAAACATATTTAGAAATATTTAATAACGTAAAGTTTTACGTCGAAACATATTTAACTCGGCATATTTATCTTCACTCACTTTATTTGTTTTTATTTTTTTATCACACATCGTAAAACAACTGTTTCATTAAAAAGTAATTCTTTCACTATAGCTTTTTTCGTATTGTTTCATTGAAGCTGCACAATGGTGCCATGATAAAATTTAAGTTTTAGTGTTTTAAAAGCACAATTGATGTTTTCAAACGTCTGATTGCCTAAAAACACATACAATCTTAATTTAAGGCGTCTCAGTTGTTAAACACAGAAAGGACGATTTTTAAACAAATTAAGGGATTACTTGGCATAAACTTTTAACTTTAACAACAGAAAAAAAACAACATAATGAACGGGCAAAAGCTTTAGGCATTTCGGGACTGATAATGACTTCCTTTAAATAAAAAAAAAGGAAAAAACTTAAATTACGAAAACATAAGGAAAAAAACTAAGAAACTTACACTCTACGCCATTTAAATAGCGCACCTAAAATAATTTTATTTCAAAATCAATATATTGTTTAAAATCGTTTAGTTTTTTTTTCAATTAAATTTTAAATCCTTTATTGAGAATTAATGTACTCAAATTTTATATTATACTAGCTGACCGCCCGGCTTCGCTCGGTATTTACTAATGATTTGTATTTCAAATAGAATTAAAAATTAAAACAAAAAATTTCAGTGAAAGAAAATATAACAAAAATTTGTATCAATTTATTGCTTAAAAAGTTTCTTCAAAATTCGATTATTATTATATGCAACAACAATTGAAACAATTATTAATTAAAACACAAAAAAAAATAATTTTAAAGTTTGATGGTAAACAATGTTTTTTGTTCTTCTATTGGGGCAGAAAATGAATAGTCCTGACTCTCAAGTACGCAACATACAATTGATCGTATGGGATTCTAGATTTAACCCACAACTTTTAAAGATTGTCCTTGAGATTTGTTTATCGTCATTGCGAATGCAAGGCGAACTGGAAATTGGACGCGTTTAAAATTGAATTGTAGACCACTTGGTTTCATAGGTATCCTGGGGATAAGGATAAGGTGAAGAAGTACCTATAAACTTTCCTATAATTATCTTTGCTTTAATAATGTTTGGCATCAGCGTTTTAACAACTAATCTAGTACCATTGCATAGCGTTGGCTGATTCAGGTTTCATAACATAACTATTACTGATCCAACATTAAGCTGCAAGTCTTGGGGTGGTATGACTGGTGTCAGTTCTTCAAGTTTCTTCAAAAAATGTCTCTTATTAAGAAAAATGAGGCAGTAAAATTTAGTTATGTGAGTTTTTATAAAATTGTCTCATACTTAAAAAATTAGAAGTGAAAAGGAGGCTTTGGTGCCAGTTCTTCAAGTTTCTTCAAAAAATGTCGCTTATTAAAAAAATGAGAAGTGAAAAGGAGGCAATATATTAAAAACTTGAAATTTCCGAGTTTTACCCGGAATTTTTGATTTTTTTTTTCTTTACAAACCATCTCCTGAGAATTTCGAATCGAATAAAAAAAAATAAGCCAAATCGCTCCAGCCATTCTCACGTGATGCCATTACACACATGGACCATTTAATTTTTATATATATAGATTTGTACAGGTTGATTTTACATAAGTTTTTTTATAAGAATTAAATTAAAATAGTTAATGTGTCTGAAGATAAATATGCCGAGTTAAATGTTTTGGCGTAACGACTTACGTATTTTATATATACGAAATTAAATAAATTTTATGAAGAAAACACAATTGAGGGCAAAATAAATTGGATATAAAATGTTTAATGGTTATAAAAAATAATAGATATTTTTAAGTTACAACACTTATTTAAGAAATCGGCCTATATGCTGGAGACAGTATCTATGCCAAAATTGAATCATTTAAGGCGTAGCCCCGGTCAACATTTACATAAAAACATCTTTTAAGATTGAATTATATATGTAGATCTTCTTATCGACTCATATTAAGATTTTATACATTTCTCTAAATTGTATCTGTTTTTTTTTGTAATGATATACGAAAGCTTTAAAAAAAAAACTCTTTATATGCTTAAAACAATTTCGATTTGAACAAGCTAGAAAAAATATTTCCCAGATTAATTGCCTTTCAACAGGTATTAATTACTTGCAAATAAACCATCCAGAAATTAAACTTTATCAAGTCGTTCAAGCCAACGTTTTGTGTCCACAAGAAAAATATCGTACAGAATTTCGCACATAAATTGTTTCGTGTTCTTCCAAGTGAGGAAAACGTGTCAATGTTAATGTTCATAGCTTTCTGTGTATTTTTTTTTAAATTGCCTTAATTTTGTGTAAAAATCACATTTAATGGCAAACATAGCTGTGCGGGAATATTGTTCGAACAAGAACTTAACAACTTAAGATTTGTCCACATAAAAAAAAATTCATGTGCGGGCAAAAAATTTGTTAGGCTGAGTGAAAAAATTAATAGCAAACCAAAACCGGAGGTTAAGAAGGCTAAAATTGAATAGCTATCACTCACTACATTTAAGTGTTTTAACAAATGACAAAAAATGAGCTTTTGCATATATAGTACATATAAGCTTTGCAGATACTAAAAGATACTAAAATTTGTTTGTGTAGCAAATCAGTATCGATTCTTATTCTGTTTTGCCAAATTTGGAATCTTTTATTTCTGAATCTAAGTACAAATTTTCCTATTTTTATTTCCACCATAATTATTTTGTCATGGCCATTGGCATTATTGTCCTTGAAGCTAAATTTCCATTTAAAATCTTCTTAAAATTGCCGCTGATTTTAACTTTAGATTTAGTTTCTGGTTTCATGGGTTTGTATTTTTGGGTATTCGGATCATATAAATATGCATTTCTTACTTTTTCTAAAGATTAGATTTATTACACATCTTTCATTTATGGCCCATTGTGCACATTTGGTTATTGAATGATATTCGTGTGTGCATTTTATTCTTGTTTAATATTTTATAACATACATACATATACATGACTATAAGGGGAGTACAACTAGCACTGTGCTTTAATTTATGATTTCGCCAACAAAGAACTTAAAAAATTCCAGTGAATGAATTTTATTTATTAATTTTGGGTAAAACAGTTTAATAAAACATAAATTACATATAAAACATTAATTTTCATAAAATATCGAAAATGATGTACATGGAAACACAAAGAAATTTAAAATATGACGCCATATACGCCCCTTTTTCGATACTCTCAAGGCATGAAATTATTGTCCGTATATGTATATTATTCGTATATACCCTACTGTGCCCCCGGACTTTTGGCATGCCATTAATTTGTTCACTAAGTCTGACAATTTCATGTTCGCACATGAATTTTTCTTGTGTGAAAACTTTTGTGGATGGATGTCATATTCTAGTTTATTTTTATAATTTAAAGTAATTTATTAAATAATTTTAACGTTGTTTTAAAGGAAACACTAACCTAGGTTTCCTTAATTATGCAGAACAAAATATGATTTTTCAACGATTTATTCAAATTCTTTATTTTCGAAATGCTTGCAAGCACTATTCGTTGCAAACCTATTCATTTGCACTATATTTTTACTGTGTTTTTGTAATTTTAAAAAGCCTTTTAAGTTGAAACCCCAAAACAAATAGAAATACAAGGCAGAAAAATTTTTTTTGTTAAACTTCAAACTAAAATATATTTAACCAACTGTTTAAAGTATAATATGTGTTATTGTTGTATTAAACAAAAATGTACAATAGTAACAAAGAAAAAAAAAACTAAAATTATATCACAAACACACTCGCCTGCTACGAAATAGTTGTTGGCTTGTACAAATATACAAAACATTTTGTCTATGTAGGAACGTAACCGTAGTATTTGGTCATAATGCTCACGAAAGTTTATATTTTAATCCATATAATATTGATTTGTTTTATTTATTTACATTTCAGTAAAATACAAACAAACTTAAATCAATGAACTAACGCACAGTGCAGAGGTAAAGAATAAAACTTAAAAAAAAAAACTACATACCTATATACATATTAGGTGGTCCCAAAAAAAAAATGTTTTATTTTCATGGGTGCTCAAGCATAATTTGAAAGCTTATAGGGTAAAGTATTTTTGAGATGTTTTTTTTAGATTTTTCGGAATAGGTTAAGGTCGCACAAGTCGAATTTTTGCCAAAAATCGGCTTATCCGGCCGTTGTTTGAGTTTTCTTCATAACTTTGTCAAGAACCATGTTATTCTTTACTTTTGAGGAAAGAATTTAAAAGAAAAATGTCCAAGCTTTACTTTTGTGTGCAGAAACTATAAATTTTGGCAAGGAATTTGTTCATTTATGTAGCCTACATTGCAATTTTTGATCATTTTTGCATAAATTTTTGAAGACAGGCAACCAAGAGAAGACTATAAAGAATTGCTTAATCTGATCCTAATCTCTTTGGGTGATAGATCTAAGCCCCTTAATATACATATATTCTTAAAATAAATGAACTAAATTCAATTTTTGAATTGTCTATGTAAGATTGCAGCTGATTTCGAAAAATACATATTTTTAAAGAATATACTATACTTTTGATCATTTTTTTTTTTTTGGGACGACCTACTATATATGTATATGTATATGCTTAAATAGTTAAAAGAAATTTATCTCAAAAATCGTATCAAAATACAGCTGATGGTTTTTAAAAAAGCTATTATTTTTGGGAGACATTGTCTTATTTTGTTAGTTTTTACTATGTTGGTATTTTCCGTTTAAATTAACCATAATTTTTGAGTGTAAATGACCACTGTGCTACAACTATGTATGTATTGTAAATACCATGTGCTCATATGTATACTAATCGATAGATACACTGGCAATCAAACTCATGCCGTTGCGTATGAAACAAATAAAATGAATGGCCAACAAACCACTCACTTTATTTGTTATACAAATAAAATAATTTAATACAGACCAACATTGAAAATAATAGTAAATATCACTAAAAGCAACAGCAGCAGTAGTCGTCGACGTAGTACCACAATTACTGACCGCACCACCACCAAAAACCTCTAACGCCGCCGCCACTGTTGCCATATTTGACGATTTATCTTCATTTTGACGATTTTTGGTGTCAAAAATTACCCTTTGACGATCTTTGCCCCTATTTTGACGATTTTTCAGTATAAATGATTTGCGACACTTTTTTCTCATATAAAATTTATAATTTGGTTTCGGAGAAAGAAAAGAGTTTATTGGAATTTTAGAAACACGTTTCGGAAATTCAAAGGAAAGATTCAAATTTCTTGTTTCCCATCCTAACCAAATTTATACAAAAAATTTTAGTTTTACCTTATTCTTCGGCAAAAGTCGAACGAGTATTTAGTCAAAACAAAAATTAGAAATAGGTTAGGAACGCCTTCTTTAGAAGGGATTTTATTCACTAAAGACTTTTTAAACCCAAATAAATATTGTTGTTTTAATATGAATGTTTTACCTAAGCTTATTAAAAAGTTTAATAGGCAAATGTACCTACAAAATTAAATATACTAAACTTCACAATTTCCAATTATATTTTAAAAATTTTCAATTATACTTTAGAAATTTCTAATAATATTATAGAATTTTCAAATTGTAAATTGTAATTGTTGTAATTGTAATCAAATTGTAAATTGTAATTTCTGAAATTTTCAAATGCATTTGAGAAATTATTAATTGTATTCCGGAATCCAAACATATTTTTAACTTAACTTTTATGAAATACGATAAGAATATTCTGAAAGACAACTAGAAACTACAGAAATGCAATTGAAATTTTTATAAATATAAAATTAAATAGAAAATTCTGAAATATAATTGAAAAAATCTAAAACGCAAAGTGTTTTGTATTTAGAAGTAGAATTTTTTATGTTTTACGTTCTTATTATGAAGAAATTTATTTGTTTATTTTATATTAAAAATTATATAAGTTTTTTAAGAAACATGATAAAAATTTCTGAAAAAATTGCTTTTAAAAACTATATTTTGAAAAGTAATTTATTATTAATTTTTGTGTTTCTTTTACATTATTTTTGTGTTTTGTTTTGTTATTTGTTAATTTTTTTTATTTTAATATTGATATTTAAAACTATTTTTTAAACTTTTATCCATGGTGCAACTATACAAGGTGAGTGCAAATCGACAACAAATACAACACAAAACAGAAACAATAGGCATTTTATTTGTGTAAAATAAAGTACCATTGTCAAAAATACTTGAATACTTAAACATATTTTATTTTTTGTTTTTTTTTTCTACTTTTTGCTTATGTATTAAAAAAATTAATTTGAAAAAATAAATAAAATATTGAATTTATAAAAAGTTTTATTTTATTTGACGATTTTTTGACGACTTTTAAAAATGCATTTTGACGATTTGACGATTTTTTATTCAAGATTTGACGCTTTGAAACCTTATTTATCTGGCAACTATGGCGGCCGCACCTCTTTACTTTCTCAGCAGCAACATCACCACCAACCAACTTACAACAATGTTAATGCATTAATATTGTATCGGCTAATAAATGTTTAACGCATGAAGCAGAGTGTGCGATTTAGGTCTATTTATTATTTAATTGTTAAAATAGAATACCCCCACCCCCCCCCTGCTAGATGGATAGACTACGATAAATAAATAATTTTCGTCAAGTACAAATCCAAAAAATAATACTAGAAATGCGTAAGTGTGTTTTATTTTACCATTATCCAAAGAAATGGCAGTGGCATATTCTTGTGGTGTTAAGATTTGTAAGATTTTTAAATAGTATTAGCAGAAACTATAACGATTAAATTCCCAAAGAGATTTGTAATTATAACACCTTTTTTAAAGAAATGTTTAATAGCAAAACAGATTATAAACCAAAGTAAATGATTTCAAAAAGTCTAACTCGCATTTTCACAATATCTAGTTAATTTTTAACCTAAAGTTCTACTAACAGCTTTCATATAAAAATTATTTAAAATTTTATATATGTATGTAAAACTTTAGGTTAACAAATAACCAGACAGCGTGATGTTAAAAACTAGCTAAAGAAAGGCATGTGTTAGTATTTTTGTCCACGCATTATAAAATAATAGATTAAAAGCATTACTAAAAAAACAACTAAAATAAAGAAAAGCTTGTGACTGTTATTATAAATTGCACAAGAAATCCGCACTAAATTGAAATCCACGTTATTTTAGTAGCGTTTGCTATAAAGCTCTCATCATTTCACTCTTTTTTGACACAGAAAGAATGCAATGCTTCTTTACTTTACTTTACTTTACGAACAAAACTTATCGTCAAAACGATGCTTTGTAAATTCTAAAAAGAATAGAAAATATCTCTAAGAAATAAAAAAAAACTTATTAGGTGTATAACTTAAAAATGCTTTTATTTTGAAAATGTTGTACAATATTAATTTATTCCAAGTATTGGAGGCCAGCTTTTCATATCTTTCTGACAACATGTTGCGCCAATCTCAAGTAAGAAAATTACGATAAATTTCACTCGATATCGAATGCGGTAATTTGGCCCCAGAACGAATCGAGCCAAATTCGGATACACTGTTCTTAAGTTAGACCGTTCTGTATCGATCGAAACAAATAGTTGTCATGTTGAAATAATCTAAATTCATGTCTGGCAGCTTATTCTGTGGTGGTCTGGTCAAATTTCAGCAGCTTATTAAAGCTGATAATGGATAGGACCCTTTAATTATGGGTATTTAAACTTTTTTGGCTGATCTGGGCGATCTTTGAATCTAGTCAAGATCACCACTTCTGAATTGCACTAACCATGCCCCCTGTGATGGTCTGGCCAGATTTCAGCAGCTGATAATAGATAGGATGCTCCAATTCTGGGTATTTAAAATTTCTTGGCTGATCTGGGCGATCTTTGAATTGTCTCCGTGTCAAGATCACCAATTCTGAACTGCACAGACCATGCTTCCTGTGAAATTCTGACCAGATTTTAGCAGCTGATAATAGATAGGACCTTTCTATTCTTGACCTTCAAACTTTTTTAGCTGGCCTAGGCGATCTTTATTTTGTCTCCATGAAAGCTATACAATACAATCATTTTGTTTACAGGTCCGATTTCACTTAAATTTTTAATTGATTCCACAAATATTTTTATTGAAACTCATTTTTATTTTTTTCTGTGAAGATCTATCCTAAAAAGTAATTTATATTCACATCGAACATTATCCTCCGCTTACTATTCGAGGCGATCTCCTGATGGTGCTGCAGCACTTGGAAGCAAATTTAGACTCTGCAACACATTGAAATAGGTTTCACGATTACTTTACTTTTTAATTTTTTAAATGTTTTTATTTATTTTACACAAAATTCATTGTTTGCTTTTTTTAATTTTTTATATATTTATAGTTTTGACAGCTTTTCAGATGCCAAAATGAGAGAAGCAAATTTGTAAGGCGAAACATATATGTATTTCAATCATAATTGGAACGCGAACCATGTAAAGCTAATATGAAATTTTTATATCCCTATAAACATGTTATGAAGCAAACGACAACCGTTTAGTAGAGTACATGGAATTCGTATCGCGATATTTTTTGATGTAGACATTTCCGTCAACATATTTCTATGTCGAAAAGAAGAGACATTC
Organism: Bellardia bayeri; assembly: GCA_950370525.1. Taxonomy (NCBI): domain Eukaryota; kingdom Metazoa; phylum Arthropoda; class Insecta; order Diptera; family Calliphoridae; genus Bellardia; species Bellardia bayeri. The sequence continues at coordinate 90,719,405 of OX493264.1, forward strand.
CTTGAATCTGGTTCTAAGAAATTTTCCATGATCCCGTAATACTGGCATGGACAACAAACTGTTTTCCAATGAACTTAAGAATGTACCAGAAAAAAAAAACTATTGAAATATTTCTCTATACTATCACAAGTATAGAAACCTCTAGAAAAACTAAAAACCTCTCTCATTTTCAGTTCGAAGAAATGAAAATCTTTACAATTAATCAGTCTATCATTCAGTCATTAGTTTGAGCATTCTTCCATTCATTTATTTATTCACTTACTACCTCAACACATTTTAAATCTATGAAATACCAAAAAAAATTAAAAATAAAATAAAATAAAACGCAAACTTTAATCTTCAGAAGGGTAAACATAAGAATGACGCAAACAAAAAAAAAACAACTGATGTGCTAAATATATATACATACATATCTATCTACACACTGAATGGACGAACGAATGGATGGATGGTTGTTTGGTTGCTTATAGTGGGATGAATAGATAAACACATAACTAGAGTAGAAAGAACAAGTACCATACCATAATAAACATAAGCCAACTTGTTAAATAGAAGATCGTTTGCTGTCCCAACAAAGCCGAATATTTCCGTTTATTTGCCGTTACCAACAGACTTAAGTAAGACGGACGTTGAGACAAACTGACAAGCTGCGGCCCGAAAAGGGAAGGGACAGATGTTACGTTTATTTATGGCACGTTACTTAATAACGTTTAGACGAAATAGTTGAATGACATACAACATACATATATATATATATATATCAATTCAAGTGAAATAATTTTGCTTCCTAATCAAGTTTTTCATTCATTCAATTCGTTTATGGTTATTTTCCTTTTAATTTGATTCCACATGATGTTTTCTGTTATTCTACTCCCATTGCTACATTTTCGAAACGCACCCACGAAACGCACTTATACACAAACTTTTCCGTTTCATGTATTAAATACAAGTTGATTTAATATTTGTTCATTGTTAACCACCACTTGTTAAATAAGTTTAATTTTTACAACATTGGTTTATAACTGTTCCTTAAAGGGTGCGAAATTTTCGAAAAAAAATACTTTCTTTATTTCTTTCTTTCTTTCTTTCTTTAAACAAATCGTTAGTAATCATGCTTTAGAGCAGCGATGGGCAAACACATACTATAATATTTATAATTGTGTTGGTTAACCAGCTAAGAGCTTTGTGTATTAAGAGAAGCAAGTTAAAGTATTATATTCGGCTGTGCCGTAATCTTAAATATAATGAGAATTACAAAAACTACACTGCTGTTAGAGCACTTAGAATTTCTTATTCAGTCTTAGTTCCCTTATATGGAAGCAGTGACCAATTTTGGGCTAATCTTCTTAAAATTTTAAGAGATTTAAGAGATTTTTTGAAGTGCACCTTATATAAGGGATTTGGTGAAATATGGACCGATATTCACAAAACCCAGCAGTTTGATTTTGACATATAAGAGTATATAAATAATTTATGTAAAATTTCGTATCGGTAGTGGTATCCATAAGATATTTATAAGTATTTAAGTGAATTTTGGAAGTGGAGTTTATATGGGGTCTATGTTCAAACATGATTCGAACTAAACCAAATTTCGTTTTGGGATTTCTTTTTACATGAAACTTATTTTTGCTGAATTTTGAATTGATATTGTTATTTTATTTTTTTTTTTATTACAATGTATCTTTGAGCCATGTTTCGGAAAGAAATTTGTATAGGGGCTATGAGAAATCTTGGAACGATTCTTATTATTTTCATCACTATTTCTCCTTTTATCATAGGAATAACATAAACAAAATTTCATGTTATTATCTGTAATATATTTAAATAAAATAGCCAAAAAACTGATGAAAATATCATATTTTGATACAGGTTTTCACACATAACTCTTGTTATACTATACCAATTTTGCTGATTTTCAATAGCAAACTGCGTAGAAGAATTATAAACGTTTTTTGTACACTTTGCTGACTTTGGTTACGTATTTGAGATGTGAGAGTGTTTTACACATACAAGCGGACAGACGGGCATAGCTCAATCGACCTAGAATTCCATAAGGTTCAAAAATATATATACTTTTTGGGTGTCAAATGAATATTTGTCAATGTTACACACGGAATAACAAACTTATATATAAACTCGTATACCCTCATTCATCACTTGTAGTGGTAAAAAAAAATAGCATAGCAAGGCCTTGCTTCTACAAGTGCTAATCTCAGCAACTGTTAAACTTGATGTCTGAGATCACAACAAAGCAAAAAACAAATGCTCATTTTAGTAAAACTCACAAGTAAGCTCCCTCTAAGAGTTCACACGCTGCGACTTTTACCTGCGACTTTTCTCCTACGACTTAAGTTTATAGATGAAATACGTAGTGGAGAGTACGGCAGGTTTTGTGAAACGAAGCAAAAAATTTGACACTCTTCTTTTCTCTTGTATTATATTTATTTAATTTCCCAGCAATTTTACCACGATGAAATTTCATTTTATGGGATTACAGAAAATTTTTGGCAACACTACCAATAAATAACTGTAATTTAAAAAGAAAACAAATTATTGTTTTAATTTTAAATCAATAAATACTACGTGATCAAAAAAACTTAATAGAAAATTTAATAGTGAAATATCATATACCTGTATAATGTGCCTGTGATGTAACTAGGTCCTATATAGCAACACGTCTGCGAATTAGGGAAATAGAAGAATTTTACAATTTAATATCAAAATGTCGCAAGAATGGTGCAACAAATATTTCATATTGTAAACAGACGATGAATTTAGAAGGGACACCCAAAGATAACTTCAGTAGAGTCGCGGTGACAAATCGCAGTATGTGAACCCACTCTTAGAGTGTACGTATAAGAAAATAAAAATAGTGTCATACAGTTCAAAAAAGTAGCCATATACGAGTATTTTAAAATGTATATTTCTCATGCCTGTCTAAACATGTTGTGATAGATATTTGTATATATGTACATATTAATGTAAACACCACCCAAAATAATGTTTGTCACTCTTTTTTTTTCTATCCTTATGTTTCTTCTTCATCGATGTTGTTCTGCTTGCTGTTTCCTTTCATTGAACACTAAAATATTATTTACAATTACTTAATAGTACGGCTGCATAAACACTACTTAATTAAGTTTTTTGTATTACAGCTAGTAGTTAATTTCGGGGTGTGAATTGTAGGAGGCATTCAACACAAATACAAGAATCACAATTTCCAAACAAAAGTGTCTGACTCATGTACAGGACGAAATTAGTTCAGCAACCATTGCTACCAGCCAGCTAGACAGCCATCATTAAATTCAGCCCACCACCATTGAAACAAGTTCTATAAAGATTTCATTATTACCCGTTATTTTTTTTTTTCTATTTTTTGCATTTCTTCAAAACAGGATATTTATGGACAATCATTCTTCCAACAGTAGGAAATGGCAAAATGTTTGTATAACACAATATACAGGGTGATTCATCTAGATAATTTTTTCTGTAATCTAATTGTTTGATAATTCACCGCGCCTGCCAACTGACCGCGTAGAACTTTTTAGCAATATTGAAAAGGGTAGTAATTCGCAAGTTAGCGTTAGTAATGTTGGCCAGAATAATCGAAAATAGGACCATTCGAACGACTCACTAACAGCGTCGTGTTCAACATTAGAATGAAATTATTTTTTAAAAATAAATGTCAAAGATTTTATATTTTGAATGTTTTGTTTTAAATTATAAAAAAGTTTTAACTTAGTCACCCTATAGATTAGTCACTCATGCTGGAAATGAAATGTTTATGGTTGGAAACCATTAAATATCTTGTCAACATCGGTGTTAGATTAAATGTATTTTTAAGCACTGCAGGCGTGTTAATCAATATTTGTTATTGACTTTCAGGCGCTATAGTAATGGCTTTTTTAAAAAGCATCTTATTAAAAAAAATTGATAAGACTTTTTTGATATATCATGTTGGGCATTTATTTAGCTGTATCTATAATATAGAACACTCTAAGATTTCCACAGAAGGGAAAATTAAGAAGAATGCAATTGTAAATCAGTTCTTATTAGTATCTGAACTTTGAAGAACTATTTAGCATGTGCTTAAACAAAAATCTGAGAGAGAAGTGTGTTACTCAAGAGACTATTGCTCAGACTGACCATATCATAATTACCAGGATGTTAGCATGATTAAGTTTCAAAGCCTAATACACAGCATTTTTTTAACTCCGTCGCTCTTTGAGAAATTGAAGAGTCCGTCGTAATTTGCAAGATCTTTCCGAATGAATAAACAACAGCGTAGTTGAATGAAACACGTTTTTAAAAGTAAATGTCAAAGAAATCCACTCTTCGCCAGCCTATTTAAAACTACCTGAATGTAGGCATGACCCGATGGTTCATATAACTTCAAAACAAAAATTTCCGATATTTCCAGATTAAATTAAGGGTGTCTCATTAACTCCCAGATTTTGAAATTTCATTGGCATGCATCTGATAAAAATTGTATATTAAAGAACCCCGCACCGATTCTACTGCCTAAACTTCTTCCTGAAATCAATGCAAGGAATACAAGTAGCAATAGTCGATATTGTCAGCAATGTCAGATTCTAATTGCCGAGTTGGAATGTTTTTTTTAAGAGAAGTAACAATCCAACAATTAATGACTATTAGAAATATGATGGACGCATCAGCCCATGAAATAATTAAATGTAATTTTGACCAATTTTATTTATTTACATCGGCATTATTGCAATTCTATAATTGTTCAAACTAGAACTACTTTACTTCTTAAATTTAAGATTTTCATAAAACATGTTTTATCCAGCAAAAAAAAATTCGAATTGCACAATATCTAGTGTCTTACGAGTCTCTGGACACACCTATAATTACAACTACATAGCTCGGATCTAGAACATTCAACATTATTATTTATTGTATTTTTTACCTATTTTCTCTATTCAGTTGTCTCCTTAATATTATAAAAAAAAACTATAATACTTATTTTTCTAATATAGATAATAATTAAAATAGTATCTAATATTCCATAAGTTGTAAGCTTATATTTAAACTAATCGTGTAATTAAAACTGCCACCAGTCACCTTTAAATGAGGCACTAATTAGTGTCTAAATATAAAATTTGTAAAGAAAATACATCTCCCACAGTCATTGTTCGCAACCAGGCAAACACGCAGACAGTTTTCTCCAGTCACTTTTACCACTTTATCAACACATTTTTATTTACAAAAAAATGCATGCATCCACTAATGGCCAATGAACACTATAATTTACCTACCACAACGATCAATAATTGATGATGGTGATAAAAATAATAATAATAAAAAAAAATAACAATAACAACAGCAGCAGCAGCAACACTTTATAGAAAACAACAAATTATGGACCCAATTTAAATAACAAATGATTGGCATTTAAATTAGATTTCAGTCATTGTGCAATATTAAAGCTTAAGTACGCCAAACAATACAGTATAAAGTTAGAAGTAGTGCTACACTATTTTTAAAAAAACTATCTAGGTATGTACATAGATTTGTTTTAAAAATTTGAAGATTTTTTTAAAACTGCATTTAAAGTATAGGTTTCTAACAACTGTTTCATTAATTTTATTATGCAGTGTAACACATTCTCCCTTTCAACACTCTTCTTCTTTTAAAGCTAAACATATTCTTGAAATTCTATTGAAAATGTATTTCCCTCTTTCTATCCCTTTTTTCTCTGACGCAGACCACCCACTCACTATTAAATGTGTATGCCTGAGTGTTTTTATACATTCGAGAATTTGTGCATTTTTAGTTAAAAGTGCCATGAAGTGTCAAGTAGTTGGAAATAAGGTTTAAACTTTTCAAATGAATTGAGTTTGAAAATTCCTATTTAAATACATAATCACACTGGGGTAAATGTTGTTTAAGAATTATTTTTATATAGAGAAAAAAACCATTTAAAAAATGCGTGTATAAAGTGTTATATTTCACCAAGCATTTATCGATTTGCAGGTGACAACAATATTATCTTGTGTATTTTTAAATGGTAAATGCTGGATATTCTTAAGGTCACATTTGGCAAATATTTACTCAAAAAAGCGTAACCACTTGTTTTAGCATAAATTTGTTTCATGTTGTTTACACTTACAAGAATTTTGAATGATCAAACAGCATCACATAAATTAAAACTAAATATTTTTTGTGCTTTGGCCTAAATAAGAAAAGTTTTTTTAAAAAATAAATAAACGGCAAATATTTGCCAAATGTGACCGTATCTTTAGAATAGAATAAGAGAAAAATATATAAAATTGTACTAGAAAATTAAAAATATATATTTCTTCACATACGCGTTAAAATAAGCTTTATTAATTCCGTAGCCTCTTTTAGTTTTTGGTTTATGGTTGGTATGTCTTTCGGTCATGATAACAGAATGAAAAATATAGGAACTTTTTTTTTTTTACAAAAATACCAGGCAAATTTTACAGTAAACTAAATTCTAGAGAATTTCATCCTAAAAGTTACTTTTTTCAAAAATTCAAGTAATATGACTGTTAAGTGCTTAACAGTGGACTGTTGACTGTAACATTATCAATGTAAAAAAACGTGGTTTTTGTCTGTGCTAGTTAAATTCGAATTTATTTTCACACAAATAATTTGAAATACATACGCGTATATACATGTAGAGCCAACACTGCCTCAAAATCTGAATTGAAATATGTAGTTATATTCCTTCTAACATACCCTCAAGCATATGTTAATAATTAAAATGAAACAGATAAAAATAAAAAACACCACTAAGGATTTGCATATTAAGTGGTTGGATTAAACAAGCCGAAAGGGAAAGTACTTCATTTAGAGCCATTAAAAAAAAACATCGAACTAAAATACTTGAAATGAAATCAAGCATAATAAAAGTAACACATTCACACAGTCTTCTTAGGAACATAGAGGCTAGAGATTTAAAAAATAGAAATCATGTACAAACAATAATAATTATGAATAATCCTACTTATCGATTTTACTCTCTATACAAAAAAACTTCAATGACAACTTAACAACGTAGTATATAGTCTATGAAAACAACAACAACAGCAACTACTTAAACGAAAAGAACAAAATACTGAGAAAATCATATAAATTGTAACTGAAAACCTTTCAACGCGCCATTATAGTGAGTAGGAAGTGAAGTGATGCTGATGATGATGATGATGATGATGATGACGATAATGTTGCATTTCGATTGCTTTTACATCCTATTATCACATATCAATAGCAGGCACGCAGGCAGGCCACTTAACATTCTCAACAAACTAGTGATAATCACATCTTGATAACGAGTGCATTAGTATCTACATTCTCTTTTTTTTCTTGCACATCTCCGTAAAGCTATTTGAAGACTTTGACATTTCATTACAGCAGCATTTGTATGAAATAAAATGGCCAAGTATTATGTGATGATTGATTATTTAAATAGAAAATGAAAATTATCATTTAGAACTTATTTGTTTAAGAAACATTAGGAATTGTTTACATCTTAACAAAGAGCTAGAGATACTATTTATGCATGTAGGATATTTAAAATTCTATACATACATAAATAATTTCTGTTATCATTCAAAAATGTTTTAGAAATGTGAACTACGCTCTTTCAAACTCATCAGTTATGTTGATTTTAAAGTGAGCATCATGACTTTTGAATTTATGGTGTTAAATAGTATGGACTCAAATGTTCTTAAGATTAATTATGCGAAATATAAACGAAAAATCATTAATAAACAAAACTTGGCAAACATCTAGTATGTAGTATATGGTTTGAAACCCCATTTATACGTTGGGATGTAATTGAAAAAAACATAAATAATATTATTGATCTACCAAAAATTAGACGCAGCAAGAAAAGCAAAAACAAATTTGTAATAATACAAGATTTGTAAATAATAATAAAGAATACACACACATTGTAAACGTACGTAAATTTCGTTCTAACTCACAACAAGTAAAAAATAAATAATTCTCGGATTCTATTTCGCAAAAAACGGTGAGTTAAATAGATGATGTTTACAGATTGATGGTGGACACTGAAAATTGCTGATGACGCCCTTGGCAGGGTAGAAAATGCATTCCAATTTGCCAATTGTTTCAGTACTTTACAATAGTATTCTTGAAAATTCGAACTATTAGCCTGAATAAAAAAGACTTTTCTTTAAAAAAAAATAAATAATTAATGCTTAAAAATGTTTGTCGCCATTTATAAGATACTATGCCATGCCATGAATTTGCCTAACTTGGTGAATATCTTAATAATAAAAAAAATATTATCATTATAAAAGGAACACGATTGCACTAAAAATAAAATAACTCAAGTAATTATACAGCATTTTAGTGTTAAGACTAAGAAAAGACTAAATGAAATTTGGAGCCAATGAAATGTGAAAAAAAAATATATTTTAAACACTAACCCCCTTATTCAAAAACGATTATTAAATTTAACAAACGTTTATTAAGACAGATTTGCATATAAAAATTTGCTTAATAAACGTTTGTTATATTTAATAATCGTTTTTGAATAAGGGGTAAACCCTTTCAAAATGAAATGGACAAAATTCTAATTTATATTGAGAAAAAACAAATTGAAATTAAAAAAACACTAATTAAAATTCATAACAGAAATTTGTATGTATTGAGAAAAAACCAATTGAAATTGGGAAAACAAAATTAGAATTAGGATAACACAATTTAATTTTAAGAAAATTTTCTATGAATTGAATATCGACAGTTTTGTTTATTGACGTATCCATTCAACCAAAAGTGAGATTCATCGCTTAACAAAATTCGCTTATAAAAATTTGGATCAATGGCAATCTTGTTTTGGGCCGATTCAGCGAATCTTCGTCTAGCTAGGTGATAGTGTGGCTTCAATTGTTGCATGAGTTGGATTTTGCAAGCACGCAAACCAAGTTCTTATCTCAAAATCTTTCATAAAGTGGATGGTCTTCCTCTTCATTAAGCTCTACAGCAGCAATACCTTCTTCTGTACGCACTATACGACATCTCTCTGGATGCGTGTTATCATTTAAAGTACGTGGTGCGAAAACATTTCATATTTAATCGAATTTATTGCTCTGATGGACGATTATGATGATCGTAAAATGGACGTAGTGCGCGATACGTAATTTAAACAGAACCACGATTTTCAAAATAAATTTGCATAATTTGGAAGCGTTACCGAGGCGTCAGGCTATTTATGGTTAAATGCCAAACCAAACTAAACATAAATCATTTGACAGCTGACAAAATGGCCACCAGTTAAAAAATGTTCTATACAAACAAAAGTTCTATACATTTAAAAAAAAACACTCTTTATTTTCTCAGTGTTAATTTGAAATTTTTTTCTTCAATTTATTTATTTTTCAATTTTAATTTGCTTTTCTGAATTACAATGTGTAATTTCTCAATATTATGTTGAAATTGTAAACTGAATTTAAATAAGAAATTTAATATTATTCATATCAATGAACATATGCATGTGTTGCATTTTTATACGCAAGTATTTTGGTTGAAAATATTTTCATCCCACATGTTTATTAGGGGAATATATTGATATAATGTATTTAATTATAGCAAAGAAAGTATTTTTTTAATTTGCAATAAATGAATAAACTTTTTAAAAAAATTATATCATAGGGTATGTCAACACTAATTTTAACCCTTTCGCCCCTGCTGGTATCATATGTTCCAGCAAAGTTCGCTACACTATAACTTTTGTTTTACCTTTTATATTTTAATATATAAGGGTATGTACAGAGTGGCAGCTTGTTGCCGAGCCGAGCTGGTTGACGCGAGAATGCGAGAAAACTGGTTCTATACAAATTAGTACAAACAAGCGCGAAGCTTGTTAGAAATAATAGAAATTGTTTATACATACATACATATGTATAAACCTAGTATCTGTCAATTTATACGTAAACTACTTGGTAATAGGGTCATATGTGCCACGCTTGGTAGCTCTACTGTGAACAAAGTGGCCAATCGCGGTACGCCTCAAGGAGGAGTCCTATCACCTCTATTGTGGAACTTGGCTGTGAACTCCCTGCTGGTTGAGATAGATAGTAGGAGAATAAAGACAGTTGCATATGCGGACTATGTTGCGGTTTTAATATCCGGTAAAAATCTTGATACAATATCTAGATGTATGGAGTCAGCACTCAGTGCACTGAACAGCTGGAGCATATCATGTGTGAACCCTCTTAAAAAAGAAGTAGTACTTTTCACAAGGAGGTATAAGATTGATAACTCTTTTTTATGGGGTACTGGTGTGGTGGCATGCACTTAGAAATTCCTCACATAGACATGCAGTTGAACGTGTACTGAGGAATTGTGCCATCCTCATTAAGGGCGCGGTAAGAACAACGCAAACAAAGGCACTGTTTACTATGTTGAACTAGTTACCAGTGGATTTGATGGCAACTCAACTGGCTCTCAACTCTGCTGTAAGGCTTAAAGCTGACTCATGGACTCAAAGAGACCATGGTCACTCTGTTATAACGAGACACTGTGAGGATGCTCATAGCAACGTCGACTACTGAATACCGAAACCATCTTTCGATCTGATATTCTCCACATGTATCCCGAATAGAATCTCATGGGTAGATAGGCTCTATACCCCCAATGAAGCAATAAGGATTTTTACTAACGGCTCCAAAAGGAGAAATAGAGTTGGTGGTGGATTCTACATTGAGGAATTTAGGATCAAATCCTACTTTATGCTTCCTGATTTCTGTTCTGTCCTTCAAACAGAGATATCTGCCAAAAAGCGGGCTGCAAACTGGCTGAAGTATTATCGAGTATCTGGAGAGATATGTATATTTACCGACAGCAAAGCCGCTGTAAGTATTATAGCAGGTGTCTTCCTGACATCTAGGTTAACCACAGAATGCCGGGTATCTCTGAACGAGATAGCGGAACATTCTAGGATAACGCTAATATGGGTCCCTGGACATTGCTCAATTCAGGGTAACTATATTGCTGATGATTTAGCCAATAAAGGTACAACGCTGGCTGATGAGGAGATTGATCCCTGATTGATTGATCATTGGCATTAACATTAAAGGTCTGAAATTACTTGTTCGGAATGAAATGTTTAGACTTGCTCATGTAAGCTGGACGAACGAGATCACCTGCTCTATTGCAGGGTCAACATGGCCCTTATTCGATGTGAGAAGGACGAATTCATTACTTAGTTTTCGTCGCGACCTAATTAGGCTTATTGTCTCTCTACTTACAGGTCACTGTACTTTTGGGACACACGCCAACAGATTCGGTCTACAACATAATGATTTTTGTAGATTTTTGTGCAATTTCATATTTTTCTAAATTCTTCTAGAATTTTTTGCAAAAATTCAAGTAATATGACTGTTAAGTGGTTAACATGGGTCTGTTGACTGTAACATTATTAATGTTAAAAAATGTGGTTTTTGTCAGTGCTGGTTAAATTCGAATTTATCTTCACACACATAACTCCATATGCATATGTACAGTGGTGGACATATAATTAGAAACGATGCTTTGATATAATAAGATAGCTGTGTAGCTTCTTTAAAGACCTACACTGTAAATTGCTTCTACCGTTATTCAATGAATAAAAAATCAACATTGTTTTTTGTTTTTTTTTCTGCTGGCGACGTTCCCCGATAGACTAGGCGATGTGTGCCGGACTATCAGTCAGAGGGTTGCGGGTTCGATTCCAGCCAAAGACTCTGGGTGTTTTCTGCAGACAAGCCAAAAAGCTTCGCAGTTTGTGTTTGTTACAGAAAAAAAAAAAAAAAAAAAAAAAAACTAAGTAAGTAACGCTAATATTTTTCTTCAACTTTTTTACTTTTCTAAATATTAGTAAGAAAGTGAGTATAATTTGTTAAACAATAGAGTAACATGTAATAATTTTGATACGGTTTAGTTTCGAAAATGGGCAAAAACAAGTGATATACAGAAATGAGACAGTTGATTTTGCAGTGTTACCAAAATTAAATACTTTCAATGTCGACTATTGCACAAAAGTTTTCTTGATCAAAAAAAATGGTATTTGGTGCAATTCACTTGTATAAAAATATAAAGGGTTTGCAAACCCAGCTATGACACCTAGGACACGAAATACCATTTTAGCAGAAGAAAGAGTTATTTGTAGAGCCAGTGAAGAAAAACAGCAAATAAGCGCAGAAATATCCACACGGACAATAAGAAAACGCTTAAATGAGTCAGGACTTTGTGAGTGCATTGCACAAAAAGAATATCATGAAGCGGTTGCGATTTGCAAGACAAATGCTCAGAAAAGATCCACGTTACTAGAATAGAGTTCTCTGGAGCTACGAATCTAAGTTTAACTTGTTCCAATCTGATGTAACATCGTATTTTGGACGTGTGGTGTGCTTTTTCTTGGCGTAGTGCGGGTCCAATGGCACGAGTTCAGGGAATAATGTATCAATATAAAAACATATTGGAAATGTAAAAGAACCGTAATGCTTTGATAATGAACTAAAGCACACTTTTGGATCAAAATATTTATGTTCTTGCCTGGCCAATTGAAAACTTATGGGCAATTGTAGAAAGTGACCTAAAGGACAAAAATCCATGAAATAATTATGATTTCTTACAGTTGGTTCAAGAAGGCTGGAAAACATCCGCAAACATACCAGCGTTTAATTGAGAGTTTATCAAAAAGACCGGCGAATGTTTTCAAAAATAAGAGTTATGCAACATAATATAAAAGAATAAGTCTGTTTTGTTAAAACTCACCAAAGATTTTTGTATACATTTTTTAGTTTCCTATTATGTGACCAATTTGATATTGCGTTTAGTGCCCTTAAAATAGTATTGAGGACGTCATATGATTTTTTTTTTTTTTTAAACCTTATAATATTTTGTTACGTTAGTATTTCTAGTTATTATATATGTGGTTATATGTTAAACTAAACTTTTAAAATATGTATATGAATAAATATATGTATGCATGTATATGATGAAGAGTCGCTTCTAATTATAAGTCCACCACTGTATATATGTATGTACTATATACTCTATATAAGCTTACCTATTCGAAAATAAAATTCGTATTTATTTTGGTTACAGTTTGTAAAATTCTTGGCAAATATTTACTTTTCACTTTATCTTCGTATTATAAAACTCGTTTTAAACAGCAACAACTTCAGAATTTGCAGTCAGTCAGACAGTCAATCACTGAGCAGCAGCCAATAATACTCGTACAACTTAAGAAGCCGGTAAATGTTAAACAAGATAGTTTTTTTTTTTTTTTTGCTGTTTGGTTTATGGTTTTATTATTTTTCCCACACGATTTTATTAGTTATTGTTTTTAGTGCTTGTAGGTATATGATTTTTTTTTTAAATTTCAGTCGAAACACCAAAAAGTTTTTTCATTAATAGGTACCTATTAAGTTTTATTTGTGACAAAACATACATACATATATAAAATAAGATATAAAAAATTGCACTGTTATTGGATGAGTGAGTGAATGAGTGAATTGTAAGTTGTTTTGTTTTTTTTTTAATCTTTTTTGTTTTTGTTGATTATTGCTGTTGTTGTTGTTTTATTACTTAATAAATGACAACACACGTAATGAAAAAACACACAGAAACACTAATCAGTGGGCAGTAAAACACCCAGCAAACAAAATTTTACAATTTTTTTTTTAATTTTGTTTATTTTTCTTCTTTTATTTGTTGGATATTTCTCTTTTTTATAACAAACAAACACACTTTTAATTGCAAAAAAAAAAAAAAATAACCAACCACAAAAAAACACCAACCTGCAAATGTTTTACAAATATTTTATTTTGTTGCTTCTGTTGTTGTTGGTTTAAAGAATTGGCAACAACAATAAGAAATGGTATCTATAATGCTGTTGTTCTTGTTATTTTTGGTGTTATTGACACTTTGCATACAAGTTTAAATGCACACACCAGCGAAGGAAGAAAAAAGGGTGTGTATTTCAATTTATAAAAAAAAAATCAATTTTTAAATTTGTTTTATGCCTATGCACTATATTATATTATTAAAACACTCTATTATAAATTTATTTTTGTTACACGTTTTTTTGTATGTATGTATGAATAAACGTTGACGTTTAGCGGCGTTTTAATTTTTCGTATACGTTTTGTTTTTGTAATATTATTTTTTACCACTTTGTTTTACAATTTATTTTATATTTTTTCGCACATTTTTTTAATTTCTTTTATTTATTTCTTGTTGTCTTCTGCTTTTATTCTTTGTATTAATTATTATTTGTACATATATGTATGTATTCCTGCCTGGCTGGCTGGCTTTTCACTGGTTGGTGGCTGCTGGCTGGTTGTTGTCACCACACTTGTATTAATATCGCTGAAGAAAAAAACAATTTCAATGTTAAACACACTCGCTCAGTTCAACCAACACAACATTTAATTTTTTCTTTTTACAGGTGATTGGCACTTTTTTCCTAAATGTAAAACATTTGTAATGCAAATTTTCCCTGAATACTACACGATTTATTTTTGTTAGATAATTTCTCCTATATCCACGATATCTGTATGCAATTTCAAACCGTATTTTGTAAATTGGAACCCAGCGCAAAATATGAATTTTCTTTAATTTTTATTTAATCAACTACATGAACCGCGCACTACCGAGCAAACAAAATCCGATTTTTACTTGTCGACAATTCGACATTGACTATTCTTGTTGTACAACACCGAATAATGAAATGCAAAGGAAACAAGAAAAGACACTGAAAGAAATTGACGAAAAAATATTAAACCGCAAAATGCAACACTGTTGGGTGAGTTTCTTTCAATATAAGATGCTGCCACTTTGCCGAATTATGAGTGAGATTTTTTATTTATTTTAGATATTGATGAACTTTAGATCTATTAAAATGTATAAGCAAATTGTTTAAAGTATTTCAATAATACACAATAGCATACATTTAGTACTTTCTGATCATAATCACAATTTATATTTGTTTATGTTTGAATTACGTAAATTTTCCAATAAAGTAAGTTCATTTAATATGATTGCTATTTATATATTAATAAACCACGTTTTAGAGCTTTTTTAAAGTAATATTTTTAATAGATATATAGTAATATAATATATTAAATGTTTTAAATGAACTCGTTTAAAATTTTTAATTGTTGATTAAAATTAATTAATTTTTAATTTGTAATTTCAACATTTTTAGGTATTCAAAATAACATAAATTTATATATTTATATAAATTATATAGAATTTAAATTATTTTTGGCGAATATTTTTAAAACTCCAGAAATGTATGTACGGTTTAAAATTTATATTTCAAGCAAAAAGCTTTCGGAAGCACGATACTCTGAAATAAATATTATTAATACCTTTCAATTATTTGGTTCTTTTATTTATTTATTTATTAATTCCTTTTTTAAGTTTTTAAGATTTTAATGTTGTTTTCGTATAAGTAAAATTTGTATCGACAAAATGAAAATTTTATTTGTCTTTCATTATGCCTACAAAAAAAGAACATAAAAACATTGAATTTGCATATTCACATACAAATGACCTATTATATCATCAAAATATAGTTAATTAGTATTATATATGTTTGCATAGTTATTAAGTTTTATAACAATTAATCATTTTATTCCCGATAACTTTTTATAAAAAAAGAAGAGAACTGATTAACGTATATTTTGTGATAATCGTATTTTTATTTATTCAGTATTTTTTTAAATAAATTTTTGATTACAAGTGTATTTTTTAGTCATTATTTGAATCTTATTACCTGTATTATCGGAATTTCATTATAGTTAACGTTTAAGAAGTAATATTTTTCCCTTAAAGCTGGCATCACTTTACACTATATTTGCAATAGCCCCACTAGATGTCGCTTTTTGTTTTGGTTTTTTCTCTTCTTTACTTCTTCTTATACATGTGCGCTGATCAGCTGTTCCAATTAGACTTTTTTTGACAAGTGGTCCGGCTTTTTTAATTTTTTTATATTATTTAATAACAATTTATAAATTAAAATTACTAAGTGTTTACACAAAAATTTGTTAGTAAAATGAAAAATTCTTTAAATTATTTGAAACTATTAAATTTTCGTTGTCGAAATACAACGAATATCAACAAATTTATACGTTCCTATAGCTCGGATATACCGCAATTAGAAGTAAAATTTTCTAATGGGTAAATTGTTTAGAAACTATTCTTATTTATTTCTATGTGGAGAATAAAATTAATTATTCTGTTTTTAGGAGAAATTTAAAGATGACAACGGGCAAATATGCTCGTTTTGCCAATGCCACTGCCGTTTGTGAAATGGGTGATACGGCTGTTATGGTCACGGTCGTTTCGAAAGCCAAACCCACACCGGGTACTAATTTTATGCCTTTAGTGGTAGATTATAAACTTAAAAATGCTGCATCTGGTAGAATACCCACGAATTTTATGCGTCGTGAAATGGGTCCTTCGGAAAAAGAAATTTTATCAGCGCGTTTAATAGATCGTTCAGTGCGTGCCTTGTTTCCATATGACTATAGAACAGAAACACAATTGGTATGCAATATGTTGGCCATGGATGCTGTTTATTCTCCAGATGTATTGGCCATAAATGCGGCCTCCTTGGCTCTGAGTATGAGTGATATACCTTGGAATGGTCCAGTTGGGGCAGTTAGGTGATTATATGTTACATAATTTGGGTTTTACTTTAAAATTTTCGAGGAATATTTAAAAACAAAATGTTTTTAATTGGTTTAATAATTTTTTTAATTCGTCTCTCTTTTCTAGATTAGGTCTTTGTGATGGCGAGATTATTGTCAATCCAACCCGACGTGAGCTGCAATCGTCACAACTCGATCTTGTTGTTACTGCCACTAAACAAAATCTTGTGGTCATGTTGGAGGGCAAAGGCAATATAGTTCTGCAACAAGATTTATTTAAAGCTATAAAACAGGGCACTAAAGAAGCTCAAAGCATTATTAACGAAATTGATAATGTAAGCCGAACTTATGGCAAAGAAAAGCAAAGTATACAAAATCTACCCGTAACAAATGAGGAAATAACTGATGCTGTACGCTCCATGAGTGAAATGCGTTTACGTGAAATATTCCAAGATGTAAGACATGATAAATTATCACGTGATCAGGCTGTAAATGAAGTGAGGACGAATGTTATTGATAAGGTCTGGTCTAGTTATCCAGGTACTGAACCATCAGTGATTGCAGAAGAATTTAATCGTTTGTGTAGATTGTTGTTTAGAGAATTGATATTTGAGACGGAACTACGTTGTGATGGTAGAGATTTTGATAGTCTGAGGAATATTAATTGTAACGTAAGAGGGTTTTATTGAACAAGTTTGGGAATTAGTTAATTTGATTTTTTTTGTTTTAGGTGGATTTGTATAAACCTTTGCATGGCTCTGCTTTGTTTCAAAGAGGTCAAACACAAGTTTTCTGTACAGTGGCTTTAGATTCACAGGAATCAGCTATGAAACTAGATACTTTATCGGCTTTGGAAGCGTAAGTAGAATTGAATTGAAGATTATAAAAAACATAAATACAATGGACTTATTACAAAAATATGTTTCATTTCATCATTCTTTTCTTTTAGTGGTGTCAAGGCCAAAAACTTTATGCTTCACTATGAGTTCCCGCCCTATGCCACCGGTGAGGTAGGTCGTGTGGGAGGTGTTGGTCGTCGTGAACTTGGCCACGGAGCTCTCGCGGAGAAAGCTTTATTACCCACATTGCCCAATGATTTTCCCTTTACTGTAAGACTAACAGCCGAGGTATTAGAATCAAATGGTTCTAGTTCTATGGCAACCGTATGTGGGGGCTCTTTGGCACTCATGGATGCCGGCGTACCAGTAACAGCAAGAGCTGCCGGTGTGGCCATTGGTTTGGTAACAAAATATGAAAATAATGATACAAAACACTTGCAAGACTATCGCATATTGACTGATATATTGGGTATTGAGGATTATATGGGTGATATGGATATGAAAGTAGCGGGTACCAGAAAAGGTTTCACAGCAATTCAAACAGACTTAAAAATTCCCGGTATACCTTTGAAAGTGGTAATGGAGTCTTTACAAAAAGCCACTGAAGCCAAATCACGTATATTGGACATAATGTCAGAAGCCATAGCCGAGCCGAGAAAAGCCAAAAAAGATTGTTGGCCTGTGACTGAACGTTTGCAAATTGAGCCTCAACAAAGAGCACAGCTTATTGGGCCAAGCGGCATTAATTTGAGAAAAATTTATCTAGAAACTGGTTGCACTGCCACCACAGAAGATGAAACGACTTTTACACTGTTTGCTCCTTCTCAAGCCGCCATGGATGAGGCCAAAGAAATGTTTGATGCTTTGTTAGTGACCAAAGAAAGAATACCTAATTTAGAGTTTGGCGGCATATATTCAGCCACTATAACCGAGGTTAGAGATACTGGATTAATGGTTATATTATACCAAGGCATGCCTCCCGCATTATTGCATAATTCACAATTGGATCAAAGAAAAGTGGCTCATCCCTCAGCTTTGGGTTTGGAAGTTGGCCAAGAGATACAAGTTAAATACTTTGGCAGAGATCCAGTGTCTGGCTTCATGCGTTTGTCCCGTAAAGTCTTGCAACCCACCTCACGTATTGTACGCAACCTAAATAAAGGTTCCACAGAAACCGCCTCCAAGTTGGCCGATCAAAGTGAAACTCTAGAGGAATTACCACAAATGGCAATCGAAGAAAATTCAAAAACACCATCTTCATAGTAAAACCAAAAAATTTCATGTTAAATCATACAGAAAAAAATAAATTAGTCTATACATAAAACGAACCTGAAAGAAAATGTATTTGTTAAATTATTTTAAGTATTGTTGTTTTTTATAATTTTTAGCTATTTTCCTCGATATTAGAAAAAATTCTAATCAATAATGATTTAATTCTTACATTACAATTTTACTTTATTTTCTATATAAAAATAATAATAAATTTTGCATATTTTTTAATGCATAAAATAATAATGATAAAAAATGATCATAAATTAAAAAAAATAAAATGTAGATATATTTTTAAATATGTTTAAAATAAATTTTGGCTTCATTCGAAAATATTTAAAATACTAAAATAAGAATATAAAGGCAAAAAAGAATTTGAATGGAAACATTTTCGATTTGAAATTTTAACACTTCCATATATAGAATAAAATATACACAAAAGCGGTACTGCGAGCAAAAAAATCTAAATTCTTACATTAAATTCGCCTAGTCTTATTTGATTTACAATATAATCAAGCATTGATGTTAACAATAACTGGCCATATTTGAATCTTTTTAGAATTTAAAATTACAATATATAATTAATAATGAATTATTTACTTAGACTTATACATTTAAATAGGAAGCATTTAGAAGCATTATAAAATTAACTCAAAATAAAAAATAAATTATAAATCTCTTAAATCTCTCTCATGTTCATTATATGCATGATCGTTGCTTTCCTTCTCACATTTCCTTACTGGTTGGTCCACTCTTTCTATGTCGCTCGCTCTGGCTTTATTCAAATAATGAAACGATAATATGAATCGGTTATACTATATAAGGCAACTATAGTTATTTTAGCATCTGTTAAATAATCAACAATTTCATCACATATTTCGGTGATATAACGGCGATGTTTGGGAAATCTATAGAGAGGAAGAAAATAAGTTAATAGATTCAACATTTTTATTTATAATTCAATAGTTGGTTTTAAGGTTGTAACAAAACTTGATGTAAAACAGCAATGCTATTTAAAAATGCAGTTTAATTTTAGATTTTCTAAAACAAGTTTTAAATTAGAAATCGTGTAAACTTGTTGGTCGAAAAGAAGCTCGAATTTTATGAAAAAAAGTGCTTTTTTGTACCAAAATGTATTTTTTACTAATAAATGTCAAATTAATTCACTACACTCAGCATTTTTTTGGTTCAATATATTGTTGCTTATTAATTTTTAATAGAATATGCTGTAAAGTATATATCAAAGATCTGTGAAACAAATACTTTCTAGACTCTGAATTTCGTTGCATGCACAGCAAAAGTTTTTGTTGTAACAGTTAATAGGGCTTTGGCAAGTTAGACAATCTTTGGGATGAGCGGGATTACTTCTTTTCATAGCGAAGATCCTATAGAAAAACTGTCATTTTATTTAATGGTAATTCATCTTTTTTAATTTAAACCAAGTTTAACTCACAACCAAAAATCAATCTTTAATTTTAATAAGATACTGTACCTGTCAATAACCGTAATAATTTCCTGGTCAGTATCTTTGCGTCCAATACCACGAGGATTTATTGCACCCACAATTGCATTAAGAGTAGAGTGCGCCAATTCGACTACTAACACCACAATGTTTTCATTCCGAACAAATTGCGACAAAGTTGAAGACATTTGCTGGGTGACCTAAACATTAAACAAATTTAAATTGTAATAATTAAACGACATAATTAATAGTTAAACAAAAATTATTCATATATTTTATTTTAATTATGTAAAGTAATGCAGTAATGTAAAGTTCGGGAAAGCAATAAAGTTGCCCGAACAATATTATATTAAATATATCCTTATAAAATTGAAAGATCTATAAACATTATCTCAACTCACTTGATTTTCCAAGCGCCTCCGATAGTTGGCCGTCATTTTGTCGTGTATCAAAAACTGAACCTGAACATTTGGCAAATTGCTCAAGCTACTCGAATTATAGGTATATTTAATGCTTGTACTCGAAGCAGAAGTACTCAGGCTATAATCACCCCTACCACTGCTAAAATTGCCACCTCCACCGCCGTTGCCATAGCTGCCGCTATAATAATTTGAATTCGTCGGTTGAGAGGATATTTCATTAGATGTAGTTAAAGCTGTTTCAGAGGAACGAGGCATTTTTTGTATGAAATCCACTAACTCGGTACGGGTAACATGTCTCTCTTGGAAACGATCTCGCTCCCAAGTACGTATACGTAATGCTCCATTTTCCGCCACTAAAATTACATGAGTTGCTCCTAGTTTCGCCAGGTCCTGAGGCTCATCACTGCCAATCGTTATAGATTCCAGGAAACTGCAACGTATGCCAGCCGACCACAACAAGCGCATAATATAAGTGATATCTTTCAAGGGCGGCCGTGAACCGCTGACACACACCCCTACATCTATGGTATGGTATTTTTGTGAGTCATCGGAAAACATGGCAGCCACCAATTTGTCAAGAGAGAATGATAAACCGGCACCACTTATACCACGGTTTGGTAAATTGGGATTAAAACCTTGGGCTTGCTTTTGAAATTCCATTAGCATGCTGTCATAACGTTCTCCCACTGCCAACACAGACGGTCTGGACGTACGGTTAGGCTTTATGTCAGCTATCATTTGCCAGACAATGCCACCAGAAGTAGCACGTTCAAAACTTATGGGCAAACCGGCAAAAATGTGTATGGGACATTTGACACCCAAA
The DNA here is from genome assembly GCA_950370525.1 of Bellardia bayeri. Classification (NCBI taxonomy): domain Eukaryota; kingdom Metazoa; phylum Arthropoda; class Insecta; order Diptera; family Calliphoridae; genus Bellardia; species Bellardia bayeri. The sequence continues at coordinate 90,740,881 of OX493264.1, forward strand.
CTTTGAGCAAGTAAAACAATGGATTCCATTTCCCTAAGAGCTCCCTTAGCCAAAGAAGCTGCCTCCCCTTTGCCACGTACCAGAGTTTTCAACGAAGAATCATCAGCACTATTTTTACCACTCATTTGGAAAGTTGCCAACAATAAATCTATTACGGCAGTAGCTGAAGTTCTAGTTTTGTCCATTATAACATTAACGCTTGAATAGAACTGAAATTTCGATATTCTACCCTCAATATAATCCAATATATTTCCAAACAAATCACCATACATATCTTTGGGCACGTTACAGTACAAAAGTATAGCCCTTAATAGATTTGTGTGATTCATTCGTATCATGACATTCTTCTCCCTAGGATTGGGTATCTCTGAGGCAATTTCATAGGCCAATGACAATAGCTCTGCATCTACTAAATGACTGGCCGAATGGGGTGAAATGACATCGAATGCACATTCGTAATTTTGTTTAGGATGAAAATTGAAAACCTTCTCCTCTCGATAAACACGATCCACACAATAACGCCTTATCATATTCACTCCACTCATGGCTATATGGCGGGCAAATTCTGTTCTCAAATCGCTGGGCAAAACCACTACGCAACCGGAATGGGTCATTAGTCGCACATGATTTACCCAATTGCTGGTATGTCTAGTTAAGGGTGACAATAACGGTGTGTCCACTTCTATAGCACCATGTTTACGAAAGAGTGATACTATCTTTCCCTTAACAAACTCTATTAAGGGGCTGAGTGTCACCAAACTGTCTAGTACAATTGGCGTATTCCACGATTTCATGGCACGACTACCACCCATGTGGTATGTGTGTTCTAGTATTTCATCACTTTCTTGTTGCAGACATCGTGCTACAATATGTTTGTAGGCTTTACTTTGAGGATTAGCAAGGGCATTTTTCAACATTTCTTGCAATTCACTGGCCTCCAGTTGAGCGGGCGGCACGAGATCCGAAGCTAAAAGTTCTTCGGCTGTAGGCCTTTGAGCAGGATCGTGATTTAAAAGCCAGCGAATAAGCTAGAAATAGTAAAATGTTTAGATGTCTATACAATTGTCAACGATTTTGTTTATACATATGTATGTATGTCTGTATATATGTATGTCAAAAAATTTACACTTTTCCTTCTGTTTCTAGCCATCATATTTACATACATATGTACATACATATATAATATATATGTATATAATTTCACTCACCTTGACAGTTTTCTCATATTTGTTGTTTTTCAACATGTTATCCGGGAAATTAACACTCGCACTTCTTAAATTTATTATAGTTTCAGCTCTTTCCATGCCTGTACCAAACGGTGGATTGCACATTTCAAATAATATAATGCCCAGTGTATACATATCAACCTTTTGATTATAAGTTGACTTCGATGCATTTCCAGTCAATTCAGGTGCTACATATAAAGTTGTGCCAACTTTACCGGTACCCGTGCCATCTTCTGTTGTTGTTATGTGAGAGTTGTGATTATGCTGATTATGTTGTTCAGAGTTGGCTTGCAAGGCCAAAAAACTAGTGGTGGCTAAACCGAAATCTCCAATTTTAATTTGATCGTGAGAATCTAAAAATATATTAACCGGCTTCAAATCACGATGTATAATGCCCTGTTGATGTATATGGGAAAGGCCTTCAGCAATTTCACGAAATAGTCTCCACAGGCGATCAGAATTCTGAAAAAGATTATCATCGATGGCGGTACGTAAAGTGCATTTTTCACAAAACTCCATTTGTATGTACATAATTTGTATTAACGGTTTGGGTGAGCAAACTTTCGATTTCGATTCATTACCGTCATCATCATTGTCGTCATCTTCATCGTATACGGCTACTTCTCCATTGGAATCGACAAACTCAATGCCATCTGAATCGGAATCGTCCAAATGGGGTAGATAACTATTCCATAGACTGGAAGAATCTGTTTCAGTCTCTGCCCCATTTAAGGCGACCTGTGGCGATTTTGGCCTTTTAACACTGTCATGGTGACTTACGGACCAATCGCCCGACATTAACTCATCCATTTCCTTAATATCAGCATCACTACAACTTTCAATCCAACTATTAAAATAACGTACCACATTTTCATGATTTAATCGCGATAGTAATTCCACTTCTCGGGTCATTTTCTTGTACAGCTGTCTACTACGAGCCGGTAGTGGTATACGTTTGATGGCATATTCTCGGTTGTCTAGAATGTTACGTACTTTAAGTACATCTCCAAAGGCGCCTTTACCTAAATACATGAGAACCTCAAATTCGGTATGCAAACGCGATTGGGATGAGGGCAGTGAGGGTATGGTAAAGGGTGCTAATGATTGCGGGGTAGAGGGAACGGCTAAAGCACGTTGTTTGTGGGAAGCTGCGGCTAAAGTGGGTTTGTATTGTTTCGGATGAGATGGCAAAGCTAAAGTTAAATGTTGGTTATCTTTGTCTTCAGCTGTAAATAAAGAGCTGCGCAGAAACGGATGTTCCAAAAGTTCCGAAGCTGATAGCGTTCGATCGGAGTTACATCTACATATGTATAAAAAAACAAATGATAACAAAAAAAAAATAAAATTAAATTAGATTTTATATGTGTGTATTACTAACTTGTCTACAAAATCTCTCATTTCAAATGTTGGCGTATTCATTAAACTCTCCACTAAAGCTCCAAGTGCTGGTAAATCACCTTGGGTAGACCTTTGTCCCGAGCCTCCAATTAGCTCCAATAAATTTGGCACTATAGAAAAATCTGTGATTCTTATAGTGCCAGTATTGTCCATAAATACTGTGGAGTCCAGCAGGTGGCTATGTGAAACCCCTTTATTGTGTAGAAACACTAAAGCATCTATGACTCCCTTAGCCACACCACGAACACCATCCATACACCAACCCAGCGTCGATGAAATGCTGAAAACACTAGTGCCCAATACAAAATCTTGTACCAAATACACCAAAAGACCTTCCTTACGTTTGATACATAAAACGCATTCGTATTGTATGAGATTCTTATGATTCAATTGTGATAGAATGGCCACTTGTTTCTCTATGGAGGCAATAACATCATCCACACGATGATTGCCACTACATTTGTGGTCCGAGGGTAACCAAAAACATTTACCGGACCCATTGCCACAATGTTGTTCAATTTGGGTATATTTTACATTCCATTCTGTAATGTACAACAATTGACCAGTGTCCATATCAATGCCATTATAGGCAATACAACCTTTTTGTGAGTGACCCATACAACAGCCCCTTCTTATTTGGCGCCCCACTTTATGGAAGTACAGGGTTTCACTACTTTTGTGCTCCACACATTTGGAGGGATAAATGTGACCACGATAAAAGGGCGAAGAACTCTCCGAACTTTCCGATGAACTGGCATGACGATTTGATTCACTCATACTACGTCTTGGTTCACGACGTTTTGCTTCGGATTTAAACATTTCCTTACGACGTTCCACTTCATCGATAAGGTTTTGTCGTTCTTTGTGTTCCCGTTGCATCTTTAAGTCCAAAAGTTCTTGTTCCCGTTGTTGTTTTTGTTGCAGCATCTCGTCATAAAAAGAACCGCGGGGTGGTTTATTGTGTTTCAGTAGAAAAGCTTTCACTGTTTGGGCTAATTCATAAATCATTACCTCTCCACGTAATTCATTGGATTGCTGTTGTAGTTGTTCTAATAAATCTTCGATGAGTTGATCGGAAATGCCTTTAGTTTCTTCTAGGGTAATTTTAGGAGCGCTATATATTAAGGAATCATAATGAGGTTTAATTTAAGAAGTTGCATTAGTTGAGTTTGTGAGTAAAATTTTATATTATGTTTAAACATAAAATATTCCTTAAAAATTTAGATTTACTTGCATACATATTTGTGTTTGTTTTTTTTCACCATAAAACAAAAATACTGTTACAAAACAAAATAAGATACATTTATGTTGCCAACGCTATTAAACGCTGAAGCCCACTTTCTTTTTTGAAAATACCCAGTAGAAATGTTTGGCATTGTTAATTTTATTAAAATGTTAATTTTAATTCAAATTTATTTCGTAGTGAAGTTTTTTATAAGGAGATAAAGAGATTTTAATGTTAGTTCGTTAAATGCGTACTACTAAGTCTGCCAGTAACAAATGATGGACAAGTTTAATTCTTTAAGCAATATCTGCTTGTAAACGAATGCGCATATTACGATATTATCGCTATTTAAGGACAATTTAGTATTTAAACTACCATTGCGGTAAGGGTATATTGAATTTGTGCTGATGTTTGCAACGTCAGTAAATGTTAGTCCAACACCCACCTTAAAGTCGATTTAACGTTGTCCGTCTGGCTGGCTGTCCATGTAAAGTTCGTGTGCAAAGTACAGGTCGCAATTTTAAAAATATTTCTATAAAATTTGTTACATGATATTTGTTTTGCCCAAGGATGGTTAAGATTGATATTGGTTGAAATCGGTAGATTCTTTCACCTAGTCCCCATACAAATGTCCTCCATATATTGGTTTATCGGTCATCCATGTTTGATTTATGAATGTATCCAAACAAATTTTGCCACAAATAAATTACATATGAAACCTAATCAGTTCTAAAAATTTTGTGGCGATCGGTGTTCATAATAGACCATAGCTCCCATAGAAGGCACATTTTCGAAAATCACTTAAAAGAACACAATCTTGGTATCCAAATAATATTCAACAGAAATTTGTTTCATATACATATGTGTACACAAATCATCGGTCGGTCCATTATTTATACCTCCCATAAAAGGCTCTCTTCCGATAATCACTTTAACGACCATAAATTTCTTAAACATTTTAGTATACAAATAAAATTCAACATATATAACAGTCGGTCTATAATTAGTCAAATCTCCCATATAAAATCATCCCATTCTAAAATCACTTTAACGTGTTTAAATATTTTAAGTATTTATATCGAGATAAAATTTATCATAATATAGATATATACTCGTATGCACAGAAGTCATGCCACTAAATTTTTAGATGATCCCATATAACGCCCATTTCTGAAAAAAAATGTCGGGCCTGACTTATTTTTAGTACATATGGGAACAACCCATACTTAACATAGTTTTAGAGTTTTTATAGCATATTTTTTTAATGTTAATTGAAATTTTAAGCAAATTTAAATGCAATTTTTCAAAATCCTGCTAAACAAATTTATTTTAATTTATATGTTATTAATTATCATAGAAAGAAGTAAATTTAGAAGAATAAATATAAACATAAACATCGAATGTAATCAAATAAGAACCAATGTTAAATGCATTAAGGACTTACGAATTTATAAATTAAGTTAAAAAAGGTTCGCTTCATTGAGAGTTATAATTCCTAAAGATTGACATAACTTAAATTGTGACATTCGAGATCTCAACTAGTATTTTCAGTTAAATTTAATTTAAACTTAAATGTGTTCATTACAGTTTAACTGGTTTTGGTCAAAAATAGAATATGCCAACTGACGGTTAAAGCAATAGTAACATTACTACTAAAATTGGTGAAAATAGCCCCCATATAGCTATAATTTCGTCATTCATATCTTCAAAATATTTTAAAAATGTATATTTCTTTTTAGAATTATAAACATTTTTTAAGACAAATTAAATTTAAAACTAAATTTTCTCTTAAAAAACGAGCTTAATACATAAACAATTGTAACTAGTATCATTTCCCCTTAAATGTATTTCCGTTTCCTTTACTTATACACCAGCTAACAAAAAAAAATAAACCTTTGGTAACCCTAAACTCTCTCACAGTCTCTCTTTGGTTGGAATGCAATTATTTGCAAATCATTTTATTAGTTCCTTTTGACCGTTTAACTAGTGCGTATATTACTTAAGAAGTGTCTACCCGTTTATTAATATTAAAATAGTAAAAGTACCGGTATTATTGCAAATAGTTTAAGAAAATTTATAAAAAGTGTTTATTTAATAAGTATTCAATAAAAGTTTAAAGGAAATAAGTAAATAAGTGTGTAAAATCTAATTGGAAAAATCTCTATTCTGTTCAGCTATTTAGTGTTGCTTTAATGTTAGATAAAATGGCCATTACAAAAAAGTTGTGTGAGTGCGTGTATGTATTAGTGTGTAGAAAAGTCTCAAAAATGAGTTAAGCCGGCGGAGCACCCTTTTTCAAGGTTAAATGTAATTACATACATATGTATGTGTGAAAATATGTATGGTGCAAAAGTTTTCAAGGCAAATAGGCTCGAATGTAAGGTTATGTTTAAAGTAAAGGGTTTTTATGTGTGAAATTAAAAAGGGTTTAAATAAAGAAGTAAGACGTTTGAAAAGTAAATTAATTAGAAAATGTTTATAAATTAAAATAAAAAGTTATATTAAAATATGTATTAGAAAGCTAAAAATAAATAAAATAATTGATCAAAATTTTAAAAAATTTATAATAAAAAATAAGTTTGGTAATTTATAATAAAATTATATAAATTTAAATTAATAAAATGTGAAAGTAGGTAAAAGCATCTAAATAAAAAGTGAATTGTGTTGTGTTTTGTGTTAAATAAAAAAATCAAATTAAAATAAAAATTAAAAAATTATAAATAAAAATATATAAGTATGATTAAAAGAAAATAAATGAATAAATTCCAAATACATATATAAATCAAAAAGGTTGGTTTACGGAACTTTATGTAATATCTCTTGGAACTTTAATATACGTAATGGTAACGAACGGCTCGTGAACGGTTATTAAATTAATATCGATATCGTTTGTCCGCGATAACTGTACGGCAAAGTATGTCGGTAGCTGTCTTTGAACGATTTATATAAACGATAATGAAAACTACGTTAACATTTTTAAGAGTAACTGAGATAATTCAAAGTACTGCTCAAAATACAATTTACATCGTTTGAAAAGGCTAAATAACAAAGCTATTTGTTTTTGATTAGTGTTGCAAAATAAAATAATTACCTTTGTAAGTCCATTAAAATGTTCACGGTTTTAAAATTTTGTACTGCTCTCATTAACAATTTGAAAATAATTAATCCTATCACTATGATTTATAAAAAAAAATGCTAGTTATATGTATATTGTTTGCGTTTTATTCACGATTATATTATATTGACATTTTAAGGTATTAGAAACGAAAGAATTCTCTCCATTAACACTCAAATGTATCTAAAGTTCATTCGGTTTTCATCAAGATTTAAAGCACTTATTTTTCTACACATTTTTATACCCTTTGTGCTGAAGTTTGTAACGCTAATAAATACTAGTCCATCATCCACCTTAAAGTATACCATTCGAATCCGCAAAGTACAGGTCGCAATTTTGAAGTTATTTCGATAAAATTTGGAACATGATATTTTTTGGCCCAAGGACTATTGCGATTGCAATTGGTTGAAATTGGTCCATTTTTTCACCTTTACCCAATACAAATGTCGTCCCGATATAGGGGAAATTGTGAACGCATCCAAACAAATTGCGCCACAAATAATTGATAATGAACGGTCCATAATTAAACACTTTAACGACCATAAATCTCTTAAAAATTTTGGTATTCAAACAAAATTCAGCACAAATAAGTTTTATATACAGAAATCATGATATTAAGGCCACATTAATATTGCCACAAAAGATGTGTTATTGGAAGGTCTATTGTCCCACAGTTTTAAATTTTCAATAATCAAAAAACGGATTATTTCTATTAAAAATCTGCGAAAATTTTAAAAATTGTAAACTATTTAATTTCTAACTAGTCAATGCGACATCATCTTAATATGTATACATATGTAGCTGTGTTCTGTTTTCTACAAGTATGAATATTCTGTATACATTAGGAGAACTGGTCATTTACACTGTAAACTAATTTTTTTCGTTTAAATATTTTGTTAACAACCGATGATAACATAAATTCATTATTTTGATAAAAGTTACCTAAACATGAAAATTAACAAATTATAAACATGAATTTATAATGAATTTAGATTTAGATATTTTGGTTAAACACAATTAAATATTAATGAAGTTTTAAATCTGCTAAATGGCATAAACCCACATTATTTATATAAATATCTTGAAACTTGCTTAAAGTATAGAAAATTAATAATAAATGAATTTGATTTATAATCTCCTCTACAAAATTTTAGAAATAGTTTGTAATTATAATAAAAGAAATATGATAAATTAATTATAATTAAAAAAGAAAATAAAAATACTTTTGATAGAATAGTGCCAATCTGGCTCACAACAATTATGTTAGGCCAAATATAGATTAGTAAAAACATTGTAAATTACCTGAAATGTACAAAAATTTACTTAGGTATATCCATGGTGAAATTAAATATTAGTATTTAATTAAATATTATTAGTATTTAATTTCACCATGGGTATATCTATTAATGAATAAATAATAAATAATAACATGAATGAAACGCCAATAAGGTCCCGAACAATTTTGAAATTTAATAATTTTTTACAAAAAAAAAAAGTTTAAAAAACGTCGTTTTTTAAACTGCAAAAAAAAATTTTAAGTTTTCTATAGGCTTGTGTAAATGAAAATACACTTTCCAACAAAACAACAATGGTTTTCTACACATATACTTCTTTGTACATTGAATTATCTCAGTCCTTAAAACAGAGACGGTAATGACAATTACGTTAACGGTATACCTACAACCTTTAATAATATAACCTATAAAAAATAAATAAAATTTCTCAAGAAAGCTTAATCAACATGAATACAATGGGTGAGTATTTTATTAAAGCAGACCAAAAATAAAACTTTTTTAATTAGTTTATATTTTTAACATACATATGTATTACATTGTTCAATTAATTGCTTTTAGTTATAAATGAAAAAAAAAAATAAATACGCTCTACGCCTTACACAATAAACTGCGTTTTGGATAGATAACCAAAGCATCCATTTCTCGTTACTATAATAACAAAACGAAACAAATACCTAAGTATTTTATTTATTTTGCCAAAACTTGTGTATGTGAATATGAATCAAAACAAACAGAACATCACATTCAAAACAAACTTTTTTAGTCAACCTAAAAATAAACAAAACTAAAGGCCCATACAGAACAAACGCACACACTTAAATGCTAATAAAAAATAGTACATACATTTTTGGATACTTTGAGGGACAAACTATGTGCAATTTTGTTTTAACATATGCTTCTGTCAAACCATTCGACGAGTCTCTTAATGGTGTCAACTCAATACGTATATCTGTGGGTTTCCATTGTGAGGGTGTAGTACTGTTAATGTAAGGACGTAAATCTTCCACATCGTTACCAAATATTGACTAGAATATAAAAAACACAGCCACAGGCAAAATAGCAAACACTTTCTTGAAAATAATTTAACAAAAATTATATGTACCTTTATAACCTCCAATTCTTGTGCTTGTCTTTCACGAAAGGATTCCTTAGTTGTCATTTTGTTTACTTTTTCTCAATATTTGCAAGATATTTTTCAATAATTATAAAACAAATTTAAACAATTTACAATAAATAAAATTTCCCGTTTTTGTCAAATAGCCTAGATTTGTTATTATCTGCTCCTGGTGCTGTTTTACTGACAGCTGTTGCCTCGTTAAGCTCAAAAATGTTCATCACTTTTATGAATATTGGTATCCTAAAATAATTAAAAATTTGCGAAAAACTTTTTTTACTCAATTTTCATTAAATACCTGTTTATTTTTTTTGCATAAATTATTTATTACTTTATATTATAAAATTATTCAATTATGAAAAAGAAAATGAGTTTTCCACGCGCAGTAGCTTCTGCAAAACTCTTTCCAAAATATACAAAAAAAATCTTTTTCTTCCTACAAGTGTCAAATTTATCAGCCGCTTATTGTTATTCTTTTCTATTTTCTCGTTTTGTTTTGATTTCATTTCCAATTAGACTTTGTCGATAACAACCCTGTTAAAGAACTCCGTGGTGAGTACTGAAGTGTGGGGAGTTTATATTTGAGTTGTGGTAAAAGTATATATACGTTATTATAATGGGATATTTATTTTGAAAAGAAACTCTTAAATAGAGGTTTTTGTATTTTACTACTACTGTACTACTGCTACTGTAGGGTATACCATGGTGCAAATATACCAGGTACAGCATAGCGCCAGCTGATTATTTTTTGCTCTATTCATGGTGAAATTGAAAATGTCAAAAAGTTGTTTACAAATAGTCAAAGTTTATATAAAAACGTTACAAAATTATTTTGTTTTTGAAAAATTGTGTTTTTGTCGCCGTTTTATCTGCGTAAAATAGCTTAAAAGTGTTTAAAAAAACTATATTATATTAAGTATTGTGTTTATTTTTTGAGTTGTTTTGCTAAAAATGTTAGTTTTTTTTTTTAAGATAAATATTAAGATTCCCCTTTACAGTGATATTTTTTTGCTGCCATAAAATACGTTGTTGTTATACAATACTTATACATACATTAATTTTGAAAATAAAGAATTTTGCATGTTGTACTTTGCAAAATTACGTATTACTTGTATATTTAAATAAATATTATGCGTAACTTAAAGAAAAATTCTTTGAGAAAATAAAAGCAACAAAAAAAAAATCACTATTGTTTTCTGTTTTTATCCATGTTTGTATATTTGTTTTCTTTATTTTATGCCAGATGTTTTTGACAGTAACGAAAGTATTACACAAACAAAAATGCCTGTTGTTTTTGCCTTGTTGTAATTGTTGTAGCAATGCTGTGACCTGGTACTTAATTTCACCATGGGGTATACAAAGTATTTATATTTGGGGTCTAAAAAAATTCTAAAACGATTTACTATATATGTATATGTATGTATGTACATCTGTTGAATGCACGATAGGAACTCAAAGGAAAGACTTAGGATAAAATTTTCCCCAAATATTCCTTGTTTATCAGAACTGTTTGAAATTAAAAATAGGCAAAAGTGTCTAGCGCTACCTAAGTTATGGACCAAATTTGAGACAACCTTGATGTTTTTCGAAATCTTTTGCTATTTTCTTTGTATATACAGTCGATTTAACGAATTTTTTTAAATCCCCTACAACGCTCCATAAGATTTAATACAAAATAAACCTCTCTATTACGAATACATTTGTCAATAACGTCGTTATAACGAATTTTAATTCACTGCAGACTAACGAAATAGAAAGAATTATTTACCTCTATTTAACGAATTTTGTCAACTTACAACCTTTTCATAACGACTTCCATTAATTAATCCAAATTATATGAAACAGATACACACAAAATTATTGTGTTTGCAATAGGGATGCCAAACGGGACTGGTTTTTCAAATCCCGGGATTCGGGATTTTTGTTTCATATTAATATTAATGAAAAAACTATTTAATTCATAAATTTAAATAAAAATATAACAAAAAAATTTGTTCATTGAATAAATAAATAAATAAATTAAAGTAATAAAGAAACAAAAAAGTAACATATATTTAATATTAATTTGTTTAATAACAAAGAATTGTCTCAAAGCTATAGTTTTTTTCATTTATTAAAAGTTTATAAACCTTTAATGATTTTAAAAACAAAATTACATTACATAGTTTTTTACACTGTACATACATACATACATATATGTATAAATTATTAGGTTGACAAAAATTATATGTCATTTGGCTTTTAATTTCTATATTTATAAATTTAAAAATAATAGAATATTAATGATCGTTCTTTAAAAAGCTTCTTAAAAATATTAAGGCATCTAAAGTGTCATCAGATAATCTTGATCTAATTTTGTTACCAATATATGATGCTGACGAAAAACATCGTTCACAATCAACGCTTGTGGGCAAAATTGTTAGCAAATTGTTGTATGCTGATTGCAAAAACAGTCCTCTCTCACCCCCGGAAATAAATACATTTACGCGGTACTTCATTTGCGCGGTTTCGATATAACGCGATTTAATAATAATGACCGCTATTCTGTATAACGCGCTTTTTTTACGCGTTTTTAGTATAACGCGATTTAAAAATTGTGGCAACCCTCAAATTGCGCGCATTTCACCATAATTTAGAATATTTAGAACAAAATTTTTTATTTTTTTTCAGATATTATTTTTACAAATAATATTTTGTTATATCTACTGAAAAGTACAAATAAAATAAATATAATTCAAATTATGTATATTATCCTAATAAGTATTTTTTTAATACGGATTTTCGGTCCCAAATTTGAATTTTGTATATAGCTAGTGTTTCAATTTGAGCGGTTTTTATTCGGTCCCAGCGTACCGCGTAAATCGAGGGGTACCTGTAATTCAGTTTCTTTTTCAATGTTTGATTCCATGCCATTACGGACGTTATTAGGTGTTTTGTTTGGACTTCTGCACATTTCAATTGCATTATTTAATTTTTTTATGATTGAATTATTAGAATCATCATTTGTTTCCTTAATCATTGATAAATCCGAATCAGAATAATTTGAAGGTGAGCCATTTTTAAGTGATTTAAAACATGATACCGCTACAGTTTATGAATACCAGAAGATAATTCTAAATTATCTAAAATCTAAATTTATAGTGGAGAAGGTATACTACGTTTCGGATGAAGCTCGTCAACATTTTAAGAACAAAAATAGCTTCGCAAATCTTTTAGCTCATGAAAAAGATTTTGGAATTCCAGCTGAGTGGCATTTTCATCCAACTGCACATGGCAAAGGAGCATGTGATGGCATTGGAGCAAATACCAAAAGAAATGCAGCGAGGTATAGACTGCAGTGCTCTCATCAAGATCGCATCTTAGATGCGAACGCTTTATTCCGATGGGCAAAGAAGAATTGTAAAGAAACTGTAGTAGTTTTTAGTAGCAAAGCTGATCATGAGGAAACATTAAAAACATTGAAGTGCAGATTCGACGCTGCTGTAACAATTGATGTCACATCTCAATACCATGCTTTTATACCACTTATCGATGGAAGACTCCAGTTGAAAAAGTTTTCGGCATCTACTCAATGCGATTTCTTTCCAAAGCCAAAAAAGACAGCATCAGCAAAATCAGCAGCTGAACCTAGTAACTCCAAGATGGGATTGGCAAAAAAAGCTAAAAATAAAGGCAATAAATAAGAAGGAAGAAAGATTGGTAATTTCAAAATTTATATACTAATTTTATTAAATTATTTATTATTATTATTGTAATTTAGTATTATAAGTAATAAATAGGAAATAAAATGAAAATAGTGCATATGGAAAAAATTTAAATATTTTCTTTTTTGAGTTGCAAATTTTTTTATAGATACCCCACTTACATCCCATTAAGTGACCACAAAGCTCTTAAAGGAAATGGTCTAAAGTTTCTTTTGAGGAAAAATAAAAAAAAACTCCATTTTGAAAAAAAAAAAAATATAAAAATGGGGGAAAATGAAAATTATACATGCGCCAAATGTTGAAAAATTCTATTCTTGAGTTAAAAAATAATTTTTTTGATAGATATCCCACTCGCATCCCATTATGGGACTATATGGGCCTTAAAGTAAATTGTATAAGCTTTCTTTTGAGAAAAAAAAAAAAAAAAAAAAGGGCCGAAATTGAAAAAAAATTTAAAAAAAAAATAAATTTAAAAAAAAAATTTAAAAAAAAATTTTTTAAAAATTAAAAAAAAATATTTTTGGAATGATTGAAGAAATAGCTATCTAAAGTCCTTTGGACAATTTTTGCTAGGACTAATAGGTGAAAAGTTACACTCATTTAAAAAAAACCCTGCATGACCAAAATGTCCAACTTTGACCCCCTCTAACTCCGGCAGTTCTTGAATGATAGAGCTAAAAATTTGTGTCTGGCCTACTATCCAATAGTACTAACCTTTCATCCAAATCGGAAGACATCGATTTTAAAATTGGGTCACTTGACATGAAATGCACCATATGTATGTTGAATTGGTTAACATTTTTAGATCAAAATATAGAGAAAACTAGTTTGCTCTCGATAAGATTTAAATGTTTGCATTTAGACTATAGGTGAAATTTATGCCTACATATTGGTTGTGGGTATGTTACCCACCCATATGTATAAGATTCGTAGCAGAATATAATTCTCTTGTTTTGTATAAAAATCGTATTTCAATGTACAAATAACAAGAAATTATAGAATAATTATTATTTCATAATTGAACTGTTAATTTTTACTTCTTGATAATTTTAGTTAGGCTCGAGTTCATTAAATTTAATTTTCATTAAATTATTTTTACTGAAGTTAGGAATTACAACTTGTAAAATTTTATTATTAAAAATTTTTTTTTTTTTTTGATAATTTTTCATGACTGGGGATCGAACCTGGGAACTCGAGCCTAACTAAAATTATCAAGAAGTAAAAATTAACAGTTCGATTATGAAATAATAATTATTCTATAAAAATATCTAGGGCACTTAAGCTAATAACACAGAACTGTTTTGTTTTATTTTTTTTTTTTACGAAATCGAGTTCTAGTTTTGCTTTACTTTAATTTACATATTAATATCAATACTTCACCTGTTAAGAAATAAAAAAAACTGTATGTTTTTTGGTCTATAATTTATTGTTTCTTTTCTTTCAAATAAATGATAATCAACTTAATACAGTTATAAAGATTATTTTTAATTAAATCAAATTTATAATAATTTTGGTATACGATTCAAAAATCGAAATAAAAATATAGAAACTATTAAAATTGTTAAACAGAAGAATTATGCTGGATTCAATAAATTGCAATTATAAAATTATTCTCATGTTTTTTTTTTTCGTTTTAAATTCATTTATTATTTTTGAGTATATAATACAATTTATATAGATAGAGTAGTAAGTAATAATTATATTATTGTCAACAATTCTTATTTTCCCATACAGTACGAGTAGTAATTTATGATTTTACATAAATACATAAGTAAATAAAACAAGCTCAATACAAATAAATGCTTTCTATGAAAAGCTTTACAAAATGCTTGTTATGATTTAATAATAAATTCACAATCAGTAATAATAATAATATTTTATATATATATTTTTTTTTGTTTAAAAAAATAAAAGAAAACATTTACATAAAATGCCAAGCAACGTAACGTAACGCTATAAATACTAATAATTGAGTAAGGACAGCTTAGTTCTGGGTTTTATAAAACTTCACAAATCAAACAATTTAAGGATATTTTTTAAATATTTTTTTTGATTTTGTAAAATTTTTATTAAGGCCCCAATTATCGCTCACAACACTAAAATGCTGTGTTGTCTCGACTACAACACAACATGTATTTTTCATACCATTAAGTTGATAAATGTTGTGAATTCCCAGCAAGCCATATGAGTCCGAAAATAGCCTTTTCCGATACCTTTTTTAGAGCGTTAACACTCTTTATGAGCCCAAAAAAAAATCATAACTGTTCCGAAAACCTTCAGAAAAGAGGGTCCGTCAGAAAGAGCTCTTAGATAATGTCAGAAAAGAGTCTTTTGGGCTCTGTGTAATCTTGTTTTTATCATTCTTGTGTGGTACAGCTATGTTTTTTTTTTGTTCAAAGCACCAATAACAGGACAACAACACTTTGGTACAGACATAATTAAGTGGAATGTATGAGTCATACTGCGTGCCGACTCAGGACAGTAACAAGCAAATTTTTCTTTCGCTCCGAAAATGCTCCTTAGTTGGACTCTTTTCTGACTTCTTTTTCGGAGCGCTCCGAAAATGCTCCTTAGTTGGACTCTTTTCAGACTCCTTTTTCGGAGCGCTCCTAGAATGGTATGCTGGGTTGTAATCGCAGTTTACAACATCATAATACTTATTAGTGTTGTGAACGGTAATCGGGACCTAAAATAAGTTGCCTTGTGCAGGAGTTTATTTTAACCAGAACTTAAGAAATCCTTTATAATTTTATAATTATTTATTATGTTTATGTGTGTATTATTTTGATTACATATATGTATGTAATCTCAAAATTATTATTTTGTTTGTTTATTTAACAATTTAATACATATGTATGTAGGTAATTTGAAGAGTAATAATAATTGATTTCTAATGAATTAATCAATAACTAATATATTTCATAATTATAATTTTTATAAAGGTAACTTGGTTCATTTATTAAGGATATGTGTGTGTGTGTGTGGTTGTTTTATATAATATTTAAAACAAACTTCAAATGTTATAAACTTAATAAAATGAAACACATTATATACATATGTATTCTCGTTCTATTGTTTTTTGATTATAACTAACTCGCTGAGGGGATCTTCAATGTTTATTTATATTTCTCATGCATTGTTTAAATAATTGGCAGTTTATTCAAAAATATATTTCGTTATTCATATATAGTTGCTTTATTAATATTTAATTCACTTTTCAATGTTCTTCAAGTTCAAAAAATAAACTTCTCCATTTAAAATCAATTAATTTTTAACTTAAACATCTGAGGGGCTTAAGGGTCATGGAATTGGGTATATTGTTTAGGGGGGTTTCTTATTTCTTAAGAACTTCTTTTGTTACTTTACTACAACTATAAAAACTTAAATTTTAAATCATATACAAAATAATAAGCCTTAATTAAACAATGTGTTGTTTTTGTTATCTTTTAAATATACTTTTCGTTAACATAAAAATCTTTAAATGCCATTTTCGTTATATAGCAAAGCAGTTTTTCTCTTTTTTTTTTTTTGAATTTTTTGTTTTGTTTTTACACCTGAGCTGGTTTAGTCTTGCCAAGAACCATTAGAACTTTCTGCAAAAACCTTGTTAGACTTACTGTGAATGAAAAAGAACAGAAATAAAGTTTAATTTAAATATTAATATTAATTAGTATGTTTTGTTTTATTTAAATTTTAATGTCATGCCTCAAAGCTATTTTTTTTTTTGTTTTGACTACAAAGATAAATCTACTGAAAACATTTTAATTTACATAAATTTTTTACAATTAACCTTTATGCTAGTTTTTATTTTTTAAGTGTTAATCATTAATCAATATTAAAATGTAATTGGGAAGATTAGTTAGTTAGTTAGTTAGTATTAAGAAAGATTTGGAGTGTCCCATGAAACGTTGATGTATTGGATGAAATTCAATTTATACATAAAGACTTTTTTTTTTTAATAAATTTTTTAACCAAAAGCTTTAATATTGCTGTTTTTTATAACATTCTTTGTAGGTTGTACATTTCTCAAACTTAGTTTTTAAATACCAAGTTAATTTAGAATTTCTCGAGATCATGTGTTAAATTTAATTGGTCTAAAGCGGGTCTCGATTAGGAATGTTTTCAACTTTCACCAAATATTATGTTTGCTGCATTAGTTCATTATTTTGAATACAGATATTAAATGCTCGTCATTTCACTTGTCGTAAAATTGAAAATATACTTTGGCACTTTTTCCACTCATTTACAAATCCAAACGAAATTCATTAATCTATCCGTCACATTGACAATCGACATTACAGTATTATACAGTACAGGGGCCAAATTACCGCATTCGATATCGAGTAAAATTGATCGTAATTTTCTTATTTAAGATTATGGCATTCGAATCGAGCAAGAAATCTAGTACATTTTATCATAATTTCGATATCGAAATCATTTTTCGATACGATAGCTCATTCGATCACGAATGCGGTAATTTGGACCCTGTATTTGACTTTAATATATAAAGAAAAGCAACATGTTGTCTTCAATTTATGTACATATATAGTTTTGGGTTATTTAACGTACTTTATAGTGTAATGAAAAGTCAACTGGTTGTGCAGGCAAATCAATTATGAGCAGTGGTCGGCATAAAGAAAACATGGTTTTCATTATTATAACATATTATTCACTTTCTTTCTCTGTTGTAATCTGACCAGCTATTTATTGATTTTTTTATTATTGCTTAAACAATTTTTATGAACTTCGTTGACAGGTAAATTTGTGATAATGTGTCTACTGCTGATCTAGGTTTTAGGTCGTTTATATTTGATGTATATTTCACTTTAAAAAGTAATTATTTTAACAACCAGAAATAATCCAAGTATTTCTAGCAAATATTTCGTAACATAACGTAAAATTAATCAAAAGAAATTCCTCTCCAGCAACACAATACGAACTCTTACAGATCGAGATAATGAAATAAATAATGAAATCTAAGGCTTACATAATGCATTGTCTGTCTTCAGAGTCTAGCAAAATCGTGTCAGCAAAAGATTCTTTGTGTGTGTTTTCATAAAAATACCACCGTTTCAGCAACTCCTTTTAAAACCTATAAATTTCGAACTGATTATATGGAACATTGTTTACCAACAATGCCAGCAACAAATCACTTTTTTAGTACTTAAAAGACAAATATAATAAATTAATATTTAACAATTTCATTGCTGAACGGGTACTACTGTTACAGGATCATTCATGAATTTTGTATCTTTGATTAACAATTAATTTCGAATTGTACATAATCAAAAATAGATCATTTTCCAAAAAGAGAATGACACTATAAAATCCATAATTTCTAAAGATTTAGTTCAGATAAACATAAAGTAAGTTAAATTGTATCTCATCTGATTTCAGTCTATAGTCCGGGTTTTTAATGTCAGGCACTTTTGTTATACTAAAAACATCGGAAGTTTGAACATAAGATACTTCTATGTTGTAAGCAAAAGAGTTTCATCAAATATTGTGTAATTTTCTCATTCATTTTCTCATTTACCTGATCCGTGTAAATGATCTACTGATTTAAACTTAATATCTGAAGGTCCTAAAAAAGGTTTGTCCTTTAACTTACTAAAATCTACGAGTATATACCTGTTTGTTTAATTGAATATTTTTTAAAATTCTTGTGGCGCACTTTGTATTCGAATTCGAATCCTACAACGATGTTATTTTACAATTTTTGAATTTTAGTCCAATTTACACGAAGCTATTTTTATTGAAAAGATTGATACAATTTTGAAATTTCTTCGGTGTTCACACAGCATAATTCTTATTGCTTAAATCGGTTGTATTTTAATTTGGGAGTATACACACATTTTTAATATAAATAAGAGAGTACACGAATTGCTAGTACAATCAAGTGTGTACCCGTCTTATCTTCACCTCACCCCGATGTCTAAAAGATGATTATTTTGACGACAGCAGGGCAAAATAATCATTCACATATAAACGTGTGTATTTTATTTTTGACATATTTTAGTTGGTAGCCTGCTGTGGCGAATGTGTTTAATGCTTAAAGAATTGCTTGGTGTAAATTTGGACTTAGGTTTTTTCCTACAGCCATACATACATACATACAGATTTATCAATGATACAAATAAAGGTTGTGCAAATAAAACAATATTTTTAAAAAGTTGCATTCAAACTAAAACTAAGCAGGCATGTTAAGAAAAAAATTCTAAAAAAAACTTAAAATTAAATTAGTAAACAAAATTAAACTGGCATATTAATAAAGTTGTATTCTCAGAAACATATAACAGATTTATCATGGTGTAATTATACAAGGTGATTGCAAATCGACAACAAATTCAACACAATACAGAAACAACAGGAATTTTGTTTGTGTAAAATAATGTACAACTGTCAAAAGCACTTGAAAAAGTATTACTTTTGACATAAGTAAATTGTAAACAAAGTCAGTCAGCTGTGCTACTGCACTCACCTTATATAGTTACACCATGAGATTTATTATTCTATTAAAATGTCAAATAAAACCTTATTAAGATGACAGAAAGTGTAAAAAACAAATAAAATGAAAAAAATTCAAATAAAAACCTTTGAGGAACTTTTGGGTCGGACAACCATCATCATTTTTTGTAAAGCTTGGGTAAATCCACCTATAAAAACAAGTTCAATGAATGGTTAGGATTTTTAAATTATAATAGACGTAAAACACAATAAATCAAATTAGAAGAGTTTGTAAAAAGCTTGGTGATTATTATGATTTGATTAGATATGGGTATACATTTGATACATTATGAGCTAATATATAAAACTTACCCATGGTTTTTTGGAACCAGATAGGTTTAGATTTCCACGCAATAAATACTAAATATACGGGTATACTGGACAAGATCATTAGAATACCAATGCCAGTTTCAACGGGGCTGGCATACATGGGCACAACGGTCACGAATATGGTGGCAAGCAAGTAGACAATGGGGAAGACCAAAGGTACACGAATTGGACGGGGTAGATTAGGTTGAGCCCAACGTAGCCAAGGCAAACATAGAACAGCAACACCAATACTTAGCTGGAATATTAAAAACAGTTATATTATATAAAATACAAAAATGTTCAGGTTTGAAGCACTTACCCAAGTGGCGAAACCAACATAATTGATCAGGGCAAAAATGTCCGATACCGTCAAGTACAACATGGACAATAAAGCCATGGCCAATACAGCGGGAGTGGGTGTGAAACGTTGGATTTGAATCATAGTTAAAATTTCAGGCATTTGACCCTCATTGGCACCAGCATAGAATAAACGTGATGAGGTCAACAAAATACCATTAACAGCACCAAAGGTGGATAAGGCCACAAACACTAAAAACATTTGAATTTATTATTAAAATAAAGAAAGGAATTATTGGTGAATTTCTGAAGTTTTACCGGGAATGGTCCAGGCAATTACACCAAAAGCCCGCTCAGCATAGGTTACAGCAACAGCCTGGGAACCTAAAACCTCTTCAGGCGAGAGCAGAGTATAGAAGGAGACATTAGCCAACACATACACAACGGTAACAAGGGTACATGAGATGGCAATAGCACGTGGTAAATTTTTTACGGGATCCTTAAGTTCTTCAATAATGAAATTTAAATAGTTCCTGAAGGGAGAAGAAGCAAAGAAATGTGTTTTAAAATATGGTTTCTGAAGAAAAAAAGCTTTAGTTTTTTTAAGTCTTAATTCTTTCGTAATTAACGAATTACGCAGTAACATCTCTATTTTCCCAACAATTGTTGATGAGCAACAACTTCGATTACTACTCGTATAATGAATCCATTTTAACTGTAACGAAATTTAATTTAATTTTTACTTAACATTTTAATTAGCAACACGTTCTGTTCAATGAATCTGTTTGTATTAAATATTTTTTAATTTTATTTAATACTACTAAGAATTTCATATAAAATAAATTAAATTATAATAAATTGTATCTACATTCCTTTGGGAACTGAATAAATACTAAGAACCTAATGTCATTAAATCTTGGCCATATTATGCTTTTCTGTCCTTCTCATGTCTTCTTGTTTCTATGTTCTTGTTATTATTTCAGCAGTAAATAGTAAATCCTATTATTTCTTCCTAAAACAATTTGTTATTTCACATTGCCAGAGAGCCAAACAGCAACATGATGGCAGCAACAAATTGTTATTAAATTACTCACTGGCCCATTCATCCCATATTCCCATAACGTAGATGTTCTATTCCACAAACTTACCATCCATTATACGCAAACAGTCCGGAATAAAATGATAATGCCAATGATGTAATTTTAGTATCTGTATTCTCGAATGTAAAGTATTCTGTATGTCCCAAATACAATTGATATATACCAGATGCAATGATTATAAACAATGCCAAAAGCTGTTTGGGATAAAGAAATACATGAAGATATATACGTGAAATTTAATTTAAAACATAAATTTTTTAAAGCTTTTATGTAACTTACTTTGGCATATGTGAAGATATCTTGCACAGCGGTAGCCCATTTAACATCCCAACAGTTGACAAATGTTAATACACCTAAAATAAGGAGAACAAAATAACACTTTGATTAAGATTTGTTTAAAAAAGTAAATAAAGTCTTATTAAAGAAATACGGCTGCATTTTACTTGAACGAAGTGCCGAAGGACCATTCCATGTATTCTTAGTGTACTGGAGCCACATAAAGAGTTTTTTTTTTTTTATTAAATTATAACTAATTTCTTAAATTGCTAATTGCCAATAATAATTAATTTTAATGAAACAACTTAGAAATGTATAGGTTTTAAACACTTAAGCTGAAAATGAAGGACCACTTTTTCGACAAACACTTAATATAATTTTCATGGAAACTGGCACACTTTTAACAATTTTTTTCATTTTGGTTAAGGTAATTTCGGATTAACTGATAAGTTATTTATGTTTACTGTATATTGTGTTTTCTTTTAATTGATGGCAACAAATTTTAAATTTTATTACTATCTCTTAACTCTGTCACTATTATATATTATTCTTTCGGGCTATTAAACATGTAATGATTACGATTAAGAAAATCTTTGTTTAGATTGTATGATGTAAGAATTTTAGCGATTTACATAATTCTGGACTTTAATATAAAACAAGAAATAAAAAATTTAAATAAACAACAGCAAAAAAGTGTGGGAAATATACCTAAATGGAGTATAAATAATTACTTTTACACACTATTTACATTTATTGACAGTCAAAGGAGAGCTGGCATTTCACCTTATCCCATCGCATGCAACCGCACTCAGAAACAACAAATGTTGTGTGGAAAACGTAATCATATTTCGGCAATAGAAACAATGTTTTTTTATTTTTAACGAAAAAAATGAGTTTTAATTATTGAGGTAAACAAATCTTAATAAGTCAAAAAATCAATTATTTTATTATTAGGGAAAATTTTATTTGGCTTGATTGAGTTCATTCCCGAAATCTCTTTCTCAATAATGGTGAGTTAAATAGATGATATTTACAAGTAGATTTTGGAAAACAAATATTGCTGATGACGTCCTTGGCAGGGCAGAAAATGCATTTCGATGTGTCAATTGTTTAAAAATATTCTTTGAATTGTCAAATTAATGAACTCAAGCCAAACAAATTTTTCTCTCATAATAAAATATCAAAAGTTCAACAATTTTGCATTAAGAAAAAATAGGAAACTCTAAAAGTTAAGATTAATTATTATTATTTCTAGTTTGCTTATGTGACAAAAGAAGATTAAAAAGAATTTGGCTTTAGAAATAATTTCCGAACTTATGAACCAATATTTATTATCCAGACCTATTTATAGAATATAGAATTTTAATCAGCACAAGAAGTTAGGCAAGTTGATGGATATCTTGAGTTCACATCTAACTATGTACTAGATGTTACAGGATGTGGAGAATAGCTTCAAAGGTTTTTGAATTATTATAGACAAAACTAAAAAAAGGTTACAAGTATAGGAAAGACAAACGAATATACATTTATTGGAACTGCTAAACTTGAAAACGCGCGTTACCTTGAACACTAACGGAATATAAGGTTATTGGCAAAAATCTATACATACGTCTGTATATATGTCTGTAAAATAACAAAATTATAAACGAAGGTCCCAACGAACAAATGATATGGAAATGTTTTTACAACAACCGAATACCTAAAGGTGCTACCAGACGGGATGTATTTTACATATGTACTATCAAATTTTCCATCTGTAAAAGTTGTACACATCGTGTGATACATATGAGACTTTGCATGTATAAAATACATGTGGAAATACATATGTAATTTTTGGATTAGAACACGCTCTATTTTCCTGTGGCAAACATAAACAAAACAGCTGGTTTGGTTTGAAACAAAATTGTGTGAAAAAATAAAATTAAAGAAAATGGATAATGAAAATGGAAAAGTAAGTATTTTTCGATTTTTAATAAATTAAATTGTGTTTATTATATTTATTGCAGTTAGATTGGCCAAGAGAAGCAATTCTTGAAATTTATAAACGTTAAAAAGATAGCTTTTGTTTACATTTATAGGTTATGTCATACGGAAAAGCAGGTGTGATAGCAAAAATTATGAAGCGTATGTAAAATGGAAATTCTGACGGAATTACATATGGGTAAGAAAAGTGACAGTACATATGTAAAATACATCCTGTCTGATAGCACCTTAAGCAAGTTTTCGAATTGTATTAAATTCGAATTGTATATGACAAGAAACAAGGCCATAATAGAGACATAGATCATAGAAGATCTGAAATTAAAGTGTCAGTGATTAATAGAAAATGTTTAATGAGTTTCAAAAAATAATTAATTGGTAGCCAGTCATAAAACATCGCAAACACTGCAAACATTTCAATATTTGAAAGATCTTGGTAATACCGAAATTTAAGGTGTTAAATATTAGAAAAGGTTTTGCGCCAGAAACCGTAGTGGTTTATTTCTTCAAAATTTTTATATCTAAGGTATACAGAAAAGGTAATTGCTTCAGTTATAGTGGATGCATGAAATAATTGCTGAATGAATATCCCCAACATGAAAACATAATCAAAGATTCGGCATTGAAGGCACCTAGCCACGCTACACAGCTACAAATTTCATAGATAATTAAGATTAATTATTCCTAATGTTATCTTACATTCCAAAGTATTAATGTATGCTGATGATGTAAAAATTCTAAATACTTTGGTAAATACTAATAGTCAATGCCTACTTCAATCTGATATTGATAAATTTTCTCAATGGTGTAAAATGAACTTAATGGATTTAAATATTAAAAGTGTAAGCACATGCAATTTTTCAGAATTCAAAATATATTGTGAAAAGAAAAATTATTTTGTATTTAAATACTGTATTTAAGTTATTTGTATTAATTCATTTGTCTGAAAGGATTTATTTTAATCTATAGACCTAATAAATAAATAAATAATCAGGTTGTTTTACTGATCAAAATAACACTAAAATAGAGGACGTAGCATCGTTAGTGTGTTTGATTTATACAGATGGGACAACAACACGTATACAGAGGGTATTACTTCAGGGCCTAGAGTTTTATCTCATACTATAATATCTTTCCATCAAAACAATTTAAACGTTGTATCTCTTATAGAAAGATTCGATTTCACAGCAATCCGTATAATAAAGTCAGTTTAATTTTTAGTGTCATAATAATACGCCATTTTACGGCAATCCTGGAGGAAAGGCCCATCCTTGATTCCGATTGGAAATGATCAGATGTAACCAACATCTCAGCACGGTTTTAAACTATCGTTATAAACATTTTATTCTTTATATTGTTACATTTACTTATTTATATGGTTATACTAAATTTCATATAATTATGTATATGAAATTCTCACAACTCGCATTTCATCAATAGCTATTGATGAAATATACACTAAAGTAATAACAAGGCAAGTATTTAATTAACCACACACATAGTAAATAATTAATCTATAGGTCAAGAACAGAAAATGAAATAAAATAATGTAAACACTTTTGTATAGTGTTCAGAAATAATTAATAATTCTTTTGTCATGTTTACACTAAAAAGATTCTACACTTATTAAAATCTTGTGCAATATGATAAGAATCAATCATTAGCTACTCTAAATTTACTTACATATACAGCATACCGCCAATAATCTGGATGCATCATCGGGTGGTGTACACTCGGGGAAGAAGGGTTTCAATACGTACACGCTGAATGTTAGAGCAACAATGGCTTGTGAACATGGACGTACTATCATACACTCTATCCACAGACGTATGAAAGCCATAAATGGACCAAATGTTTCCATAATATAAGCATAATCTGCACCAGATTTTGTTATCATTGTACCCAATTCGGCGTAACAGTAGGCACCAACCTAAAACAAATAGAGGAAACTTAGTTACTTGTAAACTAACAGTCTAATTCATAAAAACTTATCAAGGGTTTATAACAGGCTTATAAAGCAAATTTTGTATGGATATTTTATTATTCATAAAACTTTTCAAAGGTTTATAACAGGCTTATAAAGCAAATATCCATACAAAATTTGCTTTATAAGCTTTATAAACTTTTCAAAGGTTTATGAATAAGGGGGTAAACCTATAAATTATATGAAAATTATGATGTGTACATGTGACTATTTATTGAAAGCAATTACATCTGTACAAAATAAATGAATATGCTCAACACGTTTTCTGTCTTTTTAAACCATGCGATTGACAGTTGATTTTTATGCTATTACAAGCATTGACACTTTATATCTTCAAGTGGTTTCTGTACAAACTTGTATTCTTGATTTTATTTAATAAAACGTTGTAGACAAAAAGGAAATGTATTGCAGTGACAGTAGTAGGGTGGTATTAAGTTGTGTGCAGGAAAAGTTCTAGTTAAATTATTCAAAATTAAGTATAGAAGTTGTTTATTAAAATCACAATATTTTCCGAATTCCATTCTCGTTTGGAGATACTGAATTAATTTATGCGATTTCGTTTGTATTTTCTAATCGTTGTATTTTCACCCCCTAACAATTGGAACAGCCTTAAAGGATATCTAAATGACTATCATCCTATTGCGAACACAAATTTTCCAATGAAATTGAATATTTACTTATGCATAACGGCTAGAGCACAGCACTCATCTTTCTAAAGTAAGAAATTCCTTTATTTCTTTCTTCATTTCGTTTCCTGAAGGAGTTGTACGAGTAAATTTATCTTCCCTCCCACCCTCTTCACTTTTATATGACATTATTATACATGTTTTTGATGTTGTATATTTCTTTTTATTTTACGAGTAATATTAAGAATTTTTCAAGTTATTTCATTAGTTATAGTGATGATGGCAGACATATTTATGGTATGTCTTCATCATAGAATTGTGTGTGGGTATTTTGCAAGCAGGAAATAATGCATTGCAATATGTGTGTGATTTTTTAATAAAGTATTAAGGGTAGATGTGCAATTATTTATGTATGTACTCGTATTCTAAACTGGTTTATCATCAAAAGGGTTGAGGGATATTTTCAATATGATATAATAATTCAATTTGTTTTAAATTAAGTTTATGGTAATGCTTAATATTACTCCTCCTATGTATTAGTTAATCAATGTTTAATTATAATTATAGAACTGCAAAAGAATATGCCTACTTTAAATAAACAAATTTTGTTAAAGTGATATCAATTCCGTCTATAATAATCTGGTAATGACCAGAGTTCTACTGAAGCCGAACTGAACTTAATATTTGGTCATTATTTGGCTTAATCCGATACTATTAATTTCCCTCAAAAAAATTATTTTTTATATTTTAGAATATGTTTGAAATAGGTTTTAAGTACCCTGCTACACCCACTTTACATTGTGGACTCTATAAATCTTTATTTTTCTTCCTTTACTGAAAAGTTTTTTTTTTTTTTACGGGAAAAGTTTTCATTGGATGCTACGACATTTATTATATTCAAAACGTATTTCTCTTTCAAAAACTCCACTCCGCATCAGGCTAAAAATCGGATCAGGCCAACAATTGGATTCTGATCTACTGCCTGAGTTTAATGCAGGCGTTTAATAGAAATAATATCATGTCTTAGAAGTCATGATTTTTAAAATCCAGATATCGAAAATTCAGTACTATTTATATAATTGTCAGTGATCCTAATGTAATAATAACATTTGAAAGAATAATGCTAAAATATTAATTTAAATTTTGATTGATTTTTGTAACCTTACTCATTGTATCAATGTAATTGTATTTTCTGTTAATAAAAATTTTATACAAACGTAATGTGAAAAACTGAAATTGAGTTTAAGCTCCAGTGAGGAAGTTTATAGAATTTGTATGAAGGAAATAGTGGACATTGCTTGTAAGCTTCGTAGAATATTATAAAGCTTCTGGTCACAAGACTAAAGTTAATATTTTATAAAGGTAATTACAAGATTATTAAAGGTTAATAATCAAAAAATCTTTAATACGAGGGCTGTTCGGAAACTTCTTAGCCTAGAACAGAAAGCGCGGTATAAACAGGAAAAAGTTAAGTGTTTTGAAAACTTCCGTCTGTGCAATTAACACATGTTAAATTTATTTTCAATCTGGCAACTCTTTCATATAGAAAGAAGTGTTCAAAAAGACGCATCCGCGATTTTTTACAATGGAAAAATTAGAAATTCGTGGTGTCATTAAATGTTTAAATAAAAAGGGTTTATCGGGACAAGAAAATCATAATGATATGGTGAATGTGTTAGGTGAAAGTTCTCCTTTATATGCAACAGTAAAAAATTGGGTTGCCAAATTTAAACGTGGTCGTACAAGCATTGATGCTTCCTGCAAGATGGGTGCCGCATTTGTTAACAGTCGACCAAAAACGCATAAGAATAAAAATTTCTCAGGCTTGTTTGGATCGTTTTAAGAAAAATAAAATGGATTTCAAGCGTCGTTTTATAACTGTTGATGAGACATTGATCCACCACTATACTCCAGACACAAACGAATCCAAGCAGTGGACTGAAGCTGGAGGAAGTGCCCCAAGTGTCAAAACGAAGGCAACGTTTTTTGGGACTTCAAAGGTATTTTATTGACTGACTATCTGAAAATGGGTAAAACAATAAATTTAGAGTACTATTGCAACATTTTGGAACAATTAAATGTAGAAATTCGACAAAAACGTCCTGATTTTCAACACAGAAAAATAATTTTTCATCAAGACAACGTACCAGCAGTCAAGATTGTTTTAACAATGGCTAAAATCAAAGAATTAAAGTACGAGTTGTTTGACCAGTCACCTTATTCTCCTGATTTAGCTCCCAGTGACTTTTACCTGTTTCTAAATCTAAAAAAAAACATCCTAGCTGGCAAGCGTTTTACTTCAAATGAAGATGCAATTACAGTTGTAAGCCACTATTTTGATGGCCTTGAGGAAAACTATTTTAAGCAAGGGATAGAATTGCTAGATAAGCGTTGGACTAAGTGTATTGAAGTTTCAGGTGATTATATTGAAAAATAAAAATGTTTTTGAAAAAATAACTATTATCTTTCTGTGCTCGGCTAAGAAGTTTCCGAACCGCCCTCGTACAGATATCTTGTGTTGCAGTTATAATAACAAACTTTCTGTGGCCAGAATTATATGCTATGGATGTCAACGAATTGTAATTGCAATAGGATGCGGAAGTATGCCACATAGCATCTTTTGAGAAGTCTATTGAGAATGATTTTCTAAAGAATATATGTACGTATATGATCTCATTAAGTTATGACAATACAAATGTGTATGTGCTCGCTTTGAAATGTGTATGAATTTAAGTTTTGAAACCCCCTTTATTAAATATATGACATTCCTAATCAAAAGGTTTTTACCTACACACCTGTTGCTGAACAGCTGAACTATTTAGTGTATCTATTATTGATTTAATAAAAAATTCCGTAAATAAAATTAATATTTAAATTATTATTTGACTTTGGAAATTTTTATTTTGAAACGTGTGAAAAATCTTGAAGAAAGACATTTTTGTTGTTATCGTACAACGTATTTAGGTCGAGTTTTTTTTTTTGTTAATATGAATATTAAATAAATTGTTATTTTTTTCGCCCAGATAAACAAGTGATAAACAGTCCTAGTTTCCAACATTACCTAATAGTGGCTCGTGCTTTCAAGAAAACAATAAAAATTCCCTGATGTTAAAGTTAAATAAATAAACAAACTGATCAGATGTAAAACTAGTTACAAACTTCTTAATTTAAATACTACCCTATCGTCAATATTGATTGTACAATGTACATACCTACTCGTATATGAATATCACATTTCACATCCTATTTAATATAAAAACAAGTAAGAAAGTATAGTCGGTCAAGCCCGACCATTAATACCCTACACCCAGTATATGTATAAAACATTTTTTCAGAAATGGGCGTTATATGGGAGATATAACCTATTATGGACAGATCATCCAAGAATTTATAGTCATGATGTCTGTGAATATAAATATTATATGTGTTAAACTTTAACTCGATATACATAAATACTTTTAAAAGATTTGTGGAGCTTAAATTGAATTACGGAGAGGGTTTCGACTAACTATGGACCGACCATTAGAAAATTAGGTGTCATTATTTCTTATTTGTGTCAAATTTCAAAATGGTTGGTATCATTTTAAGAAATTTATGATCGTTAAAGTGAATTTCGAAAGTGGGCCTTATATGGGAGCTACGACTAATAATGGACCGATCATAATAAAATTGTACCGTATTATTTTTATATATATGAAATATATTTGCGTTAAATATTATTTAGATACCAACATTTTTGAGAGAGTTATGCTCTTTAAAGTGATTTTCAGAAGTGGTCCTTATATGGGAGCTACGACTAATTATGGACCGATCTGCACAAAATTCGTTAATGTTATTTGACTTTTTTTACCACTCATTTATGATGACATTTGTTTGGATACTTGCATAATTCAAACATTTAAGATCAGTAAACCTGAATTTCGGGAGAACATTTGTATGGGGGTCAGGTGAAATAATGCACCAATTTCCACCAGTTTCAATTCCATCCATCCTTGGACCGAGAAAATATCACGTACCAAATTTTATCGAAATATCTTCAAAATTGCGACCTGTACTCTGCGCACAAGCTTTACATGGACAGCCAGACGGACGGACATCGTTTAAACAAATCAGAAAGTAATTTTGAGTCGATCGGTATACTTTAAGGTGGGTGTTGGACCAATATTTATGGGCGTTACAAACATCAGCATAAATACAATATACCCCCCCCCCCCCACACTATGGTGGTGTAGGGTATACAAATAATAAGTTAATTCTTTTTCTTTATGTTAGTTATGTGAACCTTGGATATAATGATTGAGATCTTAAGTTTCTTAAAACTTTATTATTATAAACTATTATGAAACTTTCTTCTATATATAACGTTTCATAAACTAAAGATATTTACTTAGATGTACGTTATTTTAAGATATATAAACAAATACCGCATGTGTCTACTTATTTAATCAACTTAACGAAAAACAAAGCGACACGATTCCACATGTATTTATAATGTGATTACTCAATATACTACATTTGTAGTATTAGTACAAGTGCTATAACTGCTATGTATTTAATTCATTAAACTCTCTACCGGTTATCACTTGTTCTAAATTATTTGTTAAATAAATTTGCATTTTAAAATACATAATAACAAGTTACTTTGTTGAATGGTAAATTAACATTTAAATAATATCTAATGATAACTTACCATTGAAAATAGACCAGATGCCACCCAAACAATCAAAGCCAAATTAACACTGCCGGTATTCATGAGGACACCTGTGGGCGAGACAAAAATACCCGAACCAATGATGGAACCCACAATTACAGTGCAGCCATTAAGTAGACTCATTTTGGCCTTAAGCGTAACTTCGCCACCATCATCGCCACTTTCCGCTTTGGCCGTTGTCTCGCCATTTCCATTGACCACGGAATTTTTTCGTGAAGAATTTTTACGATTTAAAGATTCAGTCTCCATGTTGGAATAATTTTCACTTTTCAGATTTATACTCTTTCTCTCACGCTCTGTGTGGCTGTTGTAAGCTTTCAAAAATGTTGTTGTTTATATTGTTCTGTAAGTAAATAATATATAAATTTGAAATTGGTTTTTAGTGAAGATGTTCAAAGGTATAGATAGAGTAAATAGATAGTTTTTGTTTTCTAATTTTATTATACATATAAACAATGGTCATCTTGTGTTCAAGTTTGTTATTGTTTATATTTTTCACCTGTTTATGCAAATTTCTCGGTACTATTTTTGCAATAACAAATATAAAGGTAAATTATATTGTATTTAGTTGAAAATATTTGCCTAAGGTGCTGGATAATTTATTTTTAAAACGCATGTGTGGAATTAGTATGATTTTGTTTTGTTGATTATATGAATATCCAATATACAGTGTATCGTAAAAAAACTTAATTTTTTTGCAATTAATATATGTATATATTATGTACAATAGGAAAACCCAAAATACTCGTATATTAAGTTATTGTTGCATTTTAGTATTTTATTTACGTCATAATTTGAAGGTCACAAAAGTATTTTGCATTTTTTAAATTCCTGTTAATTTTTTTAGTATTTTTTTTTTGATTTTCATTGAATTGTTCATTTTATTTTGTTATTACAAATAATTTTTCCTTCTTGCTTTCGGTTGTAAAGATTTTTGTGTTAAACATGTCGAAAGGAAAAAAATTATTTTACCTCTACGATTTCTATGGGGCTCAGGTTGAAGCATTGAGGAGGTGTTGGCAAGTGTTTGGTACTATACAAAGCTAAATTTTAACATCTAAAACTCTGTATTTCGGCTCAATATAATGTTAAAAATAAGAATATTTCTTTGTAGATCCATTTTTCGGATTTGTATTCGAAATGAGTATAAGACAAAATTACCAACATAATTAAACCGCCATTAATTAATTGTTGATTTTGTTTTTTATACTTTTAGCTTTATTTAGCTTCCACTAGATCCTACGTCAAACCAAAAATGTAGCATTTGCTTTCGTCATAGAATATAACATATTGCCGACACAGAAAATTCAATCTGTTAATTTCCAAAAAAAAATGGTTTTTACTTTGCCAGACAACCGTATATATTTATGGATCTCAGCACTAAATGCAGCGGTATTCCATGGGTATTAGTTCTTCCTCCCCTGCATTCAACGATTTTGGACAACCATTCCGTGGTAAATTTTAATAGATTCCGCGACCATTGACTAAATTATTAGATTTTTGCCTGCTTGAAACATCTACTAAACATATCACAGATGTTTTTAATTTAGTTGTCCTAGTTTTAAAGCTGTAAAATAATAATGTTAAATTATTTGCCCTTCGGCATTTTTATCGCAAAGATCTTCATACCTGCGCACATTAAGGACAAAACTATTTCTAATAACAATTGAAAAATACATGGCACTTATCCTTTTAACAAAAAACATCAACAAATTCCAAGAACAATTAAAAAAACATAAAAAAAAACACCAACAAAATTAACTGGGATTTCCAAATACAAATAACTTTTATGACCTTTAATTTGTGATGCAAATTAATAAAATGCAATAACAACTGAACAAAAAAGGACAAAGTCCACTACCAGAAAGAACATATATTTTTACCTATTTCTTACAATTTTATTTCTCTTAAAAAATAATAAGGATTTTTTTTTGTGTGACACACTGTAGATACATATGTATGTATATTTTTGGGCTTATATTGAAGTATAAATAATAATTCCCTTGTAGTTCACTGTGTAGTTGATTTGTTTTATTTTCAAAGTAAAACAACTTTAAAGCGTATTCGTTGTAGACTTGAGATATGATAGCAGAATTACTTAAAAATATGATCTTTCTATTGGCAATTAAATAATACAAAGTTAATAGAACTAATCTTGAATTTAAACAAATTTACGTGCTAATTTTCCATGAAGCCTTAAAATCTGATGAGGACGATGATAAAACCAAAATACTTAAAATACTGTTTAGGTTTTATTATCGTTCTCATCGCTTTATACAGATGGTATTAGAAAGTATGATCTGATCACTGTGATGACTTGCTGTCGAGATTTTTCGAATTTAAAATGTTGTACATATATCTATAAGTTAGTCAAGTAAACAAGTACTCAACATTCAAGACAGCTCAATGATGCCTCTGTCTTTTTCTGTGGATGACTTCTGGATATTATTATTTCTCGCGTAGGTAACGTAAACTGGATATCGTGTAATTTTTCCGAGCTATTAAAATATCACCATCAAAATTTATGACGCATTATCAAATGTTAAATCACTGAAATTTTTGTGGAAATTCAAAATTTTTTGTTGTGTAAATAAAATTTAATTATGCATTATTAAATAAGTATGTATAAACCCTAACTCTTATGATTTGCTATCAATTGAATATTAAATGATTTATATTACTGAAATGAGATTTACTTATTTCATGTGTTTTTCTGTTTAATTATTTGTTGGTTCTTATTTTCTTTTAGATTTATTTTGACTTTACCATTAACGTTAAATAATGGTTTGTTGCTATTGATTTAATGTATTACACAGAAAAAGATGATAATGAGATCTTAAAGACTGTCACCATCAGTTACAGACGCTGGAGAGTCTGGCTGATTTATTGCCAGAGGAGGCAATTTTTTAAATAAGGAAGTCACTGAAATGTAAAGAATTTAAAGATGTATTTAAACACATGAACAATAATTCCATGAATTAGTAAGATATTCGTTAATTTAGTTACTACTACGAATATTTCGTATTTAAATTTAGTTATATTTGAGAAATTTTAATGATATTTAATTATATTAAGACGCTTTAAGTTTTGTTTGTATTTTAATTAACAGATTTTTGTTGTCTAAAACACCTCTAATTAATTAATCAATCGCATTTGTGAAATTAGTATTAATGAATTACATGACTTGCATTTTCTATTAAAATCCAGTAAGAACGAGTACTTTCGTTTTACGATGCCAGTCACATGTGACATTTTCGGTGAACAATAGTACCCTTCATGCATCTGTAGAGCTTTTTACTGTAGATTTAGTTAGAAATTCCCGTAACTAGTATTTATAAAAGAGAACATAAAAAAGTGGTCCAGTTGATTGACATCATATCAATTAACACTTTATGTATATGACAGATACTAATAAATGTACACTGACATTTAAATTAAATTAACAGCAATTTAATTTAATTTAATCACAAATTGTTTAATTGTTATGTGAGAATTGTGTATAAACAATGTGTGCACATTTATTTACTTACCCTACATGACTCAAAACTAAGAATTAAAATCATGACACTTAAAAATATCAAATATTTTTTATGTGAATATACAAAAAAAAAAAAATCAAATTATCGGTGGCTTTATTTTAAAACGTGTTAAATCCACTAAGAATGATTTTGAAACATTTTTGTTTAATTATAGATTGCCTATTTATTGAAATTGTTGTATTGTTATATAGGTTTGTTCTATAAGAATAAAATCTTAAGTGTATAGGATGATATGATTGAAAAATGTCACACATTGCAACATATACATATGTGCATATATTCGTCTACACTAAATCTTTTTCAGTTTTAATATGAGCAATTATGCGAATAATAATATTGTATATACAGAGATGACCCTATACTCCATGACCCGAAAGTATTATTTGTAGAGCCCTTTAGATCACCATTGCAAGTTAAGTTCACGAATGCAGCCTAAAATCCTGTTCGGTGATAGAATCGTCGTTCTACATGACGCGTAATATAAACTACTTGGTCCGAGTTTTTGTCATATAACTCATAAAATCTACAGAGTCTTTATATAAAGTTGTTCTTTTAGGCCGATAAAAGCTTCTGTGCCTTTCCCCTTCAGAGTGTGACAAAACGCATCGTCTGTTTAAGCTTACAGTCATCCCTAAATACCGACGGACAGCGGAACGTTTTTTTACGTTGTGCATTAACGCTGATAACTCATCCCTAAACAAAAGCGGCAACGTTATGTCAAAACGATAAACGATCAAACAAATAAATAAAACGACCCTGTTTATTGTAACAGCTTGCCATTGTTGTTTTATTTCTCTTTTTTTTTGTTCTGTTTTCTTTTGCAACTAACTTCACTGTGAAACGCCGTGTCAAAATCGGTTGTTTCGGTATGCTTCACATAAAATGTATGAACATGAGAAATTTTGACATTTAAA
Source organism: Bellardia bayeri (assembly GCA_950370525.1). Taxonomy (NCBI): domain Eukaryota; kingdom Metazoa; phylum Arthropoda; class Insecta; order Diptera; family Calliphoridae; genus Bellardia; species Bellardia bayeri. The sequence continues at coordinate 90,776,201 of OX493264.1, forward strand.
AAACGCTTAACGTCGGTATTAAGGGATGGCTGTTATACATACATATGTATGTATGTAAATAAACGTAGAAACTCCAACACAACCCAAGAACCAGATTTTCCCTAGAAGTGCTGATAAAGTTAGGCCCCGTTCTCTCTTAGAGTTTACTTCATACGATATAGAAATCCTCAGCGAAGCTTGACAGTCAGACATCACGCAAATTCGTGTACATTAAAATCTCTATAGCTTCTATGTCAGGAAGATTTTCCATGTTGGCCCCGTTCTTTTTTAAAGTGATATTACTTTTTACAATATATACATAAGTTCTCAACGAAGATTGACTTTCCAGCATTACAAAAATTCTTGCACATTCAAATCTTTTTTTTTGCGTCAATTAGTTTTTTAGGTTTTTTTTTGAAGATATGATTTGATTGATTTCTTCATCCTATCAGACAATCAGTGTTATCTTATATCTTAGAGATATCATTTGACTGCACCGATGTTGCGATTTGACGCAGCTAGAGTTTATGGTTGGGCGTCGATCAGTTTCTAATTAAAACATAATCACCCCTATCGGGAATAAAAATTCCACGTGAAATTTGTTCACTTTTCACATTTTTCCTATTTAAATTCAATGTTAAAAAAATAATAGTGAACAAATTTCACGTGGAATTTTTATTCACGATAGGGGTGAATATGATGTAAATCAAGAGCATAAGTTTAAGTACTATTTTCATAGTACTTAGAAATGGAAAAAAGTGAGAAAATTACGATTAACGATCCCCTTATTCCCCTCATTACAAAATGCTGTGGTTTAAATACGTCAAAAAATAATACTTTCTCCTTTATCATATATGTATGTATCTTTATACCTATTGACACCACTGTGCTTTAGAGTGTAACGAAGTCGGTTTATCTAACGGAATTACTCTCGATCTTACATTTTACTATTCGTTGTATTTCCAATTATAACTGATATTTATACATAATTAATTCGTAGAAATTATCGCATAACAATAATTTATTGTCATAAATTATTTCCTTTTGTACTATAGTAAAAGTGCGGAAATTGTAAACAATTTAAATAGTATAAGTACATTCACTTTTTTCAATTAAACAAAAAAAAAACAATCAAAAAGAGAGGCTTATTTTCTACAGGAAAGAAAAACCCCCCAAAAATGTGATTGAACTCAAAATTATTGATTAAGAATAAATGAAATAAAATAAATTGTCAATACGTAACTGTTTTGAATAATCATACTCATGTGAAGAAGTATGACTACATACAGGAACCATAGCAAAAAATAATGTAAACATTTTGTAGAAAGATTTTTATCAATAATTTAAATATTCTATTATTTAATTATATAAATAAAGCAACACAATTTAATATTCCTAACGAGAGATCTTCATTGTTTTTTTGTTATATGCATAAATTAACATAAAATTATTAAAATGTTTTTATTTTTAAAATTTATATATTATTGGTAATGGTATTTATATCTACCGGTAGAAAATTTCTGACTAAAAGAAGTGTTACTACCTGTGAAGAGGTTAATAAACTACAGCTTTTATTTTTGGTTTAAAATAAAACAAGAACAAATTCTATTTAATATATGTATGTATTGTGTATCGAAAGAGATTTTTCGTGTTATTGTTTTACATAAAAATCTGTGTTAATTTTTTTTGTTTATGGTTGAGCTTTACAGATGATTAACCAAGCCTGAAAATATTAAGTTTTTTTCTATAAAAAGAAAAAGTATGATTAATGAGATTGAAAGTTGGATTTTGGAAAACAGATAGACCAAAAAGTGAAACTACAAAAATATACTGAAATTAATTATAATTGGGGAGTGTTTAAGACACTATTACACTTAATAAGTTATTTTTAACGCTTGAAGTCTGACAATGTTAATGGTCCAAAAACTCCCTCACTTTTAACCCAAACAATAACATTAATACAAAATGGTACACTAGACTCAGTTCATTTATGAAAAAACTAACTTTTGGTTTATTTTGTGCACCCACAAAAAAACTGCTAGCGAGAAGTCTTTTGCTGTAAGTATCTTTAGGTTTGAAGCATGAAATTATTATTATTTTTTTTTCAAAAATATATAAAGTTCATTAACTTCTAAAGTTTAAAAACATTAAAAAAGAATCTGTGTTTTTTGTCTATGCTTCTTTTATTTCTCGTTAAAAGTTTCAAAACTACAATTACCTTTCACATTTTTTGTTGTTTCTTTTGTAAATTATATTGGGTTCATTATAAAGATTGTTTCGTTTTTTATTACGTTTGGCAATACATACTTAATACTCAATGTTACTAAAACATTATTTTTAACATTTAACAAGAGAACAACCAGCAGATAATAGAAAAATAAAACATGTAGCCAACTTTGATTTAAATTAAAATAAAAAATTCATACTTTTAACAAAAACAAGTAAGAAAGTATAGTCGGTCAAGCCCGACCCTACATCCAGTATATGTATAAAACAGTTTTCCAGAAATGGGCGTTTTTCAGAATGGGAGACATAACCTATTGTGGACCGATCATCCAAAAATGTAGTGTCATGATGTCTGTGAATTTAAGTATTATATGTGTTAAACTTTATCGCGATATAAATACTTTTAAACGATTTATGGAGCTTAAAGTGAATCACGGAGAGGGTCTTATGTGGGAGTTTCGACTAATAATAATAAAATTGGACCGTATTATTTTTAGACACATGAAATATATTTTCTTTCAATATTATTTGGATAACAACATTTTTGAGAGAGTTATGCTCTTTAAAGTGATTTTCGGAAGTGGGCCTTATATGGGAGCTACGACTAATTATGGACCGATCTGCACAAAATTCGTTAATGTTATTTGGCTTTATTTACCACTCATTTATGATGACATTTGTTTGGATACTTGCATAATTTAAGATCAGTAAACCTCAATTTCGGGAGAACATTTGTATGGGGGCCAGGTGAAATAATGCACCAATCTCCACCAGTTTCAATTCCATCCATCCTTGGGCCGAAATAATATCACGTACCAAGCTTTACATGAACAGCCAGCTAGCCAGACGGACGGACGGACATTGTCAAATTGACTCGATCGGTAGGTGTTGGACCAATATTTCTGAGCGTTACAAACATCAGCACAAATCCTATATACCCTCCCTACTATGGTGGTGTAGGGTATAAAAAGAAAAAAAATTTGAAATATAATGACATGTTTTTTCAACCATAATTATGATTGACTAATACATATAAAATTGTTTTAATTTGTGAGTTATTTTTTAAATTGTAAACCACAGCATAAAACAGTATTTTACAGTTAATAAATTTTTATGTTTTTCAATTATCTGCAATTAGGTGTAAAAATAAACAAACTCTGATTTAAGAAAATTATTATAAACTATTAATATAATCAAACATGATTGATTAATATGCACTGTTTAATTTAGGTTTCTTAAAAGTAAGTCAGGAAAAACCAGACCAAAGACTACTGCCATGTAAATTACCAACATTATGAATGTTGTAATTTTATAAACAGAATGGTAAGGAAACTGTGATTCACCGCTTCTCAAAGAGTGTAAATGATATTTAAGTGAAAAAAATAGCAGAGATTTTAATTTTAGTTATTCCAGCTTTAGTTAATTATTACTGTAATCATTCAAAAAATGCAAATATAAAGTAATTTTGACATTTAAATTGTCAAAATTTTATATTTTAATGTTTTGCAAAGCCATACAGAAACAACACGTTTTCCGATGACAACTTAATTTGTTAACAATGAAATGGCTAAATTTTCACAACGAGTTTTGTCCAATATGCTCAAAGGATCACAAATTATACAGGCTGATTAAGTGTTTAGAAATAGTTGAACGATTTTTGCTCTCAATAATCTTAATCCGACGTTTATCATTAGGCAATGAAGATTAATTACCCAGGGTAGGAAAAATAATTCAACAATTTTTGTTTTCAATAAACTTAAGCCAAATGTTTGTGAAACAATTCTAAAAGTTGCTAAATTTTTACAAAATAAACATTAGACATTGCTCAAAAGTTTGATATTCTCAATTTCAGAACAAATATGGCCGACACATCTTGTGATGCCAGACGCTTCCTAACAACCTTATTCTCCAAACCTTTGTTGAAGGTTTCTGGAGCTACTCAATAAATGCCTCGTATGATACTCGCATTAGGTGTTTACATCTTATCAGCAAGGCAACGATATTGAAATTCATCCTGCATGGTTTAAGCTAATAACATTTATAGTGGAAGGCCAATGTAAGCGGCATGCGGCCGCGGGCGGCAATCAGCTTAAATAAACGTTTATTAGTGTGTACATTGTGTAAAAAGAATTAGGAAAATGGAAATAAATTTTAATTTTTAACTAAACTCATATGTCACATATTATATACATGTGTATGGCAACATCGTTTTAAGCGGCAAAGTTGAAAAAATTCTACTTTTGCCGTACGCGGCCGCATGCCGCCTATATTGGCCTTCCACTATTATTGTTATGGCGCCTAAGATCGACTGTTTGACGGACTGTGAAAAATGCTGCGCCAAGCATGTCAAACTTGTAAACGTTTAAGTTAATTTCTTTGAATTCAGCTAACATGTGGATGCCACAGCTTATTTTACAGTAGCGCATTCGATCAACCCAATTTTCTAAAACATTATCGAAGTTTTCTGGCTTTATTTCATGAATAGATTAAATTACACTCGTCTTTGGGTAAGGATCATTATAAGGATCATAAACTGTAACTGAACAGTTTCGTGCCGGCGAATTGACACTTATTTTATATCTTCAATCATAAATTAAATATTTGTTCGCCTAATAGTAGCGTCTACTGTCCAGCCAATTTTCAAAATAATTATAATCTCACGTATGTCAAGGATGATACTATGTATATTTACTATTCATGTTTAACGGTATGCGAAGCACACGTTCAAATTGCTCCCCAAAATGCATAATAGCCATTATTATCTCGCAATCATTGAAAAAAATTACGTTTTGATGTGTGTGGCATTTGTGGCACAGTCTCGACACAGCAGACATACCGTTTAACGACCTATACCGTCATTTTGACTAAAAAGCTAGTTTGTCTATCAATATCAAAACTACATATGATTTAAAATATATTTGGTTCCTTTGTATTTCCACAAGTAAATTACATATATGAGAGATTTTACACATTAAAATATAATAAATTGTTGCATGCTATTCTCAATTCAATTAAAAATTTATGGACAGCTGTTTAGAAAAACAATTTCAGAGGAAAGCTGTCTAAGAATCACTCTTGTAGACTCTCTGGGGCACCGGCGTAATGCAGTGTTAAACAAATAAAGATTTGTTTCCCTGTTTGCATAGTGTCAAATCTTACATAAAATAATTTATTATGACGAATGTAGGGCACTCGAACACCAAATAAATCAATTAATGCCTTTTTAACTAATATTTCTTTGTTAATGTTTTTTTTTTTGTATTGTTAAACTTCTAATAATCGTTTTTTTTTTCATTTACCTAGTATATTTGTATTTATTTGTAAACATACATACATTAAGAATATTATTCGTACAAAATATTATTGATTAATTTACAAAATCCATTACAATATATACACTTATTTTTAAAATATTGTATTAAAAAAAAAAAAAAAACAAATCACATATTAAGGTTAGATTAATATCAGCCCCTTAAAAACAAAGAATTTGTGTACTTCTAAGCAAGTATACTTTTATTAAGTAAAGCTCAAAGTAAATTGCACATTTATAGTTGCAACAAATTTTAATGTCAAGACTTTGTTTCAATTAGTTTTTGCGACATTAAGCAGATTATTAGTGGATTTTTTGCAAGCTATTAAATTTTGAAATGTAGACAGATGAAAGACACGAAAAAAAATCTAGTATATAAAACTTAGGATGTTTGAAGATATACATAGTTTAGGTTTAATTAGTGTGGCATTTATTTAATTGATGTTTTAATTACTTGATTGTTTGATGATCTGTGAGATAAATGGAACAATAAATATTGTGGAAAATATAAATTATTAAAAACTTGTGATAAGGAATTTTAAAACATGATTTATAAACTATCTAAAGAATATAATTGAAGGAGTTGTGAACAATTGGTTTACTAACTCTCGAACACGCACCAAGTAAAAATCAAATTTTACACATGTTTTGAATCATTGAACTCGATACTATACTGTTACATTTAATATTCCGTAAAATAACTTTGTCAGTTTAATGTTTGTAATTAAATTAATTTTTTATTATGCTTTGTGATCGTGAGTCGACATTTATTTCTTTACTACGAAATTTAATTTTGTTTTTTTTTTTTTTGTACAATTTTTGCTTATCACAACAAAACTGCACTTTTTTTAATCTTTACACATATACTTCAATACTATGTAAATTTTCATAAAACTTTCTTTTTTATTTAACTAAGCACAAAATAAGAATTCTGATTTGATTTTGTCAAACCCTGGATGCATTTTTGGCAAGCAATTATTAAAGCTATTTGTTGCAATTGGCTTTAAAAATTACTGCTTAGAGTCACTCGTAAGTTTGTGTCTTTTTTGTAATATACTTTGATTTTACTGATGCACCCAACGATTTGTCGCCCACGCAATGTGTGAATTTCAAAAGCTATTAAAGCCATAGATAAGCGGTTCCGGAGAATTCGGTTTTATATAAAATACATACAAATATTGCATAATAGCAGAATTTGAGACGAATAAAGATAATAGAATATTAATTGTGTTCTTCGGAAAGGGTAACAATTAATAATAAGGGAGAAAAAGCTTTATTTGACTACTCTGTAAATGTGAGTTACGTTTGTTTTTGTAGTTTATATATATATACATATATATATATATATATATGTATATGTATGTAGATATTATTAACTTTATATAGTCAACGTTTTACTATGGCTAAGAATTGAACACAAACGTCATGCTCTTGGATTATTCACTTAACAATTGAGCTACAGCATCCTTATCCATTCTATAATCAAATTTGTCGAGTATATATTTAAATTCCGGCTTCAGTGGAATGTTTCACACGATCTAGCCAGATGTAGGCATTATCAGCAATTAATTAGACTACTCCGAGTCCATAACTGAACACTTCCAATGTATGAATAAAGGTATTTACCCATCTAACTTATAGATTCGTCTTATCTTCGCTTCGCCAGAGCCAAACAGTAACAGAGAAGATGTATCAACAATCAAAGTAATTTCTACAGTCGCTATATAAATTCAATCGCATACACAGCAATAACTAGTGAAATTAGTAGAGTTTCATAACGTTATGTCGTTATACAGTCATAGATATTTTCCTGAAATTCCTAGAAAGTCCTACTCTTGTAAATCTAATTGTAGAATATTGTAGTTAGAGATGCCAGAATTTTAAAGTACTATTTGACAATTGAACAACAGCCTATGGTTGTGACTCTGCCTCTAATTACGAATTGTAACAATTTCGAATGGGAAAGGTATTGGAGTCTTATCTATCGGATCGTTTATCGAGCAAGAAAAACCACAACCGTTTTACTTAACATCACAACGTTGTTCTCTAATCATTAGGTATGGAAAAAGTACCGGAGTTGTATGTATTGGATCGTTTAGAACAGGCGTTACAAGATTCCAAGGAAGTGTTTTTGGACCTACGTTATTTAAATTACATCTTTGAATTTCTTACGTGCGATAGAAAACCATTTCTAAATCTGCTAAATCATTTGTTATAAAGATTGATGATGAACTAAACTCCTCTTAGAAATTTCTAGGGAACAACTATTTCCTATGTTTATGGAATATATATACACAAGATCGATTGCTTGATAAGCTTAATTTTAGAAAAATACGTCTGACACATCTATCATCACTTATTTTCTAAACCATTGTTGAAGGTTTGTGGATCTACTCGATGAATGCTAGGGATGATACTCGCATTAGGGTTATGTATGGCTTGTATATTATCGACATAGCAATGATATTGAAATACTCAAGGATTTAAATTGGAAATACAAAGAAGCCAATTGAAAATCCCCAAGACAGCTAATAACAACGATTATAGATCGCCCAAGATTGATTATTTGATGTACTGCGAGAAATATAGAACGTTCAACTTAATTTCTTCAAAGCTTACAAAATTCATACGTGCGATAAATTAACTATTCCAAATTCGCTGATGATGCCGCTCTCATTAGCTTGCACGAAAACCCATACATAAGATCTAGTCAACTCAAATCAGGGATGCAAAATAAGATTTTACTAAATTTCAAGAAAAAGTGTACTTTTTTTTAGCCCAATTGTACTAAATTCTTTTCTTATTTATTTTTAATATTTTTTTATTAAAAATTAACTAAAAACGTACATAACAATTCATTTGTACATATACGAATATATGTTTGTACAAAACTTCACAATTAATAAAAAAAGCACATTAAAATTCATTTGTACTAAGTATTTACATACATATATGTAGATAAACTTAACACTTAATATTAATGTTTTAATATCAAAAGGTATATAATTTTAAATAGTGCTAAATTAGTCATTGGGGTGCTATTGCACTTTTGACACTCAAATAGTACCAAAAAAAGTACAATTGTATCTCTGACTCAGATACCTATATGGAGACATAGTTCAACAACAGGCTAATGCGATTTAATGACTTAAGAAGCAAACATCGTGGAGTGTAGCAGTGGATATTGATGTTCACTTGCAATACCACCAAATTAAAAGCATACAGTTTTCACTGGGTTATCAAGCCTTGACTATATAAAGTCATCCTGAACATGTATATGTAAAACCTTTTTGGGCATATAAATTCAATTGTGGTTAGTGGTTAATTCTTTGAACAATGATGCATAAGAAATATCAGTAGTAAAATATGATTTAAAAAAATATATTGAAAAATACATTCTAAAAACACAAAGCAACCTCCTGAACCAGCATGCAAATTATCAATAGATAAATAAAGCGTTAAAAAAAACCTAATCGAGGCTTAACTAGACTAGACTTAACAAATATTTTACAACTAAAATCTTCTTCTAATAATTAATGTGTTTTACTAATATTCCATTATTTATTTTCAAACTTGTCATTTAATTTGTATTGAAAATATATAAAGAAGTAATAAAATGATATCGAAAATATTATATCTCATATGTGTGTGTGGCTTCGTATATTTAAAACCGCTGCATTTGGAGTGACATTTAAATATTTTACTATTTAAATATAAAACCTGCTTTAAATAATTATTTATGTTTTAAAAGTTTTTGTGAGTGCTATAATAAACTTTTTTCTTTTTTTACAGATTCGCAAATATTTCAAGCAAGTTTTTCTTTGAGAGGTAAGATAAAATTTTATCTTTTCTACTTCATATCTATCAACTTACTGTTTCGAAGTATAAATATTATTTTAATTTTTAAAAATTTAAAAGAATAATAAACAAATTAATCATCGCCTTGCAATAATGTTTATAAATGCTTAAATTTTACAATTGTTGACAAACAAAAAATGAAAACAAATATTCGTTACTTTTTAAATAAAGATAAAATATAAATCCATCTGTACCTTTTTGCTTTTATCTAAAAGAACACAATTTTTTGTATTTTTTAACTTTTTGTTTTAAATACAGCTGCCGTTTTTTTTGTTTTATGCTCGTTCAATTCCGTTTTAAATTTTTTTCAATATAAAAATCCAAATTCTCTAAATTACGTTTATTTATTTAAGTTATTTAAGCTGGCAAGTTTTAGCGTGTATGGGTAGAAGGACCACAGCAATAAACTACCACTAGAAAAAGCACAATACACGCGCTCACAACTATTTGAACTAAAAGTTTTTGTCTTTTTTTTTAAATTCTCTGAAGTAAATGCAGCATTTTGTTAGAATTTAAAGGGTTGACCACCGGGTACAGCAACAATTTTTGTACAGACGATTTTAGTTTATATTCTGTTGTTTGTATTCAAAATATATACGTAATAACACCGACAAATATAATATAACGTTCTACACGATTTCAACAAGTAAAAGCAACTAAATATTTTTTTTCCAAAACCCATCAACTCTTGTTCAGCTAAGTTTTGCTGTTGTTGTTGTATTTTGTTTGATACTCGTACACATGCAACACGTTCAAGTTGTAAGTTGTTTTTGGGACGGAGATTTTTCTTTGAATCAGCGCTGCCAGAAGTAAGATTTTACCTTATTTTTTAAGATTTTTTAACCGAAAAAAGATTTTAAGATTTTTTGTTTTGTCTAGACGAAGGTTAGGTTCAATTAAAAACAACCTGTTTTGTACTACTTATTTCCAAAAATAAGATTTTTTCTTAAAAAATAACAATCGTATTCAGAAAAAATTAAAGTAGACTTCAAATGTACTTTAAGAAAATTTTGTATGAAAATTTTGTCTAAAAGCACACTCCAAACCTACTTTATTTTTTATGAATACGGCAGTAAGACTTTTTTTTGGTGAAATAAAGATTTTTGGCTCGGAATTCTGGCAGCCCTGCTTTGAATGTTTTTGGGTTTATATTCGTTACGAACATGTTTGAAGGTTCGATATAGAGGCCGGTAAAATAAATGTTTTTTCGTCATTTACAAGTTGTAGAAGATTTATGTTCTTTTATTTTTGAAGAACAGGTTTTATATTCATGATTTTGTGTGATTGTATCTGAAAAAATGTGTTAGTTTTAAAAAATGTTCTAACATAAAATCAGCGTTGTCAACTTGGTGCGTTTCGCACCATTTTTGGTGCTTTTTTAATTTTTTTTGTGCGAAAAAATTTCTTAGTTGGTGCGAGGTGGGTTTTTCTTAATTTCGGTGCGTTTTCTAATTTTGGCGAAAATGTGATGAAATCTTTATTGTTATTAATTTTTAATTGCAGTTTTTTAATAATCCATTAAATGTATTTTAAATACGAATGTAATTAAATTCGTCACATGAAGGTTATTGCTAGAGGTGAATAGGGTGAAAATCTTTGTTTGAAAATAAAATTAACATTTTAAACATGGAAAAGAAAGTTCTGTACTACTGAACTGTAGACGACCAACCAGGGTTAGAGTCCCTAACAAATTTTATTGAAAAAATTCAAATAGAAGTACATACCTACTTAAATTAGCTCTTTTTTACAAATTAAAACTTCAGTTTAATTTTGAGTGGTTAAATGCTTATTTTTTTATTATTAGCTCGTTTATTTAGAAAAGGCTTTTACTATTATTACTTTTACTATTAATCGTTGATCTCTTTTTAAAAAGTTTTATATGGAATTTAAGAAATTAAAAAAAAATGAATTACTTATCTAGTACAAAGGAATATACATACATACATTTTTTATTTTTCTTAAGTTTTATTTGAACTGAAGACTGCTTTATTGTTATATGTATAATATAAAACAAGTAAGAAAGTATAGTCGGTCAAGCCCGACCATATAATACCCTACACCCTGTATATGTATAAAAAGTTTTTCAGAAATGGGCGTTTTTCAGAATGGGAGACATAACCTATTGTGGACCGATCATCCAAAAATGTAGTGTCATGATGTTTGTTAATTTAACATAATATGTGTTAAACTTTATCTCGATATAAATACTTTTAAACGATTTATGGAGCTTAAAGTGAATTACGGAGAGGGTCTTATATGAGAGTTTCGACTAATTATGGACCGATCATAATAAAATTGGACCGTATTATTTTTATACATATGGAATATATTTTCGTTCAATATTATTTGGATATCAACATTTTTTTGAGAGTTATGCTCTTTAAAGTGATTTTCGGAAGTGGGCCTTATATGCGAGCTACTAGTAATTATGGAAAGATCATAATAAAATTAGACTGTATTATTTTTAAACATATGTATGAAATATATTTTCGTTCAATATTAATTGGATACCAAAATTTTTGAGAGAGTTATGCTCTTTAAAGCGATTTTCGGAAGTGGGCCTTATATGGGAGCTGCGACTAATTATGGGCCGATCATAATAAAATTGTACCGTATTATTTGTATATATATGAAATATATTTGCGTTAAATATTATTTAGATACCAACATTTATATTCTCTTTAAAGTGATTTTCGGAAGTGGGCCTTATATAGGAGCTACGAGTAATTATGGACAGATCTGCACAAAATTTGTAGATGTGTTTTGGCTTTATTTACCACTCATTTATGATGAAATTTGTTTGGATACTTTCATAATTCAAACATTTATGATCAGTAAACCCCAATTTCGGGAGGACATTTGTATGGGGGACAGGTGAAATAATGGACCGTTTCCACCAGTTTCAATTCCATCCATCCTAGGGCCGAAATAATATCACGTACCAAGTTTAATCGGAATATGTATCTTCAAAATTGCGACCTGTACTCTGCGCACAAGCTTTACATGAACAGCCAGCTAGCCAGAGGGACGGACGATCGGACATCGTTAAATCGACTCAGAAAGTGCCTCTGAGTGGATCGATATACTTTAAGGTGGATGTTAGACCAATATATCTGGGCGTTACAAACATTACCACAAATTCAATATACCTTCCCCACTATGGTGGTGTAGGTTATAAATATTATACTTTTTATGTAGAATTAATTCAATAAACGTTTTAAATATAAAAGAAATTCTAAACTTGGTGCGTTTTTTTAAATGGCGCGAATATTTTCTCCATTTTGGTGCGTTTTGAAATTTCAAAGTTGACAACGCTGTTGGTTAGTTTCATTTTATTGTGGAATATTTTAATGTTTTGTGTGAACATGTTTTTAAAGGATTATTTAGCAGGATTCACGAGTATGGTTGAAAATTTTGCTATTAATTTACTATTAGCAGTAATGTTGTTCAGAAACTTATAGAAACCCAGTATTTAACACATTTCAATTTGGAAATTCCTAAACAATTTTTAATAGGAAATTTTACTAGACACTTAGGTAGGTATGCAGGTAGATAAATACCACACTATAACTACATGACACCCAAAATCAGAATTTTTTTAATATTAATCCAGCTACATTAAATACGGCAGGAAGTACATGTCTTTGTGAATATTAATTAAATATACGATGAAAGTTCAATTCAATGCAAATTATAACTTCAAAAAAGTACTTTAAATGGTACAAGCCAACAAAAAAGAAAGCAAATTCTATGCAAACTTACTATGTACGTTGAATTAAGTAAAATCTGGGTGTCTCATACACCGATTTTTAAACAAAAACAAGACCGTTAAACATATTTTAACTTGTTTCTCTTTGATATTGTTTTAGACGATGAGAAGATGAAGATATTACATTAAGTTTGTTATCATTTTCTATTATACTTTAATTGTTTGTCAAATAATTCAAGCTAAAATATAAAAAAATAGATCTAAACAAAAACTGGAATTAATTCGACAATAAACACGTTGAAGACTCTTTCTATTTAGCACGTGATTAAAATTTGTGTGTAGAAATTGTGTAAAAGTGTGATATTGTATAGACCATAGGCAACAAATACAACACAATACAGAAACAACAGGCATTTTGTTTGTGTAAAATAATGTACTATCTACTGTCAAAAACACTTGAAAAAGTATTACTTTTGACATAAGTAAATCGTAAACAAAGTTAGTCAGCTCGGTGCTACTATACATAGCTTCAGACTTAATATTTATACACGGAAATAAATCCCTGATAATTTCTTTAGATTAAAAGTAAGGAGTAAGTCAGACATATCAAATGTATATACATTTTTAGCAAAATAAAACATAATCAGAGAAATATTGAAATATTAGTCGGAGGAATAGATCGAGGATATTGATGTTGTAGGTGTCCGAATTGAAATTGTATATATTACATATCCAGTAGTTTGCAATGTAGTAATGTACTTAAAGGTGTGTTATGAGCAATATAATTTACTTAAGCTAATAAGCATGGTATGACTTGATTTTCTCTTAAATATGTATTATTACATGGTAAATATATTAAATAAAATTGCGCTGTGAACAATCTATTCAAAATAAAAACGATTATTTATCACTGATATCTCATAACTATTTAACCTAGCGTTTACACATGCGAGTAACAGTTCGAAAAACTCAATACACTCACATTTTTTTTTTACTAATACACTCACATTTTTCGCACTTGCAGAGCTACTCGCAGCTAAATTTGCATACGACTGAATGTTTGACACTCTCATGCCAGTAAACGTCAAATAAAAAAATAATGTCGCCATGTATATTTTCCAATGAATAGAAAGTGGAAAATAATATTTATAATTGAAATTTTAGTTTGTTTTATGAGTGATTGTAAACAAATTTCTTTTAAATAATATTGATAAACAAAATGTTTTAATTTTGGAGAATAAACATCATTAAAAATAATAATAATTATTGTTAATGAAAATTTTCCCTCATAAAAATTTTTTATGTGATCAACTCGGCAACTCTATTTTTCAATCAAAACAAAAATGGAAGTAAAATGAAATTTAAAAAATATAATAAAATTAATTAATTTATATCGTTCCTATCCTCTTCTGTGGGATATGAGTCATAAAGCATATAGGGGGAACGATTTGAAAAGCAAGGCTTTGACAACATTTTGAAAATGAACTCTCACTGTCCTGTGTAAACAGTAATGCTACTTACTTGCAAATGATGCGAGTTTTTCGAATAAGTTTTCGTATATAATACGTAAACAGCACTCGCATGCAAGTATGCTGGGTAACTATAGACATAGTATTTCTACTCACTCTCCTGAACCTCAATTTATCATACACGATTAGTTCATTTGCAATTGAACAGATACATAAAGAAAACAAATTTGTCTGGGCCACTAATATTCCTAGTGTCATTATATAGGGTGTTTTTTTATGATGTATAAAATTTAACTTGGCAACATTTTTTGAACTGGTGGCCATTAGCAGCTGTTAGCTGATTTATCTTTGAAGTCGCTAGTCTACGCCGATAAGCCGCGTTATTGCTGATATACGGCCAGAAATGGAAAAAGTCATCGAAAATTGTACCACCAGATTAGACTACGTCCGAGCCACTCATATTTAAATTATAATGCCAGAAGATTATCTTTCGAATAAAATAAATTTCATGGCAATTTAAAAAAATCATATTTGTTTTATTCCATTTCAAAGTTCTATACATCTAAAAAAAACAGAAACATAATTTTCAAAATAAATTTAAACAATTTGGATGAGTTGTTCAGGAGTCAGTCTATTCATGTTGAAATGAAAAACCAAAGTAAACATACCTAAATCACTTGACAAAATGATTGTCAGTTAAAAAAGTGTTGCCACATATATTTGCAATTTAAGAAAAAAGTGTGTTTAAGATTATTTTACAATGTTTGTATTATTATTTATTTTTTTATTAAACTAATTTTTTTTAAATTTATTTAAAAACTACAAAATTATCTGCTAGTTAATTTCTTCTCAGCACATTAATTTTGTGCATTTAAGTATATATCTTTCAACAATTTTTTATAAACACTTTAATTGATAATATCCTCATTGCTGTTTTTCATATGATTATATTATTGTGGTATCACTCAAATACTGCATGAATCTTACTTTTCTTTTTGTATATTTTTTTCATATCTAAACAAAATACACTTTATTAATCAATCTATTGTTGTCTGAATGTGATACAGACTTAAGACATGTTGCCAGTGTTGACAAATTTGCCGATTTATCCGCATTTTGCCGATTTTTAAGTATAAAAATGACAAAGTGCGATTGACGATTTTTGCCCTCAGAGTTTAGGTTTGTCAAAAAGTTCATATCTGTATATTATACCAAAATTAACATAAACTTCATCGCCTGATGCGGATTTTCAATTACAACTATTTTCAAATTTCGGCTGTTTAAAAACAAGCAAAGCATACTTATTCGAAAATGTTTCTCAATTTTAACCTTCTTTATCCAACAGGTGATGAAGAAGAGAGATTATTCAAATCATGCTGAAATTGTTTAGTTTTTCCGCTTGTCTTATTCATTTTATATATTTATTGGTACTTTACTTTTGGCAGTTTGAAGGCTTGACAAAAGAAACGACTATGCGACTATGCTCAAAATTCAAAATCAGATAGTTGTATTATACAATGTACAACATACAACATTAGTTGTATATTACTTATATGTATATTGGATTACATTTTTTTTAATAAAAATCGACAATTTTATCAAAACCTATGTATTTTCGTTTTTCCGATTTTTTAAATATATTGTTGATTTTGCCGATTTTTACATCTCGTTTTGACGATTTTACGCAAAAATTATCTGTCAACAGTGCATGTTGCAAAAATTTAAATTTGTTTCTTTCTCTCTTTTTTTATTTGTTTTTTTTTATCTGTTTTATTAGAGAGACTATGTACATGAATGATAGTTTCTTTTTGGTATTATTTAATTTGTTTGTACATACAGTCTGGGAGAAAAATATGCTTCTTAAGGTACGGTCACATATGACAAATATTTGACGAAAAAGACGTAACCACAAAATAAAATTTGTTATAATTCTTATGTTTATTTGGGAAATTTTTTTCCTTCGGACAAATCTCAATAGAAATTTAGTTTTATTTTATTTAAGGATGTTTGCTCTTACAAGACATTTGTAAGTTAAAAAATCGTCAAACAAATTTGTGCTGAATATAGTGGTAACGTTTTTTTGCCATGTATGACCGCATCTTTAGAATTTGGAATACACATCTTAATAAGCAGTTAATTGGGATGCCTGTAAAACTCTTAAATCGTCTGTGAAACTCTTAAATCATCTACGAAGAAGTTGTTAGACAAATCAGAAACTATCAGGAACTAGCTAAATATCAAACATTTGCAACTTTACTGCTAAAACTTTATAAATAAATAGAATTTCTCATTAACGTACTTTGTTTTTATCTATTTCGGTCATGAACTTTAAGATGGATGTTAGACACATATTTTTGGCCGTTACAAACTTCAGCAAATGGATTTTTAACTGTCGATCTCAGATAACAGAAGCATACTCCTATCAGTCTCACAAGTGATGTGAATAATTGCGTTGTAACAACAGTTTTTGAATTGTCAAATAACACATCAGCTTTGTGAAACTCATATTCAACTTCATATTCATATGTAGCAGTTAATGCACGATGGCAGATCATGATAATGAGATGCCGAATACACGACTCATAGTCTTCAGATACACAGTACTTATTGGTGACTGTTTTAAAAATTTATTGATATCCATTTAAAGAGTTGGTCCTGTGTAATTATTTTTTGTATTTGACCTTCTAGCAAAACGTCTATCAAATTCCATTGCAGTAGTTATTGAGTTAAACGATTTCGAATAAACAGTGTTCTTTTATTAATACTGATAAGAAGATAAATATGCATAAGTACGTCGCCCCTATGTTAGGGAACACAGTATGTCGCTGTAAATAACCCTACATATCTCCCTCTTACTCGTAACATAACATATAAGTCTTTATAATCAATTTGTTATTATATGTTTACATCTAAGCAAAAGAGAATGTAAACCATTCATAAAGTATGAATGCTTAGTCGTCGAATTATTTCCGGAAATATTATTTAATTTTCTGCAATATGTAAATATGTTTAGATTTCCATAGATATTTTATTTCACATAAATTTTTCTATGCAAATTAAAAAGGGTCTTTTAGAGGGTAAATGCGCCCACAGTATCCCCTGGCGGAAACTGGCTTAGTGGTTAGAAAGCATTTAAATAATTGATACTGACGTAGTTTATTATATAGATAACAAATGTATATTTTTGAAATAAACAAAAACATTAAAAATAATCTTGTGCCAGAATCCGCTTTTAAACATTCTTTTTTCACATACTGTACATGTATATATGTATCGTATGCTAACAAATTATACAAATGTATATTTTTTGTAAAGATATATTTGTATGAATGTTATAATTTAAATGATTATTAAATATGTTGAAGTGTCTGGGATTTAAATCTCATGATTAACAAATTGTTATAATTCAATTAGGGCTATGCGGTATTTGTTATATGTTAATCATGATACAATTGGCAGGTTAATTATTATTGTTGAGTTGTTAAAATCAGCAGCGATAAAGGCACCCTACTAAAAAACAAAAATAGAGATTCGTTTAATGTAACAAAACTTATTAATAGTTTTACTTAAATTAAGTTTTAATGGCTCAATCTCAACATCAAATAATTTTATTACAATTTATTTATTTTTTGTGTGGTTAATTATTTGTTAGGTAACTATTTTTATTAATTTATTTCACGTGCTATTTGAGTTATTTTTTTAAGTAATTAGTTGTAAATTTGAAACTCTGTTGGGATTACAGAAATTTGAATTACTATTGCATCAGCCATTTAGTTAAAATATTTACTGTGGTTATTTGTAACCTTTAAAGTAGACATGTAGTTACAAATAGAGGAAGGTTTTTGTTAATTCTATTTTTAAGTGTACAGAACTATTTATGTGTAAATGTAGAAATTAAATGAGTTTAATAAGAATTTGAATTGAATCATTTACAATTGGGAAATTTTGTTACTATTGCGGATATTCGCATACTAAACTTGGCATAACGTTTTAAACTAGATTAATAGCTATCAGCTGGGCTTGTGGTGCAATGTTTTTTATATGACTAAACATGGTCAAACATGGCAAATATTTGTCAAAAAGACGAAACCATGAAGAAAGTATAGTCGGTCAATTACGACAATATTAGAGTATGTCAGCAAAAACTGTTTATTTTTGAAATGGAGGCATGTCATGCCACATATGTGTATATTATTTGTGTTAAATTGTATCTCGATATAAACTTTATTTAATATTTAGGATAAGACACAACAAATATTTAAAATTATTTTATTTACGGTTGTTATATCACCAAATTTGTGCTAAAAAGTTGAAAATAATGTTTCTCTCAAAACTTGACCTTTGACCTATTAACTAAAAAGTTAATTTTTATCAGTTTTGTTTTTTTTTATCAAATTTAAAAACTATACCTTTATTCTATGCTTTCTTCAAAATACTTAAATTACTAATGCCGCTAAGTCAAAGTGTTTAATTTCGTTTAGAAAGCGGAGGGTTTTACTATTTTTATATTTATTAAAATACGGGAGGTCATGAACGAATCAAGCCATTTTCAGATACAGTGATATTAAGTGAAGCGTAGCCCAGAGACAGCGTTATGCATCGATTGAAACAAATAGTAGTCGGACGGGCAAGTCTCAGACTAAAAGGCGGCTGAAACAAAATTTTCCAACAATTTCTTCAGATTTTAGCAACTTATAATAGATAGGACCCTTAGCGCCATGGATATTTGGCTTTGGTGTCGATTCGGCTGGTTGTCAGGCTTCACATATGTTATATTACGCTTCAATTTATCGTAATGGATTAATTTTAAATGCAAATGGGTGCAAACATTTTTTGGACATCCAAAATCATCTTCCGTATCAAAATCACCACTTCTGAACCGCACAAACTATCTCTCGCACATTGAAACTAATATAACACATTCATCATAAGCTACGGTGAGCATGCGGTGCCTCTGAACTTTTTTTCAAATTAAAGAAGTGAAGCAAAGCTTCTCGCGTATGGCGCTTTGTTGGCACAAAATTTTACGTTTTCGATACTAAGTAGGAATAAATCGAGAAAGTAGTGGGTGTCTGTAAAACAGCTCTACATTCGTGACTGGACTTGGAGGTGAGTGAGATGAAGATGAGATCTTCTTTCTGATACTACTAATATCTAAGCGGTACTTAGATGTTACCAAACGATTTTTGACTTTAGAACATATAATTTGTGTTTGTCCAAGGCAAAAATTAGTTCTTAACAAAACTTTAAATTAAAATTATTTAAACATGCAAGCGAATTAAAATACAACAATATAATTTTGAATCTTTTTAACGCAACAAAGTTTGCCAAATCATAATTTATTTAGTACTTATTTAAAACAAATTTGAGATACTTTATCAATTTAAACATACAAATGCATTTTATTTTGCGTACTACATTGTTTACATAAAATCCGATAAATATAACTATTAAACCAGCTGGTTTAATTGAATCTTATATGTTAAAACTAAGAACACTGACAACATTTTCATTTAAATTCGATTATTCATTAGTTTGTGTATTAATTTACATGATTTCAGAATAACATCTCTGGTTAAAAGTACTTCCCCTTCTAATGAGTTTGTGAATATTGTCTGTGGTTTGATTGCTGTCATAAACAATAACAACATTTTAACGAATTTAACTCCATAAACTACACATTTAAATAAATTTAATGAATTTGCAAAAACAAACAAATTAATGACGTAAACACCAAATATATGTATGTAAGTAAGTATGTAAGCATTTGTGGTATTAAAACTGCTTATTACTGCAATTTAGCGAAAAAGAAGATTTGCCGCTTGAAATACTACACATTCTTAGAAATGCATTGTAATTTTGTTTTTAATAAATCAAAACACGTGAGAGTTGTTAGAAGTAAAAATATTGTGAATTGGCTAAGAAATTCTTAAATTCTTTGAAACAGAATTTAATGATTTTAATTTATTACAAAACAAATTGTACGATTTGAACTGCATTTAAAATAAAAACTTTGTTTTAATTTTATTTATTTCAATGTTTTTTAACTCCAAGGTCAGATCTCTTACCACAAAGTTTAATGAACTAAGAACAAATAAATTAAATTAATTTTAAATGAAAGTAATACTTTGAAGTTTCTTAAATTCGTTAAATTAAATGCCAAATATACCTACCTTTTGCATGAATTTCAAATGTAATTGTATTTGAGTGTTTATTATGAACCCCAAATTTATGTATGTCTGATGAATTATAAATTTAAAGAAAGATGATACTTCAACTTAACTAAAATCACAATATTGACAATCATGGAAAAGGACTAACTCAAATATTAACAATTTATTATGCATATAACAAATATTTGTTAATGTCCACACCCAATTATTGAAGAGTTATTTATACTGCTACACAGAGAAAAAATAAAAATGAGTTTCAATTAAAATGTTTGTGAAATCAATTAAAAATGTAATTGAAATCGGACCTGTAAACAAAATGATAGTATTAATTAAAAAAAATGTGAGATTTAATTGAAAATATCAGAAAAATCGGAAAAAGTAATTGAATTAATTAAAATTTTATTTGAAAATTATTTTAAAATCAATTAAATGTTTAATTGAAAAAAAACATGATTTTTTTTTTGTGTAGGTTGCACGAACAATATTATGCTGTATCTTAACTGTTGAAATTGCGTGTATTGCAGTAGCCATGTCTATGGAGAATTATATTAATACAAAATACTATTGAATTTCGGATTTTTTTTAAAGAAAGCAAATCGAAAGAGTAGTTAGATGTATGGATATTAATTTCAATATCTGACAAAACGAAAAATATTCTCAAAGTTTTTATTCGCCGTGAACTCTTAAATTCGGTTATGAATAATTATAGGCAATGCTGGTGTACCGAAATAACAATCGGCTAAACTATAACAAGATTATAGGCTACAAAGAAATTAATTCGTAATTTCGGCTACGACTAGTACGAATGCACAAGTATGACAATTTTAAATGTCTTACAATAGGAAAAACAAAAATAACTCTCCACGAAAATATCAGAAAAATCGGAAAAAGTAATTGAATTAATTAAAATTTTATTTGAAAATTATTTTAAAATCAATTAAATGTTTAATTGAAAAAAAACATGATTTTTTTTTTTGTGTAGGTTGCACGAACAATATTATGCTGTATCTTAACTGTTGAAATTGCGTGTATTGCAGTAGCCATGTCTATGGAGAATTATATTAATACAAAATACTATTGAATTTCGGATTTTTTTTAAAGAAAGCAAATCGAAAGAGTAGTTAGATGTATGGATATTAATTTCAATATCTGACAAAACGAAAAATATTCTCAAAGTTTTTATTCGCCGTGAACTCTTGAATTCGGTTATGAATAATTATAGGCAATGCTGGTGTACCGAAATAACAATCGGCTAAACTATAACAAGATTATAGGCTACAAAGAAATTAATTCGTAATTTCGGCTACGACTAGTACGAATGCACAAGTATGACAATTTTAAATGTCTTACAATAGGAAAAACAAAAATAACTCTCCACGAAATCAAGAATAGTTTATAAGTTATTCAAAAAGATTTCTTGTATTCTGACTCATATCCAATTAAAGAGGAAGTATTTAGTTAAATTCGGACTGTATGGATTTACGACACTATATGTTCTCCACATTATCAAAACAGAACCTAAGTAGCTTAATTGAAAATAAACGAAATGATAAATATAACAACACAATTAAAAAAAAACATTTTGTCCAGTAGACACTATTAGTTTAATTCAAATAAAACTAAAGTGGGATTGTCTTCTAAATGCGGTGTGAGAGTTCCAATTATTATTAATATTATTTTATAGATTTTCCATTTGAAAGCGATAAACAATATTGAACATGTCTATATAGGTACATATTAAGTAAAAGTATGAACATAATATTAATTAACTGCAATTGATATTTTGTATGTTCGGCTTTTCATGACAATAGTTTGGCTTTTTAACACGCAACTCAAACAAAAAAGTTTTACTTCAATCAATTTAATACGACAACTTTTAATATTAATAATAACTCTTGCTGATTTTGATTGATGGTTTGTAAAAGGAAATAAACATATTTGTTATCTGCTGACAGCAGCAATTTACGGCTTTTTATACGGCCAAATGATGCCTGCAATGATTTTCTGGAAAACACTTTTATTAACAACACACTTTTTCCAGTGATATTTCATTGAAAGTAATAATGAATTGATGACAACATAAAATTTTCTCTCAAAGGACTATAACTAACAAGAGCTAGCAGATGTCCTTATCAATTACTACTGCCTATCAAGCTTTAAAAAATATGAATAAATAAGTAAAAATACTTTTTTAGTTTGTTATTTTTGCGGCTTCCGTTTAAAAAACAATTATTTACTTCTAGGCTGTCGATAAAAATTAATCAAATTGCCTATTTTTAGGTGGTTTTTAAATTTCTTGCTATTTTACATAAATATTGCGTATTGCTAGACTGGCAATAAAAATTATACAAATTGCCCACTTTTAAGGTTTCTTAAATTTCGTTTTATTAAATTTAAAACCTTCATTTATAAATCAATAGATGTTCTGTCAACTAATCGTTCATGAATTTTGACACTGCTTAATATCGTGTGTGTGTGTGTGTGTATGTGTGAGCTTGACATTTTCATTTAACTTTTTTTTTACTTTTCAAACCCGTTTACAGAAAAGTATTACAATAGTCTCTTACTGTTTTGTTTGTTTTATTTGTTTGCAAATCGACTGCAAAAACAACAAGATTAATTGTTTTAACATTATTTTTGCAGGCTACCGTTTTTTATAAATTTGTACATGATGACGTCTTGGTTTTTCTATGTACTACATATACTATGTATAATGTTCTTGTAGTTATAATGTAGATATTATTTAATAGGATGAATCGTATTTGTAGGAACTTTAAAATTAAAAATGCAAACTGTAAAATTGCATAAATGAAACACATTTCGAAAACACAGGATAAATGTTAATTCTGAGTTCTCATGAAATAACTATTTGGGGTAATATGTGTATTAATTAATGACAAGGCTTTCAGTGACGAGATAAAAAGATCGTCTAACTAACCGAAAATTACTGTTATAAACGCGATTTTATATAGAAAATACTGTTATACACACAATTTTGTATAAAAAATACTGTTATACACAAGATTTACTATTCTATTATTTTTAACAGCAAATAAATCTAAATTTATATTGTTTACGGAAGTTATTTGAAATAGTATCAAAAATAGTACGTTCGTATTAACTTTTTCATCTCTGCTGAAGTCGTTGGATGGATGGTAAATATCATCGATACACGGACATTCTGTGGGAGATAATTGGACCGTGGAATGGGGGATCAGGGGATGTTTCTTATCGGTACACATAACATACTATTTTTGTAAGTTTTTGCCTTCAGCTTTCCACCCCTACTCGGATTCAATCGCTTGTTTAATTACAGTTGGAAAGACAGATGGAAGAACATTTTGTTCTGAATCTTAAAAATTATCTAGAATGTACAATGTTTTCTTGTACTGGCACCGATATTGAGAATATTGTTGGTGAGTTATTTTAAACATATTTCGGCATTAATGACTTCATAAATGACTCAATAACTTACTTTTAAATTAGTTCTACATATAGTCTGCATTACTTGGAAGTAGTCAACAGGACCACATTTTGTTTTACTGATTCTAAGTCTTTACTTGTAAGTAGTTCAAGTAGTATTAAAGTAATGAAATATTAATAAGCGGTTGTAATAAAATAACTTCATTACATCACTTAGTAATGAAAGTTTATGATCGGTAATGATGGAAACGTCTTAATCAAATATAAATTAAGTCTACATTTATAAAAATTGGAATTTAAATACTTTAGGCAACCTGTTGATTTTCTATTGACAAAATTAGAAGTGTCACCAATACATGTACATACGTATGTATAAAAAGGGCAATTAAAACATTATATGTTGACAATTTCAACAATAACATCAATATAATTGGTTTCAGTTAAACATAATTCAGCAACTAAAAGCAATATTAAAAATGTAACAATATCCTTTTAACTATTTCAATAAAATTGTTTTTTAATTTAAGGTACATATGTATGTAAAACTTGAACAGCTGTTTTACTAGCATTTATCTTTATCATTATTAACATCAAAATTTCCGTAAAATTTATTTAAACATTTTTTACATTATTTTAGTTATTTGTTTTACAGATACAACTGCATAAATATCTACCGCCCTAATATAAATACCTACACATTCATAGAAATCGAACAATAGTGACGTATTTTCTGTATCCTTTTTTTTTTGTTTTAAATGTGGATGGTATGAGTGGGCTGACAAAGTTAATTTTTTACAGACAAAGCACAATTTAATTGAAAGAACCTTCAATAAAGGACAAATTTTAAAAAAATGCATTAACATTTTCCTTTAACAAAATAATATTCCATTAATAGATAAAATTGTTTAAATTAAATCCGAAATAATTAATTTAATTTACATAAAATACACGTGTTTTTATAAATTTTCTTTAGTATACTTACAAAGTTCTTGTTCAACTTAAGATTTTCTGTGAATTGATACTTGCAATTAGCATCAATTATATAATCCTTTTGTAATTTTAGTAATTTATTTATATTACTTTTATATAGTTTTAGTCATTTTTGAAAGTTTATCTTAAAAACCTTTTTTGTTTAAGATATCTTGTGAACTTTTTCTATTCTTCACTATTTGTTAAGATATTTTTCTAAGTTTAACACACCTTATCTTTATGTATGCCGCCGAAAAACTAATTCAAAATGTCTAAAATATATTAAAACACCATCGTACTGCTTTTCTTGTATGTCTAACATTGAACAATAATTTTGATAAGGATTTCTGTGTTGTACACAGAATCCATCTGTAGCCACACACACTCTCTCTCTCTCTCTGTCTCTCTCTCATTTAACATCCTGAATTGTTCTCTTTACCTCTCAAATAGTAGTAGTCGCAGTACGAATGGTACGAATACGGTATAGACAAGAAGAACATTACATATTAGTATTGCACAAGTCTAAATGTAAGTTTGTGTGTTTCTATTACTACAGACCATATTATGATATTTTATGCCAAACTGCCGAAAAAATGACGTCGCCGTATTTGAAAGCATGAATTCTGTTGTTCTGAAGTTACAGGGAAGAGCTAATAAATATGTAGCAGTTCAAGGAATAAGTATTTTAGTTTTGATTGTAAAACATTTTGTTTACATACATTTAGGTATCCAATAAACACGTTTTCCACACACAGAATAATATGAAAAAAATTGTGTCCGTACTTCTGCTGAATTTTTTTTAAACACAGACTGCAAAGACTCTTGGCTTGTCTGCAGAAAACAAACCAGTCAAGAATCGAACCCGCAACCCTCTGACTGATAGTCATAGCACACTATTTCCTAGTCTATCGGGCCACGGGGCAAAATAGTAATAAAAAAATTTTTCAAAAAATCCGACATTGCACTGAAACTGAAATACTGTATAAGATGTTAAAACACGATACCACTTACCCTAAGTGCAAATCGTAAACAAAATTAAAGTTTTAACAAAATTCAAAAAAAGATTTATTATGCATGATGATGCATTTCATTTCAAAAAATTAATACACAAAAATTATAAATTTGCTAAAAAGGCAATATTTGGCTAGTCTTTTGCAGTTCTCGTCTGACAACTCCAATATAACACCAATTCAACTATAAATACAAATATCTATAATAGAAATATATATGAACCTTTCTAATTGTCGCCGGTAGTTCAATTGAACAAGACTATTGGACTATTTTCAAATTGGAGTTAAAGGACTGTGTTACTGTAGTTCTTCACATTAAATTTTTGGAATAATCATGCAGATCCGTCAAAATAAAAACACGGATTTTTATAACAGAAAGGTAATTGTAGTTTCTATTTTAGTTTTTCGTATAAAGGGCGATTTTTTAGCAACGTTCTTTTTGTCAAGACCCTTTTTGGCAACTCATCTTCATTCAGTTTGGCCCATAATTTAACCATGACTTGCAAACGAACAACGCTAGCAGATTATTGAATTTTATTACAAATATATATAATCGGTTAAAAAAGTAACGATCCTCTTATTTGTCGAAAAATTGCGTTCTTTTAAACCCATAACAATCTAATAGTTTGATGTTTTGCAATTGATATTTATAAGACATTTATGCGCATTAAAGTCCGAAGTGGTGGCTATAATGAAAAAATTTATTTTTACATAAACATTAAAAGAATGGAAAAAGTACAATAGAGCCATATACCGGGAAGAAATTTGTATGGGGACTAAAGAGAAATCATGAATCTATTTTTAACAGAGCATGCCAACATTTTCGAAGGTTGTCTTACATTTTGTTATATTACTCTGATTTTACCTGATCGATTTTCCCATTTTCAATAATATATGGGGAATTTGAACCCCCTTTCTACTTCCCTGGTGGCCCAAACGTGTCTACAACAGACGGGCGGACATTGCTCGATTGTTTTAGAATTTTTTACGGACTCAAAATATATACAAATATACTTTTTGGGTTTAAAATCAAGATTTCGATTGACAAAATTATTAAACAGTAAATGACAAGGTCTCATCAAGTTTTTTCTGAATCAAACCTTTGTTTCTAACAAACATATTCAAGCTTTTTTAAGTAATTCTTCAAATCATAACACAGTTGTGCTAGTTTTATACACCATTCTGTATTAAATGTCTTGTTCTTCAATGTTCAACAAATAATGGTCTGTCTCTTTTAGCTACTAATACTTGCATTAACCAAAAACATACATAGATACAGAGAATCTCACATACAAGCATATAGGCATACGTTTATGTACTTTTATATACTCTCAATGTTGTGCTTAAAATTATATGTTGTGCGTTATTTTTATTTCAAAACCTTTTCTTTTTTAAACAACATCAAATTGTATGTTTTATGAAGACTTCAAATAATAGTTTGCAAAAATGATGATAATATTTACCCAAAAAAAAAAAATATTTTTTTTTAAACAAAAGAAGGAACATTTCAAGAAAAGGTTTACTTATTCCTGTGTACCACAAGAAGTTGCAGTGTGTTACGGTCACTCGTTGTCGTAATATTAAATTTCAAGTTTTGTTTTTAAGTAGGAAACAGTTTAAAACCCACAAAAAAATATGTATGTATATGTATGTTTTTAAGGTTTTCTTGTCCAAGTTGTAAATTTGATGTTGTTGCTTGTGATGATGTTGTTGTTGATTTTAGTTAGAATTTCGTGATTTAAATGTGAACAAGGTCAGCATAATGGTTTAATTATTTTTATACAGCATAAAGGTTCTTTTATATACATACATATGTATTTATAGAATGTGTGTACGAACTTAAGCACTTACTGCTTGTTTACACGAGTTTCTTAAATGTCTTTAAAGCGCAGGCTTCAACATTAAAAAGCAGTCATATTCTCGCCACAGTGTTGAAAAAAGGAAATATTTTCGGAATAGCAGTTAATTCTTTTTTAAGTAATAAGGCTTAAGTATACTCGTATATGCTTTTTCAATCAAACATCAGATGTTTTGATTTTTTATTTGTTTAATGTTTTAAAATGTCCAGGCGAAAAAGACAAAACACACGGAAAGACAAAAAATATTTGGTGTATAACGTTAAAAGGCGAGATTCTTAATTTATTCAAAGTATTGACCATTGTATGGCCTCTTACCAACCTATTGCCAACATATGAAACTGCACATCTATTGAGACCAAGATCAAACCAAGTCAATTTCGGATATTCTGTTATGAAGTGAAGTGCATCCCTGAGAGATCGTTCTGTATCGATCATAGTAGACGGACGGGACAAGGTCTGGTCTATATGGCTGGCAAGACAAAACTTCCCAAAAAAGCTGGAGGTCCACACCAAGCGTCGACGCGTTTCACGCGTTCTAAGCAACTGTCAAAAAAGTAGAATCAATGTAGTTGTATCAGTTAAGTTACACACTCAAAAGCGTAGGACGCGCTGACGCCTGAAACGCGAAAAGTTCGTTTACTTTCTACTTTTGAACGCGGTGCACGCGTCACAGCTGACTGATGTCCCCAGAAAAAATGACAGTTGAAATAACATTTTTTATATGAGTTTGACAAACAAACCGATAAAAAAACTTCATATAAAACAAAATCAGCTGGGCATACGGCATCACCTCCAAAAGTACATACATATAAAAAAAAATATTGACGCGAAAAATCTTCGCATGTAACTTGAAATGCCTGACGCTTAAAACGTTTAGAAAGCTTAAAACGCGTTGATGCCAAAACGCGAGTTGTGGACCTGCAGCTAAACTTCTTTCTAAATAGATCAATTAAGGCTGTAGGATCAATGGTACTCAAGATTTTTGTAGGATTTGTGATAAATATCTAACGTGACTATGTGTTGTGTGTTCCGCTCAATGTCGGTATTTTGTTTTCAGAGTCAGTAGTATAATATATCTCCTTGCAAACCATAGATATTAAGTAGCTCATAAATGTGTTGTCTAAACTCAACTTGACACTAAAATTTAAACTCGTTAAAATTAATAAATAACTGGTTTTTACAAACGTTTAACATATTTTTTAATTTTATTTTATCAAACCATTAAAAAAGCTCCATTTATGTCATTTAAATTTTTAATACATATTTAAAATTATTTTCAGTTGTAACCACAACAGATAAGTGTTGCTTTTTAGTGGGTCTTAATGTATTAACAAGAAGCACGCTTTTTATACTCGTTTTAAATTTCCATAAAATAATTTATGCATATATACACATACATACGTATAAATAAATATACTAGTATATTCATAGTTGATCTCAAAATGATAAAAAAGAGCAAAAATTACATTTTAGTCTTATGTCCAGCAATACTGCAAAAACGCAATCGACATACCTTCTTCGGTTGTATTTTTTCGACATCTGTCATTTGCTAGTGTGTATGACAAGCAAATGAACTTAAACTTAAATCTGCAATGATTTCTCGTTTACCCCTTCATGCTGTTCTGTTCTTAAAAAATCAGGTTGTTAAAAAAGCTAGAGACCAAAATTCAAATAAAATTAATGAAAAATGTCTGCATACAATGCAATTTAAAGCATGATTTTCTAATTTAGTACGAGTATTTTATAGAAATAATTGAGTGTTGACAGAATGATAAACAAAATGAATGATTAGATGAATTAATTTAAACACGCATCGAAGTTATACGAAGTGCGTATGTAATGTGTTGAGTGGGTTTGAGATTGTTGAATAAAAGGGTCAGAAAATAATTAATTAACAAGTAAATATTTGTTTACTTTAAGATTAATTTAAAATTCAAATCTAGACTTCATTAGCAAAACTTCATTTGATATATATACGAGTACAGAAAATCCTATATATAATACATATTATAATATGTTCGATATAAAGAATATAAACAAAATCAAATGAATAACAAAATTTTTAACATTGCGAATTACATCAAGCTATTAAGAATAGGTCAAAAAATCATCGATCTGTAAAGAATTGAGAGTATTCCTTGGTGGAATAAGACATTCTAGTTAATGGAATTGCTTTTAAACTTAAGGCATAGGTAGGCAAATCGTAAAATGAGATTGTGGGTGTGAGCGAACTACCCAACAAACATAAATATACCCAGCTAGCATTTTTTGAAATTTTTAATCAAATATGAGTCTTCTCTTCTGAAAGAGTCTTTATGACTCGGTTTTCTGAACTATTACGACACATTTTGGTCATTTTGGATTCCGCACATTCAGCAGATTTGTTTTTGTTCTTCAAATTAGTTTCTTTCTAAACATTTAAATGAGTCTTTTTTGTTATCGACAAACTGATTAATCAGTTTTTGGCCATTTAAGGCAATCTTAAAAGACTCATTTTGCTGATATTATCAAAAACAATCTTCCAATTGCTAGCTGGGTAATTACTATATATAAATTATACAAAACAACTAAGGTAGGAAATATACACTCACAATATATTTTCCGTAAGATATAAAAAATTAACAACGAGATTGGTATACAAACGGAACTTCTAATACTTCAAAAGCTGATTACATGCATGTTACCAAATGCATTATCAATCATAAAATATTTTTCGTAATTCATTATTAATTTGAAATGTTTGTTGGGAAGTATTTCTGAAAAAAATATACATATAAATACACATTGCTGTCTCAATGACGACTGAATGAAAGAGATTAAGTGCATGTGTCAAGTAATCTCTGCACAATTGTGCTATAGGATGCCTGCCTATGACTATGAAATACAAAGAGGCTATCTATATTCTAAAAGAATTCGGTGTAAGACATCTTAAAGAATCATACCGAGTTTATTAGTGGCGTCTTTCAAACACAAATTACAAACAATTGAATATAATGGCATTATTTTCAATTCAACGAAACTGCTTTATTTTTCGGATTGCTAAGGATAAAACTTTCTTTCCACTTTGTTTATTCACTCTGGATAAACTAGTGCTTTGGAAATGTTGATTGATAATCATGTCGTATGTTCATAAACATAGCATGTTGATACCAGTCGTTACAAACTGATAAATTTATGGTGTTTTCTTTTCTGAAATAAAATTTACACCTTTATTATGTACATTTTTATAACGTTTACCCCGCATTTTAAAGATGTCGCATTTTTAATGGTCAGAATAGAACATAAAATCACAACAGTGTAACACTTTTTTTTCATGTTTAGCTCGTTTTTGTTTTTTTTTTGTTAACAAAGAAGAAGCAGATATCTCCCTGGTAAGATCGCTTGAAATAAGACAATGAATGGCTCTCAAAAAGACCAATAGCACCTTCCCGACTAATACGCAAATTCTTCTTAAACTATAAAAATTATTTATATAAACATACATTACATATATAAGAAGTAGGAGATATTATCCTATGAAATTTGACATACATCAACTTCAGAGTATTCATTAATTACGTTTCCATAATCATATCAAATATTTCATTATCATCAGATGATGACGATGAATCCAAGATTTTTTCAGCACATAAAAAAGTAGTAATATTTTCCATTTTTTATACTTTTTTTTTTGTTTCTTAACACAAATACACATTCATAAACAAAACAAATGTCAGCTGGTTTATCGTGCGATTCTCTCCCTCTAAAAATACAGAGTGTGAAAGGTGCAACATTTTTTAAATTTATAGTGTAACATTTATAGAAAAGAACACACTACACTTCAGAATTGTTGACATTTTTTCAGAAAAGAACACAAACAAATTAAAAAAGCTGCGAAATGGGAAAAACGTGTAACATTTTTGCCAGAAAAGAAAACGCCATTAAATGACGTAACAGTATTATATAATTCTTACATAGTTTTACGGTATAATTTTGTGGTTAATGTCTGTGCTATAATTATTTTTTAATTTTGTTCTTGGCTTTGATAAGGCATAAGTGTATCGTAGTTCATATATTGACATCTAGAGTGCGCCGTGGTTATTATGTACTATATTACCATAGACATTTATTTCAGGATTTAGAATAATTGTGAATCAATTGGGCCCGATATTTATAAATATAATTGATAGACAGTGCTGACCACAAATGAGTACATGTATGCATAAAAATAAAATTATGCACTAAAGAAAATTAAAAAAATGTTTTTGTTATTTATTTCATGTTTAATATTTAACAAAAGGGGTTATGGATACCATACTAATGGCGTTTTCTTTTCTGGCAAAAATGTTACACTTTTTTCCTTTTTTATATGGGAAATGGGTAAAAAGTGTAACATATATGTAACATTTTTGCCAGAAAAGAAAATGCCATAGGAAACACTGTTTTTAATGGATTCTGGAAAACGTGTTAATCTGAGTTAATTGAATTGCGGTATGTTTTATATTGAATTTTTTTGTTTCTTCTACGTTATCATTATTTTCAATAATATATTTTTTTGCTAATACAATAAAGAGTAAATGGTAAAAACTTAACAAAACTTCTTTCGTTCTTTATCATTTTACGACCCTTTAAATAAAATCATATTAAGTATGCACTCGAAACAAATTTAATTTTATCTTTAATATATAACGAAAGAGTCGTTGTCGTAAAAAGAACACGATACTCATAATAAGGCTGATTATTAGAATTGTTTTCAAAAACTATGATAAAACGGTGAAATTATGGCTTGATTGGAAATTATATATTGTAACGTATGACAACCATGATCTTCAATGTATCATGGGTAACAATGGTTTGATGGTCAAATCTGTGGATTATGACTTTCTAAAAGATTGGTTGTATGAAGGTTTTACTCCTTAGTAGACCTCCAAAATGGTTTAAACGTCGCCGAATTATAACGCCTGCTTTTCATTTTACAACATTGGAACAATTTATTGAGTCGTTTGAATGTAATACACGTGTTTTTTTTTGAAAAAATTTACAAGACGTAGCAGAAAAGACTAACGGTCTTATTCAAATGGATCAATGGGGATACATTTCGTAACACTAGATATAATCTGTGGTAAGTTTTTTATAAAACTCTGTAAACTACAAATAAAGAAAGTGCTTAATATATTTTTCTGCGTTCCAAATGATTATATGCAGGCAAAAGGGATGAACAACCATTGCTAATTAACAAAGTGACATTGAGACCAAAATACCCACTTATGTTTAATATTAAACCAAGGATGGGATTAGTCTTATCAATAGCGTATAAATATAACATTAGATTAGTTTACGAAGAAAAGTTACACTGGTGTCACACAGAAAATAAAGTTTGGCTTTAGCATAAAAGCTATGCATATATTTTTGGACTAATTTGGAATTATTTAAAATGAATACAAACATTTTGTAGATAAATAATCGATTTTAAATCTAGTTTAAGTCTAATAAGACATTGGAAAGGATAGAGACTTCTGTCCTAGAAATGGAGTTTGATCTAACGGGATACAGCATTCAAGGTGTAATAATATGATTCAAGGAAGACTATACGTTTATGCACAAACTAGAATATAATTATTGTCGGTTGATGGCTCTTGAATAAGGTGTAAACTCTAGACTGTAGCTGCTTGGGATGCTATTCTTATTCCATGATTTTGTGTGTCTGTCAGAGTTGGATGGTGGAAGAATAAATGCCTTCGTTCCTATAATTATATAAATTGGTTATGAACTCACAACGGTTGGTTGGGGTGCTGATGTAGGGAACAGTGACGAATGCCAAAGGATTAAAAAATGTTACTTATCAATGGTTAACTAAACTAATCCTAATTTTACTAGAGATTTACAATTTATAACGCCAGTTTTTAAATAGTCAAGTTGCTTTCTGTTGTAATTATTACTAGCTAAACCCGGTGTGCTTCGCTATAAAATAAAATAAAATAAAATAAAATAAAACAAAACGTATTTATATATTTACAAACAGTTATTTATTTATTTTTAATGTATTTATTGCAATGCTTTGCCCATCAGGAGCATGCACATATACACGGGATATTAACCTTGAGCTTTGTTAACGCTAACCGAACAGGAAAAACTTGTTTAAAATCGAATGGTAAATCTATTGGTAGCATTGGAATGCGTAGCAAAAGTACATCTGTACCTTTATATTTTCCTGTTATAATGGTCTAATGCCATTGCAAAGCCGTGGTGATCGATATTACGCAGTAAAATAACTCCAATTTTAAGTTGTAGCACATGTGGTGGAAAGCCTGACACATCGAGTGAATTTAAGAACTCAACAGGATAATTAACGGCCTTACGGGTTGCTTGATTGATTTGACGCATTTCAAAATGATATCCAGCTTCTCCATATGGAAAAATAATGGAATACTGAATCGCGTCATATGAGCGATGCATTTCAGTGCGCGAGGGCATACCCCTTTGTCCACTTACACACTCAAGAATTTATTATTTCGTAAGAATATCCTATTGTGAAAATTTAATGACGATCGGTCCAGTAGTTAATACTATATAACGATTTTTAATTTTCCTAAAAAGGGCGTGGTCCCACCCACTTTTCTCCTAGTACGTATACCTAATTATGCCAATACCATATGTACCACATATCATTGACGTAGGTCAAAAAATGTTCAAAATATGGCGATTTAAATTTTTGGGTTATATGGGCGGTGCCACCCCCGTTTGTTCAATCAAAACTTCATATCGCCTATTATTCCTTCCAGAGTCACAGTAACATGCTCTAAAAATTTCATCAAAAAATATATTAATTTTTATATATATAGATATCCTACACCACCATAGTGGGGAGATTTCGTGAGTATTTCATTTGTCCTGAAAATCAAACGGATTTAACAGCAATAGATGTTATCGTTAAATCAAAGATCTACATACAAGTTTTGGTCAGCAAAAGAAATTCAATAGATAGATTGAGCAGTTTGGAATAAAAAATTTAATAAAAAAAAACCATCATTGTTCTGCAACTACTTTCATATGCAAATATTCTTGTGCGGACACACGTGTAAGATTCCCATATATACATAGGAGATACATAGAGATAATGGCAAACAAATCCCACAGAAATTAGGAGGATGGAATAGTGGCGGCTGTAAGGATGTAATAAGACTTCGTCATAAAGGACTTGCCAAACGGATTTTTCACTTGAACAATTTACTTTAAAATGAAGCAATACAAAATGAATTCGTACAGGTATTTGCAGTTTTTTATGAAAACACATGTACTTATATACTACATATATACATTTGTGTAAGTAGTAAGGCAGGTAGAAAAGTTTTTGCAATATCGATACACCTGCTTGTCATGGCTTTTTTAATGCCTTGTGTCTTATAAACAAGTTGATTGTTTGAAATTGTTTTATGAAATTTATTTCTACAAATTTAGAAACAGAAAAAATATAGTCGAAGGGCCTAAATACGATCAACGTATGTGATTCAAAATGCAGACATTATTGACGTATTTTCTACGCTGTTTTCATTTGAACCTTGATATACGTACAGTATATTGTTGCAATCTGACTGACAAACGCATTTCTTAGATTTCGAAAGCAATTTTCAGATTGAACGCACTTCAGTTATAAAAAAATATGAAACTATAGTCGGTAAATAAATAAATCTTTCTTGCATGAACGATTTCGAGAGGTATTTTGCATGAGACCTAGGTGAAATATTGGACAAGTTTCAACCTATTTCAATAGACTTGGTATTTGGGAGGAAAATATTCATACACAAAGTTTTATCGAAATAGCTTCCAAATTGTGACCTGTACTTTGCACACAAGAATTACATGGACAGCTAGACAAAAATCAGGTACATCGTTAAATCTACTCAGAAAGTGATTCCAAGTCTATCAGTATCCTTTATGGTAATACCTTTGTAATACCTACTCTCCTTACTATAGTGGTGTAAAGGTATAATGAATGAATGAATGAGATGATGTCACATGTGGCGATTCCCTAGTAAACATTTTATATTGTTGAAAAGCTTTTTCATTCATTCATTCTCCATTCATTCATACAATAATGCCTCAGGTAAAAACATAATATTTGTCCAATATGTATGTGTATGTATGTAAAGTCGTTTTGAAAAACATGTGTATTGCCAAACCCAATATCTCACACATATGTATGTACATACCAATGAGTATTTGTATTTAAATATTTACATGTGTGTGATATTATACACTAGGGGTATAACAAAAATTGGCCATTTTACTTGCCTTGGCCAATTAAGCAACCCTTTTATAGTTTTTCTAGAAGAAATGGAATTGATAAGGAACTAGTTCCTTTATTGGTTACTCAAGAATAGGGACCGATGCTATTTCTAAAGCTGCCATTATAACATCATGAGGTCTTAGTTCCTGATTAGCCAAAATATACTTATATAATGCGTCTTGAGACGAGTGAATAGAGTAGTGTGAGCCATTTATATATACGGTTGAGTAGAGTATTGCCCCTATGACAGTTTGGATTTTATAAAATGTCAAAAAGTTATACTCCTAATGCAAGCATTTAAAATCATTTATACACTCATTGTAGCACTTATAATTCTAATAGTCGTGACGGTATACATATCGGCAAGTTAGTGAGTGAGTGAGAGCAATTTTGGTAGTTGTTGTCATCATATCTGTATGTGTATTTACATGCTAGGTTGAATTTGTTTTAGTCCTTTTCATTATGTTTGTAGGGACATCAAAGGCTTACAATAATGTTTCATTTTTTTTGTTGTTATTTTCTTACTTTTCATAGTTGCTATTACTA
The DNA here is from genome assembly GCA_950370525.1 of Bellardia bayeri. NCBI lineage: Eukaryota > Metazoa > Arthropoda > Insecta > Diptera > Calliphoridae > Bellardia > Bellardia bayeri. The sequence continues at coordinate 90,812,998 of OX493264.1, forward strand.
TTGTGCTGTTGTAGTAGGTAGTTGTAGGTAGTTTTTTATTACACAATTTTGCATTTGATTTTATTCATATACAATTTAGGTACCCTACTTATGTACCATTCGTTACATAAAGAGTATGTTATGAATACAACTATGGGAAATCTATTATAATCGATTGATACATAAGAGCAATAAAGTCCTGCTACTTCTTAAATAAGGTAATAACAGCAGTGTTGTATTTTAGAACGATATTCTTAAAGCTTTTAGGTTTGCTCTAAAAAGTTTAAATAAAAATAACTTTTTGTAGAAATAATTCTTTATAATTCTATATATGTTACGGATTCAATTTTCATCAGAAACTCTTGTCTGTGTCTATCCTACGGATCTATATTTTTCATTATTTGGCTCAGTAAATATATAAGTTAGGTCATTTAATGCAAAATATTTCATAGTCGTACATTTCACATTATTATACCCACCAGAAATATACCCCCATATTGGCTTTGTCATTCTGTTTCTAGACTATTTAAAATATTTTCTTAAAATATTCTTTATAATGTTTAGGGAAGGTTCAAACTCCCTAATGTATAACCTAAGTTATGGACCAAAATTGCTATTTGCTTTAAGTATATTGCAGATAATACCAGGTTAAGGAGAATTAATTTTTGGTAGTCCCTATAGAAATTTCTTTGTGAGATATGGCTCTATAGTAATAGAATAGCGGAATAAGTTTAATGTAAAAAGAAATTACAAAACGATATTTTGTTTGGATCTCTCTATATAAGGTCTACTTTCGAAAATCTCTTAAATACGCATAATAAGACATCTATCATCTATTGTGATGGAAATTGGTCGATATTAAAATAAAATCGAGAATTAAAAGCGAACGTTTTATTGTAAGATGTGATCAAAATCGAACGGGTTTATTTCAAATTGTTTCAAGTGAAAATAACGACGTTTGTTAAAAATTAAAGTTATTTTTAAAAGAAAAAAATTTATCAAGGTCGTTTTTAATAATAAATAATTCTATGCACAACGAAAAAGTTTGAGGGATGCTTTAGACCCATTGAATATGCAGAAACTAGGTTCAAAGAATGTTATCGTATGTCGGTTTTATTTGGATTCTCCAAATCTTGAAAAGGTGGACCAAGCTTATTTAACTCCTGAGCGAGAGTTTGCCACAGTCTTTCTATCTCAACTCTATTACCTTTAAAATTTTGTTTTGCCTATTGTGGGTGGGTATTTTTCCATAAAAGTTACCATAAAGTCTTCCTGAGGAGTATTTATCCCCTGAAAGTTTTTTTTTATTTAAGATTATTTACATATGTACATATTTTACAGTGTTTACTTACATTTTCGTTTACATATTTTCCAAATATTTGAAATTTGAGCTTAAATATCCTTTTTTCTTTAAAACGTGCACAATTATCTTCTCGGTTTAAAAAACAGTTTAAACAGTAAATTTTCGTTTTTTATCACATTCTTTTTAGTTGACATTTTGATAGAAACAAATGGAACTTGAAATCGAATTCGTTTTCAAAAAGATATCGAATTAAAAACAAAACGACAGATAATAAATGTTGGCATCACACCTGTTTTCGTTTTCAGTTCGCTTTTGGAACGAACTCAGTTTCGATCACATACCTCGATTTCGATCCAAATTTTACGCAGATAAGTTATCAGCCCAATCGTTAATAAAAAATCCAAGGGAATTTTTTCGCTTTTTATTTTTTTAATATTGAATTTGAATATTAAAAATGGGAAAAGGGAAAAAACTCGCGCGGAATTTTTTATATGATATGATTGGGCTGTATATGTATGAAAAAATGATATTTCATCATACTTCCCATATTAGAAATACTTCCGAAAATCATTTTAATATAATTAATCTCGTATAAATATCAGGGTGAAATACGACCGTGCGGTATTTTATGATGATCGGGCCATAATTGGTCATAGCTTTCATATGAGCACCACATTAAACTAAGTTAATATCGATATCGTCACTAGTTGATATTGACACGAAATACAATAAATATATAAAAATCACGGCACTATGTTTTCTGAAGATTAATGGATTAAAACGTCAAAATTCTCATGTAGAGTCCACAGCCTAAAAAAATATGTATAAATTGTACTATTGGTGGTGGTTATACATATAAGATTAATCACATCCTAATATTACACACTTGTTTTATTTGAACTTTTACTTAAATTCCTAGTAGCATATTTAGCATGCCAGTCAGTATGACTACGATTTGGTTTTATTTGAAATTATTTGAAATTCCCCTCTTATTCTCGACGCTGTCTCTAATAAAATCTATTTTAAATTTATAAGTTTATGTTAGATGGTTGCTTATATTACCGATGATTTGTTTTTTGATTTAGAAATTGAAATTCTTATTCATCGAGTAGTTTGCATACAAATATATTTGTTTATTTGTGTAATATTTATTATATATAGTAGTTGTTGTAACGTCTAACGTTTGATGATATTCTGCAGCAACAAGGAAATCAACATATAAAAATCATATTGTATAAAACCATCTAGTGCTGTTTTGTAAGTAATATTCGATATTGTCAAGTAGTTTTTATTTAAAAGTAGTAAAGTAGTTTTTTTTTCATGAATTCAGATTGCAGATTTTTGGTACGGTTTTTTTGTTGTTTTCATTTGTAACTTTCTTCTATCAATGGAAACACTTTAGTTAGTTTTAAGAGAGTCTAAGTTTCCATAATTTGTCAAAAACGTATAAAAAAAAGTTATTGAAAGTATAGTTTGATATTTTTGAAAGGTTTGACGTTATTAGTTTCAACATTAAATTGCTTTAAATCGATGAAATATTTTATACATATTTCTTATGGCCGAATTCTCGGTCATTAGTTAACCATTGGTAAACTCAAATACTAACTATTGTTTAACTAATATGCTTGGTTTTCACTATGTCATTTTTGTTGTCAAAGTGTCCAAATTGTTGGAATTGTATGAAAACGGGTTGTCATATGGCTGCATCTATGTTTGAAATATCAAACATAGTGACAACCTTGATAGCCTTACTTGTTATTCTTATGGCAAACTAAGCATTGCGAATAAAGAATCATTAGTTAAGCCTTTGCCATTAGCTGTGAAATAATTCAACAGTTGTTATCTTGTCATCTTGATCACTTTTAATGCTGGTGTGTTTTTCCCCATTTTTTTTATGAGAATTACATTTTGTTGGTATAAGGCTCTGCTTGCTCGCGTCGTTTGACTTATTTAATTTCTGTGTGTTTATTGATTGTCATTAAAGTTTACAGTGCGAGCATTGACATTTTTCAATTATTGACTTGTAATCTTTCAGTTAAAATTAAAATCTTTGGCATCAAAAAAAAAAACTAAATAAATGATACTGTGAAGAATCAAGAAGTCGTAATACATTACCCAACTCAATTTTTGAATTCTCTTGATTTGCCCGGAATAATTTACAATTGAAAATCGGATCTACAATCATAATATAAATCCACCAAAATTATGCAACCGAACAAGACTTGCGGCCAAAAAGTTAATGAATTATGTAATAGAAGCAACAATTTTAAATGGGAAATTTAAATGCAAATATTTTTTAATACTACGCATCTTAATGATTGCCACTGATATGCCATTTCAATTTCAACGATTATAGTTTCCCGTTCGTTTGACTTTTGTAATGACTATTAATAAAGCTCAAGGCCAGTCCTTGCAAGTTTGCGGAATAAATTTAGAATTTCCTGTTTTTTTTCACACGGTCAACAAAATTCGTTTATTTCTATTTGATGCTGTTTGCATTTACAAAACACTTGTAAGATTAAACCTCATCTAACTAATTTGTGCTTAAAAATAGTGGTTACACTTTTTTGAGTAAATATTTGTCTAGTTTGGCTGTACCCTTATTAACTTGTATGTCATTTTATAGGGTACATATCTGCCATTTATTTTCACTTAGTTATTGAACATTATTGTGTAAATAACAACGTTATTGTTTTGCTTTGCTAATGTCGAATTTTGTGTCATATGTCGGAAGTTTTGCTTTGGTGAATGTATGAATGTAAAGATCACCCAGGCCAGCCAAAAAAAGTTTGAAAACAAGAATTCGAGGCATTACTCGATAAAGATTGTTGTCAAATTCAGCAAGAGCTGTAACAAGCATTGGGAGCTACTCAAGCAGCAGTTTGCAAAAATTTTAGAGCAGCAGGATTCATCCAAAAGCAGGAAATTGGGTACCATATGAATTTAAGCCAAGACACATTGAAAGACAATTTTGCTGAAAATTATTTTGCACCGAATCATTACTTGTGATGAGAAATGGATCCATTATGATAAATCGAAAAGTAAGTGATCGTATGTGAAGTCCGTTCAAAGCAAAAAATGCTATTTATTTGGTGGAACAAAACAAGTCAAATCTGACCAGACCATCACAGGGAACCTGAACCGAACATAACTTATTCGTTTAAAGCGAGCATTGACGCTCAGAATATGTGAACAGGCATGAAAGCATTATATTTCATGACAACGCACAGCTACATGTTCAAAACTATTTACAGAGAAGAGGTTGGAAATTATTACCTCATCTCCCTTAAAACTATTTCTATTGATGCATAGCGCTCTCTCTGGAATATGCTTCACAATAGAACAGGGTATCCAAAATTGGCTTGATTCGTTCTTGACCTCAAAAGCTAAACTGTTATTTTAGGGCGGTGTTGTTGTCCTATTTATATATATGTTTCAAAATAAAATCAAAAATTTTTCAAAACTCTTGCATTTTTAAGTTATACACTAAATAAAAAGTTTATATATTTAGTGTCGGTCAAGCCTGACTACACTTTCATACGTTTGTATTTTAATATTTAAACATTCAAAATCATTTAACAAAATGTTTTTCATTTTTTTGCTTCCTAATCCTAATTTAATGGAAAGAATATTCTAAAACGGCAAATTGTCTTTCTAAGAACCATTTCACATTCATAGCCATGCCAATTAAAACAATTTCTCTAGATTTCTGTAGGTCTGCATAACAGGATTATTTGTTTATTTTTTCAAAAAAAAAAGTTTGTTAAAAATTCAATGTCTGCTTTTAATACCTTTTTTATTGCGAGAAAACTCTGTAAGCAAATATTCGCCCTTTTTGTCCCAAAAAATGCTTTTTAAAAGCTTTGCTTTAATCCTCTAAAAATGTATGATGATTTTATTTTTTAGAGTTTGGTGTTATACATATAATAGAGTATACACGACTTTTTCTATCAAGCTGTGTGCTATAAATGAAGGTTTATTCAATGGGCAACAGCAAAACTGAAACAAACGATTTTAATAAATATTACAAGAAATAACAGTATGTGGATGATTTTTATAGACAATGTGAAAGTGCACATAATTAGAAATAATTGAAAATCGTTTTGATTTACTAGATAATAAAAAAATCTATACCCTAAAAAAGAAAGAACAGCTTGGAAACTAAAGGTTTTAAAACAAAGAACGTGATAAACATTATCGTGAAAACAACCCCCCCAACCAATATTTCGAGTAGAATTGGAACCAGGTGATGTTAAAGTAAGGAAAGATGAAACTCATCCAATTTATGATCTAAGATATTTATTGCACCGACAAATAACGATAGAAAAACCACACAAACGATCTGGCCCCGTTCAAACTGCCAAGAATTTGGCCATACTATGCTAACTACATTGTTGATCTCATTGTTATAACAAACATGTAGTAATTTTGGTAGAAATCATACTGGTTACTATAAAGGTTGTTAAGAGTATATTCTATTGTAAAGAAATCTCTAACACTTAGAAATAAAGAACCCACGATACAACTGCCGAACTTTCGAAACGAAAACTACCCCCAAAATGTAAAGCCGACAACCAAAACTTCTGCGCTAATGTTCTAAAAACCAGACAATTTCTTTAGAACCCGTTACCGAATAATAATGTCAAAACGGAGCCAAACAATCAAACCCCATCTTTTAACTTTAGCCGGCTCAATCAGTTGTGCAAGCAGTTAATAATTGTACCAAATCTATGAGTAACATGTTACAGGAAATGTTTAAACTACAATCCATGCTTTTACAGGCTGTACTTAATATGCCATGAGCTGTTTGAACATATGTTTCGCCAACATAAAAACGAATTCGAATATTTCTTAAAAAATCACCAAATTTATTTCGTATAAATGGGTATCTCATTTATGATATTAAGAAGCACAGAATCAGAGAATGTCTAGGCATAGCAACTTCAATAAAAACTCGAACTAAACACTACTTAATGGGTGATCTTTGGGAATATTATCTTCAAGCCACTATGAAGATTCGATTAGAATTCCTTAGATTTTTCTTAACAGAAATAATATAATATAATAAAATAACTTTTTTAAATCACTAGGCCTCCGTTTGTTGTTAATGCTGGCAGCTGGCGACTATAACGTTAAGCACACATTCTGGGGATCAAGACTGATTACTCCGAAAAGTCGTGTTTTGTTTGATACAATTTCTAAAATGGGATTATATGTGATTTCAAGCGGAAAATCTACTTTTTTAAATATAATTATCAAATACAAACTGCGAAGCTTTTTGCTTATCTGCAGAAAACACCCAGAGTCTTTGGCCGGAATCGAACCCGCAAACTTCTGACTGATAGTCCGGCACACTATCGCCTAGTCTATAAGGGCACCCTACTGGTGTACAGTCACTCAGAAAATACTGGATGTTATTAATTTATGAGTGATAAAAATATCTCGAAAAAATGATTCAAGTTGAATCTTCTCTGGAATTATCATCAGATCTCTCACAAACAATTGTTACTATTTCGAGCTCCCGAGAAATTGTATTCCTGATTGGTAATTTAGAGATAACAGGCACAAGTATAAATTAAATTAAATATAAAAAATACCTACGTACACATTGTTCTGAAAACATACCGCTAAGAACAACAGAAAATATCGATTACTCTCTTATCAATTTGAATAATGATCTTAAACTGGCTGCTCCACTTGATACCCAAACTTCCAGGATTATCAGATTTCAAACGGCGCTTAAATGAAAAAAAAAGAAATCGAAGAGATTGGCAATTGAATAGATCGCCCTAACTCTAATCTAAGCTAAAAGATTGCATAAAAAGACTTAAAGAGCTCTTTAAATATCGGAAAACTAAATCACTCAATAAATATTTACGGAAGAGAAAATATGGACGCAACTTTGCAATCACATTACTCATTATGCCGAGCCACTAAAAGTCTTGAAAGATCTGTCTCATGTAAGCTCCCAAATTTGCTAAATTTAAGTGTTGGTTTGTTGTATACGTGTTTTCTTGACGACATTTTGAAAATAAGTTGCTTTAAATTTGTGTACAGCCTATGCCACAGCTTTTAATTTTTGAGAATTTTTACAAGCAGTATAAGCAGAGTAAAAGTCAACTTATACATCACATGTTAAAATAGCCACAATTAGTTTTAAATTTGTTTACATACCTTATGTTTACACTGTACGGCAAGATATTTTTCAATCAAAATAAACCCCATCAAATCTAAACAAATTCCAATATTGTTTCACGCAGCAGTCTATTTATTTCCCTTTGTTGTATTTCTCCATATTCAAATAACATGAAGCAACAGTCAGTGGGAGAAGTTGTGATATTGCTTCCCTAATATAAGCGCCAAAGGATGAAATGGACATTTGCATGCTTTAACGGGTACAGGCTTTGTGAAACTTTTGCAACAAATGCAGCGCATTCACTCGTTAGAATCCGCTTAATTGAAAATTTTCATAGTATGGGAATACCTAGAAGCTCACTGCCACTGTCATGCAGAAACGTGGCACAAAATAGGCAATAATTGTTTATAAAACTGGTAACTTATATGATAAATGTGAAACATCGAAGATAAATATGTATATCATGCGTTGGGACGCAAACAACATTAGGAGTGTCAACAAACGCGGACAACAGCAACAACAGCAAACCTCCTTTAAGTAATGCCTCGTTTTGTTGCGTAGACAGCTATAGAATGGAATGTGGAATGCATAAGAATCGTCGCCAACCATCTGATGTTTGTTTATTGATGATAGATGTTGTTGGTGATAACACCTCTCTGTCCAATCATCAACATGATGCTTGTCAAATATCTGTATGTTTGTTCGGCAGCAATGAGTGTCTACTGTAATATCAGGCCAGGTGTTAACATGATGTTGTTGCATAACAATTGTCGCAGTCACGTTTGGATCAAAGGACACCAGACAATAAGCAAACGTCTGCACCAGAGTCAATGAGAAAATAAATAGAAAAAAACAGGGCAAAAGTAAAATGGTAACTGCAGTAAAATAACGATACTATGGCTCGAATGTTGTAGTTTAACTGATGGACATTCTGATAAATACGCGTGCCATTTTTGTGTTTTTCATCTAATTTTATTTTTATACTTATCTTTGATAGTTTCAGAGTTTTACGAATTTTAAAAAAGTTTACGAATGGAAAGAGTTTACTGCATTCCCCTAAGTTCAAGATTCAATAATTTGAATTTGTACAAGATGCTTTTTATTTCAAGGTTTAAGATCACTTTCTGGGATCATTCGAATTCTCAGATACTATCAAATATCTGTATCTGTCAAGGGCTTCGTTTACCTACACGTTTACCTGTACTTCACTTTTTGCAATTAACTAGTTTACAGTTGCTGAAAATATGATTCTGTAAAAATATATTTTGGCTCTCCTTTTTGACACTTTAGATAGTTGAAATTATATGCAATGGACCAGTAATTGAGATATATATATGGAACTAAAATTGAAATTTTTTCTTCCTGTGCCACTGAGAGCCATTGTGAGTCGATAACAACTATGCTGAATGTGGCAGTGATGACGGTGGTAGCATTGTCCAGCATTAACAACAATCAGAATAACGTTCATCATGTATCCTCAACTGAATAAGGGAACATGTTGCAAAAAAGGTGTTCATCTAGAACCCAACCATCCATTATCTCCCTTATCATTTAAAATGTGGTGGCACATGAACATTCAGTTAAAATGTCGTGTAACCAGGTAAGAACTAAAAAAAAAATAGATATGAATATTGTGTATTATATAGAAAATGAAAATAAATTATAACAAAACAAATGGTCAGTTAGTCAGTGAACTCACCCTCAAACACATGTGACCGTTGCGATGCCTACCTTCAGCGACATCATTTGCATAGTGCTTTGACATTTTGTGTCATCTTTATTAAGGCGCTAAATGCCAACAGCGAGACTCTAAAAAAATACACACCCGCACAAGTGTCATCTCTATGATGATGTATCTGTTGTCATGAATTCAATTTATGGGGTAAATGAAAAATGAAAAATAAATGATTAGTAGATGAATGTATAGTCAGTCACATGGCGATGTATTTAATGACTTTAAAAATTATATAGTAGTTAAAGAAGGAGTTTAAGCCAGTTTCTAATCCATAAGATCTTATTTAAAATTGGAAATTTGTGAACATACGCAAAAATTGTGTTCTTATTGATGGCTGACTTTGAGTAGCTAGTCGTCTGAAGAGTTTGTCAATAAGGAATTTGTGAGGTGGCTACAGATCTGTTATAATCAAGTTATTTTATTCTGAATTGATGTTGTCCCAGCAAAAAGGCGATATGTGGTATATAATCACAAAATGGATATTACACAGTTTAATAAACATGCTATTATTATTCTCGCAGATGAGATATGAATTTATCACCAATACTGTGTAATTTGACTGCACGAAATTTCTGTAAAGCTGATAAACCGCAATCGACCAAACACCTCCAAGCAACATAGACGGATCTATGGAGTTATTATAAATTCGGATACGTGCGCGACCCTCCCTTATTCTAAAACTCTTAATTTAAATAATATACAAATATTTTAAAACTTAAACATAGGTCCTTTGTAGTTAATCATGACATTTTAAACTTTCCAAACATTTCATGTTAAAACTATAATTAATATTCATAAATACACATACATACATAAATAAAAAACAAACAAAAAAAAAACACTACAGAAAATAAACAAATTCAAACACAAGACAAACCAACGACATCGAAAGCAACGAACAAAAAAACCTCCATTTTAGCAAATAAATCTTGTTGCAGAAGAAAACCATCTTGTATTACCAGCAGAATCATTAGTAATGTACAACACTTCAAAATACACAAACACTGCATATGCTAAATAAAGGATACATGTACCAGGAGACAGGGAACAAATTACCAAGTCACAGATAACAACAGGACAGGACACAAATACCAACAATAGTACAGTTTCTGTCTTAAAGCAAAATGAATACTAAACACTAAAGGAATCTAAAGGAAATACAGAACTAGAAATAAGAAGCATAAAGCAACAATAGTGTCAAATAAGCAACAAAACAAAAACTGTTGTGCTACAGAAAAAATAAAAGTAAAAAAAAATCAAAAAGAATTAATGCCAAAAGGACTGCAGCTAATGTTTTAATTTTTTTTCTAATAGCAACAAAAACAATGCAGTTTTCTTAGCAAAAAATTCTAAACACAAGAGGTGCATTGATATGAAATCATTCTCAGTTAACTAAAATTGAAATTTAAATGAATTAAAAGAAAATGAACAAAAACTTATAAAAAAAATGAGAATATTAAGTGCTTTTTGAAGTTTAATGAAAATTAAGAGATTTTCATTAAAAGAAGTTTCAAGAGGGCAAAATCACAAAAGAAAATTTTTGATAGATTGAATAAGTAAAATGTGCTCATAGAGAAAATCTTTCACAACTCATAGTGCTTGGAGGTTTAAAATCATAAAGAAATAGTGCAATACTTAAAGGAGTTTTTTAACAAAATCAATTAAGCCAATTATTAAGTAAAGAATAAGAGTATGCAAATAAAAGCAAGATCAAAAGCATACTTTCAGGTGTAAAGTGAAAATGGTAAACTTTAAATTACATACAGAATTGTTGTTCTTTCGTTTTGGTGTTTCCGTTTCCGAGAAGGGAAAATGAAACAACAAATGTATGCTACGTTTTCTAGTTTGTAAAGAGCCAACACAGGGTGCTCCAAAATATGGAAGACCTGTTCATATTATAGACTTAGGCTGTGTTCACATTATGTGTATTTGTCATGTGGAATGTCACTTTTCTACACATATGTGATTTCATGTGTATGTCAAAATTTGAGTTTTACATACGGTTTATAAATTACATGTTCATATGTTGGTTATGTTAAGTACATTTGACATTGCAATATTGTAAAGAATAACGCTTTTATATGCAGTTGCACTAAAAAAGTTACATGTTGAATATTACAGTTTCTATTATGTTTTTACCTTCTCCTGTAAAGTTTCAAATATGCGAGTTAGGGCCTTTCTACATGAGACCATCGATATATATTAAATTTGTAATTAAATAAAATTTTATTTATTTGATAAAATAGTTGCATATAGATTACATGCACCTTTTTTAATTTTAATAAATTCTTCCAAGAAACCCATTTCGTTGAACCAAAACACACATGGCACATGCACATCATCGGCACCGGCCCCGCTTCTTTTTTCTTTTGCAATTTCCCGGCTATATTGACCGCGCAAGTATTTTATTTTATTCTGGAAATATTACATTTATTACAAATAAATTAATTAAATTAAATGCTTTACCTTAACATCATTAGGGCCAAAAGATAAATTGAAAATTTTTAGTTTGTCAGCCATATCATTAAGCGCTGCGTACCTAGCATGCTTATTATGGAAAAACTTGTTCCGCAGGTTATACAAACATTCCTTCTCTTGCCACATTTCGATCAACTGTAGAACAGCTTCTTTGCACCAGTCATATTTATGGAATAACATAAAAATAACCATAAAAAATTGCAATAAAAAAATCCATATGCACTTACTTTTGTTAACTCCTTTTCAATTTTCCCTCCATTTTCAATAATAAATTTGTGTAGTTTTTTTTTGTATAAATTATATTTATTAAAATTTCAATTAATTTTTGCCGCCACAAAATTTTGGTTATAAAAAACTGCTGATGGCAGATGGTTGGTCACATGAAAATAGAACTCGTTCTAAATACAAAAATGTCATGTGTATTGCACACAGAGAAATAACACATGCTATTGTTTGGAGGTGTTCAGACTATCTGCCGTATTTATAAAAAATTAAAGTAGACTTCAAGTGTACTTTAAGAAAATTTTGCATGAAAATTTTGTCTTAAAGCACACTTCAAGCCTACTTTATTTTTTATAAATACGGCAGTATATGTACAAATTTGACATGCGAAAAAGTGACAGTCCACATGACAAATACACATAATGTGAACACAGCTTTAAGTTTTAAATGAATAGACTCTAGAAGGCACTTATTACGCTAGAGTTGTATGGCAGGTTGATTTCTTTGTCTGCTATTTTTATAGGTAAAAAAGCGCTTTAATCCTGCCATTGCCGTATAATCTATATATCTGCAATATCCGAGCAGTCATCAAGTGGATCTAGTATATACTAAGAATTTACCTCTGGAAATTATCAGACTCGGTGATGCCGTGATCTGTTAATACTACTAAAAATCTTAACACATTATTTTACCACCATAGCTAATTCACTAACACATTCGTTTAGTAATTTGTATGAGAAACTATGGTATTGGTTCTTAGTATTTAAAGAAATGATATTAGTAAGCAAATAATTACACTTGACTTTATCTAAAAGTTTTCTTACAAGCGCAGGATGACCCTGTTAATATTTAATTTGCATATTGTTTTAAAAAATCAAATATTTACTTTTAAAATTTCCATCTTCAGTTATAAGTAGTAATATACTCGCAAACTGAAAACTTAAAACCTTATAACGAGATAATAAAAACCACAACAGAATAAACTTGGAAGAAAACGAAAATCCTTGAAATTTTTAATTAATAACTACTTAAAAACTACTGCTTGATAAAACACACCTTTTAAACTTAAATACAAACTGCCACCAAACACACTTTCCAATTTAGTTTAGCAGAGTCCTGTATCTGTGTGACTGTAGCCTGCTGGTTTGTTTATAAATATGTTTGTTACTTCAATATTTTCTTTATTTAATCTTTCATTATTTTTCCAATATTGTATTTCAAGTGCATTCAGTCATGACTGTCATGACTGTATGTAGTTGTATTTGTTTCTTGTTGTTGCCTTTGCCTGCCTTTCTTCTCTGCATTTCTCCAGTTGTTTGTGTTATGAGTTTGTCTGTGGATAATGGTAAAGACATCCTGCAGCTTTTTTGTTATAATTGTTGGATTGTTATTATAGTTAGTTGCTGTTGTTGGTATGTTGTAATTTAAAACCCAACTTAATTTCTCACTCTGCTAAATTTCTGTACATCTTTTTAATAATAAAAAGAGACAAAAGTTTACAAATGAAACTTGTGCAATTGTACTTTCGTAATAATGTGTATTTTTTTCTCGGGATTTTGTACTTCTGTTATATAGTCTACATCTACAAAAATGATTATGTTAAGCAGATTTTTTGGCAACTTATAATTACAAAAGTTTCTTATGACATTTTAAATCAAAAACGCTAAAAAGACTTAATGTTAAGAAAATTACAAAATATACATATTATTGTTTTTGAAAAACTTAATTGCATAAATTATAAGAAAAAAATATTTATGTAATTAAATTTTCCATAGCTTTTTCATTTAAGAAAGTGAAAATTTAATTTTACTACAAATTGTGCACATTTGCACTAGAATAAACTTTGCTAGACGATTCTATGCACATTAAAAAGAGGGAGATTTCTTGTATTTAATGCTATTTAAAATTTTGTTGGGTAACACTATACGTTCTAATAATAAGGGATTCTTTTTTATTAGTTAGGTTTGCTTTGAAGAAGACCGCACATACTTTTATTTTGTATTTATCCTTTATATTTCTATATAAAAAAGTTCAGGATAAAGATCCTCAAAGACAATGTTTATATGTATAACGGGTGTAGTAGGGAATCTATGCGAATAACGATCGTTCGATTAATCGTATAATTATTCGCAGAATTTTAAAATCACTCTTTTCAAATAACAAATAATTAAAATAAATATTGTAGTCTTAATTTATTGTTTCTTTTTAAAATTTTTCATATTTTTAAAACTAAAATAAGTAAGAAAGTATAGTCGCGCTATATGAGCAAGAACAGTTTTCCAGAAATGAGCCAGTCATTATACAATTAAGTAAAATGGCTTTTATATTTATTAAACTCATTTGTCTTGTGCCTTATATGGGAGATATGAGAAATTGTGAACCGATCATCACAAAATTCGACCGAATGATTTGTGTATATTTGAAGAATCTTATGGCCAGTTTTTAACTTAAAAATTAAATTGTGTTTAAACTTAAGTTCTGTTTAAATACCAAATTCATTTTTATAGATCATATTTAAATACAACTTAAATGACTGACTACGTCCATTTAAATACAACTTAAGTTTTTCATACTACCAGTTCTGCAAATTATGAAAATTGCGCATTGAAATTTTTTTTTATTATTTTATAAAAATATTCAATAAATAAACTCGCCGCGAATAAAAACATTGTGCTTATTATTATCAATGTCAACTAAAACAATAAATTTAGATGAAGAGGATATGAATGATGCAGCTTTTGTCCATTTAGTTTACAATAATTTGTGAACTAAATAGTAAATCAGCTGTTAAATTAAGAAGTTGTTTATATTTTTTTGATATTTTTATCATTATTAAATACCAAACTTAATTTTAGACTGAAAAAATGAAACCGTATTTAAATACAACATAAGTTTAAGGAAAAATTAATTAATTTCGTATTTAAATATCACTGGCCATTAGTGTTTAGTTTTGTTTAGATACCAACCAAGAGATTTATGCTTGTTGAAGTGATTTTCAGAAGTAGGCCTTATTTGAGTGCAATGGTAAAATATGGACCGGTCTGCACACAATTTGTAGACCGATTTTAACGTATTTGAATCTTAATTTTCCTTGGGACGTAAAAGTTAGCATATTAAATTTTATCAAAATAGATTCAAATTTGAGCACAAGCTTACACGGACAGCCAGCTCGACAGACGGCACTAACGCAGACATAGTTAAGTCCACTCAGAAAGTGATTCTAGTCGATTGGTATACTTTAAGGTGGGTGTTAGACTAATATTTTTGGGTGCTAAAACAGCTATAGTTAACCATTCCGTTTCAGTTTTATTTACAAATTAAGACATGGTAATAAACAGATATTTATATACGAGTATAAAATTAATTAAAATTATAAAATGTAAAAAATTGTTATTTTTTTTTTGATGATGGAATTTTTGATTTAAAGAAATAAATGGTGAAAAACTTCAGCATGAAATTATTTTAACAATTTTTATTGCAAATAAAAGTTTAATAAAGTTTTTCAATTCGAATATCCATAAAGACCTAAACGTGCCCTTGGTAAAAACTGAGATCCAAAAAAATTCAGAAAAACACTTAAAAAGCTTGATGTAAACCCAAACACATCAGCCCGCAACATATTAAATAATAGTGGCTATATTCGACTACAAAGAAAAAAATAAAAATGAGTTTCAATTAAAATATTTGTGGAATCAAAAATGATAGTATTAATTAAAAAAAATGTGAGATTTAATTAAAAATATCAGAAAAATCAGAAAAATTAATTGAATCAATTAAAATTTTAATTGAAAATTATTTTAAAATCAATTAAAGGTTTAATTGAAGAAAAAACATGATTTTTTTTCTGTGTAAGAAGAAGCGATACAGCGGATCTAAGCCGGATCTAATAAATAAAATAAACAATGGTCGAACAATTTTCGTCCGGCACTGGCTGGACTAATAATTGAAATATTTTAGATATAAGATTGTTATTGTTAGTTCGTTTTTAATGAAGATACAATAAATGAATAAAAGTAAAAAAAACTATAAATGTATGGTTCTGATTCACATCTGGAGGCGAAATATTGGCAAAATCGAATTACGCTATATATTTGACTCTTGAGAAAGTATTGAAAGTGATTGCAAACAAAACACCTAACAAATGAACAAATTTCAAATAATGTAAGAAACTTTTTTAAACACAATGATAAAACAAAACATCGAATTAAAATACCTGGAATATACGAGAAAGCACAACAATAAATAAAAGAGGAATCATGATAGACCAATTTGGTTTCTACATACATACATACATCGGTTATTTATTGAACCAGTATCTGAAAATAGTGGTGAATGAAATATGGAATATGTTGAAGAAAGTGATGACGTTGATGATGACGTTGAAATAGACAGAGAAAATAATTATTTAAATGTATGTACGAGTAAGTGAGTACTGTAGTACATTATTTACTTTATGAACGAGTAATGAAAAAAACAATTTTATTTTACTTTATTTAACATTTTTAAATTATACGAATAATTCGATTAATTTTAAATATGTGAAGAATTGTTGGAACAAGTTAAAATCTGTTATTCGAATTATTCGTTTTATTCGAACAAAAGAAAAACCGATTAATTTGGATACATAGTGTGTAAACTACTCCTGTTTCATAGTGATTGTGATATCGTAAATTTTGGTTTCAACCAATATGAAGATTTGGATTAAAATACTACTTCTATACCAGTGTCTCCGATTAGGATTATTAATCTTCAAATTGTACCTTTGTAGAATCGGTACCAAGGAGCAGTAATATCGGTATAATAAAAGTCGTTGTTAAATTTTTCATTGATATTTAAAATTCTGCGCATTACTGCAGTCTGCTACTGTCTTCGTGCGCATAGTTGACGTATGACTACGTGTTTTCATTATAGGCCACCAGACAATTGATCCATGTTTCAGTAATAATCTAACTATAATCTAACTACGAACTTACATAAACAATAAATTAATGAATACATTAAATCCTTAGGCTTTCCAACAAGTTTCTAACACGAAGAAGTAGTAACATTTAAACCTTTTTAATTTTAAATAAATGTCGGAATATTAATTATTGCTTGACAGAATAATCTTTGACATTTAGTTTTTAAAAGTATTTTAATTCAAATCTTGGCTGTAGGTTGTCCACTTGGAATGTCCAAGTTACAATTACTTTTTTAAGCATTGCTACCGATATCTAGCGCATATCGTCTTTTGACTTCATATAACCTCAATGAAAAAATCCACAAGTTGACAGGCGAGGACCGTGAAATTAGTTGCTCACCAAAATTATTTTTTAACAAAGCCATTGTTTATTTCACATATTTCTCACAAAACAATGATTTTCATTATACAGCTGAATAATTTCGAGACGTTGTTGCGGTGTGAGACGTTCCCTGATGAATTCTCATGTGAAAAATATTTCACAGCCGTAATATCCCAACAATTTAGCCTTCTTGATAGAATTAAATTTTCTGCCCATTTTTTGTGATGTTTAATATTTCATTATGACTAGCTGATGTCACGAAGAACGAGTTTTCCTTAGGGCCACTAAATACCTAATGGGTTGTAGATATCTAATGCATGAATATACGTCTTTGAAATCTTGTATTTGGGAGTTGTATTTATTATTTATTTATATTTTTGAAGCAAGATTCCCCAATAAAATTGGTTTTGTAAATATTATTTTTTTAATCATACAGTTGAAACAGTAGTAAAAAGTAGGCATTTATTAATCAACACAGAGTGTACTCGTATGATGTAATTAACACTAGTGCCAATAACACAAAATTCCAATAAAACCACATTTACACTCACAACAAAATATCTACAGCTTTTTATACCCTCCACCACCATAAGTGGTGAATGGGGGTATATATATAAGTCTGTCATTGCGTGTGTAACACTGAGAAATACTCATCAAAGACCCACCAAAGTATATATATTCATGGTCCTTACGAAATTCTAAGTCGATTGAGCAATGTCCGTCTGTCTGTCTGTCTCTGTAAAACACTCTCACGTCCAAAGGACACAACTGAAGTCAACAAAGTTTACAAAAAACCGTTTATAGTTCTCCCAAGCAGTTTGGTATTGAAAATCAGCAAAATCGGTATAGTAGAAAAAGAGTTATGGATCCAAATGCAAGACAACCTCCATCAAAAATTTATATTTTTAAAAAATTTTCTTCCAATTTTTTTTAAATATATTGCAGATATTCCTATGAAATTTTGTATACGTTGTTTTTATGCTAGAAGAAGAAAGTGTGAGGAAGATAGTAAGAATCGGTCCATGATTTCTCATAGCCCCATATAAAAATCTTCCCGAAATATTGCTCAATTATACATAAATGCCTACAATATTGGAATATCAATACAAAATTCAGCAGGAATAAGTTTCATGCAAAAAGAAATCGTAAAACAAAAAATTTTTGTTTTAGTTGGGTCCATTCACTTAAATACGCATAAAACTGGTATATATAATGTTAAACGGTTAAAATTTGACATAAATAATCTTTATAGGTAAAAAAAATGTTTTAATAATTTTTATTGTGGTCGGCCCATAATTGGTCATAGCTCCCATATAAGGACCACATCCGAATCTTTATATATCTTATAAATATCATTTATATATATACAAATATACATACATATGTACAAACGTCATCCCACAGAAATTTATATATTTTGGTGCATTTTTAACCGTGTCCCCCATATAAAGCCCTCTTCCGAAAATCACTTTAATACTCATAAATCTCTCATAAATAACGATACCGATCCAAAATTTTACACGGATCATTTACATGCATGTCAAAATCAAACTGCTAGATTTGGAGAATATCGGTCTGTATTTGACTATATACCACATATAAGGTCCACTTCCGAAATACACGTTAATACTAATATATATCTTAAATATACCGTTATTATGTTGAAATTCGACGCGAAATATCCTCACATGTATAAAAATTACTGTTCCCAAATTTAAGAAGATTAGCCCATAATTTGTCATAGCTGCTATATAATAACTATTTCCGGAAAACAATGTAACCCACAAAAATGTCTAATAAATATCGATATTGAACCAACTTTTATATAGATCAGAAATTTTAATCCAGAAATAATACTAATATCGGTTATACGGCTATTATGCTACTGGATTTTGTAGCTGTCAGTCAATAATTGGCAATAGCTCCCGAATTAAGTACACTTCCGAGCATACTAAACAAATCTTGTAAATAACGTTATTGAGATGAAATTCAACCAAAATAAGCCTCAAATACATAGAAACCACATTAGTGGATACTGGATTTAGAAGCTATCAGTCCATAACTGGTCCACTTCTACTATGCCACCCATAAATCTTTTGTAAATAATATTATTGAGATCAAATTCAAACAAAAAAGCCTCACCTTTTATCTTATCCTTTTTTATACTCTGTGAATATAGAAAAATGTTCTTTTAATTTTATAAATTGTTAAATTACAATCAAGATTATTATGAAAGTAAGAACAGTAAGAATCGGTAATTCCATCAATTATAAATGGTCAAAATTAGATAAAATTTCAAAACATTTAAAATAAAATCATATTAGTGAATTACGACCGCCAGGTAATATTGTCTTTAAAACAATACATATATAAAATACTAATTAAAATTGCAATAAGACTAAATAGAAAACACAGAATTAGGATATACTAGCCCTATAACCAGTGTAGTTTTTGTATTTCTTATTGCGTTTAGGTGTAGGGTATTAAAGATTCGGCACAGCCGAATATAGCACTCTAACTTGTTAATAGTTAAATCTACATTTCTCATTTGTTTGAATACTCCATAAACAGTTTAATTTTCGTTAAATTCTTTGAGTGTATTATTTGCATAAGCTTCAATATTTTTGTTTTTCTTCACCAAAACGGTCGGGTAATAAACTCCACTTTGCATAAGTACTGCACTTGGTTTACAAACATGTGAAAAGTACTGAAATAAATGCGAATGAGAATGATTGTTTGAATATTTGCAAACAACATCAACAAAGACCACAAAATATGTTTTGTTCCTGGTATATTCAACTCCGTATATACCTATACATACATATATAAGTAAATACATTCTCGATGGCTATTGCAGTGACTCTTCAGTGCCTAAAGGGTTAGAAGGAAACAAGTGTCCGAAAATATTTCATTTCATCGATTTTGGTTTAAGAATTTCAGTTGTGAATTACTTATCCATACAAATATGCATTTAAGTGAAAATAAAAATTAAAATGTATAAATTTTATGAATAATTCATGTGTTATAAAACGAGAATGCGAAATAAGAATAATTTAAACATTTCTTAAATAGCAAATAGTTTAAATTAAAATGTTTAAATATGAATAAGATCCTTTTTATATAAAGTTGTTGTAAAGATCAACCATTAATTTAAATTGCAATCATTAATATTATATTTGATGCTGGCATAGAACAATTCGCCGATTATATTAATTCAGAAGTAATGAAAAGTTTCAAGACAAATGAACAAAAGGGTAATGAAAATAGTTTTTAAGAAGGCTTCAAGTAAATAAGTAAAAGTTTTATGGTCGTAAATTTTAATTTTATTTTAAGTACTTTCCGAAAATGTTTTGTGTTACATTTTGTTTTAATTTTATTTATTCTATAAAGTAAGTTTTACTTATATGTGCTGTGCAAAGTGAGTAATTTAATGAGGGAGAGTGCTTTTCGGAACGAACAAGTATTAAACTAGCATGTTCATAATTTATCATTTCTATGTATTGTATTTTCATATTACTGGTAATTTAAAATGGGCATGGTTTTTGAGATTAAATTTTTAAAATGGACTTTACAAATTGAATGTCTTCATTTGCATTTTTAATAAGATGCACCTCTATGAAGTAAAGCCATTAGAGGCAGATCAGATCATTCATCTTTGAAAGGTATCTGATTAGATATAAAGATTTATAGAATTAAAGTTCCAGATGTGCTTGTACATATTGTCACATAATGTAAACTAAGGACAAAATCATTATTAGCTTTACTGAGACATATCATATATTTTTTAGTCTCGTAATCGCAACTCTTTCAGTACGTGCCATAATGTAAATAAAAAGTCCAGCATGAAATAGGCTCTAGATTCTTAAATTGTGGTCAAAATTTAAGCATAAATATTATCCACTAAAAATCTGTTTTTATGTGCAATTCTAAAAAAGGCTTTAAATCCTTCAATAATGGGCTAAATTGCAAAATAAAGATAATCTGCCAGCACTTACATATCCCATCAGAAATCTATTTTGTATATGCAATTCTAAAATAAACTCTTGCCGCCTTATTTAAAAACTTTATTTAAAAAAATTTAACAAACGTTTATTAAGACAGATGCATATAAAAATTTGCTTAATAAACGTTTGTTAAATTTAATAATCGTTTTTGAATAAGGTGGTTAATCTTTAAATAGTGGTCTAAATTAAAAATTAAGATATTCTATGATCACTTATATTTTATATAAAAAATTGATCTTTATGGATATGGTGTAAATTTAAAAATATTTCATAAATAATTTCATAAAAAAAAATATTTTTCATATGTAATTTAAAAATGGCTCTAGGTCCTTTAATAGCAGTCTAAAATAAAAATATTTTTTATATGAAATTCTAAAATAGATTTAAGTTCATTTAAAAGTGGTGTAATTTGTGATCAATTATTTTCCTTTCAAAAATCAGTATTTTATGTGGAATTCTTATAAAGGCTCTTTAATAGTGTTATGAATGAAAAATAAGGATAACCTGCAAAACGTCTAAGGTGAAATTAAATAGTTTTCGAATACAATTTAAAATCTTTCAAAATTATCTGCTTTTATTATTAGAGGAAAATGTTTTCATTATTTTTGGCTTGAGTTCATTTTTTTAATTAATAACTCGAAGAATAGCATTGTAAAGATATATTTCTCGAGACAAATATGGCACACTGGAATGCATTTATTACCCTGCCAAGGGCGTCATCAGCAATGTTTATTGTCCAAGATCTACTTGTAAACATCATCTATTTAACTCACCATTTATTGAGAAATAGAATTATCTGCTTTTTTAATTTATTTATTATTACAAAGGGTTTATTATTGCAAGGTATATATTGTGGAGGGCTATCCCTAACTTATGAAACTTATCAGCCACAAAATATCAATAATTAAAAACCGTTTTACATTCTATTTAATGCTACATCAGTACATTCTTCAAACAAATCGTTCAATGAAATATTAACTAAGAAAATTAAAAAATACAACTATGAAATAGAAAAATTTAAAAGCAAAATTAAAGACAAACAAACAGGAAAGTAAAGTCAGTGAAGCCCGACCATATAATACTCTACACCGAGTATATGCGTAAAAGCAGATTTTCAGATATGGGCTCTATATAGAAGCTATGACCTATTATGGACCGACCATCCAAAAATGTAATGGCATTTTTATATATATATATATTTATATAGATTTCTAGATGTTCGATTTTCGAAGGGGATCTTATACGGGACTAATTATGGACCTACCGTTATAAAATTAGTTGTCTTGATTTTATTTGGATACTAACATTATTTATCGAAATTCTTCAAAAATTGCGACCTGTTTAACAATCCAATATACCCTCTTCATTATGGTGGTGTAGGGTATAAATATCATATTGGATATAAAGTAAATACCAATTGCAAATTATTAATAATTTCTTCTGCTGCACTACACCATTTCCAATTGTATTTCAAAAGTTTCTAATTGCAATTTCTAATTTTCTAATTATATTGTATAGTAGAAGTTTCTAAAATATAATTGAAATATTTTGAAATTAGAAACTAGAAAATACAATTCGAAATGGTGTAGTATTGGTAGATATGGTAAGAATCAAATGAATGCAATAAAAAGCTCTAAATAAATAATGTAATTTCTAATTTATAAAACTTAAACAACTATAATAATGTAAAAGCAATTTAGCATACAAATTAAGTACTTTTGCATTCAAGTATGTAAAAAACTTCAGACATTCATAAATATCTATGTATCGTATAGGATTCTCACTGTATGAACAAAATTACATTTTTTAAAGGTTTCACCGAGTATTTAACAGTTTTATGAAAAATTAAAAAAAAAATTAATGACGTGTGTTGTGAGAAACCTGTTACATGCTGAAAAATCTGTTAATTAAATTGAAAAACCAATTAAAACTTGAACTTTTTCGTTTGTTCGTTCATTTATACATTTCCATGTATAAGAGTTTTCCTCATCTGTTCATTGCCATAGCAATGATGATTATGTTATTGGTGGTGACGTCTCATTTTTAGCTGTGTGTAAAAATGTTTATATGAAAATGTTGTGTGTAGATTAAGTTTATTAAAGTGTTTGATTTTGATGGTGATAAACTATTTGGGAGCTTATGTATTTATTTAATTTCTTGAAATTATTGTTTAGAGGTTCGGATAGGAAGATATTTATCACGCAACATGGTATTTCATTATGTTCCATTCTTTATGCAAGGTGTTTAAGATTCGTATTTGCTGTATAATACTGTTTGTTGTATTGACTTTTTTCCTTTATAAAGCTTTGTAGCTGAGCGAAAAACATTTTGTTTGTGTTGTCATCATAATTTTGTCATTTAAGACTTTTTTGTTCACCTTTGTGTGAAGACATATGGTTCATGAATTTCACCGAATTTTTTAAGACATGTGTTGTAGCGACTGCGTTGGTGAGGATGGCGGGTTCTCATATGACGATGATGAGACGGTGGCATAGTGAATTCTGATCATTCCTTGTAATGGTTCAGACCCAAACATTTCCTAAGATAGCACCATCCCAAACAAGTTTGGCACCTAAGTAGACATAGTAGACACATGAGTAGACATGGTTCAATCAATACTACACGTTTAGCCATTAACAAAACACCGAACGTTTTGTTCAATTCCGGTTCGGACGAAAAAGCAGCATTAGCGGAAGATGAAACTCCACACCAAAAACTAAAGATATAGTCAGGCTTTCTGATACCAACACTACAATCCACATGTACTAGCGGGAGAGCTTCCGGAAAACAGAGTTTTGAAGAAACGTAAAGAGTCCTTTTTCACCCAAATTATTCAGCTGTATTTCAAAAACCTCTTTTATGAGAAAAGTTATTGCGAGACTATATTTTATTGCATAATACGGGAATGCATAGACCACATCCAGCCCGTAGTGAGGATAACATTACAGCGGTTTGGGATAGCTTGTAGATCGTGGCCAATTGATTCGAAGTCATTTGCAACATGTTAGCATCTCATCTCTAGAACAACTTGGCCAATTTTACACCGGATCATGGTTTAAAGGCCTCGTTCAAGAACTGAGGTCGCCAGACTTTAATATGCGCTTTGGTTGCAATCAATGGGCACTGCAACAGCTAGAAGAAGATTTGTTGTTTTCGCATCGAACATGTTTCAATGACGAGGCACATTTCTGACAACGAATTAATGAAAATATTTTTAAAAAGTAAACATGAAGAAAGCCACAAAATATTAATTAGTTAATGGTAGAAAGGAAAGAAGAATGTTGTGCAAGCTTCAAATTTTCTTTAAAAGGTAAATTCAGTAGGTTTTGTGGTACTTTACTTTTTGTGAGCTCTTTTGTTAAAAAAAATACATAGGTAACGCAAATATAACAATTTAATTTTCAATTTAATCTGTACAAAATATTTTCACAACTCTCGAATAAACGTCACTTTTATGTATTTCGGTACTAAATCGAAAGTTTTTCTACATACCAGGCAAAATTGCGTGTGTTTAGTCTTCGAATGTTTTATGTAAAACGTTCATATAGTTTTTTTACATGTGTATATTTTTTCACACACATAAATATCTTTTGTTTTGAAATTTTTTTAAAGAAAACAATTTTGAACAAAATAAATTTCCCAGGTTGTTCTTTTGTGGCTAAAACAAAACGAAAAAATATTCGGTTATTTGCTTATTTTTTGATTAAAAAATTCAGAAAAGTGCCAAAAACTTAGTTGTTCACATTATGTGTTGTACTTTCTTGTCACTTTAGGTTGTTTATGTTGTTAGATTTTGTGTGGAGTGTGGCTAAAGTTGAGTTTTTGTCTTACTTTTTACATACTACATTCTATTTGCAACACACAGTCTAATGTTTATTCAGCTGTTTTTTTAGTGAAACATAGAAGAAAAAATATGTAGGATAAATGTTGCATATAGAATATAAAGCATATGAATACTAGGAGTCGTAACACCGACAAGGACATACTCGTTGATTTAGCTAGACTCCTAACATTGTGTGCATATGAATTATATATTTACATACTATTTTCAACATCATGATAGTCATCGTCTAGCAGTATTCATATGAGTAAAGTTCTGCATGTATGTGTAGCAATTAAATGCAGAAATGTTAGAGAATGATTTGTAAATCGACGTTAGTGGTTTGCTTTACATTGTATGTTGCGTTATTTCTGTTTACAAGACCTTTACAATACATATATGGGCAGATTCATTAGATGTTTTTTAATTTTATTTAAAATACTTAAAATAGAAATGGATGCCGGAATCTTTATTATTGCCCAAAAGAACAGTCTTTGATAATGCTTTTTAAAAATGGTTGTATATTCGGAAGCTCTAACTTTCTATCACTATTTTCAATGTTCAAAGCAAAAATATAATCTGGGTTTTCTCAATAAATTGCTCATTAAAGTGATTGTGCACAAAACACATTTGCTCATAGAACGTTGATTTTCATAACACAGCTGAATAGCTTGGAGACGTTGTGGCAGTGTAAGTCCTTCCATGATGAATTCTCAAACAGTACCATATAAAAATTAGCAAGTGTCTAAATGAATCAATTTGAGTGTAGCCTTCCACAGAGACAAATGTTTCGTTATCATAACATATGGATTATAATTAAGGTTATGATGTCTCAGCCATTTCGTTAAACGACAAAGAGCTATCGGAGGTTTTAATGTTACTCAGGAACTACGATTTCATGCATGCAGTGTCTGTCAGCATAGAAATTCAGACAGTTTTGGATACGATATTGGATCTAACTGTTTTAATCATCAGGATATCTAAATGAAAAATACCTACAGTAATCTGAAATCATCCTTCAAAAAGATTGGGATATTGGGAGTATACTCATTAGGCATATAATCGTGGAGCAATACGTGCAAAAGTAAAGTATGGGAATACTATTTCCACAATCATCGTAAATTTCGAATCTTCAGTACTTAAAAAGCAGACGACCCAGAGTCTTAGGTGGGAATATATGCCGCAATCCTTAGAATAATATTTCACTATCATGGAGCAGCCACTAAAGTAGCCACTCTAGTTCTTTCAATGGTTCAAATGTAGAATTACAAACCACCTCAAAAATTCTGAATATTCAGTAGTTGAAGATCACAGTCTTTAATGAGAATCGAACCACTAACCCACAGAATGATAATCCTGCCCATTTTGGCTCGTTTGCAGGATTAAAGAGCGATGGTACACACATTCCCATTAAGCTCAATTTCGTTACTTAAAAGTTATTAACTGGCAATTTTAAGACTCTGTTTTGAATGTTTGTCTAAACTAAAAAAAATGAATTATTCATTTTGTGGGCGTATAAGCCGTTAATTCATTTATTTCATCCTATTTTAATGTTGTGTGTTTATACCTTCATCCAACATATACTAAAATCTAGCTTTCCAGTACCTCACTGCCAGTCAATTGAGACTCCATACAAAATCGCACACACTCTAACATAGACATTGTAAAAGGAGTCGGCACTACAACATCATGCAAAATGTTTTGTCATTTGTGCTCCTGCTGCGTTGGTGAATGTATATGTATGTACATGTGTTTCTCCGTTAAAACAATTTTAGTGAAAATTTATTTTTAATCGTTTGGATTCAAAAGCCTTTCAGGAGTTTATAATATTTTGCACATATGTGTATGTTAATGTAACACAAATGAATTCTTCCATTAACATTTTATTTTTTTTTATTCATTCATAAAGTAATGGAATTTACCATGAAATATTTTTAGTAAGAAAAACCCAACAGGAATAAAATGAATTGAAAGAATATAAAAAACAAAGGTTGTTGAAAATTGCACAATTTAGAGATATTAAAAATGTATAAGATAAAAATTTATTCAAACAATAACGTTACATGGACAAAGCAAATAATCGTAGTACAAACATAAAAACCAGTTGCCCATTACTTCGTAACAATTTAAGAGCAGGATTATAATAAATAAATTCTAATTACATAGCACTCCATTTAGGTATTAAGTACTAATTCGTAAATAACTTTTAAAATTATCATTTAATTGAGAAAACTAGTAATCTATGATGACTAGAGTCTGTTAATAATAGTTAATCTCGGAAGTCGATCAATCTTCAGTTGAGACTGGGCAAATCATAATAGGCTTAAATAGAAAATAAGCAAAACATTGGAAGGAAAATCAAACCAAGAGCGCCTTTTTAGTCAGAAATATGAGTGATCACATATCGTGGCTATTTTCGTATTTAAACGCTTATTTACAAAGTTATGAAGGTTTTAAAATTTTTATACCCTACAGCACCATAGTAGGGAGGGTATATTGGATTTGCACTAATGTTTGTAACGCCCAGAAATATTGGTCCAACACCCAGCTTAAAGTATACCGATCGATAATTTCATTTCGGTCCCCATACAAATTTCCTCCCAAAATTGGGGTTTACCGATCATAAATGTTTGAACTATGCAAGCATCCAATAAATTTCATCACAAATGAGTGGTAAATGAAGCCAAATCGCATTTACAAATTTTGTGCAGATCGGTTCATAATTAGTCGTAGCTCCCTTATAAGGCACACTACCGAAAATCACTTTAACGACCATAAATCTTTTCAAATAGTTAGTATCTAAATAAAATTCAAAACAAATAAGTTTCATATATACAGAAATAATGACACCTAGGTTTATAATGGTCGGTCCATAATCAGTCGAAACTCCTATATACGACCCTCTCCGTAATTCACTTTAACCTCCATAAATCTTTTAAAATTATTTATATCGGGATAAAGTATAACATACATAATATTTATATTCACGGAAGCATTGACACTAAATTTTTGGATGATCGGTCCATAATAGAAAATATCTCCCATATAGCGCCTATTTTTGAAAAACTTTTTTATACATATACAGGGTGTAGGGTATTATATGGTCTGGCTTGACCGACTACACTTTCTTACTTGTTTATAAATTTTGCGAATCGAAAAATAAAATTCAAATTAAATACACATAGAAAATTCGATTCACAAAAGAAATTAATTCAAACATTCTCGGATCTCTGGTATATACTTAATTTACTTTAATCTTTTCAAAAAAACTAAAATAAAGCTATTTTAACTTTAAATTTAGTCCATCATGTAAAACTATGTTCTTAAACATCTTACAAAGTTTAAATTTTCACAGGACTAAATATTGTGAACGTTTATAATTTCACTTGTACGTGCTCAATAACACACGCACACACAATCTTGCTCAACAAAACAGCATCTAAAACAATAAATGCATTTACCCATCATTGCACAACACAGGCAAAATGTTATACGAACCATAATGATTCTTATAAAAGCTTCGTATTTCTTACGTATCTGTGTTTGCATTACTTACTCACATACTCCTTTGCACTGATGCAGTGACAATAATGGCGGCAGGTCTCAATGGTATATTTATGTATCGATGTGTATGGCGTTCACTATTAAATTCGAGTACAAAGAACAGGAAGTGAAAAGGAACTGAAAACAAAGAGTGATATAATCCTTACCTGCTCTAGAACTCTTGTTGCTTCAAACATCTTTCACTTTTAACTGCGATTTACAATTTGTCGGAGAATTTGTTCACGGTACGCGACTGGCAAATTTGATATCAGACGTATAATTTTCAAATTGTATTTCCTTGTAGCAATACTGAGAAAAGTAACGAAATCAATATGTACAGCCACATGGTGTGTGCAACATGAGCAATAATTAATTGAAAACGTTGTGTAAGGATTAATTTTGTACTGGAGGGAGTTGAAGAAAAGTAAAAGGCAATGCCAAAATTTATTAATATTACATTTTCCAAGTTTCGATTCATTTGAATTAGGTAGCTGTGTATGGTAGGTGTTAGATAATGTAAATATAAATATAAATATATAAATATTTATTGCTGATTTTAATAAATCGACAATTTGTAATTTGGAGTATTATTGACCTTTGACTACTCATAGGGCGGGAACTTAATTAAAGCTGAACAAACAAGTAAGAAGAAATAGTCGATCAAGCCCGTCCATAAAACACCCTATATCAAATACTCCTTTGCACTGATACAGTGATAATAATGGCGGCAGATCTCAATGGTATATTTATGTATCGTTCACTATTTCGAGTATAAAGAACAGGAAGTTAAAAGCAATTGAAAACAAAAAATAATATAATCAGCTTAATTAAAGCTGAAAAAAAACAAGTAAAAAGTAATAGTCGATCAAGCCCTTCCATAAAACACCATAAATTTTATGCTTGTAAAATATTTATGCATGCTAAAGTGATTTTCGGAAGTGGGTTTTATGCACACCATTATAAACTTTTAGAATAATTATGATCGGTAAAATGATTTTTATAAGTGGGCGATATATGGAAGCTATGTTCAATTATTAACCGATCCACAAACAATTTTTAATTTTTTCTTAAATCCATTGTTATCGATAATAGCTTGACATATGCGAGGCATTGAAGTCACCAAATACATACACTACACAAACACAAACTGCGAAGCTTTTTGGTTAATCTTCAGAAAACACCCAGAGTCTTTGGCGGTAATCGAGTCCGCAACCCTCTGATTGATAGTTCGGCACACTATTGCCTAGTCTATCAGGGCACCCAAATGTGATTTCTATTTATGTTAAATATTAATTGTGACTAAATTTTTGTGCACATCTAAATCAATTATTCTATTTTTTGAGGAAACTTGTATGAGAACTGGGTAAAATAATGGATATATTTCAGCTTGTTTTAATAAGCTTTGTCCTTGAGAGAAATTATTTGCTCTAAGTTTTATCAAATTATCTTTAAAATTGTGGTATACTTTAAGATGAGTGCTGGACAAGTATTTTTTTTTCTTAAAAACCTTCACACAATCTTACAATACCATACTCACTATGATGCTAATAATGTTTTTCGTTCAAGTTTAAATGGACAATAATCAATAACTAAGCTCGATATATCTGTGCATAAGTAAAATTGCTGATATGATTTAATTTTATTTAATTTGCTTCAAATTTTCTCAGCAATTAATATTATGAAAATGTATTTAGTATTTTGAAATAATTGTACTTATATAATCTTTTTATTAATATTAAATAACATCAAATGTTACTCGTAATGCAAATTAAAATTATATAAGTAGTAAAGTAGCAACATTTTAATTTTCTTAATGCACAAATTTAATAAAATATCAAAAATAACTGCAAAGGAATTTCATTAAGCATAATGCACGTTTAAATACACATGATATATGTACATAAGTATGTATGAATGTATGTATGTACATACAATCACTATAGCTTTGATCTGAA
This sequence comes from Bellardia bayeri, assembly GCA_950370525.1. Classification (NCBI taxonomy): domain Eukaryota; kingdom Metazoa; phylum Arthropoda; class Insecta; order Diptera; family Calliphoridae; genus Bellardia; species Bellardia bayeri. The sequence continues at coordinate 90,843,455 of OX493264.1, forward strand.
GAAAAAGTTGAAATATGATGATCTTATTATTATTAAAAATCTAACTAATTCAAAAAGGATAAAAAAACCTTAAGTAATTAATATTATTTCTATGTAGTTACAAAGTATTTCTGCGCACACATACAAACACATATATATTCACATTGACATATAAACAAACAATTTAAAGAGGATATTACACAAACTCAATACCATATAAGCACGGTACATACACATGTACATTAGAACTTTATAATACCATAAAGTACTTATGTATCAAGATTATATTATATCAAACACACACACAGATGTAGTGTGTTTGTGTTGTATGTAAGTATGTATGTTTGTTATAGTGTATAAACACATCCATGGTTACATATATGGTGATTAATTTAGACCCTTTTAATTTTAAATGAAACACCTTATACAGATCTGATATTTGACATTTATATTTTAAAGACAATTTCATGCAAATGTTGTCGGCGACTACGCTGTAGGTCCATACCAAAGGTCCAACTCTCGATTACTCTTTTCAGCATTGATACCAGTATCTGGTCAATAACGACACTTTTCAGCCTTGTAAACGGCATTTAGAGAATTATGACTTGGACTGCACACAACCCCAAGAAAACATAGAGGTGTGGTATAACACGATCTGGGCTAATAGATCTCAAGCTCTGAACGCGATGTTGAATGTTCTATGATCAATAGTCAGTCAAGCCCGACCATATAATATTGTACACTGACAATGCGAGTAAAAACACTTGTAAAAGATTTATGAATGTTAAAGTGATTTTCAGAAGATATGGGAGCTATGAACCGATCGTTATAAAATTAGTTGCCATGATATTTGTATATGCGAAGCTTATTTATGTTGAATTTTATTTGGATATCAAAATTTGTAAGATATTTATGGGCGTTAAAGTGATTTTCGGAAGTGGGCCTTATATGGTCATCATAAAATTGTACCGATAGATTTGTGAATATATGAAACATATTTGTGTTAAATATTTGGATACCAAAATTTTCAAAAGAGTTATGCTTCTTAAAGAGATTTTCGGAAGTGAGGCTTATATGGGAGCTATGGTCAATTATAGACCGATCTGCACAAAATTTCTAGGTGTAATTAGCCTTCATGTACAACTTATTTGTAAAAAAATTTGTTCGTATACGACCTATACTCTGCGCACAAGGTTTACATTGACAGCCAGCCAGCGAGAAGAACGGACGTGCATCGTTTAATCAACTCAGAAAGTGATCCTGAGTCGATCGGTGGCTGTTAGACTAATATTTAAGAGCTTTACAAATATCAGCACAAATCCAATATAAGGTGGTGTAAGGTATAATAAGATGACATTATTACACCAGTCACGTGCGAGTTGTAAAAATAATATATCAAAAAAGCACTAAATGACTCACTCTATATCCTATATCTCCGCAGGTGTATATGTATGAGTGTTTAGCAGTTATAAATAGACTATTCATAAATAATAGCAAAACACAATCATAGCCATATATATACGCACTGTGGGTTAAATTTCTAATAAATTATAACCAATAATAAACCAGCATTTCCTCTATCAGTTCTATCCTTGAATATCAACACAGAATAACGTTGTATTAGGGATGTGCGCCAAAAATTTATCAATACATAGCATATTTCCAAAGCAACTACGAATTGCTCCCGCTGAATAATCAGATTAAATTATTTAAGAGGAATGCTTTTCAGCTAATACTGCAAATTAGTTGCAGCTAATGCCTTGCATTCAGTAAGTATGTCCCCATTTACATGACGAAAATATTGCAGCAATATTGCTTATCTTTTAGATATTTGGAGTGAGGGAAAGATAAGACGAGCACTTGTTACATGCGAATGAGAGAGTAACACATACATATGTGTATTTAAATGTGTGTCTACTCTCACTCAAATAAAAATACGAATGATTTAAGAAACAATTTGTGCAGTGTAAAAATAAATAAAATTTTAAGGAAATAATTGCATCAATTATTTTTTTCGTGTAAATCGGGACTATCTACCGCAATCAACATAGATTATGATTACGATGAGGACTGTCGTTCTATGTCGAATGCGATAATGTATGGTCGGTGCATGTCCTGGAACTGGAATCAAAATCATACTTGCAAGTATAGAAAATAATTTTTGTAGAATTTCATTTGAATAGCATCTATTGTAATGCATTTATATCCGTTAAAATGATTTTCGGCAGTGTATTGTAAACAAATACAAATTGCGAAGCTATTTGGCTTGTCTGCAGGAAACACCTGGAGTCTTTTATGGGAATCGAACACTATCACGTAGTCTATCAGGTCACACGTAGTAGGCCTTATTTGGGAACTAGGTGAATTAATGAAGCACAAATCTAATATACCGTCCCCACTATGATGGTGTAGGGTGTGAATTTTATAAATTAAATGGCACAAATTTGAAACTTGGACAATATTTGTTTGTGGGTTGCAAAGCGTTTCCAATGTATATTTATTACTATTTAATTTTCTATTAAATTACCACTGTAAGACATGCACTTTAGTTGTATTTGCCGGTGAGTATGTTTGTTTTTGTGTTAGTTTATTTAATATTACTTATACTTACATCCACCTATTCATAGGAAGACAACAACACTAAATAATAAATAATTGTGTCTTATTACTTTATAAATTCTATCTTTTCCTTTATTTTGTTTTACAAAGAAAAACAAACAAACATACAACGCAACTTCATATACTTCAGTTAATAAAGAGTTAATGGAATTGTTTTTGGTGTGTTCTTTTCATAACAAAGTGGACTCATTATTGGAGATTTTAATTGTAAATGATAGTGATGATAAAATATAAATCATTTGGTTGAATTGTTTTAAGTGGGATACTTTTGGTTATACGTTGTTATGTTTCAGTTGAATTTATGTTTGAAAACTTTTAAGAACAGAATGACATAAAAGTAAATTTTGTTGAGATCTTTGGAACATATTCCAGTTATAATTTTCAGCATTTCATTGTTTCAACACTGAAATGTCTTTTTCAACATTCTTAATGTTTCACTATTTACCATCGCTGAATTTCCGTATAATATTACAGATTTCAGTTGGTTAAGGCAGTTCCCATTGCTGAAGATCTCAACTACTATTTTAGTATTGTTTTTATTCCTTGTGCGTTTTAAGTTGTTAAAACTTCATATAAAAAACAAGCTCATATTGGTCCGTAAGCTTGTGTTTTTACTCTTAATCGAAAGCTTATTTTCACGATGTCTGGTTATTCTTGTCAATATACCTTTAGTATAAAAAACAAGTAGATATTGTGAAAATGAGGGTAAGAGTTATAGGTAGCAGTAATACAATTTTGTTTAAAACGTAAAAAAAAAGAAAATCCATTCTTCCATTCTCACCTCTTTTACTGGAGCTTTTTTTTTAAACAACAGCTTTAAATTAAAGTGTGTATAATCATGATGTATCCAAATATGTATGACTCCGACAATCATGTTGTGTATTTAAGCGCCCAAAGTCGTTGAACCATAAATATCTTTAAGGACCATTTCTTAAATAAACACTTTTAAGAATGATGTGGTAAATTGAACATAATTAAAAACTATTTATCATATGAACACAGGCAAGAACCTTTAGTAGCAATATATATGAAAAATGTGCAGAAAAAAAAGAAGCCTGTAACTTAACATATGACCTGACTGGTGGCCTTAACTTAAACATATAACGGCCTAAATATAACAACTAACAAGTTGAAAATTCAACCAAGTCACATATATGGGAATGAAATGATTTATGAATGAACCCACATGTTTTTGGCCATGCATGACAATGTGTTTAAGATTATAGTTACAAGGGTGAGTAAGTGTAGTGTGTGCAGTAAATGGTTAAATAGGAATACCTGCTGAGTAAACAATTAAGTTTTTGTTCTATTGTTGTAGGTTAACTTAAGTCAAACACATTTTAGAAATCAACAACAAAACTTTAGTATATAGTTGGGGCATTGAAAAGTCTAAATTCATACAAGTTTTTTAAATAACCAAAATTTGTAAGGCTATTTATTTAGTAGAACCTGTAAAAGATAGTTAGTTAGTAGATAGATAAATACGCAATACCAGAAGACTTAAATTTTTGTTAATTTACAATCCTTCTACTCCCAAACTTAAATAGTTAGTTAGTTTAATGCTAAAGAAAACTTATGTCCAAAAAACCTACGAGTATATTCATATTTTAAATAGTTAAATGATTTTATATTCCAACAAGTACAGTAAATTCCCTAACGATTGGTCAATGTTAAAGTTTGTTTTAAACGTTCCATACCTTTGCGGGGTTTCTTACTCCCTTAACATGACATTGAAATATTTCAACAATTTGCACTATTAGAAAATAAATTAAAACAAGAGAAATGAAAAAAATTAATTACACAGCTACAATACTATGTTTGGGACTCCAGTTGCGTTGCTGACAGCTTCACACTTTGTATACTTAACATTTCCCATAAGGATCTACTATGCAAGTAATGTTACATTACTTATATTTAAGTATGTCTCCTGCATGTGTGTGTCCACTTAGTAGTATTTGTATGTATCTATTGCAAAGGAAGGATGTTTTATAAGCTTGACGGGAACAAACCATTAAATTTACATTAAGCACCGAAAATTTATTTATTTACACTTTGCAACAACCCACTTTTGTATATTACAAAATGTGTTGCCTCCAGTCATTGGTAAACAAACAAACAGGTCGGCAACATTTTAAAATGCGATCAAGCTTATACGAGGATGTTAAGAGAAATGCAAGGCATCCTTTAATTTTGTTTTTGGAATATGAAATTTCTAGAGAAAATATTTGAATGAACTATTGGAAATAAACCAGATACACCTTTTGGAAAGTCAGCATCAAGCATTATAGATGTACTAATGCACAAGCTTCAATTGGCTGTATAAAGTCAGTTAAATAATTTGGGACAAGATTAATGATTTGTTACTGCTTTGTTTTTGGCATGTTGGCAAGGTGACTCTCACAACCTGTCGTTATTGTCAGGCGGGATAATTCGAAGCCAGTGCCATGGGCTTGCTTAATTGTGAATTAAACTTGAATTTGACTAGAATGACAGTCTGTTAAATGACCAATGTTTGTTCGAGGTGGCTGAAAGAGCCATTGAAAGTAGTGTTGACATTTGGTTTTGCTCCTTGGAAATGTATTAGAATTGTGGCTTTCGTGGAATGTGTGTTGAGGATCCGCTATGGATAGCAGTTTATGGTACCCACAATGATCTGATCCTTGACAGTAGTGGTCGGTCAGTGCAAATTCAGGAATTAGATAGTCTAAGCTCGCTAGCAAGGTGCTCGTACATTGATCGTTGCACTTGTGTGAAGTTAAAGTTGCAAATTGTATGTTTCTTGGAAGTCATACAATAGTATGCTCTTTGCAAGAGCGGGTGAGTCGAGTTCACATGCGATTAAATGCACCGAAAGGCAGGTAGTAGCATTAAACTTGAAATTATCTGCTGTCTTTCTTATTATTTATACATTTGAAAATCAACTATGCCATTCGTTGAATTCGAATTTACAAGATCAAAGTTATAATTGCCCAATTCACTTCTTTGAAGATAATAGATAAGAGTGGATAAGATAATCATCTTCAGAAACTCTGCCAACTACAGAGAAGTGTACAATGTTTTTTGGAACAATGCAATCTTGATAGCTTAAGATGAAAAAATAATAGATACTACATCTTCTTTCTGGCCGCCTGCTCTACAAATCGCAGACCTGATGGACCAAATCAGAGATTTCTTGATGAAAAAGTAATTCCAACTTAAAGTCATGTTAATTCTAATGAATTCATTTAAAGTTTCCTATCTGATTAGACTAAAAGAGATATAGGTTTCCATAGCCACCTAATAGCATTGGCTTATTTACAATCAACATGAATATCAAAGAAACTGAAAATATCAAATAGTTAATAAATGAATCACGATTACTACCTTTAACTTTTGTCAAGACAAGGCAAGTTCTTTCAATTTATATTAACCATATGGCCACAAAAAACTCTCTATGTTTTACATAAATAGATATTGACGTTATAAATTATTAATTCCTCGTATTAATTTGCAAATAATTCTGCAAGTTTGTGTATAAGGAAAGGGAAATGCAGTGAAAATTGTTGGTAAAACACAAAGTTTTAGTCAACAATTACAATGAACCTCGAAAATATAATAATTCTAAATGCTTATAATACCTACATATATAGTCGTATACAAACTAACCACGAACACACTTGCCAAGATGGCGAAACACAATGTTAATAATCCACGCCTGCTGCTTTAATGTTCAAAATAGAAATACAAATATGTATGTAGACTTGACTGAATAAATGTATATATTTGAATTGTGGTTAAAATGAAACTTTAATAAATTGTTTGCTGAAAGTCTTAAGGCAGAATTAGTCTTTACTTTCTGTTCTGTTCCGAATCAGCTGGCTTGATTCTGTTAAATAGAAAATGTGTACAAGTCGTTAGTTGTTTTGTTACTTTCCGTGCCGTTGCGGACGAACCTGTTGAAAACAAAAATTTGCTAAGTAATTGTAAGTGACAGCACAAAACAGCTGACATCCGCACAGCAAAAAATTATTGGTTTATTACAAAAATTTTCAATTTCTTTGTTTTTAATCAAGTTTTTGTATAAAAGTTTTAAAAATATAAAAAATAAACGATGGATGACAAAAAATTCATTACTTTAGTCGAAAGTAATGACATATTGTACAATAAAAAAAACTTTGATTTGTATTTTTTGATTTATTTTCGCGGTGTGTTGTCTGTTTACCTAAAACAGCTGATACGTTTATACGAAAAAACTAACTACAAAAATTTAACAGCAGAACGGCACGGAACAGAACAGCAATAGAAAGTATAGACTAATGAAGCCTTTAAGATTTAACTATATACAAGGTGGCGCAAAAGTAAACTTCCAATCAGGCGATCTTGCTGGCCGGTGCAAATCGCCAAAACGGGAGATTAGGCGCCCGGGAAATGCATCCTTCAGCATATCGGTTGTGGCACCGCCAGTGTGTGCGGTTGCACCGTCCTCTTGGAACCACATGTTTTCCAATCCCAATTCATCAAGTTGCGCAAAATTTTTAGCATTTTCTGATAGGAGGATTACTTTTGCGCCACCTTGTATATATATATATATATATAAAACAAAAAGTACTCACAGCAAGCAAAATAGGAAGATGCTTTAACCATTAACCTTGAGGGTTTTATTTCAGTCAGCAGCACTCTATTTTTGAATATAAGTGTTTCATAAAGTTTAACTTGTTTATCTACTCCCTGCTTAGCGCTACTTTTTACTGCTCTTTCTACAACAAATGTAGAATATTTGGTATCCTTTTCTAACTATCTATCTTTAACAAGGTTCATACAAATGAAATGTTGAAGTCCTTAAATGGTGTTCGCACAAGTCTGTAGTTTATCTGACACTCTGGCTGTTTGTATTGTTGTGCAGGAGAGTGAGTATATTTGGGGTAACTGGTGTATTATGTAATATGTAGTCATACACCACTACATCGCTTTAATGTATATTTCCACGTATGTGGTAATATTTAGCAGTTAGTGGATTGAGTGTTGTTATTCTCTAGGATTTACTTCCCTTCTTGCTGAGCTTTTCCATTGCGCCTTTTCGCTATGAGTTTTTTTTATATTGTAGTCGAGTGTTTGCTAAAGGATATATATAATATATTGTAATTATGCCAGAGTTTTGAATGAGATTTTTTTTAAACATTTGAAAACCAACCAAAAGAAAACTATATTTATTTTTATCAATATTAGTTAGAATTGTAAGAAGTGCAAAAAATGGGATGAGTTTTGTTGGAAATATTTAATATTAAAGTGTAAGTATTGTAATGACAATGAGATGTAACCATGTAACCATTGTTCATTAAATTTAATAATCTATCTAAAAATACCATAACTATCCTCCGAATTCTCTAATAAATTGGTATGAATATGACGCTATATAGATAGGAATATATCCTGTGTTAATAAATTCACATAAAGCAGAACTTGGGTCAAATAATTCCGGAAGAGAGGGTACAACATTAATGAAATGGGGAGTTCCTCACAGAACCAGAACCCCGTTACCGGCGGCAAGAGAATTTATCATTTTGGTATCACCCAAAATGACTGAGACTGATATTATAGATCGACCAAACCGTTATAAGTAAGTGGTGATCAACATCTGGTAAATGTGTAGTTCTGGAAACGATAAGAGAACGTGAAAACAACTTGTAATTGAAGTTAAACAAGTAAGAATTTATAGTCCGTCAAGCCCGACCATATAATCCCCTACACCTAGTATTTTCAGAAATGAGTGCTATATGGGAGATATGACCTATTATGGACCGATCATTCAAAAATATAGTGCCATAACTTCTGTGGATATAAATATTATGTATGTTATACTTTATCTAGATATAAATACTTTTAAAAGATTTATGGAGGTAAAAGTGAATTACGGAGAAGGTATTATATGGGAGTTTTGACTAATTATGGACCGACCATTACAAAATTAGGTGAAATCATTTCTGTATATATGAAACTTATTTTTGTTGAATTTTTTTTGTTAAAGTGATTTTCGGAACTGGGCTTTATATGGGATCTAAGACTAATTATACACCGATCATCGTAAAGCTGTACCATATTATTTGTATATATACGAAACATATTTGTGGTCAATATTATTTGGATACCGAGATTTTTAAGAGAGTTAGGCTCTTTAAAATGATTTTCGGAAGTGGGGCTTATATAGGAGCTATCATCAATTATGGACCGATCCTAACAAAATTTATAGATGTGATTTAGGTTCATTTGCTACTCATTGTGGTGAAACTTGTTTGGATATTTGCATAATTCAAATATTAATGATCGTTAAACTACTATTTCGGGAAGACATTTGTATGGAGGCTAGGTGAAATAATGGACCGATTTTCACAAGTTTCAATCCCAGCCGAAGAAATATCACGTACCAAATTTTATTGAAATATCTTTAAAATTGCGACCTGTACACTACCAGCCAGCCAGCTAGACGGACGTACAGCGTTAAATCGACTCAGGAAGTGATTCTGAGTCGATCGATATACTTTAAGGTGGCTGTTGGACCAATATTTATGGGCGTTATAAACATTAGCACAAATCCAAGATATCCTCCCCACAATTGTGGTGTAGGGTATAAAAATCGCCAGAAGATCTTAGGACGAAGTATCTTTATGCCACCACCAGAAAGCAAGTTTCTAGTTTTTCATGTAAACAACTTAGCATAGAAAACAAAAGGAACTAAGAAAATTGACTAGTAATTTCAAGTATGTACCCCTCTCTTTCCCTTCTCACCCAAAAATATTTGCATTAAAGAGTCCGTATTGAAACGTGTGAAAGCGGACTTAGAAATAGGGATGATTTAAAACAACATCGGTGGATGAACTGCTCAAAGTTTGAAAACATTATTCTAGTGTGTTATCAATAAAATAACATTCAAATAAGACTGCAGTAGTCATTAATATAGACTCTGAAATGTTCAAAAACAATAGATAGAATTTCTGTTTCTATTTCCAACCATGTATTATGTTTTGTTGTTTAAATGTTTTAATAAATTACTATTTAAATAACCGAAATTATAAATTACTCTGTGTGCGTTAAGTAATCGACACATGGCCACATTTTCTTTGATTTTAATTTTCCTTTAAGACAAATAATACAAATTTAAATAAGTATGAATTTAACTTCTTGTGCAACATTGTGTTTAGTTTACACATCATTTACATTTCAGCCATGTTGTTGATTTCGCGCAATTTTAAAAATTCAACGTTTGCATAAATTTGCTTTACGGCTTTTATCTTTTTCTGTTTTAGATTTTTGGTTTCCTAGCAATTCATATCATTTTAAGATTTCCCCACACCACACGAAATATGTATAGCATCTACAATAAATTGTAACTTTGTACGAATTTGGGGTTTTAAACATGCACAGTTGAAATGTTAGTAAGTGTTTACATGTGGGTTTCGAGAGTTCCCAACAGAGAAAGGAAATAAAAATTCACCAGAAAAAGTTTTAACACACAGTTCCATAAAGCAGACAACAAAAAGTAGGCAACTTTTTTGGTTATAAAATATATTTCTTTTTTGTTCGAAAATAAACAAAATGTGCAGACATAAAATTTCATTATTCAATTTAACTAATGAAACTGAAAATTTCATTCAACCACATTAACAACTAAACAACAGATACCACCAAGTAACAGAAACAGGCAGTCAGACGAAACCCAGCAAGCCATATGAGTCCGAAAAGAGTCTTTTCTGACACCTTTTTCGGAGCGTTAACGCTCTTTATGAGCCCAAAAAACAATCATAATTGCGCCGAAAACCTTCAGAAAAGAGGGTCATTACGTTCGAAAATGGTCCGTCAGAAAGAGCTCTTAGATAATGTCAGAAAAGAGTCTTTTATGAGGGTTTTTTTGGGCTCTTAAAGAGCTCTTAGATAATGTCAGTAAAGAGTCTTTTATGAGGTTTTTTTTGGGCGCTGTGTAATCTTGTTTTTATCATTCTTGTGTGTTACAGCTATGTTTTTTTTTGTTCAAAGTACAAACAACGCTTTGGTACACACATAATTAAGTGAAATTTCTGTGTCATACTGCGTGCCGACTCAGGACAGTAACAATTTCGCTCCGAAAATGCTCTTTAGTTGGACTCTTTTCTGACTACTTTTTTCGGAGCGCTCCGAAAATGCTCTTTTGTTGGACTCTTTTCTGGCTCCTTTTTCGGAGCGCTTCGAAAATACTCTTTTGTTGGACTCTTTTCTGACTCCTTTTTCGGAGCGCTCCTAGAATGGTTTGCTGGGTAACTACATACTTGAACATTAGACATTCATATGAATCATCCACTTAACAGAAATCTTTGGTAGTTTTGTTTTTTCCTGCCTCTGCTGGTCTGTTAATTCATGTTGTTAATGTTAAACAACTGTGAATTTAACTCCCAAAAAAGGGGTTGGCAATGACAGCTACATGCTCAGTGTAAAAGTGTTAAAGTAAATGTTTGTCAGTAGTAAGTGGTAATACTATTTATTATGAACATTAACTGGTATTATACTTTGGACTATTTTGTGATCTGATTAAAATATAACGGCAGTAACATAATCATAATTACAAACATACATATATTTACACGCAAATTCTAATGCAAAAAAATAACACATTTGTGAGGGAAAGTGTATGAGCAGAGCCATATTGTAATGGAATTTTGTAAGGGGTAAAAAATCTTTGATATGTTTGTTAGTTTGTACATAATAAAATTTAGTATCTAACGTGTTACTTAACTAATTTAATTTTTCATAAATTTTCAAATGTTCCAGTAAGATTTGTTGAATTAATATTTATCTTTTCTTTTCAGGTAAGTTTTTGAACTCGAACATAAATTCGACTTGAGAATTACATTGAGATTTACTACAATCTTCAAGGTATTTAGAAAACATATTTAGAAACTAAATAACTAATTTATTATACCCATATAACTCCATACTGTACAGAAGCCATGGTACTAAATTTTATGATGCTCGTTCGAAAATTGGTCATAGCCACATATAGCGCCTATTTCAACAAAACTGTTTTTGCTCATATACTCGGTGTAGGGTCCGTCTTGACCGTCCATACTTTTTTACCTCTTTTTCTTTATTGTTTTTTGGTCATATTTTTATTGATACTGCGAAAATATAGCTGTTGGTCTAGTTTCGTACTTAGAAATATATACATATATGTCTATTTTTTTTGGTCCACAATTGGATTGAGGTCTGGAGATTGCGGAAGAGGATCTAAAGTTTTTGGACAATAATGAAACAATAACTCTTTTACAATTTTGGAGGTATGCTTAAGATCATTGTCCTGTTAGAAAAACCAGTTCTGCGCTAGTTCTAATTTCTCTACACTAGGGGTACATTGTTTTTTTAAATATTAAGATCATCTTAGTTTTTCATTATAGATTATATAAATGTAAGATTACCGACCCCTGATGGCGCCATACAACCCCAGACCATTACTGAGCCGCCGATATGTTTTACCATCTTGGTAACATATTTGTTACTAAAGACTACGTTCTTGGTTCGCCATATTTTTGAGGGGTTTTTGACTTCATATATGTATCTCAAAAAAAAAAAAAAAATTACTTTCATGGTGTTGCTTGAACTGGTCGGACGTGTTATTTTTAGTGCGGCTGAATTTTCGTAATAGGTGAAAAAAAAAATAAACAAACAAAAAAAAACTTGTAATAAGTGAAAAAAAAAATATATATATATATATAAAAAAAAGATATCGTAATAGGTGGAAAAATATCTATAGTGGTTTTTCGGTAATTTAAAAATCGCATAACAACTGCATGAGTGTCCCGCTCAGATGTAATTCTGAGAAAGAGCTAAGCTACAGTAGAAAAAATTTATGGATCTCTGAGGAAGAATCCTTAAGAAAATCCGTGGAGTCTCTTCTCACTACAAAAGCCGAAATACGGCGCCGTTCCTGTTCGCCCAATATAGTTATTTCATCCGATGAGAAATCATCATCTTCATCAAATAGTGCAGTCAAACCCAAAAAACAAGTAGGCATGGATAAGTACATCACCGTTCTCAAGCGACAGAGGAGCCCGACATCTCCTCAAATGTCTTCCAATTCTAAAGTTCCTAAGACCGTCAGCAGTGATAAGCCAAATGATCAAAACAGATTTGCTCTACTTCAGACGGATGACCCAGAAACACCGAAAAAGACGTTTAAGCCCCCACCAATTTACCTGAGAGAGCCCACTTCCAATAAACTGGTACAAGGAATTGTTGCTGTAATAGGTGAGAACATGTTTAGCGTAACCTCAATTAAACATGGAAAAATCAGCGAGACAAAGATCCAAGTGAATAGGGAAGATGATTTTCGAAAATTGTCCAACCAGTTGGAGAGGGAGACCAGGGATTTCTATACCTATCAGCTCAAAAGCGCAAAAGGACTCCAAGTCGTTCTAAAGGGTATAGACCCATGTGTTGATCCTGCGGAGATAAAGAACGGATTAATGGACAAAGGGTTCAAAATCAAGAGCGTAGTGAATATTAGAAACCGTGATAAGATTCCTCAGCCCATGTTCAGGGTAGAATTGGAACCTGGAGATGTTGCCTTAAAGAAAAACGAGTCCCATCCAATTTACAATCTTATTTATCTTCTGCATCGTAGAATTACCGTGGAGGAACCGCATAAGCGTGTTGGACCCGTCCAGTGTCTTAATTGTCAAGAATTTGGTCACACCAAAGCGTATTGTAAATTGCCGTCTGTTTGTGTTGCATGTGGGGAACTACATGCAACTGCTCAATGTAATAAGTCCAAAACGGACGTAAAAATAAAAAAATGCAGTAACTGTGGAGGAAATCATACCGCTAATTATAGAGGTTGTCCAGTTTATACTTATTTGAAGGGCATAAGGACCAATAAGTCGCCAGTATTACCTGACCATCCTCAACAACCTAATTTCACGTCGAGTAAGAATTTTCCTCAAATTGTACGACCAACTACTCACGTAAACGCTCCTAATTCTAGACAAGTTTCTTACGCAAACGTGGTCAAATCTAATATGCCAGGTCTGGAGCAGGAACCTATATCGCAATATTCTGAGCCACATATCAACAATCTGGAGACAACATTGCAGACACTTGTCCAAACTATGAACACTTTTACGACCACCATGACATCCATGATGCAGGAAATGCTGAAAATGCAATCCACTATCTTGCAAGCCATTTTAAAGAAATGATTTATTTAAAAATTTGTTTTTGGAACGCGAACGGCCTCCGCCAACATAAAAACGAACTGGAATACTTCCTGATGGATAAGCAGATTGATGTTATGATGATTGCTGAAACTCACTTGACGTCGACAGGGTACTTCAAAATTAATGGCTACGTGTTGTACGATACTAAAGATCCCCGCGGAAGAGCTTGTGGAGGTTCGGCAATTCTTATAAAGAACAGAATAAAACATTATCTAATGAATAACATAAGTGAGGATTACCTCCAAGCAACAAACATTTGCATTGAATTCTGTCAATACAAATTTGTTTTATCATCGATTTATTCTCCGCCTCGATTCTCAATAAAAGAACACCAATACCATAACTTTTTTAATTCCCTTGGAGCTAGATTTTTAGTTGCTGGCGACTTTAACGCCAAACACACATTTTGGGGTTCACGTCTGGTAACCCCAAAGGGTCGCGTACTCTTCAACACCATTGCTCAAATGGGCTTAGATGTACTCTCAAGCGGACATCCCACCTACTGGCCGACGGACCGACGGAAGATTCCCGATGTTATTGACTTTGGAGTAGTGAAAAATATCCCTGTAGAATGGATGCAAGTGGATCCTTCATTAGACTTGTCCTCAGATCACTCTCCTACAATCATTTCAATGCATTTCCCTCAAGTGTGTGGCTCTCCATTTAGAAACATGACTAAGACCCGAGTAAGCTGGATAAAATACAAAAAGTATTTAAGTTCTCATTGCACGGAAAATATTGTGTTGAGAACTACCGACGATATCGATCAGTCGATTGGCAACTTTACCGAGGACCTTCGACGAGCTGTGCATCACGCTTCCACTTATCACGTTGAATGTAGAAATAGGACAAACAGAACTTATTTATCTGAACTCGAACATATCCTATCAGAAAAAAGAAGAATGAGAAGAGAGTGGCAACTTCACAGGTCTCCTGAACTGAAAGCTAGGCTACGGGTATGCAGAGATATACTAAGACATTTCTTAGAAACCCAAAGAACGGCTTCACTTAGATCCTACTTGGAGGGTCTTGATAGTACCCCACAATCTGACTACTCGTTATGGAGGGCGGCAAGAGGTTTAAAAAGACCAGTGAGAGGAAAACCTCCTTTGCGAAATCCGACTGGTGACTGGGCTAGAAACGATTCCGAGAAGGGGACTTTATTTGTTAACCATTTGAGAAATGTGTTTACTATAAACAACTCAAATAATGCAACTGATTTGCCACCACTCGTTATTAGACCTCCTGTACCTCTAAGACTTAGCTTTAATGATATTCAAAGCGCTATTGGTACTCTGAACCTTAAAAAAGCTCCAGGTATGGATAAAATCAGCAATAAAATGCTTGTGGAGTTACCTCGTGTAGCTAGAAGAATTATCCTCTTTATCTTCAACGCTATTTTACGCCTAGAATACTATCCTGCAGATTGGAAGGTGGCTATGATCACTATGATTCCTAAGTCAGGGAAGGATCACACCAAAGTAGAGTCATATAGGCCAATTAGCCTACTGCCGACAATTTCTAAACTGTTCGAAAAATTGTTAATGACTAAGTTGATTCCAATTCTGAACGACACTGAATGCATTCCTAATCATCAATTCGGCTTCAGAGCTAAACACAGCACCATCGAACAAACACACAGATTGGTAAATGTGATAAGAGGGTCGTTTGAAGACAAAAAATACTGCTCCGCCCTTTTCATTGATGTGTCCCAAGCGTTCGACAAAGTTTGGCATGACGGTTTAATGCACAAAATAAAATTAACTCTGCCTGCTAACACCCATAAACTTATGGAAAGCTATTTATACGGTCGCAAATTTAAAATCAAAGAAGGCAATTTTTTAAGCCCCGCTCAGCCAATTGAAACAGGTGTGCCACAGGGTAGCATACTGGGTCCTACTTTATATTTGATTTATGCCTCCGACATGCCGTCAGACCCCAAAATCCACACGTCAACTTTCGCAGACGATACAGCCTTTATTAACGTTCATAAGGACCACCAAGTAGCATCACAGAATTTGCAGAATTATGTTTATAAACTAGAGAATTGGCTAGAGCTTTGGAAAATCAGGGTTAATGAACAGAAATGTATTCATATCACTTTCACATTGCGAAAAGAAACTTGCTCGTTCATCAAAATAAATAATCAAATTATTCCTCAACATAATGAAGTCAAATACCTCGGCATTCACCTCGACCGCCGTTTAACTTGGAAGTCTCATATTGAAGCGAAACTTACACAGATGAGATTAAAAGCAGTGCAACTTAATTGGCTAATTGGCAGAAATTCTTCACTAAAGTTGGACTGCAAACTATTGTTGTACAATGCAATTCTAAAGCCAATCTGGTGCTATGGAATTCAATTATGGGGTACTGCCTCAGCATCAAACATTGAAAAAATTCAAAGGGGTCAAAATAAAATTCTACGTATAATTACTGCAGCTCCATGGTATGTTAAAAATTCTCGAATTCACAAAGATCTATGCGTGCCATTAGTAAAAGTTGAATTTACAAAACACGCGTCAAAGTATGTCAGCAAACTTGAACACCACCCAAACCCACTTGCACGAGACATCCTTAACTTTAGTGGCCATAATCGGTTGCGAAGGAGGGATACCCTTGCTTTAACACAAGCGCAAAATAGATGACTGGATCAGTTGATGTGAAATTATTTTAGTATCATAAAATTTTTGTCTAGCACTGGCTGGACTTATTATTTTCTTTTAGTATTAAGATTCGAAAACTTATTGTCATTTCATTATATGAAGATTCAATAAATAAATAAAGGCTAAAAAAAAAAAAAAAAAAAAAAAAAAAAAAAAAAAAAAAAAAAAAAAAAACTTTCATGGGTAACCAGAGTATTATTCGAAAAAGCTATTTTTACGTCACTAGATATTGGGGTTGCTCTTAGTTTTCTAACCATAGCTTTTAATTTAGTTTTTATACCTTTGAACCTAGATTTTTTACCTTCTCTATGTAAGTCTATTATGATTTGCGGAATCTCAATTGATGTTTGTCTCCCCTGTGTAAATTTTTCATTACTTAATGTCACAACTTAGTCTTCTTTAATGATAAATAATGAAACTTGCAATTATTTTAAGCTGTACTTTGCCGTTATACTTTCAAAAAATAAAAGAATTGCCACTCATTTTGGAATGACAGAGGTTTTTAGCATAATGATGATGCCACTGATTACTTTATTTTGACGCATAAAAATTGATCTATTTTAACAATAATTTTTTTGTTTTTGTTTTTTTTTTGCAATGTAATATAGTTTTCTAATACAATACTATTTATAGATATTAATATTATTTTCGTTATATGTGATGTTGACTTTATTTTGACGCTCACTGTAATAAGTTCAACGTTGCCTAATTCTTTAATGGATGTTACTTCCAGTGTTACGACTTATAAAATATAATTTTTATTTAAAATCTTTGTATTTTGCGATCTACTATCGAAACTTTGTGTATCCGCAAAGTTCCCTAATGAAACTCAATTGCGACGATGATCCAATGAACCTGAACGGACCCTGTTTGTGATGGAGTAACTTAACGGTCAGATTTAAGTAGTATAAATATTAATGGATCATATTAAGTAAAGAATTTCCAAAGCCATTAAACGGAACAGCTGAGTGCTTCTTTCGACACTTGAAAAAGGCTTTTAGTTCAGCTGCCTTACCCTGAATTATTACGCAGAGCACATCAAAAACGTCTAATATTTTAATATTTTCACCGTTCATAAAAACATATGAAGCAACAGATAACTACTAAATATTCCGTCATTCCGACACGAAGTATTGTAAGTGACCCATAGGTCTTCTATGAAAATATTTAACATGGTAATTTACCATACTTTCCAAAAAGCAAATTCCTTCTGTTCCTTTTTAAACTTGTGAGTTTTAAATTCCCCTCACTACCCCTCCTCCTAAGTGTTCTGTACTCAGCTACTGAAGATATAGTGAGACTGTTTAGTGACGGCTATTATGCTTTGCTGGTCTGATGTATTTAGTTGCTTAAATTTAGTTATTGTTGTCACAGTTTTTATTAGTTCTGTTGCCATTTTTAAGAGTTCATGTCCTGTTCTTTTCCCATGTTACAATTTTTTGGTTTGGTTAAGTTTATTTTACTTTCGGCTTTTGTTGTTAGTTGTTTTTGTTCATATTTCTATGTGTGTTGTTTTTATATTTTGTTTGTATAATTTGATTAACGTACATATATGACCCATTATAAATAATCTTTTTGTAAATGTTGTCATCCATTTTTGTTGTCACTTTTTGTTTAGATTTTTTTTTTGTTCCAGATACAATCTTATTTGTGAGTTTTGTTTTTAATTTCATTTATAATAGGACACTAAGTCCTTTCTCTTTTGTGTCTGCTTAAAACTTTTTGTTGTTCACAATTACATCTGTGTAGGTTTTTATGATGATTTGTTTTATTAATTGCTTGACTCTCTCTATGTATGTAAAGTACTCTACAGGCTAAAGTGTTAGAAACGGACATAATTTGCTCAAACTTTGTATATGTATCTACAATTTATAAATGTTAACATCCCATAACTAGCAAACTCTTTTCAACATAAGATAATGACTTCAAATTATTCCTTTAACAAAATCATATAGTTAGACATTATTTTATAATAATGAACAAGTAAGAAAGTTTAGTCGGTTAAGCTCGACCATATAATTTCAAAAATGGGCGCTACATGGGAGCTATGACCTATTATGGACCGACCATCCATAAAATTAGTGGTGTGACTTCTGTGCATATAAATATTGTTTGTGTTAAATTTTATTTCGATATAAACACTTTTAAACGATTACGGACCGACTGTTTTAAAATTAGGTGTCATGATTTCATCATGTATATGTAAAACTTATTTGGTCCTTATATGGGAGCTATAGTCAATTATGGATCAATCACACAAAATTTGTAAATATGCAACTTATTTGTGGCAAAATTCAGTTAGATAAGTGCATAAATCATACATTTATGATCGATAAACTTCTATAGTATAGGTGCGATTTCCACCAATTTCAATCCCAACCGTACTTGGGCGAAGAAATATCACGTACCAAATTTTATGAAAATGTCTTCAAAACTGCGATCAGTGGTCTGCGGACAAGATGTACATGAACAGCCAGACAGACGGATAGACATCGTCAAAACGACTCAGGAAGTAATTCTGAGTTGATTGGTATACTTTAATGTGGGTGTTGGACTAATATTTATTGGCGTTACAAACATGAGCACAGTTCGTAGGTTGAGACTATATGACAATCGAAAAAGTGAAGTGCATTTTCTAGCTAATCACAGCCACTTTTGAAAAACAGTTCTGTTTTCACAGTTAGTAGCAGCGTTTCCTCTTAGTGCGATACATTAGTTCTTAATACTGTATAAATATGTTTGTTAACAAAAGTATTGCCATTCCAAATTACAAAAAATACCACACTTGTGTAAATATTCTTTTTATTTTACTCTGGGGTCTAAATATTAACTTCTGTAAATCATCAGTGTGCCCTAGAGCAGAGCTTTCTATGGAATTTTTAAAATTATTAGTACTTTTTCAAAGTTATTTCTTATTATAGTAGATATATTCATCTTAATAAGCTTACTGCAATTAACTTTTTTATTAGAAATAAAACCACGTTATGTTTTATTTGTTTATATCTGTTAAATTTTGTTTATTTATTTCTTCTATCCCACAATCTATACCAAATTATTTCTCCCAAAAATGTTAAAAAGGCAAAAATTAAAAATTTCAACAAAAGTATCCAAATATAAGTAAAATCCTGAAGGCCCAGCATTGTGGATTTCTCTAACACAGAGCGATTCGAATGCAAAAAAATCTTTTTCATATTCAGCAAATCCAGGTAGCTGATCTTGAGCCAATGTTCCAATAAACCCATATCACGCACACGTCCAATCAAACAATTTAACGGTTCCATATGCAGTGAGTTTGGCGGTAAAACGAAGGCCATAGCCACCGTGTAGGGAAAGCAGATGTGGGTTAAACGAAATATCGGTTTATTCCTATAAGTTTGAAGGGCATCGTAAATTAACCACATAGGTGATGAAATCGGATACGCATACGAAGTATTTAGAGAAGATTGAAGTTGAGAAAATTCTTCAAAGTTCGCTGCCACTTTGAAAATTAAAGGCAACCAATCAGCGGAATATTTAAAATAATCTGCCATAAAATTATACTCTCTTGGAGCAATAAGAATACGTAAATTAAAAAGGTGTAAATCAGACATAGTTTTTATTTTATAGGAATAGGGATGTGTAAGAAAGGTCTGCATTTTTGTGGATAGTAAAATGGAATGCACCAAACCGGATAGAAATATGCTGATATAAATTAAACGCATGCTCTTTGAAGGATCTGGCAGCAGTTTAAATGTGCCGCCAAACATTCCAGACACAAGATTTGGGCTGATTACTATGTCATCAATTCTTAAAGAGTAGCGGAATTTCTTTTTCAAACTCCATACTTTAGTGCTTGCAACTAGAATGATGGAAATGATAAAACGTACGATAATAAAATACAAAATGAAACTACGATTAAAGTGTCTGTCTACATAATCCGTGAATGATAAAGACGGCTCTATGGGCACAATGATGCACCAGTTGTTAATTTCATATGAATTCGACATAATTAGCGAACTACTGGGCCAGATATAAGTCGTTAGACTGGCTGGTATATCTATGAGCTCGTGTTGTGTTAAATTATACATGTCTTCATATAATAAACTTTTACCTATAGTTATATTTAAAGGAAACTGTAAAGTGGCATTGAGATATTTGCTAAATAAATACACAAATTTCATAACATAACCTTTGACGTGTAAACATCCTTGGTTATCTTTAAATGCCGCTGTTCTAGGTAAAACTTGATCTGGCATGGTCCTTAGTGCAGCACCATAATTATTCTTCAACTTGTAGGGGAATATGGTTAAGGGCTTGTTATCTAAATTCAGCTTTTCTATAGTTATATTGGGAAATATTTGGCATTGATATAAATTCTGGGTTTCAGAAAAATCTTTAAATATCAACACTAAATTAGGAAATTTATACAATTTACTTAAATCAAATAAATCCTTAATAACACTTTTATTTACATGAGTTTCCAATATGTTGTTAATTATCACTACTTTATTTTGTCTTTTAAAATTTAAGATATCAGCCAAGACATGTATTAAGTCCCTGGCATTTTCATCTTGCCAATGTATTATGGTCAGAAATTTTGTATGAGAGCCACAGCAGTTGTTGACATTTGTTAAATTTCTTTGTAAAATCAACATCTTATTTAAGTCCTTTTGTAAGATTTCCTCTACAGCATACTCCTTTACAGCTTTTCCAAATACTATACAAGTTTTGTAGTTCTCCTCGTCGTCAATTTGTTGCAGTAACCGTTTGAATATAATTTTGCTATATTCATGGTGTTTAAAAGGTTGTTGAAGATTTTCATATAATTTATTTGCATAAATTAATTGCAGCATTAAAGTTGTGGCGGCAAATAATTTAAAAAATTTAATTTTTATCGAACACATGGTTGATTAAATTCTAATAACAAACTGTTTGTGCAACGCCTGAAGCATTTCAATAAATATATATTTTTTATCGTGTACTCTTCTGTCGAATAGAAGTGTGTTAATTTCTGTACTGGATTTGTAAAGTTGATATAAAAAGTCGCTGGAAAGTCATAATATTTATAGAAAATATAATACAAAGTGGAATTATACGGTTCATGGACAATATGACAATATGTATTTATTTAACGTTTTGATCCACATATATTTTGAGGTCACCAAGACTTGTTCCCAACAAACTTTTAAATTGTCTAGTATATGGTTGTTTAACATAGGAAGCTTAATAGTTGGGAGGAGGACCAAGTGTACTTTTACGAATAGCACTAGTTTCAAGTGTATACTACTATGGCACCATCGTCATAAAGTTGTCCAGTAAGAACCGAACAATGTTAAAAAAAGGATAAAACAAGCCTTCAAAAGGTGCACATTTCCATGGCTCTGCCTCCTACATTCAGCTACATTTGAGGCAATTTTTTTTGGGTTTGTTGACTTTAAGGACATCGGTCGACTCCAATCATAGAAAACCACCTGTGAAAAAGTTTAGCAGGGTCAAATCTCACTACACTATCAACTCATTTATGCAGAATGGCCATTCTAATGTTCAATGTGTGGAATTTAGCAACGTGTACGTCTATATCGGCCAACTCTGTTCAAATAAAATTGGTAATTATTGATCTTTAGTAGACGATATGTCGTTTTCAAATAAATACGCACCTATGATGTCGTCATCACAATATCTAAATCAAACAGTAAAATTGCATGAGTGTTTAGCCACCTATAAACCTTGTGTGGGCTTTGTAAACCTTGCTTATTGATTTCCCAAAATTGTGCCTCGTTGCTAAAGATGCTGATGTTTGCGCTCGTGTTTGGGCTAACACACAGACATACTATATTATCAGTCATCTGCAAATAGTTTCTCATGCTTCAACGCTAACTGGTCCCTAGTGTTAGTGCAAAGCATACTTTTTTTTAAAGGGCTTGCTCTTGCTTGCACATAAAAACAAATTAGAGTAATGTCAGGTATCCATAAGACGTAACTTTGTAAAAGCAAAAGCAAGAGAAATAACGAGCACGTTTAACAACCTGGAGTGACTTTCATTAGGCAGGCATAACAGTATCGGGTAATATTTTATGTGCCACACCATTTGATAATTATTTGATAATCAAGGTCATTCGAGGTCTTATGGTAATTATAGGCACTGGCTGATGAATATAGAAAATTTAGTGTTCTCTTTGAGTGACGAAACTACCGCATGAGTGTCGAGAAAGTTTCCGTGAATATTAATATCTAAGAATCTTTTATATTTCCTCTAAACACACTAGTTTAAAATAAAATACGTTACGGGTGTATATCAAATATTGTAGATAGGTGTAAAATATATCACCCAATCGGGGGATGTTCTATGGCTGCTGGAAGTTTTTATCAAAAAAATTCGGGTACTTTCCTTTCTGAACTTTAACGAAAGAGTAGCAGATTTTCTAGCAAAATATATCAAGATCGAAAACAAACGAATGTCCAATCCCTTACATATACCTAAAGTTAGTAAATAATGAACCATTTATGCAGGAGGTGTTATTTCATCTTAATGTTTTGTGAACTTTTTGAGTAACGTGATTACTTTGATTGGTGAGCTATATGATAAATAAGTTTTAATTGCCACAAATTAATGAATTGTGACTAAAATACATGTGGTGCAATTGCTCACATATCTAGAGCGACAATGAAATATTTGTCTCAAAATGTCTCTGTTTGGAATTTTATTGCAGCCACAAAGTTACATAATTTTAATTTTTTTTTTTTAAATATATTTTTTTTATTATTGAATCTTTCTTATCGAAATTTACAATATGTATTCAAATATTAATTCTACTTGTTGTTTATTAGTTGTTACCAATGTAACCACTAACTGTCTTCTAGGTAGGCTCAAAGTATCGGTTCTTTTTAACCTCTGGTGACCTTCGAAATGAAGCAGACCCCGAGCGAGGTAGTTTGGGTGGGCCATTAGTTTATTGATGTAGCTAGTTGAATATTTTTTAATTTCCTCCTGGATAGTGGGAACGTTGAGATCTCTGTGGATAATTCATTACGTATATACCATGGGGCGCAGACAATTTGTCGTAATACTCTAGATTGTCTTCTTTGAAGCTTTTGGATGTTAGATGATCATGCAGTACCCCATAATTGGATGCCATATGTCCATAGTGGTTTTATGATGGACTTTTATAAGAGAATTTTGTTGTCTAACGACAAGTTTGAGTTTCGACCGAGAAGCCAATATAGTTGAGCTGCTTTAAGTTTCATAGCCGTTATTTTCGCTTCAATATGACAAGACCAGGTCAAGCGTCTATCTATATGAATTCCCAAGTACTTAACATGGTTTTCTACCGGAACAGTGATGTTATTTATTTTTACAGCTGGGCAGGTTTGTCTTCTGAGCGTGAAAGTTAAGTGAGCACATTTAGCCGGGTTAACCTTTATTCTCCATTTTTCTAGCCAGGCCTCTAGTTCATTGATGTGGGACTGCAGATTTTGCGATGCGACTTTTGGGTCATTGTTAACGCTAATAAATGCTGTGTCGTCTGCAAATGTGGAGGTATGCGTGCTCAGGTTTGTTGGCATATCCGCTGTGTATATTATATATAGAAGCGGTCCTAATATGCTGCCTTGGGGGACACCAGCAGTAATTTTCTTGAGGGGGGAGTATTTATCGTGCGACCTTACCATGAATGTCCTGCCTGTTAGATAGCTCTCCATAAAAATGCTTCATAAAAATTAACCTTTGTAAATTTTTAAGTCATGAATCTCTATGAATAAGGCAGACATTTAAAAAGCTTCCAAAGAGAAAGGAGTGCGCGTTCTTGCGGTTGATGTTTTTCCTAGAAGGATTGAAAATTATGCAAAAACACGTAAGAAAGTATAGACGGTCAAGCCCTAACATATAATACCCTACATAGAGTATAGGAGCAGAAACAGTTCTTCATAAATATACGCTATATGGGAAATATGACCTGTTATGGACAGATCATCATAAAATTCAGTAGCTGGCCTACTGTGCATATAGATATTATTTGCATTAAATTTCATTTAGATATCAACACTCGTAAAAGTTTTATGCATGTTAAGGAAATTTTCAGAAGCTAAGAATAATTATGAACCGATCGTAACAACATTTGGTGGAATGATTTATGTATGTATTTATGAAACTTATTTATGTTGAATTTAATGTTGATATGAAAATTTTAAAGTAATTTATGTGATATTCGGAAATGGGCCTTAAATCGAAGCTATGACTAATTATGGACCGATTATCATCTAATTAGGTCGAATGATTTATATACATACAAAAGATATGTGTACTTACATATGTATGTGTTGAATACCAAAATTTTTAAAAGATTTATGCTGTGTTAAAGTGATTTTCGGTAGTGGGCCTTTTATGGGAGCTATATTCAATATCTGATCTGCACAAAATTTATAGGTGTGATTTCGTTTTATATATAGCTTATTCATGGGTTAATTTGGAACATTTATGATTAATAAAATTCTATTTCGGGAGAACATTTGAATGGAGCTAGGAGAAATAATGGACCGATTTCAAGCAATTTTATTGTGCAAATGGTATTGCATCATTGTATTTGCAAAAAGGTTTAGCATATTTTTGCTTTACACTAAAAAAATACACACAAGAGCAAAAATATGCTAAACCTTTTTGCAAATGCAATGATGCAATACCATTTACACAATTTTGTGAAGTGCTCTATACTAAATTTTATCAAAATATCTTCAAAATTGCGACCTGTACTTTGCGCAAAAATGTGCATAGACAAGCAGCCAGATGGTAAAGGTGGGGGTTGGACTAATACTTTTTGGCGTTACAATCATCAGCACAAATGTAGAGTATAAAAAGCCCAAATGCTTATGCAGAATAAACTCCTTTAAAATCCATAAAAACATTATCAAATAATATTGTGTGGTTCATTTTAAAGATATAGCAAAGCAAGATTGTGTGAGAGTTATTAGGCAACCATGTATTTAAAATATTTTTCAGGTTCAAAAAATCTATAGCTTTGTTCATAGTACGATTACATGTATCATTAATTTCCAAGAGTTGGCAGGAAGTTGAATGCAAATTGCTATATTTAATTCCGGCATATTAATTGGTAGAAATTTTCCTTGGAACATGATATTTTATATTAAAATAATTTTGTTGCAGGGCATTCCAATTCGACGCTTACTAATTTATCAGTTTTATTTGTTTAATCAAACACCCTTATATTCAGCATTATGTTTGTACATTAGTTTGTCCATTAGATTCCATTAAATTTTAATTAGATTTTATTTTATTTTAAAATGTAGTATCAACGTTTTTTCACAATAAAAATAAATGTTCAAATTAAAAATGTTTTTTTTAAATACTAAAGTGAACATAATGATATGATAGTGAATTCACTCTATTCACACTATTATAATTACTTAGATAATGTATTAGATAGTGTAGCTTTTTTAAAATCAAATTGATAATATAAAGCGACTGAACTTCCCTGAAAATTAAATAAGTATTAATCAGTAATGATTGTAATGATTTATAAATATTGCAGTGCATTATTGTGAATAAATTTAAAAATTGTACTACTAACAGTGATAACACAACTAATTATTTTTTTTTTTTTTTAGCAATTTCTATTTATTTCAAATGATCTTATGTTTACAACACAATAAACTTAATATAGAGTAACGATAAAACCAAAGAATTTCTAACAAAAATACCGCTAAACTAATACCAAACGCTTTCAGCATTGTGAATAAAACGTAATAGAAATCAGTGCTTTGTATGTATGAAATAGATTGGGAATGTAGAGAAATATCTAATAAACTCATTTTGCCAATTTTAACTAAATCATAGAAATTATTTTGCAGCCAGTACCCTATAAAACCCATGTCTCGTACCCTGGTAATAAGTGTGTCCAGTTTATGTTTGTGCAAAGAGTTGGGAGGCAAAATAAAAGCCATTATGTCTAAATTAACGAAACAAAGATTAGTGCGATGAAAGATAGGCTTGGAGAATAGCTGCTGTTGTGCCTCATAGACATGCCAGACGGAAGAGGTAACGGGATAGGAATAGGCGGTATTGAAGGAACCGCGAATTTCGGAAAATTCTTTGTAAGAATCTATTATATGAAAAAGCGACAAGTAGGGCAGAAAAGTGGAGCCCGATAGCTTAAGTAAAGTTTTATATTCATTTTGGGCGGCCAAAATTTTACTTTTGTGTTTGAGCATATCGTCTAAGGAATTGATTTGCTGGACAGAGGGATGTGTAAGGAAAGCATTTAATTGTACAGAAAACGAGGTGGTATATAAAAGACCTGATAGGAATAAAGACACATAGATAAATCTTAGCGATAAAGCAGGCTGAGGATGCAGAGCAAATGATGAACCCAAATGTCCCAAAACAACCTGCGGATTGATTAAAATATCTCCTAAATTCCAAGAAAACTTTTGTTTTCTTCTTAAGCTTAACAAGCGTCTGGAAATTAACAGTAAACTAGTGAAGATAGTATTCATTATTAAAATACCCAAAACAGTATAGATGTTCAAATTGTCTTGCAAGAAGTCCTGGTAGGTGTGAGGCTGTCCCACCGGCATCATGAGACACCAATTTAGCACCTCATACATATATGACATTAATTTGCTGGTGTTACCTCCGGACATAGGCGTTATACTACAGGGTATATCCAACAAATTCTTTTGTGTCCAGTTTACAAAGTCCCGATAAAATAAAACATCGCCCACTACTAGATCGTCTGGATACTTAATGGTGGAATTTATGTATTGGCCATACATGTTTATAAATTGTGCAATATAACCGGTGACTTTTAATTGTCCCTGAGAGTCTATATACACTACAGATCTGGGCATTACCTGATCGGGTAGTGTTCTTATCACCTCACCATACACATTATTCATTTTACTGGGGAACAATTCATCACCAAAGGAATTATTATTGTAGACATTTATCACCAATTCGAAGATTGGAAAGGGATTGTAGGAATAGTACCTATGGCTGCTGGAAAAGTCTTGAAACACTACAATAACATTTAGAAATTTATAGTAGTTACACATTTTCAATAGAACCTCAATCTCTGTACCACTTTCATTTACCGTCTGCTGTTGCTCTACAAATATTAAACGTGTGAAACGTTTCAAATCCAATTTCTCACCCAAGTCTCTTACAAACGATTCGATGTTTTGTTTGGCTTTTAATACATTTTTTGGCATAAACACGATTGTTATAAAATTATTAAAATATATATCTAAATCATAATTAACTGTAAAGTTTCCATTTAACAACACACATTTCTGCAATTCCACTTCCAGTAAATTCAATATGAACTCCTGTCTGATTTCACCAATTATTAGAGCGTAATCGAAATTAGATTCCACATCGATTTGTCTCAACACTGAGTACCACAATTTCTGTTGGTTTTCTTGGCTGCTTAATTTAATAGGCGAAAAGTCTTCAATTATCAACGACATGGTCAGTTTTAGTGCAAAAATTATTAATAGAATGGAATTTTTCCGTTGTTGTCGTTTGCACATCGTATAATTTTTATGGATTTTTTAAAACTGTTTGACAATTTTAACAATTTGTTAGTGAATTTTATATGCATGTTTGTTAACAATTTGTGTGTATTTATATATAATGAAACCATGTTTTCTGCATTTTATTGTGTGTATGATGTTTTTTTTGTTTGTATGTAGGTATGTACTGTGAATGAATACCCTACAGGAAAAAGAGCAGATTTCTACTATAATAGTTCTTCAAACCTGAATTGTTGTATTACAAACCTCACAACAAGTTGATGCCTGATCTGACTTACTAGCACTCTACTAACTACTACTAAATGATAATCTTGATATTAAAAAGTCATAAAAATCAGGATCTCGATTTCAATCAGAATTATTCATCCGTGTATATCCTATAGTGATCGTGCTTAAGGGTCTTAAATGTAATACGTTTCAATGGGAAAAATTAGTGTCACTTTGAATTCGTGCACGTCTTTTTATAACAGGTATACGAGTATATTCACTCATTATTTAATGTTTCATATGCGTGCTAAACATTGAAAAAGCCTTTGTTGTGTTCACTAGTTTATCTTTATGAGCTGACCTACCCCAAATATGTTTATAATATTTTCTATTGTTAACTAGACATTTTTTATATTGTAAATAATTTGATAGCTCTTTAGAAACTTGCTATTCCTAAATAAAAGCAATTAAAAAACAAACAATAAAACAGAAGTAATAATTAGTCTGCTGACTATATAATATCCCACATTTATTACGGATGCATTGTAAACTAAAACTGTTATCAGATAAACACCACATTGTTGTAGTGAATTTCATATCGTCATATCGTCACTTCGGAATTTAAAAATAATTCAAGTTGTCTGACAGTTGAGTGTCATCACAATAAAAATTGCCGATTTAACATCATCCATTGTTGATTTACTACCATACTGTTGTTGATTTTAAATCCATATCCTGTGACACCGTTATTGGTTTGACAGTGCCCCTTGTCGATTTGGCATCGACCGCTTTTGATATGGAAACGTGTAATTTCGTCCTTTTCGAAATCCATAATATATATAAAGGATGTTTTTTGGCAAATTTATTTTCAAAATTCGGTAAATGGGCTCAAAACAAGAATGCCGCTGATCCAGATTTTTATAAGCGAATTTTGTTTAGAGATGAAGCTTACTTTTGGTTGAACGGATACGTCAATAAACAAAACTTACGTAACTATTTGGAGACATGATAATCCTCTAGTGTATGTTGAGACGCACTTACATCCAGAAAAAATGATAATTGGTCCATACTTTTGTAAAAACGAAGCTGGCCAGAACGTTACAGTCAATGGTGACCGCTATAAAGCCACAATTACTGAATTTTTCATTCATCCATTGAACAGTCAAGATGTGCAGGAGTTGTGGTTTCAACAAGACGCAACATGTCACACAGCTCGTGCCACAATTGGCTTATTGAAGGACGATTGACCACTTGGAGGACAATATTCTCTGCGTTATTGCCGATATACTTCCACAAATATTGGAAAAATTCACCGAAAATTGGGCCTTCTGATTAGACTACGTCCGAGCCTTGTGACTGGCCAGAAGTCATATTTTAATTATAATGCCTGAAGATAATCTGGTGAGTTAAGTAAATTTGATGTCAATTTAAAAAAATCACCTTTATTTTTTTCCATTTCAAAGTTACATCATTCTTAATTGAAATTGCGAATATTATTATTTTAATTCGAAATTGAGAGAAGTTGAGAATTTCTAATTGAAATTGGGGAAATTCCAATTAAGATTAAGATTTTTTGCGTGGACCAGCACACAGGAACTTTACTCGTGCGAGGCATGGTATTGGAACTAGGAGTAGTGTTTGTGGACATTCGATTTGAATTTTCCCATACTGAGAGTGACAGGTAAAATTATGCAGTAAGTTTTTTAAACATACGGACAGTATGGCTGAAGAATGAATATTCATTTTAATGTGTTGTGCTATCCACATCGCAGTCGAACACAAATGGATGAGTCCTTATTATATAGTATCAATAGAACAGTGAAACACAAACCACATTGTGTCATTGCTACAGCGATTCGGTAGTTCTGAATACCCTATTGTCACCGATAAGCACCTTCGTCCACTCCTGTACGTGGTCAAAATAGACTTCAGAGCACCGACCCATACTTGAGAGTTGCTGCAGTTTAATATAGGTGGTATAAATAGTAAGGAGATTACATGAAATGAATTAGTATCTACACCGTTTTAAAAAACCGAGTCATTTTAATGTTTCTTTTTACAATTGAAAAATAAACACATTTCAGCGGACATCACAATGAATTCTCATACCCAGACATTAAGAGCTTCTGATTCTAAAATATTGTCACTGCCCATAAAAACAGATCAAGCAGATATGTCCTGCGTTTGTATGTTAACTTACAACATTGAGTTTTACGTGCGTTCTATTTAAAATTGGTAAAATTCCAGTTGTAATAGTTTAACTCTACGTAAATCATTCATACTAAAGAAATGTATGTAGAATGATTTAGTAAAATACAGATGGTGGCTTGAGATTATACGTGCAGCGACAAGTGCCGTCTGATCCTATTATAATTGTCGAAAAACCGTAACAAAGATCCATGCGACCGACTGCGGAATGTCTGAAATTAAATCTCCCCTTATACTGAATTCTGTAGAAGTTGTCATGACGAAGCAGAGTACGAAACTGTATGGCATGCCCACTGTTATTGCCTAGCCCCTGTAAAACAAAGACTGGATAGTTTGTGGGAATTTTTTATGCACGTCTTGACAGATCTATAGGACGTTAGAAGGATAGATGACGTCATATGTGCAACAGGATGCTTTGGTTAACGATATTTTGACTTAAATTGGACAGTTCTGCGATTTTACTGCTCTTCGCAACAGGACCCACGTGTATCAATTTAATTCCATGTTGTCTTTCTATTTAACCTAATCTTACCTAACATAATACAATGAGATCATGGTAAGATGAGACGACGAATAATTTGACAGCAGCAAATTATAAACATGTAGTGTCGAGAACTGCTTAAGTCAGCCTACTATATTTCTAGAATACACAAAAGCTTGTAATTGAAAATGCGAATTCTTTAGCTGTTTTATTTTTAAAACAGGAAAAACTTTCTTTATATCAGCAAATCCTCTCAGGTTTTTCTTTACGGTGAGGTATTTTGTTGCCTCAATATTTTTTGTAGCATTTCTGTACTGTTAAAATATTAAGAATCACTGACTATATCGGTGATTAATATGCACACCACCTGTATTTGTACATCAGCAGTATTCGGATCTCAACATATACTTATACTAATAATTTGTATATTTATCAACATAATAACGATCGCCCCTTCTTCGTTGCTTATATATACTTGAATTTATATTACATCGTATAGTTAGTAAATTCTTATATTTAATTTCAATTTCTTAAAAGAAATTAACTTGTTTTTTTTTACTTCGTGAAATTATCAAGATGTACATTTTGTTTTAATTCTTTTCATTCAAACACTGCAATAAACAAACAAAAAGTTGTTGACGCAGGTGTAATAATTTGAACTTATCTTAATCAGGATATCCTTTTTACTTTCTAAAGAAACCCCTAAATGAACAGAAACACAAAAAGACAGTAAAGGACAAATAAAACTTTGCTTTGTAAGTATTTTATCAGACAATAGCAAATGTACAAATAAAATATACTTACTCGTACAAAATTTATGTCCAGATAAAAACGTTATGATTTTAACAAAATTAAACACCAAAAACAAGGACAAAATTAAGAAGAAATTAAATTAAAACTATATTTGCTATAATATTTGTTTGTTCTTAAATCTAAAGAAGTTTTAAAGAGATTGTTTTCCATGTGCAAGTAGTATTGCGTATGAGTAATATTTGGGAGCATTGCGTATGATTGCTATTTAGTTAAATTTTATTGTTACATTTTTTAAATTCACTTGAATGAAATTATTTACATTCCTTTAAATTACATACATATTTGTCCATAAAAGCAAAATAGAATAAAAATAAATTTCAAACGACAAAAAATGTTAACCATGATAAACATTTTATGAAAAACTAGTCACCAACATTTGAGTCTTTGAGTGAGTGTGTGTTGCCAACTTTTAAATAGTTGTAGGTATGTATGTAAATATGATTTTATTTACATAGTGACAATAATATCATCAATCAGCTTTTACCTCTAAGTATAAAATCATTATTGTCCGAATGTACAATCGTTGAAGTTTACTTTTTAAAAATAAGTTTACTCAAATATTGGCTGCGAGTACTTTATAGTTGGTACTTTCGGAAGGTTCAATTTTCGGTTACTCTTTTAGCATTGCTACCGGCAACTCGTAAATTAGGCGAGTAATATTAGCTTCCACGTATTGCATCTTAGCTGATGTATCGTTGAAGACTTTTGACTTCACATGACCACGAAAAAGAGTCCAGAAAGGTAAAATTGGCAGCTCATCAAAATTATTTAACAATGAAGCCGATAGACTAGACGATAGTGTGCTCTGAGTGTTTTCTAAAGATAAGACAAAAAGCTTCGCAGTTTGTTTTTGTTAACTATATTAAAAAAAAAATCACGCGCCGTGTATGCCGTAGCATCATCTTGCTGAAAGCAAATGTTGCTGGCATAACGAGTTTCAATTTAAGGCAACAGAAAATCCGATATCATGCTTGCACTACCATTGATGGTATTGTTCAGTCCGGCATAATTTTTAAAGAATGTTTTGTGGATATATCGATAGTTCGAAAATCCTTTCAGGTTTCTGATCAGCCCAAATGCGGTAATTTTGTTTATTTACGTATCCATTTAGCCAGAATTGTTCCTCGTCAGTGAAGAAAATTCGGCACAAAAACAACGCAGCTGATGCATAATCCATTGATTGAAATCAAAGCACAAATTCAAGTTTGGTGACTGCAGTTTCGGAATAGAAAACTAACGTATTTTATTACGATCGAGTGCAAGTAACAACACGAGCTTTTAAACAAACACAGTATTCTTTTGTGTGAGCTTGTGAGTTGACGTTCATTGCACAAATTTTTTTGTTGCGGAGATTTATTACTTTGTAATGCCTGAGAGGCGACGTCTAGTGGTAAAGGTATGTTATTATTAAATTTGAACCAGAACTGGAAATAAAAAAGACAAAAGATCAATGTGAAATTACTGTCCGTCAATTAAAAAGCGTACGAGTATTTATTATTGCGCAAAATGCAATAAAACATACTAACTGGAACATAGATCTCCAAATTGATACCAATGTGACGTAAGAAAAAAGGTCTAAATTTATGTTTAGGCACAAAGCAAAATATTAATGATAGACTGAAAATACTTAATTTTTATAAAACCTTGTACAAATAAGAAAAATATGAAAAAAAAACAAAAATTGGAAGTGTAACTTTAATAAGTTATGAAATCGTTTTAATGAAATATTTTTTGTTTTCTAGCTGACATAAAATAAAAAAAACAAATGGAAAAAGGTCTTAATGTATCACTCTTTATATAAAAATTTTAAGAATGGAACAATTATTATTTTATTTGAACTGCGGTGCCTGCTAGCCAACAGACAAACATCAATCTTTTAACCAGTGTTACCGGTGGTTCGAAATTTGCTATAATTATCATTTTTATTAATTAATTTCTATTTACATGCCAAGAAAATTATCAATAAAAATTTTAATAATACAAAATTTTCAAGTTGTAAAACAATTCCTACCTACCTTCAAAGAGCCTAACTAAATAAATATCAATAATTTTAAGAATGTTAATATTAGAGCGAGAGGCTTCTTGGACTTCGAAGTTATTTTGTGTCGTCGATCACTGCATGCCCAGATTGCGAATGTTGCCAATTACACTGTTCGTTGAGTGTCTGAAATATTATCCGAAACAATTAAGACACAATATCCCTAAGTAGAACCATCCTTGGTCTTAACAATCGCTCTTATCTACATAGTAACTGCAACCTTTGAGAAGTCAATACATCAGACACTATTTGTGTAAACCATTCACTATAACACTGTAAACTTAACAGAGAAATGAGAACAAGGCCACACAGTACAAAATATAGAATGATTTTTTTTTTGCTACATTCCTATACATTCCAAAAGTTCTTATTTTAGTTTAAACTTTCTTATATACATATCTCTCTATAATATTAGATTTTTACTCTGTAAAAACAAACAGCATGTTTTCTAAGACACAATTTACAATCAAGGATACGTAGAAAACGGAAAAAAGAAAAGTATTAAGCCAGAAAACAAAACAAAATAAGGCTGTAGAAAAAAATCAACATATTTGTTGTTCTACATATGTAGATTCCTTATGTATGACAAAAAAAGGAATGACAAGAAAACCAACAAAAAAAAAAAAAGAAAGAAATGCAAGCCCCTGAGGAAGAGTTTTCATGCAGTTTTTTTTTCTTTGTTGTAAATAGAGTGTGTATGTGTTGCCATGATTTAGAAATTTCTTTCAATATAAAGGATCTCAGAACAAAAATAAAAATAAAAACGAAAAAAAAACACAACAATAAAACTTTTAAGACAAAGGTTTCTAAACAATTTTGTTTGGATATTATTGTTGTTTGCCGTTGAGTTAGTAAATATTTGTAAGACTGAGTATGTGTGAGTATTTCCCAATGGAAAAAATTACTAGGGATTTCGTTTGTAGGCCTTCAAAAATCTTGTTTAAACCATCTAAAGAATTGATAATCATTCCACACTGCCTTCTCTCAGAAGATTTAATAAAAAGATTCTGCATTTCCTCCATTCAAATAATCATTTTAAGTATTAGCCATGTAAAAATGACACCCCATGCAAAATTGAAACGATAATAAGGCTTTTAGAAAGGGCTCTTTACTGAATCCTTTTCCAGTCTTGTTATTTCTTCATATTTTTGGCCACACACACACTCACACTCTTTTGCAAAACAATAATGGTTTAACAAAAATATTTGTGTTTTCTTGTTATGAATGGCTTTTACTTTTCCTTTTTGGTTTATTTTTTGTGACACTCACACACACACACACGCACACTGAGCCTTACACTTGTGTACGCACTGTGTTTGACCCTCAAAGTTAAAATGTCCCCAAGGATCAGAAGAGCGTAAATAACACAGCAACAACTAAAAATGTAACAATGTATAAAAAACTGTCAACAAACTTGTGTAACAATAAAGAAAATTTTACAAACAAACAGAAAAACAATACAACTGTTATAAATTTTTGAATATCCCTGCATGTATGGGACTGTTTCATTGGCAATGAAATTTCATTAGCATTAATTGTAATTAAGATTTATGTCAACAATGAAATCATTCCTAATCAAATCGTTTAACTTGAATTATATAATGGTCGTAACATACGTTGTTAACTAAGGATACATGAAAGTATAATATTTTTTTTTTAATTTTGTTCATTTATTTCCTCTTCATTCATTCATTTATTGTAATTATTGTGAAGAGTATATTGAGAAATTTTAGTTTTATACTATCAAACTGAATTTAAATTATACCTTGCACCACCATAGTGGAGAGGGTATATTGGATTAGTGCATACCTTAAAATATACCCATTGACTCAGAATCACTTTCTGCATCCAACCTTACATAGTCCCATTACTATACGTATACGCCATTTGCAGTTTTCCACTAATTACTAATTGACAATCTAAAGCCTTCAGCTCTACCTTAATATTCAATAGTAATGACAGCCGTTATCTGTTTCAAAGAATTCAATAGTCGAATAATCTCGTATCAGACTACTTTACAATCACTTAACCATTAATAAGATCGGATTTGGTCATTGGTTACTTTCACCCGGTACGTAGAATCTCTGTCATCATAAGAGACGTGTAGATTTAAAAATGACCACAGAAACTTCCAATTATAATTTTTAAATAAACGCTCTTGAATTCAAAAATGTTTTTGTATGAAAAATTTCCAAATAAGTTGGATTTCAAGTAATAAACCAAACTTTTTACAAGGCTGGCAAAATTGTGGCATTAAGTCCCTTGTTTAAATGGTTCTTAGCATGTTCTTATGCTCTTAGCAGATAAATGGAATGGATCGAATATACTATACACATAAAGTTCACAACACTAAGTATTTTGATGTTGTATGTTGTAAACTGCGATTACGATTCACAACACTTATCGGCTTAATCGTATGAAAAATGCATGTTGTGTTGTAGTCCAGACAACACAACATTTTAGTGTTGTGAACTATAATCGGGTCCTTAGTTTAGAGTAAAGTTAAGACTTTTCAAATCCCATCTTTGCAAAGTTATCAAAATTGATTGAGTTAGGAAACAACATGCTTATTATTACACTGTTAGGAAATAAAAGAAAAAGGGTTAAATGTTGTCAATTGTTTAAGCATATTGGCAGAAGTTAGGCAAAATGTATATGAATAAATATCTAACTAAATACATTAAAGCTGAATTTTTTATTCATTTTAAGTAAATGGTTTTTGTATTCATTTGATAAAAATTCAATGGTTTGCATAAAATTGAAGTTGTTCTTTTTACTGTAAATATAATAATATTAAGTAAAAGTTAGGACGCTTCAATACTATTAAGTTTGTTTAAGAGTTTCTTAAACTATGATTTAAATTTCATATTTTTATATGTATTTCAGCACAAATTATGCACTGAAAGTTTGATCCATCAGGGATAGTGTTTTACTCAAAGGAGAAATTCTGAAATATGTATTTGATAGATTTCACAGTCACTTGATAGTTAACCTGATGTCACAGTATCGGTCATAAAAGTTTAAAAACCTAAAGCATTAATCATGAAATATGTAAAATGTCATAAGTACGAAAAAGATTTCATGTGAGGAAGTGTGTTTTAGAAGTTTTTAAGAAATCTGAGACATACAAAATACTATCGGTGCAACAGACCTCACATTGAATTCATCAACCCACAAGTGCGAGTTTGCGTGATTTTTCAACGCTAGTACTATGGAATAGTTTTATTTCCAAAAAATTTCGATTCCGTTCCACTTTGGTTCGGTAATAATTTTAGCTTCCTTTCAGCTCTTTGGAGGAGACACCGCCAGTTCCTTCTATTGAGGTCATCACTTTTTACGCAAACAGTTTAAAAGGCGACAAATAAACTCCCTTTATAGTTAAAAACTGTAGTCCGTTGAGTGCGTGCAGTCTACTGTGAGGAGCACAATGTTAGTATTTTGTGCATTTGTTATTGCCTAAAAAAAAACCTAATAATGAAAATTAGAAAATGTTTTTTGGTCATTTATTTTATGTTTAATATTGAACAAAATAATTTTTAAATCAAAACTAAAAGTATCAAGTTGTTAAGGTATGGTCACACATGCCAAATATTTACTCGAAAAAGCATTTTAGCACAAATTTGTTTGACGTTGTTTACTCTTACAAGAGTTTTGCATAATCAAACAACATTAAATAAAATGTTCTAAATAACCTTAGTTTTTTTTTTTGAATAAATAAACGAGTTCAAATATATTTTTTATAGTGGTTGCGTCTTTTTCGGCAAATATTTGCCAAGTGTGACCGTACCTTTAGCAAAAAGACAAACGAAATAAAAACAATCCGCATGTGCTCAATTTTGCACCATACTAAAACTTTAGCGACTGTTTCGTAAAACACTTTTTACACATTTTGGCATACGCTCCACCAAGCTGGTTCCAATGAGTTGGAGTTCTCAATTTTCTCAATTGACCACAAATTCTCATTCGGATTGAGATTGAAAGTTTTTGCTGGCCACTGCTTTCTGTTTTGGGTACCATCCAACTGAAAAGTAACTTAATTCACATGATATACGCTCTTATCTACAAAATCGGGAAGCTGAAATACGCAGATAGTCTTATTTCCTTATTATTCTTTCGATTCGTTGCAGTGCTCCGAGGTGCCACCATGTAAAGTAACTCCATACCACGACGATTTTCCCACCTTGCTTCATTCTTTACTTAATATCATGTCTTTGAATACACTGTGCTGTTCAGGTCCAGGAATAT
Organism: Bellardia bayeri; assembly: GCA_950370525.1. Taxonomy (NCBI): domain Eukaryota; kingdom Metazoa; phylum Arthropoda; class Insecta; order Diptera; family Calliphoridae; genus Bellardia; species Bellardia bayeri. Next base: position 90,881,450 of record OX493264.1, read on the forward strand.
TGTTTACCTTCGGTGTGAAAACGACTAAATTTGGATTCGTCTGAACAGATTACAAGTTTTCTGTTCTATATCTTAATTGTTCCTTAACTTAAAAAAAAATAAAATAAAAGGGCTCGGCTTGCTGTCCATCGACTAACAAGTTTGCCTATTACTATTAAAGCATATTTTGGCATTAAATACTTGTCTCTTTTCATTTATGTTATCATGAGACGTGAGTGCGCATATGTTAATAGCTTTTATAGACCTCTGCCTATTTTGGACTCTTATGACCACTGATTGACTTATTTTAAGCTGTATAGCTATTACTCCAATACCATTTTTTTATTACTAGAATATTACCCTCATTGTTTATTATAATTTGTTTTATAATAAATAAAATACCGGTCATGAATCTTTCAATTATGCAAGTATGCAAACAAAATTTACCACAGATGAGTAGAATGTTATGATGATCGGTCCATAATTAGTCGTAGCTCCCATATAAGGCCCACTTTCGAAATTCACCTTAACGATCATAAATTTCTTAAAAATGTTGGTATCCAAATAAAATTTAACACAAATAAGTTTCTTATATACAGAAATAATGACACCTAACTTTGTAATGGTCGGTCCATAATTAGTTGAAACTCCCATATAATACCCTCTCCGTAATTCACTTTAACTTCCATAAATCTTTTGAAAGTATTTATATCGAGATAAAGTTTAACACATGTAATATTTATATTCACAGAAATCATGACACTGAATTTTAATCCAAAATAGGTGATATCTCGCAAATAACACCCATTTCTGAAAAACTTTTTTATATTTACATATACTAGGTGTAGGGTATTATATGGTCTGGCTTGAGCGACTATACTTTCTTACTTGTTTTGAAACAAAATATCGTCAAATCTGGCAGCTATGATCTTAATGCTTGAAGTACAGATCCATTAAAATATATTTAAATCTAACAATATAATCACTAATAGAGTCCCATCATATTTTTTTGTAATTTTATTTTAAAGCTTGAACTTTACCATTTGTATTTCTGAAATTAAATTGAAATTGTCTGAAATGCAAGCACACCAAACGAAATAAAACTCTTTAAAATTTACTTTTTTTCGTATAAAAATGTTATTTTTTTATTTATATTTTGAAATTTTATCCTTTTGTTTAAAATATTGATTAAAAATGACATTCAAACATTATAAAATCTTATTTCATACGATTAGATTTAAAATTTTTATTTATGATTATTTTTATTGTTGTCTGGTTTTCAAACTAATTTATTAATATCAGTAATTTTAGGCATAATTTTTCAACAAAAATAGGATTGTGTGTAAATAAATTTACAAAAAAAAAATTGAGTTTCTAATGTCAGCTCATAAAAAACAAAATTAACATTTCTGTTTACAAAAAATGGCAGTTATTTTATTTCAGGCAAATTATTGAAAGAGCTATAGAAGGAAGAAAGAGTGTAGAGGGTTATTTGTTAGTGTACATATGTATGTAAAATTAAATTTGTGTATTGCATATAAATATATTAAATATTTGTTTTCTTTTTCATAAATTAATGCTTAATATCTAATTATATACAATGTTTGTGTTCGTATGTTTTTTTTTTCGTTTTCATTAGGAATCAAGTATAAAAAGTCGTTTAAATTATTAAATTTGTAATTAAAATTAAATTTTTATTAATATTAATATAGTATAAATATTTGTAAAATACTGTGACTATTAATTATTGATTTTAATTTGTAGAGTTTTATTTAAATGTTTAAATCTGCTTAAATATTAATACTTTGGACGAGTGTTAATTGTTTGTGTTGTTGTTTTTTTTTAATAAAATGTTTTGATTTGCATACTTTTACATTAAAGTTTATTTACATGAATGTGTTTGTTTGTTCGAAATAATAACAAAAATAAAACCTTAAATTTTAATTAATAAATTCTTTGTTGGTTTATTATGCTGTTTTTGCAATACAAATTGTATAACCTTGTATGCTTTTTATGTATTTTATTAGTTTGAGTTTAAATTATTAAATTAGTGGCTGCTTTTCGTATTCGTTTTATCTTGTGAAAATTTTAATGATTTTGATTGTTTATCATTGTAGTTTATCTTATGTTTTGTAATAATCATAAAATTTTATTTTTATTATTATTGTTTGTCGAATTGTTACAATAATTACAATTAGTTTTTCCTGCTATTTTGTTAGCTTATTCTGTTTGTGTATTTGTAAAATAATTTTCCTCTAGCCCGTATGAATTTCTATTCATTAATGTGCGTTTCCTTTCCTTATGAAATTGTGAGGCAGTGCTAGGAAACAGAGTCACAAAAAAGGTTGCCTCTTTTAATAAAATGTGCGTGAAATTCTCATTAAATGCTTAAAATATTTGCTTTTTGCTGTTTTTATGGAAAAGGAAGATACAAAGGAAACTACTGAAACTAGGTGGCATTGGTTTCTTATTATTTGTTGGCTTAATTAGAATAAATACGTATGTAAGTACGAAAACAGTTTAGTTTGTAATAGTTTTATAAATCGATATAATTTTGTAGTTGTCAAGAAGTCAAAAAGGAGGTTTATCTGCGTCTAGAGCTTCTTAGGAACTCAAAATTATTTCTAATTAATCGAAGTAAGAAATCATAAAAGCGCCGATAGAGAACTTCTGGCATCTCTAGGTATTTCCGACAGGGCTAATACGTTTCGGACAGGGTTAATGCATTTCAGACTCCTATTCAAAGACAACTGGAAATAAGTTTCCTAAGTTAAATGACAATCTATGTTGGTCTTAAAGCGGTGCTCAACGATACACAGTGGGCAAAATCAACAGCAAAGCGAATACTCGAATATGAGTTTAAGTTCTAAAAACCTTCATGGGCTGGGATAACAAAACGAAAATAAGTTTTGTAATCATTCATGTATATTTTACTTATTCTTGCAGCATTTTATCAGCCTCGATAAAAATGTGTACCTTATGGGTAAAATATTTAAATAAATCAAAATTGGGCTAATGTTCAAATCCTTGAAATTGATGACGGGTTTGTGGAATTCATCTTAAACTTGAATGCTGTTTGACTACGTTCGTTAAGAAATGACAGATTTATAAGCAAAAAATTTCAAAGTTTTTTCCAATTTCTTTCTGGCCCACTGTAAGACTTGGCCCTTAGCTAAATTCTGTGGCGTTGGCTACTCAGATATGCAACGTCCATATATAAAAAGAAAAGGTCTAAAAGTTTGGTCACACATGGCAAATATTTATTCAAAAAACCACAAAAACCACTTGTTTTAGCACAAATTTTTGTTGGCGTTGTTTACTCTTCCAAGAGGTGTGTAAGATCAAACAGCATCAAATAAAATAAGAATAAAAAATTTGTTGTGTCCTGCCCTAAATAAACGAAGTTTTTTGTAATAAATAAACGAGTTCAAAAATATTTTATTTAGTGGTTACGTCTTTTTCGGAAAATATTTGCCAAGTGTGACCTTAAGACTTCATTCAACAGCAATGGTATACTACAAAAGTATTATTAACTCTTAAACTCACTCCAATCTGTTAACACTTACTAGGGATCAAGTTTAACTATGAGTGGTATAAATATTAAATAATCAGTAGCTCCTGAAGGAAAGAACATATTATAAAATCAGTAGGATGATCTGATTCTCTGCTGATAATTCAGAATTCGAAAGTCTTAATTGCTAAGTAATAAATTCTCTTGATTGACATCGTACATCCTAAAGAATCGAAATATATTAATTGTTATAAATGGGATCTTTGTCCCCTTAAAATTCAAAATGCAGAGAAGATCTATGGAAGGTATAATTATTTAGGAATTAGAAGCTCTTTGAGAATTTAAACTTTTATGAGAATTTAAAATTCAAAAAGGTGGGACTCCAGTGCCTTCTACTACTTACTAATATCTCTTACTTATGTTCGGCAATTTACGCTATTGATAAACTGCAAAATTGTTGCAATACTGGCTGTAATTCATTACTATGTTGTTTTAACAATGTACAGTCTATATATTTTAATGTAATGGTGCATTCATTTTGATCAATTGTACAGTGGTTGTCACAACAATTTTTTGCAGGAAAAACAGCTAAATAAACTCCTTACGGCGGCAAGCCACTTTCAAAGTACGAAAATTCAGATTGAATATCAGAAACCAATATCCTCAAACCTACCTCCAATGCCTGCTTTTAGATTATTTAACACAATTTATTACACATAAGAAAGAGTCCATCTAATAAGTTGTGGTTTAAGAACCCCATGATAATTAAAAAATAACTTAAAACTTAATAGAAAATCAGTGGTACTGAGAAAATACATATATGTATATAGGTTTTTAAATAAGAAGAAATTTCTAAACCAATATTCATAGTTTTGAATGATATGGAACTTTAAAAAGAAGCGGCGCATTGTTCCCCCTACTAACAAATTGCTATTGTAATACTAACATACGAATGAATTTCTTGTAGGATTCGATTTTGAATTTTGAAAAGTTACTTAAAATCGTTTGCCAAGTTTTTTTCAAAATTGTTAACAAATGTTTTTTTTTTTTTTTTATAAATAATGAATTATATTTAAAATCTTTATACATTTTCAACTACTTAAATGTCTAGTATTAATTTTTAGTTTAAATAAATTTTTAACTTTTTACATTAAACTGAAAAGTAAAATATATAATATGCAACAACAACCTTTGTTTATAAATTAAACACAACCAATTTTGTTTTAAAAATAAAACATTTCTTTGTTATTTCAAGAAACTAAATCTTCTTTTAGAAAATAAACATTTTACCCTGGTTTATTAAGTAAAATGTACAATTTCAGTTTATTTAAATTAGACATTTATTTTAATAAAAAAAAACAAAATGTGAGAAAAGGAAAAGATAACAACACACAGCAAGTCTGCAACATTTCCAAACCAGGTTTTCTGTTTTAAATTAAACATTTTACTTCACAGTTCCTTTTACCATTTTTGTTGATTGCTAATTCCAGAACGAAAAAACTGCCACGAAAAACATTTTTATTTCTTTTTAATGTTTGTTTCTTCTTTTTTTTTTAGATGCCAGGAGAAAAAAAATCTTAAATAAATATTTTCTTTTTCTTTTCGTTTTTATATATGTATGAGAAACTGAAATACACATGGAATTTGTGTCCGTTTGTATGAGTGTTTGTCCAAGGGGTGAGAACAATATGGTATTTAATATTTATTTGAATTAAATTTTGTTGTTCATTCTCTGCTTTGGTCTCAAATTTACTGCTTTTGATGTTGTTGCAACCATCTTTTACAAAATACTGTAGGCGGTGGTACAGCTGCTGATACGGCTGAGACGGTGGCAGCTGTAGTTGCTGTTGCAGGTACTGGTGAGGCTGTTACTATAAAACCAGCTGATGATGATGTTGCCATTATGTCATCATGATGTTGCTGGTGCTGGTGTTCCATCATTGGTATACTGATGGTGGCCACCTGTATGGGCATTTGGCTGGCTGTGTAATGCAGTAGAGGTGGCGGTTTGGGTGGTGGCAACACTAATTGTTGTGCCGGTATCTGTTGCTGCTGTTGCAAATTAAATTTCATTAATTCTCACAATTCCGTACTCATTTCACCTACGATTGTGCTCTGCAAAAATAACATATAACCATGAAAGAGAGAAAAAAAAGAACATTTCATTTGAATAACTAATTTAAATGGATTTCTGTTAAATTTTAAATTAAAATGCAAAAAAAAAAATAAAAAAAACAATGAAAAAATAAGCTGTAATTTCATGTTATTAGTTAAATGTATTTTTGTAATAATTATTTTGTTTTTAATAAAGCTCAATTATTTTGTGCTGGTTGTGGGTGGTAATATTATAATTAAACTTTGGTGAGTGTGTGTTTGTGTGTGTATGTGTGCGGGTTTGGTTCTACTAAGCGTATTATTAATGTTAATTAAATGTGATTTTTGATATTAAAAAGAAAAATCAAATTATATAAATATATGTATGTAATTACAATAATTTTACCATTATTATAATGTCAAAGTAAATAAATATAAAAGTGAAAATTTAATAAATTATTACGGACATTTGGATATAATATTTTGTAAATTATAATAGCATTGAACTAGCAGAACTCGTTACAAATTTATAAAGATGGAAGTTAAAGGAAGTTGTTTTAAAAATTGCAAGAAATCATAAATTTTATGTGTTTACAGAATATATTTTGGTGATAATTCCAATGAAGTTTACTATAAGTGTTGATAATTTTTCGCAGTTCAGCGTTTCATTCATTTTCCGTCTTTAAGAAATACAATGATAGTGCTGAATGAAAATATCCTATTGAGATCATAAAGCAAACATAGTAAACACGCACTTAGACCTTTTTCTTAATTCAAATAAAACAGAACTGGATGTCGCAATTCTTATTATTATCCGAAAGAAAAATTTTGACATTTACTTTTTTATGCCCACCACAAAAAAGATGGGGAGTTTATAAAATTTGTAATACATCAAAATATTGGTCGTATAACAACAAAATATACATATATCCTGTGACATTATAAAATTCTATGACGATCTAGCCATGCCCACCCATTCGTATTTTGAAGGCACGATAGAGCTTCAAAAAAAAAAAAAAAAAAAACCAACATAGAACAATGAAATTTTTTCCAAACATTGTTTTCCCCACTGAAATGTTCGTTATTAAAAAATCAGTACAGTAAGATCCGAGTTATAGACCAAAGTTTCAGACAACCTCGATATATTTCAAATATATTTTGTTTTCTTCAAATATAATCCAGATAATATCATTAAATTTTGTCCACTTTATTTTTACTATACATAAACATGGTAAAAATCGGTTCATGTTTTCTTATAGCCCCCATACAAATGTATTCGAGGAATTTTGCCTATTGAAAGGCATTTTATAACAAATTCAGCAAAAATAAATTTCATAAAAAGGGAAATCAAGCCGAAATTCGACACAAATAATCCACATATATAAATCATCGTAACGAACATTATAATGGTCGGTCCATAATTAATAATAGCTCCAATATGGAGACCACTTTCGAAAAACATATTAACCTACGTAAATATTTTATAAATATTGATATTGAATTAAAAGTTTACACAGATCAGCTATATGAAGTGAACTTTTTATTATTGTATTTAATGAAGATCAGTCCATAATGGACCATAGCTCCCATATAAGGTTCATTTCCGAGAATAACTGAAATACAAAAAAAAAAAAAGAAAATCGAAAATAATCGTTATTGAGATGCAATAATAGTGACTCAAATACAGTAAAATATTTTCTGACGATTCTCCCATTCTCCGATAATATGTAATAGATCCCATAAAAGGCATCCTAAAAATGAAATAGCTCGTTATCGATATAAAATGTAATAAAAATTTGTTCAGGTATGCATAGATCGGCACAGTCGAATATAAACCTTTACTTGTTAAAAATAATTTCATTCAACTGATTCGCGAATTACGCGAATAATGTCAGGTTCCAAGTGCTAAATCTTAGCTGGATTATCGACGAAGACTTTTGACTTCACATAACCCCAAAGTAAAAACTTCAGAGATCTGATATCACACGATCTAGGTAGGCGGTTGACAGGCTCGGAACGTGAACTTAGCAGCTCATTGAAATTATTATGCAATTAAAACCATGTCTTGCTTGCTTTGTTGCCGGCATCACGGGCTTCAGTTTGTAAGTGTTCAATTGTAGCTGGTTTATCGATGAAAACTTTCAACTTCACATAACCACAAAGCAAAAATCCAGAGGTGTAATATCATACGATCTAGGCGGCCTATTGACAGATTAGTAATGCGAAATTAACTGGCTGCCAAAATTATTAAAGTGCTTGAGCGATTTGGATTTTGTAAACTATTAAACTAAGATCCCGTCATAAAATTCGCCAATACAAGTGGCCAACTCTCTCCGCTACAGCTGTAATATTCTCCTCACTGGTCTATTCGTTGGCGTATTATTCAATAACGTGCATTGAGTGGTGATTTCGCAGGGTCGCCTAATGCATGTAGTATGATCGAAGTAGTACATGAATAACTTTTCTCACTAAAAAAATCGCTAATTTTCGTAATACATCTTTATAATTTGGGGACATTTTTACGGTGTGAATAAAAATATGATGACATTTCGTGAAAAAGACAACTGAAAAAGATCTAAATAGATCCCACTTTTAAATTAATTAAAAATAATGAATTTACACACAAGAAAATTAGAATACCTGAATATCCAAATTCGTTTTCTGAGTTAAATATGTAAGTCTCAAGACTAATTCCTGAACAACATCTGCCTATAACTTCAACAAACAAAATTCAATTGAGTTATAAAAAGTAACCCACAAAATATAAGTAGAGTCGTTTACGGTTTCCATCACGTTGTAAAACATTATTGAAAATTAACATGGAGTATGAAAAATTATTGAAAGTGTTAAAGGTCTTCATAATGTCGAAAAGACGAAAAACATTTGAAAATTTATTAGTCTGAGTTTAAAAATTGTTATAGAAATTTCTTAGTATTAGATAGATATACTAGAGCCCCGATTGGCATCGTTACTAGGGACCGCGACGCAAACCGAAACAACGCAAATCGAATCACTTTTTTCTATACAAATGTACTGACTTTTTGTAGAATGGGTCCAAAATTTAAAAATTTAGCAAGAAAAATCATATTTTTATTTAGAAACGTCTTATGGTACGTTTGATTATATTTATTTCAGCAGGTCTTTGTTATTATTATAAAAGAAATTGAAAATATATTTTTAAACAAGGAATAAAAAAATATTTATTTAATATTTTAAAATGAAATAGATAATCTATAGGTTATTTCATTATTGCTGTCTAGAAAGAAATAGTAGATCCTAAGATGTTCAGCTTCTAAAACCTCCTGTGTTTTGTTTTTACCTTCATTAGGAACAAATCCCAAAGGAAGGACTTGTAACAAATCTGTAACAAACCAAGAGCAAGGATATATGTATAAAAGAAAATTTAAAAAAAAATACCTTCGCACATAACATAACCACATTATGCCATAAATTTTGTGAGTATATTAAAACAATGAATTCATATTATCTACTTCTTCTTGTTTTTGTGCAGAAAACTTGACAACATTGTAACAAATTGAGGAAACAAACGAAATAAATGGCAATATTTGCCAGAAAAACACAACAAAAATTTCCCTTTATGAAATTTTAAAAATTACCAAAAAGTAGAAAAAAATTTGTTTCATACTGGCACTTAGTACATACATACATATGAACATACATATGCATAAAAATAAATATATATGTATGTATACATACACAAATATGTATGTATGTATATATTCCCATAAAAATGGGGGATGGATGGTAAATCAAAAGTTATTTGACGACTATGATGATTTGCTTCTTTCGACATTTAACAGAAGCAGCTTTCGAACGCACAGGCGTATAAAAAATTGAAAAATAATGATGCACGAAATAAAAGCTGAGAAATAAGATCGAAGTATCAAAAAGAAAACAGGAATTGTTTAAACGTAAAATGAAAGTAATAGTCTGGAACAGAAAATAAAAGAGGAGTGTAAGCCAACAGATACAATGTTCTTCTAAGGAATTTTCTTTTTTTCTTTCTTAGTTTAAAAGAAAAGTAAATGTTTTCAACTCATAAATATTTTTTTTTTTGGCAAAAAACACACGTGTTGTAGTTTGTGTGAGTGGAGCAAAGTACAAGAATATTTATTTCACATTTTTATAAGTCTCTGTTCATAATAATTTCCTGTTTGAATGAAATGTATGCTGGAGTTTTTTTAAGGAGGGTGCCAGCTAAAACAACTCATCAGTGTTTGTCAGCCAGTCAAGTAGTCATTGCATCTTCTGTAGCTTTTCCTATCATCATCATCTCCAGTTTTTTTTTTTGAACCATTAACAATAACAATTCATACATTATTTATTTTGATGTTTTATTTTTTGCTTCTTATTATTATTTTCGGTACATTTTAAATTAAAGTGCAAAAATATATTGTTTTTTTTTTTAAATACTTGTACTTGAGTAGTAAATGTTATAGCAGGATTTTGTATTTGATTTAGTGAAATTTCACTTTGAAGAGAAGTTAGATGTTTTCTTTTTAAACTAAAATTTATTTCAGTTTTCTTGATAATTTCTAAAAATATCTGGTCTGTAATACGAAAGCTGCCATAACATAAATTAAATAAATAATTAATGAATATATACATATATACTACCAATTCGTAACAAATTTCATTTGAACTAATAAACTTCTGCTTAATTTTCTGAAAAAAATCGTGTTATACAATTCAATAGAAAGCATTTTATTATGTTTTTTTATCATTGGCCAATAGACCACAAATGGATGAGGTCTTTTGGAGTATTAATTGCATGAATATACATGTAACAGGAGAGATTTTTTAAATAAGCTATTAGCTGTTATTGCTTATCTATGGAGATACTACATTTAAAATAATATTTAATAATTTATTTGATGAAGTAAAGTGTTATTTGCACTACAAAACCCAGTCACTTGAATGTTTCTATTGACTCTGGGAAAATGTGTTTAATTAAATAGACAATTGCTTAATCATGAACAGAAATAGCTTCTAGTTTCTTATCGATGACAGTAAAGCTGTTATTATAACAACATTCAAATCTATCCTCTCTATAAATTTTCATAAAATCCTGGTTAATAGTACAATACAGTATTTCGTCTCATATCAATATCGAAAACTTTTGCGAAGATCCAAAAAGTAGAATTATTTTTACGATTAACATAGCGGAAAAAAGTCTGTATTAAGCCTAGTAAGGGAAAGTACATAAAAAGTAGGAAGCTTTCAATAGGGCTCTTCTCTAGGGCTCTTTTTACCAAACCGTAAGAGCAGTAATTAAGCTGTAGTTCATACAAAAAAAAAAAGGAACGTTGATTACCAAACGTATAAAGAGCCCTAGGGAAGACTATACTGGCACGCTCTATAGAAAACCACAGACTGCAGTTCTAGTGAGGATAAGGACATGAGTTGTATGTTTTATATTAGTTGCCTTTTTAAAAGCTTTACTTATATCCTCATTTTTATACTTAAAAGATGGCCAGAAGCCTGTCCAAAACCACTTCAGCCACTATAAATCAGTTATATTATATAAAGTATAATTTTCCAGCATTTAGAGTTCTTTGAATCAGCAAAGCCGTACAATATAACCAGAATTTGCTTGACCGACTCCAGCTTCTTTTCTATTTCGCAAATCCTACATAAAACGTTATATGGAAAAACCAAATCAGATTTCAGTCATAACCATGGCATTTGAGTTCTTTAGTAAATTTGTAGATTGGAAACATTCGCATAGAGCTTATTATCATATGTATATATAGAAGTTTTCTTTTTGCCAGCAAGTCCTCCATAAAATTGCCAAATACACCTTTGTGCGATGATACATCGTTCTATTTTAGATATTTAGCAAGCTTTGCAACCGATTTGTCATTTATACGCTGGAGTGAGTCTATAAAGCACTGCATCTGTTCGGTATTCTAAAAGTTACAGCCATTCCAATTCATAAAATGTTATATAAAAGTCCAACACTTGCTGCGTATTTCAGACCTCAAAAATAATAATGCGAAAATATGAAAGGCTCTCCCAGTTGATTCATAGTAATCATAATCGAGAAATAGATATTTGGGAAAGGAAAAGTTTGTAATACATTCTTCTAGGCAGCGAGTATGCGGTACAATTGATTATCGCGATACTTCGAGTTGTTGCACTTGTCATGTGAAATATATTCGATAAAAACATTTAGCAGACTTTAATTCATTATTCGCTTAAACAGATTGAATTCTTTCAAAAAAAAAAAATAAATAAATACAACACTTGTTCAACACAATCTCTGGTATTTCTGGAAAGCGCAGTATAAAGAGATGCCGGAAACATACAATTGTTTAGGTCAGTTTAAATACTGTTCTATAAATTTACTTTACAGCTTAAGAACACTTTGTATGACATCAACTTATTGAATTACTAGAAAATAAAATGTTTACTAAATTGGTAATTAGTAAAACTTATTAACTGTATATGTATATACAAAAGAAAACAAATAAACAAATACTACAACACAACAATATTGCACAATAAGCATTTTCCTCTAAGCGTATGATTAACATAAAATAATTTCTATTACTCATACGCATCTTTTCAATTCAATAACTACATACATAGTTGTATTAATATTTATATTTTTTGTCTAAATTGTACAAAAATTGAGCAAATAACAAAAATATTTTTTTTTTATTATTAAAATTATCAACCAAATTATAAAACTATCTTCGATTACGCAACTATTTGCTACAATGCCAACAATACTATATATCTACAATTACAAGATGACAATCTAACCGAAAAGTAAAAGAAAACAAACTAAACACAATTTGCAAATGACAAGAGACAGAAAGACAGAGAAAGATCAGCAAAATTGATACATAAACTAGATAACATTTAGGTTTTCCTTTTGTAGAAATTTACATATTAATATTCATGAGTACGAGTGACTTAATAGACTTAATATTATTTGAGAAATAAAGATACTTTTTTAGTATTTGTTTTATATATTTGTGACCGAAAGTAAATACAATGACCTTTTCTCCTTAAACATAAAAAGGTCTTATTATTTTTTTTTGGTTTCAATGTTAAAATGAAGAAAATATAATTTTGTTAGATAAAATATAAACTGCTTAAATAAGCAAAATAACAAATATAGTCTTTTAATGGGGTTTGAATGTTTTTCATATTTAAATTTTACCATTTTAAAATATAAAGAAATAAGAATTTTAGTGATGCTTTAAATTGGTTATTTGTGGATGTGACTGTTTGTGTTGACTGTAAAATACAGATTTTTTTTCAATTTTATATTTGCAATAATATTTGTATATATTTTAATCCCTTACTATCATTACATACATATCTAAAATATCTATTTTTGCTTATGGTTTTACAGATACAAAGTTAAATTCTTTTAGTACATTATTGAAATTGTTTAAAGAGCACAATTTTATTTATGTCAGATATTTTAGATTTGTTTATCACACAAATGCATGAAATGGTATTAATTTTAAGGTCTAGTATCATTCCTCAGTATCATTCCATAAAACATAAAACATTTTTCAAATCGTAGCTGTAAGATGTTCATCATCAAGTTTGCTAATAACCTGAGGAACATTTAAATTCATGTTTTCAAATTCAACTTACGAATAAGTCAGCAATCATCAAATCTTAAAATCTACCCTATCAAGAGATTTTCATAAAATGCTGGTTAGTAGTACAATACAGTGTTTAGCCTTATGTCAATGTCGAAAACTTTTGCAGAGATCCCAAAAGTAAAGTTCTTTTTACAATTGCCATAGCGGAAAACTACTGCATTAATCCTCGTAAGGGGAAGGACATACAAAGTAGGTAGCTTTTTATAAGACATGCAAGTATAGGGCCCGATTATCGTTCACAACACTAAAATGTTGTGTTGTTTCGACTACAACACAATACGCATTTTTCATACGATTAAGCCGTTAAGTGTTGTGAATCGTAATTGCAGTTTACAACATACAACACCAAAATACTTAGTGTTTTGAACGGTAATCAGGCCTACAGTCTTCTCTAGGGCTCTTTTTACCAAACCGTAGGAGCAGTAATTAAGCTGTAGTTTAAATAAGAGGAATAAAGGTTGATTTCCAAACGTAAAAAGAACCCTCGGGAAACTATATTTGCCCAGTCTATAGAAATACATTTAGTTTAGGGCAACAAATATTGGGTGTATAAAAAAATTGCTTTACTGTGAACGTAGACTAATAAAGGATAAGTAATTACTTTTGCATGATTGTGCATGAACACACAAAGAAAAACATGTTTACGAAACAATAAAACTGGTCTGGCCGCATATGGTCAGTTGACTTTACATTTTCTTTAAACATGAATTCTCCCTGTTGTACTTCTCCAATGGAATCATGTTTTTCTTATATAATTTTTCTTCACAGTATAATTCCACTTAGTAGATTTCGAAATATTCATAACGTCATCAAAACAAAATGCCTCGTCTAAGAATGGCCAATCGATCCATATTTACAAGAGAATTCTAAACCTCAATTCCTGAGTTTAATGGTGACCGCCAAATTCCAAATTGAGTTTCGTAAAGGATTTTTTAGATGTATAGAATTTTGAAATTGAATAAAACAAAGATAATTTTTTCAAATAGACATGAAATTTACTCTATTTGAAAGATAAACCTCTGGAATTTTAATTTAAATATCATTTAATTTTCAGCAATAGTTCTGGTGAATCGTTTCGGTTTCGGTCGCAGACTGACGACTTCACAAATCTTCACAGAAAGTAGTCTAGTCCGAAACGTGAAACCTTTTACTAAACTTAGAGGCCAATTTACGGTTGCGAAACGTGAAATCATTTACCAAAGTTTTCCTTCAATAAAGCAATTATGACACTAGCTTTGTGACATGTTGTGCTGTCTTGTTGAAACCATAATAACCGGGAAACGATTGACCGCTTGGAGGACACACGGCCACAAATGTTGTAAAAAGTCATCGAAAATTGGACCTCAATATTAGACTACGTCCGAGCCACTCATATGCCAGAAGTCATATTTAAATTATAAAGCCAGAGGATTACCTTTCGAATAAAGTAAATTTCATCTCAATTAAAAAAAAAATCATTTTAACACATCTAAAAAAAAAAAAAAAACACAGAGCCATGATTTTTAAAATAAATTTGCACAATTTGGAAGCATTCTTCAGGCGTCAGTCTTTGCATTTGAATATGAATTCAAATGCCAAACCAAACTAAATATAAACAAGTAAGAGTGCTATATTCGGCTATGCCGAATATTATATACCCTTCACCTTTGTTTTGGATGCATAATTATATTATATACATAATAAACTTTGTTTGATAGTTTTTTTGACGAAATTTTCAGAGGTTGTCTCGGATTTTTGCTCATATCTCCGTTATTTATGAATGGATTTTGCTGATTTTAAATAGCAAACTTTTCGAAAGCATGTCTGACAGAATTATTGAAGATTTGGATCCCGAAGATATCTGGGGACTTCAGAAAATTGATTTCAACATCCAGTCATGCAGACAGACAGACATGGCTTAATAGACACCGCTATCTACATATAAGGATCCAGAATATATATACTTTATAGGGTCGGAAATTACAAACGCAATGACAAACTTATATATACCCTTCTCATGAAGGTGAAGGGTATAATTGCTTGACAGCTGACAAAATGGCCTACAGTTGAAAAGTGTTGCCGACTTAAAATTCTATACAACTAAAAAACACTCTATATTTTAAAATCATTAATAATATTAACAAAAATATTAAATACAGAACGATAAATTAAAGTGTTTATTAATAACATATTTTTATGAAAAGTATTCTATACAAAGACTTAAAACAGATTTTCTATGTGGTTTCTTATATCGCCAATAAATTGGTGCAACAAAAGAATAAAGTTACTTATGTGTACTGCAAACAAAAACACTAAAAATGTAATATAGATTCCAAAATATTAAATGAAAAAAAAACCAAAAAATAAATGGAATTGAAATAAAAACTTACCGTCTACTACTTTGGATAATTGGTGAAAGGATTATCTCTAAACTGGAGGAAATATTTTGATTTTGATTTTGTAACTGATTTTGAATACTACTACGAGTGGTGTTGGCATGTGGTGATGGCGTTAGCGTTAATGTTGTATTTGCTGTTGTTGCTATTGCAGTGCATGTGGATGTGGATGTTGGGGCTGATGATTGTTGTTGGGACGATAATGCTGCAGTTGCAGCAATAGTTGATTGTGTTTGGGTATTAGTGATACTGGTATTATTTATGTTAAAACAAGGATACGTTAAGGGGGAAACAGTGTGAGGTGCTGGGGTCTGGGTAGAATTTAAATTGAAATTTGAATTTATATTGGGAGATAAGTTATGAAATTGCTGGGGGGAATTATTATGATTTAGTTGCTCTTGTTGTTGTTGATGGTTGTGATGAGAATTTTGTTGCATTGTATGGTTAGAACTACAACTACTACTGCTGCTGAAAGTATTATTAAAATTTGAGGTTTTTGCCAGAGTTATTGGGGTGGTGGGTTGTGTGGTTATAACTGCGTTATTACTATTCAAAGTATGGGTGGTATTGTAAGAAGTGGTGGATGAGGGTTTACTATTATTGTTGGGTTTTAAAGAATTTGTTATTGATTTCAAATTCGTATTAGCATTAGGGGATAATACATTTAGTTGTTGCTGTTGCAAATGCCGATGCTCTGGTTCGTGTTCCAGCTGATTATTGTTATTATTGATATTACAATTATCTAAATTAATACGATGAGCCAATGACGGTAGATGTTTAGTTGTTGGCGAGTATAATGAAGAAGTCCTTGAGGCCTCTAATGCATTTGTGTCCTTCGTTAGTGACAATTGTTCATTATTGTTTATATTGTTGATGAGGCCACCATCATCGTACTCATCATAGGACACTTCACCATCATACAAATCATCAGCCTCTTCGTGGTCCAAATGGTGGCTGGGCTCTTCATCGATTTCCTCCAAATCATCTTCGCTACAGGTGGTCGAGCGAGACTGTGAACTAGAAGTGCTGGTGGTAGTAGTAGTTATTGTTGTAATCGGTGTATGCCTATCATTGCCAATTGTATTGTTGGTTATATTGCTAGACTACAGGGGAGGTTGTGGTTTGCCAAAATAAATGGTTTTTGTTATAAAGATTTTTTTTAATGTTTTTTTTTTATTATTTGCAATTAAGGGGGAGAAAAATAAGAAAATATATTGTAAATACTTAAACAAGGGGTTCATTTAATTTCGATTTACACACAGATGCATTCCAAATAATTGCTATTTAAGGACACACAATTGACATGCTTTCATTTAAGACATATTTACAAATAAAACACAAAACATGCTTAAATCAAAGGGGAATATTTGTATTTAAAGAGAAAGGAGTAGGTTAAACATAAACACGTGCACAGAGAAGAACTTTTATGGTATTTTAATTTATTATATTTAAAATTAAATACTTTAATTTAACTTCTTAAGAAGCAAAATTTAATATAGTTTTCCAACTTAAAATATTAAAATTACCTTGGTAGATATGATTTAAGTACAAATGTCTTTTGTTATCTTTTATCTTTTCTTTAGAAAATTTAGTTACACCAATCTGTGTTTCATTACCTTAACTTCTAATCTATGAAAAGAAGTGATTTTCAAATTGCTTTCTGAAGGCTTAAATGCGATGCTATTTTTATATATTTTATAAAGTTTAACTGTTAAGTTACGATATAAAATATTTAATCTGCCTCCAGCTTTTTACTCTGTTTATTGACGAAGTTTCCTTTGTGATATATATTTTTAATTTATTATAACAATATTTACAAACTTCCTATGTAGGTATTGTGTATTTCCTGAGCTGTATAAAGTTTATAATATTTTTCAATTACAACTTACAGCTTTGTGAATTTGTTATTTTTTTTTTTTTTGCTTACGTGGCATGCAATTTTAATGACGTCTATATTTATTATTATTATAGACATCACAAAAAATTGCGAAGGTATTATTGACTTTGCCATTCTGTTTGTAATCCAACGAGATATTTGCTGTAGACACAAAAAGTACGCTCTACCTATGTCCTTCAGTATGTTGAAGTCCTATAGGAAAGGATTTAAATTTAACCAAACAGGTTTTTTCATGGTATGTAATATTTGTTATTGAAATGAGAAAAATAGTTTTAACCAAAAACATTAGAACAAACATTCCTCCTGTCCGCATTTTAAAAACAATTAAAATACTATAGAGCCTAAATGAGGAGACCTAGAAAAAAATCTCCAAAAATTAACAAAGTTTTTTAACAAAATTTATGAAAAACTTTGTCTATACTTATTAACACATTTTACTGTCGACAAAGCTTGGGTTAACAACAACGTTTTTATACAAAAAGCACTAACGATAGTGGGTATATAAGATTCGTCACAGCCGAATATAACGCCCTTACTTGCTATTACTACAGTTGTTATTTATTGTTAAATCAAACAATCATAATAATAATAATAATACACAGCAACACAATATTTTATAAATAAAACATATTAATTAATAAATAAAAAAAGTACAATACAATAAAATAAACATAAACTAAAATACGAGCAAAAACATTCAATATCAGTTACAAAAACATTAAAATTTTTATGAGAAAAATCTCCATTTCCGTGCAGTAAAGTTGTTAAAAAAATAAACTTCATTATATATTTTATTTACAGCGGAAATTCCTGTTTTATATAAAATAAATCATTTTATTTTATTAGTTACTCATTTGTAATAATATATTTTATTTAGTTGGTTTCTGTATGGAAAATATTTATAATAGATCAAATAAATATTTAAATATTTAGTTTTGTATTAGTTAATAGATTTAAGTGCTTTAAATCTAAATACATATACTGTGTGAAAAAAACTAAGCATACAAAATTAAAAGTAAATACAAAAAAACATAATGTTAATACATTTTAAACAAGTGAAACCTGGATATTTAAATCCATAATCAGTAATCAAATATTAAAACTCATTCGTTGCCCCCAACCATAGTGCCACTGACTACAGATCAGCGGCCGGGGTGAACCCGCTATGTGGTCTTGTG
The DNA here is from genome assembly GCA_950370525.1 of Bellardia bayeri. NCBI lineage: Eukaryota > Metazoa > Arthropoda > Insecta > Diptera > Calliphoridae > Bellardia > Bellardia bayeri. Next base: position 90,900,133 of record OX493264.1, read on the forward strand.
TCACCATTATTTCCAACATAGTTTAGTCAATTACCATACTCAGTACTTGGAAAAAACAGCAGAATTTAATACGGTCGCCATAAGCCGCTAGCTAACCCAGTTCAAAGGCATATCTTTAACAAACTGCCACGAATTCGCTACATTGCAAGTGTCAAGGACTACAGATCAGCGGTAGACTAGGCCGCTATGTGATGTTGTTAATGACAGTTGCCATCACCCATTCAACAAAGCTACAATTTATAGACTTTCCCTAAACACAGATCCAAATGCACTACTAATTTCAATGGTTCTTTTGTTTCTGCAGTAGCACCTAGGACAATTTGGTAGACCGAAATTTATTACTTTTGCCCGCTTTGTGTATCAACCACAGCCATGACGTGAACCCCGAAGGAACCTCAACTAATTATCAGTTAGAAAACCTGCACTCTAATATCCCCAAATCAGGATGCAAATCAATGGTCTTCTAGATAAGATTCTAGTCAGCTGGAAGTTTAAAAGGTTTGAATCAATCAAACTCTATTCAGTTTCGAGCACGTGCACGTGGAGAGATATAGCAACGGCATATAATATGATCAAAGTGAAATATATATATTGGACAGATGTGCGCAAGATTAACGTGAGTACCTGCTGTGAAGGCCTTAACTCTTAACACCGGGTGAATACAATGCATCCACAAATGCCCCAATACACGAAAAAAATGCCTTACATAAGATATATGAACAACAATACCTCGCTTTGCGTCGTTTTACGTTTTTTTTTTGAAGTTGCGTCGCTGCATTAATACTAAAGGGTGATTTTTTAAAAGCTATAGGAAAGTTTTTCAAAAATAAAAACACATAAAATTCAGAAAAATGCATGAAATCTTTATTTGAATCGATAGTACGGTCCATATACTTTAATGTTTGAAGATTATTTAACGCAAATGTTGACCTTGACTGCGTCTCAAATAGTCCATCCGCTTGGTCCAATTTTGGCATACTCTTTCCAACATTTCTCACGAATAAATGCTTCAATGTTGTCTACCAATGCGTCAATTGAAGCGGGCTTGTCTGTATAGACATGAGCTTTAACATAGACCCACAAAAAATAGTCGAAAGGCATTAAATCACACGATCTAGGCGGCCAATTGACCGGCCCCAAACGTGAAATAAAATATTCACCGTGGCACCGTCTTGTTGAAACCACATGTCATGCAAGTCATGCTCTTGTATTTTGGTCAAAGCCCATAAACCGCACCAAACTGTGACTTTTTCTGGATGCATTGGTAGCTCTTGCAATTCTTCTGGCTGATATTCAATCCAAAATCGACAATTCTGCTTATTTACATACCCATTGAGCCAAAAATGAGCATCGTCGCTGAACACAATTGAACTTTCTTAAAAGAGCACGCATTTTTATAATAAAATTCAATAATTTGCAAGCTTTGTTCGTTTGTAAGACGATTCATGGTTAAATTATAGACCAAACTGAAGATGTTTGACAGTGAAACAAAACACGAAACGTGCATCAGCAACCAGTGTTGCCTATTATCTTTTTGGCTAAAAAAATCACCCTTTAATATTCACTGTGCGATGTTAGATTTTCTAGGTTGCGTTGTTTTGGGTTCGAGTCTTTAATTTTTTTTTTAAATTTTTGTAAAATATGCAACATCATTAGAGGCTAAAACGATGGCCCGTACAAGAAGTGATTTGATGATAAAAATGGAGTATTTGCTCTCTATTTGGATTGAAAATCAAGTTGCGCATTAAGTAAAATGGTATTTCAGACAAAAGCATAAAACTTATTTGATGATGTAAAAAGTAAAGCATTATCCAACCATAATGCCAGTGGTAGTAATACAAACAATTGCTATAAGAAAATTTATTTTTGGACAAATTTTTGTGAAAGAAAGCCGACGACTTGGTATTTTCGTAATCCTAGAACCTATTCGATCTATAATTGCTACAAGGAAATTTATTTTTGGACAAATTTTTGTGAAAGAAAGCCGACGACTTAGTATTTTCATACTGCTAGAACCTATCTTCGATCTTTACATGGTTTGCTATAGAAAATCTTAATTCACTTTGCGTTGTTTCAATTTGCATCGTGTGTTTTTTGGAATGTAACTCCACTGCAAAGTGAGGTATTGGTGTATATTGGAAAGTTCGAACTCGTCACGCTTAGAAGTTTGTAGAAGTTAATATTGCGTAAAAGAGGATGAGTTTCTTTCAAAAACGTTGATCATCGAAATTTTTGTGGACTGTCTTGCAATTTTCTTGCATATTTCTGTAGTCAAAAACAATAAATGGTTCTGCTCGTACGACATCATGCCAGACTGCTATTGACTGCAGAAGTCGATGTATTTGAAGTCAAGCAATAACAGATGAGTGCTACATAGATAGATAGAAAATATCTTTTAATTTATCTCTCCCGCATTTAAAGAACTTCCAAAAAAAAAAAAAAACAAACTGTTAGAACTTCTGAGCATAGACCAGGAATCGCTCCCCATAATTTTTTTCTCCCATTCTCAAAGAATTTTGAGAAAAGGAAGAAAGTCCTTTTTCATTTTTTTTTGAAATATTTTTATAAAAAATGTTTTTAGTGTAATATTTTTACTTATTTGAATTTTCTGAGACATTTTTCATAGATGCAGATTTTTTTGAATTTTGTCGGACTATTTTTGTGTTCAAATACCATTAGTAAATAATATTGTCTCTGTTAAATAGTTAACATGACTCTATTAACATAAATGGTTTGTGTCTAGGGAGTTAAATTTAAAATTTATCTTCACGTACATTAGAAAATATTACAGGGACAACATTGAACATATTAAGTACGTTTTAGCTGAGGTATAATAATTATTATTCTTCTTTTCCACAATGAGCTTACATTTTTGGTGCAGTATCCTTTGCAAATTTATTAATATTATATTTGTTTTTCTTTTTTATTTGCTGATTTTAATCAATTACAAGCAATCACAGTAAATAGATCTTCAATTTTCTTTTGTTTTTCATTTCAAAAAGAGAGAAATTTATTAATTAATCTAATCAAACGAATAAATACAAGTGTGTATTCATATAATATATATATTCATACGTATGTACTTATGATTTCGTTTTTAGTTAAATTAATGAAAAACAAATGAAAACTAGCATACACAGAAAGAAAAACAAACAATGCCACCACGTACTTTTGCTGAATAAATGAATGGAAATGAATGAAAATCGATTGAGTTGAATTGAGTCTTATATAAGTTTTATTTTTCTTTTGTTTCTAGTGCTTAATTGGATTCAATACGTTGCTAAGAGTTAATAGAAAATAGTAGTTCCATTCAAAGTAAATTGTTGTTCTTGCTGTTTCTATTTAGTAGTGAGATTGTAGTTTATTTAAGTATAAATGAACATGAATGTATTATAAGATAAATAGAAATGTATATGTTTGTAAACATACTTGACATACTACAATTAACGGGCAGGAGAAATTGTATGTATGGTAAAATCAAAAGTTCAAGTACAAGCAAACAGTTTTATTATGTATAAATCTAATGTTGGCGAAATTAATATATTAATATAATTTAAGAAATTACCTTTACCCTTACCCGCTAAATAAATGTTTCTAAGAACCTGCTTTTTTGGAAATTAAGTTAATATATACTATCTATAGATGTAAAGAGATCATAGCTTGATATTCATGCTATGCTATTAAAACTAAAAACATCTCATGAATACACATGTATGCTGATGATGACGATAATGATGTTCATTGTAAAGTCTTCATTCTTTCAATCATTTCCTTACATTCATCAAGTAAATTGAACGAAGTACAAACATCAGCACTTACATACATGTACAGCTACCTATACATATTTACTTATATATAGTATTCAAAAGAATTATGCCCAAAATAATATGTATGCATAAAGTAATGAAGTCTTTTCAGCATATTTGTTAGGAAATTTGACTTTGATTTTCTTTTAATTAAAATTGCATTCATGTCGAATACGTATACTTAATATACATAAAGGTTAACTTGACTTGGTTTATTTTATTTGATATATATATATATGTCTATAAAATGGTGTTTGCAACAAAGTCTATCATACGCAAACCACTTCTATTCAAACCATGGAGTTAAATATCCCTGACCCACATACCGTGAAACTGATAGAAGTAAAAATAATGACTAATGTGAGTTTTATAAAGATAAATGTGAGATTAAAAATAATATAAAATCATATGTTCATGATCTCCAGTAGATCACAAATGGGTTAAGCATTAGCAAAGGAACTGTGAATCATATCTCGGTTCTTACTAATTATTAAAGTTCTAGGCCAAGAAAATTGTTAATCTCTAACTCTATGAAATACATATATTGCTGTCTTCTGCATATTATTAACTTTGGTGTCTTTCTAGAGGATCCGAAAAGAGTATATTGTATTCAATTTGATATTTACATCCAACGTTTTGATAACATCTTTGCTCAAAAGAGCAGCGAAATAAAATATGTATATCTCCGTTTGGTTCATTACTTATGGACGTAAAAGATTGATTTCATGCATGATAATGGAAAGATCGCCGATCTATGTAGTATCAGCATAAAAATAGTGCAATTGTATGATATTGGATTGACAATTAATTTCAACGATCACTTGATATTGCTAGATATTTCTGTAGATCATAGGTAACCAAATCTTCATTTTCAGTGCACAATTGTGCTACAAAAACAATAAACAAAACTCACACCGACGCTTGTTCTCTTCTATTTCAGTCGTTAATTGAGTGTTAACGAGTGCACATGGGCGGATGCTTACTGCTTGTTTTTCAGCTTTATTGTTTTTTCAGCTTTGATTTCATTTCAAAATAAACCAGCAAACAAAATAGTATAATGGAAGACAGTAATTTTTGTTTTGTCATTAAAAATTAATTAAGTTCTTCAAATTTAAAACATATTTTGTTAATAAGAAATTGTTAAAAAATCCTAAATTTGAAAAACTTAATTTATAATGCCTAAATACACTTATTTTTTTAAGTTTTAATTGTAAATTAAACTCGACCAATCAAATAAATGTGAAAAAATTGCCTAATTATGTAAAAACTGAGGCATATTTTTTATTTAATTTTATTTTATGCCTACAACTTTTTTTTAAACTTTAAAAGTAAAATTCATTACATTTGCAATTCTTAGTTTTGCATTTGCTGGGCAATATTCTCATATCCAATACAGACGCATTTCATTTATTGAGAGTTTTGGTTACCTCTGCTGTAGACACTGACAAAAATTAGAGAAAAATAGAAATTTATTAGAGTATAGGCCCTGGCCGTAAGATCGTTACCAATCGATTCGAATCGGTGTTTGGTTTTTGGACTGGTGGACTCATTGACCCATCACGGAAATAATTTCAACTTTGTTTTAACAATATTATGGTCAATATAATTATGTAGATAGTTAATCGCACAGCAACAATTTATGAAGTAATTATTCATCATGGACATGATTGCCTCAAACATAGATATGCATATTTAATTACAACAATCATGTGATGGTAATAGTATGAACACCAACCTTTGAGTACTTTATGTGTATAAATAAACCTAATTTCAAAATTAAATTTTGTTAGCAAATTGCTTTAATATTCAAATCTAGACCATCTCAAATACATTGCTTTAAAACAAGCTTTTAATATTGTCTGCCAATATACGAGTATTGTATATATTTTTATTGTCTAACAATTCTTTTTGTTTTATTTGCATTTCTCAACCCGAAATTTCCCTTTTTTTAACCGAAAACTTTGCCAACAAATAAAAAATATAATTTCATTTTATTTTTTTTTTTAACAAATGAAAAAAAAAATCGCAGACATAAAGTCGTGTTTATCTACATCTACAACTCTTACTCTAGACGAGTACAAACACTCGTTTTTTTTTTTTGTTTATTAATGTTTTCATTTAAGTTGTTGTTTTCCTATCTTTCATTTTTAACATAAACATTGTTTGTTCTCCAAAATAATGTAATAAAAACAATAGCAACAACAACGGAAAAATTAATGTTTGTTTGTTTGTTTGTTTGCAAAAGAAGGAAAATAAATTAAAGTTAATTAAATTCTTGTCTATACAAGCACGAGGAGTCTGTTGTCTATTCGACTGTGTGTGTGTGTGTGTGTGTGTTTGGGAATATGAATAAAATTTAGTAAAGTAGCTGCTGTTGTACTTTTAGTAATTCTCAACTGTATATCCCAGTAATTTTACAACTACAAGCAGTCAATGTATCCCATGCATATGTATAGGTGGATAATAATTTTCACTAATGTGTGTGTTTACTAGACTGACCTCAATTTATATACTTTTGGTACAATTTATATACTTTTTAAATGCGAAGGGATGGTTACTAGTTACTTTATACATCCCATGTAATCTAAAATAAAGTGTATTGTTACATTAGTGTCTCCAAGAAATCTAGGGTAAAGTCTGGTATTCAGCTGTATTAGGAAAACAGCGTTTATTGTGAACTTCTATTAAACTTCGGTATGCATTATCCACATTGCGTTATGTTAATGAGTAAAACAGCAATGTATAGACCGCATCCAGTCTCGCAATGAGGAGAATATTATAGAAGCAGCGGATAGTGTGAGTGAGGACCGTAAACAATCGATTCAACATCGTGTGCAATATTTTAGCCTCTCATATGGAATAACTTGCCGAATTTTTTTTTTTCAATTAAGAACCGGCGATGTATATAGAAACCAAAATGGTTAATTATGATTTGTTTTCTATTATTTATTATATTTTTCTGTATATTAGAGGTACTTTAAATTTGTTTCATTAATATATTCGTGTTTCCAAACATTTTAATTATCATTAGAGGGCAAATATATATCGTAATTAATAAATAATTTAGATATTATTGACAAAATTTCGCCCTCTACAATTTCCAAACTATTTTTACTAAACATAAAATATTTCTTTTCAGCAATATAACTTATTTGATTAATATATCTATACAAATATCTGTTTATATAACATGTCTTATTTTGTAAATAAAATTGAAAATAAATTGTATTTAATTATTTCTTTTTTTAATTAGAAAATAATGAAAATTTTCAACAATAAATTAACACACAAATATTTATTCGTTTTATTTGATTATTCTTCATAAAATTAATCGAATTATTAGTTATTCGAAAATTCGTCGAATAATTATATTTGAATGGATGATACCCTAATAAATATACATTTAACTAAAATAACATTTCAAAAGGCATACAAACCGTCCCATTCATATACACACACTTTTAGTACGTTCAGTGAAAACTTTTACTTTGAAGTAACGTATTCATATAATAGACAATAAAGTCTAGTTTACCACATATGTACATAATCGCATACATGTATACGTCTTTGTACTTGCACATTCTAAAAAATACGGTGCGAGAAAAGGACTGATCTCAGAGAAACAAGTGCTGTAAAAATCTAGAACATACCACATTAGTAAATATATTGCAACATTACAATATTGCAATATTATATTTGTACAATTGCCTATTTATTTCACTTTTGTTAGTCTTAGCATTCGTATTTTTTATATCTAAATAGTCAATATGCTTCGGCTACTTTATGAACCTATTGCTTTCATAGCTACAACTTTAAAATTATTGTCAAGATTAATTTTTGCACAGACAAGATGGTCTAATGAAACCACTTGTATTACTTTGAGTAAATCATTAGCTTTCGTAACGAGATCAAATAAGGCACATAATGAGCCTACGTTTCAATGACCTTTCTCATTATGGCAGCTTCTATGTGTTGATTAAGGGTCGATTAATCAAGACTCATTCTCAACAGCTCCTCAAAGCACGTTAAAATGGGGGACGTCCTCTCATGTTTGACAGGGTAAGACACTGTGTTACAGTCTGAAATTTTGTCTTAAGTACGAAAGTATCTTTGGTGCCTCTTTTCTGGCGTGTATGGACGAGCTAACGCGAATGAATCTTGGTCACGTCTATTAATTCGTTAGGGTGGTTCTATATAGAAACAAAACGTGTTGATTAATCGAAAATTTATTACCTCCCGGTTAACATTATGTACCAAAATTTGCCTAATAAATCACTTCTATAAGAATTTAACCTTCAAATATTCACTTAATGAGTTAACTAATCCCAGTCCTTACAGCAACAATACAAAGCTAGTGTCTGAATCTGAATAAGTAAATATTTAAATAAGTGTGAGACTGTGCGTGTTATGTTTGTTAAGTGTATAAGTGTGAGTAATGTGTTTAAAATCTAAAATTACTAAATCAGCATAAAAGCTGGTATAATGTTCTTTGCCTCTTTATGTGCGTTACAAACCAATATACGAGCAAATATCCATGATTGGCTGTGTGAATATTATTTGTATTTCAGTTTAGATCCTGTGGATTCCTCATTTTTGGTTTTAGCTTTTCATACTCATGCGGCTGTATTGAAATTCTTGCAAACTATTTACAACTTTTGCACACAAAACAATGAATGGCAGAAGGAGAAGGGCCTAACTGACTACATACACAGTAAATGAAAATATAAAATTTGGTGGTTTTGTAGAAAATTTACATTTGCGGTTTAATTTGGCCTTTGAGTATACTTTTTTATTTTCTGATTAAATATGAAAGTACGTATGCAAACATATACACATGTATTTTGATAATTATTTACAATTATTTCCAAGCAAAATGTTTCCTTTAATCTCCATAAGAGATTAAAACCTAAATTGGTATTGTTTAAGTTTAAGAACTTTAGAAAACGATGATGTATAAAATGTAGGAAATTCTTTTTTTTACACTAACCAGTGACTACTTATAATGGGTGATCCATTTATTTTTTTTTTAAATATCATGTGTGACTGGTGTCATACTTTTACTTTCTTTTTATTGAGAATTATTAGACAATTTATCGTTGATAGGCTTACACCGCAACAACTTCCTCAAATAATTTCGCTGTGAAAATCAGCCCTCTATATAAGAAATATTTTTGTGCAAAATGTTTTTTTGTGAAATCATTTAGGTAAGCAGATAATTTTACGTTCCGGGCCTGTGATCTGATTGCCCAGATCGTGTGATTCACACCTTTAATTTTTTTTATTAGGTTATGTGCTGCTAAAATCGTTATTCGCTAGATGTAAAGAGTAGTAATGCGCTAATTAAAGTTAACAATGCAGCAAAGAGGGATCCAAATTTAGCCCATTCGAATGGACAATCATAGTGTAATCGGGGTCAAGATTTCAATGAAATTTTTTTTAGGATGTAAATATCAAAGATTGATCTCTCGGGCAATAATAAAGATGGCTATATCCAGTTCTAAATTAAGTGTTTTATTTAAAATTGAACAAAGTTTTAAATTAATCACCATATATGTAATACAACTTTTTATATGTATGAAGATAAATTCGAATTTAACTAGCACAGACAAAAACCACTTTTTTAATATTTTAATATACATAATATTCATAATGTAACTTTTTCAATGTTAATAAAAGTGGGTTTTATTTATGCTTGTTAAATTCGAATTTATCTTCACACACATCAATTTTTTATTTTAAAATAATCCTTAAAATGGGATTTTGGACGTTTTTGTCCATATTTATTTCGTGGCTGGTTAAATACTTTAAGGGAAAATACCTTTACAAATCTGCTTTTCATTACAGAATTCATAACAGCACAGTTGCAACATATTTGGAAATTTAAACATGTTTTTTATACTAAAATGATCTCTTGCAAGATATCTTTCTGAAGAGAATCTACACAAATGTTCTATTCTCTTGAAACTTAAACTTAAATGCCGAGTTTATCTGTATTGGAACGAGGGAGAAAATACTGATGCATGTAATATACATGTTTTGGCAATTCGATACATCAACTGCAACATTTTCCACTTAAGAACAAAAATGTTGCAAGCATTTTTGTTAATCAAAACTACTTCTATTTTATTTAATTTATTTTTTTTTTAAACACATTCAGCAATAATCTAAAATTTAATGTTATTATTTCAGTTGCTAAAGCTTTTATTTTATTTGTTTTCATTGAATTTTGCGAAAATAGTTTTGGGTTTGATGCTAAATTCTCTACCACATTTTAGTGTTTTGTGCTGCAAAAAATCACAAGCAACTGACTGCCAAAAACTATTGAGAAATTTAATTTATTTAAATTAAAAATATGTATGTATGTATATTTATATAAAAACGTACATATAAACAAATGTATATATTGTTTTATATATGTACACATTTGATACATACATAGTACATCATTTTATTATTTTTATTCAATTAAAAAAAGACAAAACATTTTATAATTGATTAGAAATTTTATAAAATATAAAATAACAATTTTTATAGAATTTTTAAAATAATATCTATATTCGTATACGTGGGTTGTTCCACAAAACATTGGTTTACAAATAATAATTGATTGAATTTTAAAGCAGTGGTTCCAATGTCTGTAAACGTCAACTGATATCCAAGACGACAAAGTTGCTATAGATTTGATTCAGTAGCGATTAAGGCTGCAGTGTAATGTACTGCTGTAAGCGTCAAAATAAATGCAACACCACATATTATTTAAAGAAAAGTTTAATTATATGTATTCACATAAATAATATTATATTAGAAAATTATATTGCATTTTTATTTAAGTAGACTTGTATTCAAAAAAAATTTACAAATTTAATTAGCTGATTGTTGAAACATACAAACTTTTACTCGTCCAAATAAAGTAAACAGTGGCATAAAAAAAAAAACCTGTCATTCCAAAAGTTGTAGACAACTCTTTTAGTTTTTCGGTATTACCGCTATTTTCACAAATCAAGTTACGTACAATTGATTTAAAAAAAATTTAAAAGCTTTATTATTTCTAAATCCCTACGAATATTTTGTATTTCCTATTATTATTATTTCAATTTCTTACTATTTTTGCTTGTCTAGTTTCATCTTTAATTCCGTAACGCAACACCAAATGACTTCTAAGAACAAACATTGTTGGAAAATAGAATATTTAATGTTTTCTTTATGGGTTTCATATCTAAAGTGCTTACAAATCATTGGCATAATATTGCCATAAAAATAAATTGTAACAAAATATTATTTAATGTTCTTTTCTGTATTTTTGTTTTTCTATTTCTACTCCCCCTCATTTGATATTGCTTCATTCTTTGGGTAACTTAGTGACTAGAGAGCATTTGACATTGAAGCAAATATATATAATAGAAAACAGCACAACTGAAGATACATTGATTCCAGGCAAGAAGTAAAAGAAAAACAAACTGAAAACAAAATATTAAGGAAATAAAGTAGTCAAACTACTAAATTAGATTTTTAATGGCTGAAAATAAACAAATTATGATAAGAACAACAAACAGCAATGAAAGGAAGAGCTGCACACAGCTACATAAACAAATTTGGTAATTTTAGTGTTTTGTAGAAAAACGGAGGAATTTTTAGGGATTCTTGAAATCACTTAAAAAGTAAATAGTCTAATTTTACCTGTGAAATATTTAAATAACTTTATAGCTGATTAAACACTCAATATAGTAAAGATCAATATCGTTTTTAGAGAGACAAAAGGAAAGAATATCTGTATGTAACACATTTTAATTTCAGTTCTTTATACCAAATTGTCCAAACAATCTATACTATTAAGATCAACAAGTTTCATAAGGTACGGTCACACTTGGCAAATATTTACTCAAAAAAGCGTAACCACTTGTTTTAGCACAAATCTGTTTGACGTTGTTTACTCTTAGAAGAGTTTTGCAAGATCAAACAGCATCAAATTAAATAGATAAATATTTGTTGTGTCATATCTTAAATAAACGAAGTTATTTTTAATAAATAAACGAGTTCAAAAATATTTTATTTAGTGGTTACGTCTTTTTCGGCAAATCTTTGCCAAGTGTGAACGTACCTTTAAAAGAAAAGAATATCAGTGGTTAACAGAGAACATTTTGTAACTCACTTAAATTCCAGTTAATGTTATTGTCAGCTTTTTGCTATAAATGTAGGTCAATTACCGCCAATTTGTTTACTTCATTAATACATGAAAATAAATTACTAACCAAAAAAACAAATAAAAATAAGACTAATAAACAGCAAAAAGAAATATCCTCATTATTGTATCATATATCATCCATTATATTATTATGCTTAAAATACATACATACATACAAATAAAAATAGTTTAAGTCTTCATATTTCATTATTTCAAACAAATTACCCTTGTAGTACAGACACAACCCAGACTACAACTAAAAAACCAAAAATTTCTGCTAAAATTTTTATCACTTATTTTTCACATTAAACAAAACAAAAAAAATGGCATAATAATATGCAGTAATAAACATAAATAATCATTAACAAATAGAAAAAAGAGAAAGAACTAAACAAAACAACTAAAAATAAATTTATTTATTTCCACACAGTAAAACGTGCAAATCACAGAAATATAGATTTAGAATTCAGCTCAAGAATTGTAAAGAAACTCATACTTAAAGGAAAACTAAAAAGAAATCTTAAGCTTTTAGATACTTTGGTCAAATCCATGGCAATAATAAAAACAATACTCATTGTTACAAATATTTAAAGCAATGCAAAACATTGCAAGCAATAACAAAAAATCAAGACAAGTCAATAAAGATGCATTAAAGTTCTAAAGAAATATGTATCAGACCAGAAGTCAGACAAAACAAATTATCTTAACAAGACTAGTGAGTTTAGATTTTGTGGAGCAGTGTATTTGTTAATTTTGCTCCAATGACTCTTTATTGTTTTAAGTTTGCAGTTGTTGACAAGATAAGTAATTTAAAAAAATAGCTAATGGTACACAAGCGAATTAAGAAAAATGAAATAAAATGGGTTCATGTTTTATAAATAGTTTTCTAATAAACATTTAAGATTTTTTGGCTAGTGAATAGAACATTGCAAAAACAGGAACTTGATAATGCATTACATGGAAGGAGTCTAATAATGACTTACATAGTTATTATCTGAATAACACGTATTCTTATACAAAGAATCAATGTAATTCTTATTTAGTTGAGAATATTTTGAGCATAGTAGGAGGGTAATAATGACTTATAAAGTCATTATTTGGATTATTTTTTAAGTATCTGCATATCCACTTAAATGAAACATGAATTGTTGTACAAAGAATTAACGTAATTCTCATTTAGTTAATATTATTTTTTTAAGTAGTTTTGTTTTTTTTTTATTAAAAATGGTGTAGGAGTTTATATTTTTCTATTAGTATTATTTGCAATATATTTAAAAATGTGGCAAAAAATATTCACCTTCCTTTGCAGGTTGTCTCGCATTTTGGTCCATAACTCTGTTTCTTCTTAACCGATTTGTACCATTTGCAATAAAACAGGTTAGTTCCTCATTGCTCCACTGGTAATAAGAGACGGACAGACGCTAGACATTGCTAAATCGTCTTAAAATTTTATAATAACCCAGAATAAATGTAATTTTTGTTTTAAAATGTACGGTCACACTTGGCAAATATTTGCTGAAAAAGACGTAACCACTAAATAAAATATACTTGAACTCGTTTATTTTTTTAAAAAAACTTCGTTTATTTAGGACAGGACACAACAAATATTTAACTATTTTATTAGATGCTGTTTGATTTTGCATCTCTTAGAATTTTATAATTTTTGTTTCTACGACCAATATCGGTGAAGCCCCGTCCAGATTGCCTGGCTTTAGAAGTATAGAAAAAAAATCATGCAAATAAATTTAATTAAATTTTAACTTAATCATATTTGCCAAAATATTATAAATAATATTATACGTAAATAAAAAATTCACAGAAAATTATTTCACTTAAATCTAACAAACATTGAAACGGAAATACCTGGTTAACACACATTAAAAATTAAATTTTCTAAATAAATTAAATTAAAATGTGGTAAAACCACAAAACACTATATTAAATTTAAAATAAAAACACAACAAAGACATGCCAACTAATGTACACATACATACGTACATACATACATATGCATCGTTATGCAACAAATAACAAAAACTATAAATGGTACATACAACAACAACATTTTAGAAACAAGTGCATTAAAAACGAACATAATTTACCACAAACATATGTAAGTCAAACATAAAAACAACAAGGGAAAAAAATAAATAAAACGGAAACATTTAGTTGCAAGCAAAACAACACAACACACATATTTACTGATACTGCAACATTCGTGAACAGTTTTTCTTATAATCTGTGATTTTTTTCAACTTGTACTCACAGTCTGTTGCATGGCATTGTTTGATGTTGTTGCAACGTTTGACGAAATATTTGCATTTGCCGTTGTGGAACTATTAACGTTCTGTTGATGCTGTAAAAAGACCAGAGGGCCCATGGCATGTTGGGGTGAGGCAGTCGAGGCTGGTCCTGTTGCTGCAGTTGTTTTTGCATTGTATAGAGCTTTTGGTTGTTGAACAATGGGTTGTGGGCCTTTAGACGAACAAGCCGTATTATCGAATTGATAATACATTACATCGGTGGCTTGGGCAGCGCCACCATATGCAGCAGGAGTTGTGTTGTTAGCAGTTTTATAAACATTTGGCGGTAGGGAGGGATCAGCAGTTTGTGAACCAGAAATATGATAGGCTGTTGGCTGTTGTTGTTGCTGCGGCAGTTGCTGTTGAGTAGATCTTAAAAATTCGGGCATTTGTGGCATTTTGTAATTGTAAATGAAGGGCGGTTCGTATTCATTTGTTGTGGGATACGCTAAAAATAAATCTGATTTGGCTGGATGTAAACGCGAGCCATAGCCCGGATATTGTGAACCCGACATGGAATAACCCATGCCACTGAGAGGTGCCAAATGGCCACCTCCCGTTAACAGCTGGGTCTTTGTTATACACTGACCAGATAAACGTCGAGTGGGAAAACCTAAATCCGATTTAGCATCCCGTTTTTTGGCCTGCATGTTAGCAGTGGAGGGTCCTTGATAATAATAAGGGGCAGCAGGGGTATTTGGCCATTCTGGAAAATGATCCATTTGGGCATTAGTAAAATTACCACTACCAACACCGATACCACCACCAATACTACTATTATTATGACTATTACTAATATTATTTGTACTACCATTGCTGCCCCCGCCAGCTGCCAAAGGACGTGCTTGCGTTGCATTGCCACTTTTCGTACCGAAAACATTGTTTAAACTAAATTTATATTGATTATTTTCAAACGTTGTGTAATTTAATAAACGATGACTAGGTTTTGATTTATCTGCACCCTTATCCAAAAGCTGCTGTTGCTGTTGTGTTTGTGCCGATTGTTGTGGCATTTGTTGCTGCTGTGGATGATGTTGCTGTTGCTGCATGGGCTGTAGTGGAGGATGTTTATATATGGATGATTATTATTGTTGTTAGTAAATACTTAATCATGTTTAAACAAGATTAGAACATTTTGTTAATTTATGGTGCTTAAATGTAAAGCAGATATTTGTAGATATATGTACATGTACTAAATATTTATAGGCTGTGCTAATTGTAATGACTGCGTGGATGTGTTTAATATGAAGGAGAGGAGAAATTTCATGTAAAATTATAATTTTTAATATTTTGTATGTCCTTCGAGATGTGAGTTTAATTGTCTCTTATCATTTATTTTTTGTTTATTAATTATTTCAATGTGATATTCTTTCCTATGAGTATTTAAAATTAAATTAAATTAAATTATAAATTAAATTGATGGTTTAAGACAAAAGTTATTAAGTTTAACGTTTAAAAGTTTATATTTACAATATTTTTTTTTTATTAATTGACAATAAAAAGAAGTGTGTGTAATATTCTTGAAATAATCTTAGACGAAACTGTTAGAAATGTACTTAATTATTTGAACAGTTCTAAAAACCAAAATGTACTTACTGCCTTTTAATGTTTTTCGCAACTTGCTGCAAATTTTTTCTAAATAGGCTAATAAATTTAAATATAATGTGAAGTCAGATAATACTGAATTCTAGTTAATAATGGGTGAACGAGTCTTATGCAGGTCTATATTGATCTCAAAGAAAAATAGAGAACTTGAGTCAGATCAGATCTGTCAATATCTTTGTACTTTTTAAAACTTCTAGTGTCCTAAACAAGTGCATCTTCCTTTTCAAATTGATATATTTTGCTATATTCGCACGTACCGCAGACTTTACCATGGGATATGATCATATACAAAATTTAATGAATACAGAGGTTTGAAAACGCGTGGCTAAAGCGTACTTAATAATTCCCTTAACTTTTGCAAGACCATCTTCCTCTCTAATTTCTCTATCTTTGAAGATGTCCAAAGAGATGTCATTAAATCTACTGTAAAATCTTAAGGTATGGTCACACTAGGCAAATATTTACTTAAAAAAAGCGAGCAAAAAGTTTTAGCACAAAAGTTTTGCAAGATCATACAGAATTAAATAAAATTAAACTAAATATTTGTTGTATTTTCTTCTAAATAAGATAAGTTTTTTTTTTTTAAATAAATAACCAATTCAAATATAGGTTATTTAGTGGTTACGTCTTTTTCACAAATATTTGCCAAGTGTGACCGTACCTTTAGCAATGTTATTCAATAAACTTAGTAGATTCCTACATACTTAATAATTTCAACATTCAATCCGGCCCAGTACTACATACAATCTACATCCAGTATAGCATAGAATTTTATAAAAAAAAATATGGATTATATTAACTTATACAAGGTGGCGCAAAAGTAATCCTCCTATCAGAAAATGCTATAAATTTTGCGCAACTTGATGAATTGGGATTGGAAAACATGTGGTTCCAACAGGACGGTGCAACGGCACACACTGCACGTGCCACAACCGATATGCTGAAGGATGCATTTCCCGGGCGCCTAATCTCCTGTTTTGGGAGTAACCTTGAAATCTCGTCAATCTAATACTCTAGTAGTCGTGACAGTTTGTTTGAGATATTAAATTTGGATGCTATTATACAAAATTAACATGTTTTTATATAATTTTCTGCTATATTCTTTCTGTGTTATAATTTGTCTAAACTTTGTTAATTTTCAAATATGATCGTTTGAGCCAAATTGCCTCATAGGCATACATTTTCTAAATTAATATTTGCGAACATCGTTTGTAAAAAGTTATTTTTAAACATGAAATTCCTCTTTTCCTTAATTTCCAACTAACTACAGTGTGTACTTATAATTATTTTGTGTTTAGTGTTATTATTTTATTGGGGTTTATAAAAAAAAAATTAGTAAGTATAAAATAAGATTCAATACCGTAATTGTGTGATTGTTAACTGCTGCGGCACATGAGGAAGGATGGGATGATGATGACGTTGAAGTTTGTTGCTGTAGCTGATGATGATGATTCTGATTATTGTTATTGTTGTTGTTGTGATGGTAAAGATGCTGATTGTGTATGTTGTTTAGATGGGAATGTTGTTGCTGTTGCAGGTTAGTAGAGTATTTATAAGTTTGCTTTGGTTGTGAGGAGGAGTTACTAGTACTACTATCATGACGTCGTTGGCCATGAAATGAATGCTGTTGAGGATGATGAAGATTATTAAGATGATGATGATGCTGTTGCTGATGATTATGATGATGTATTTGGTTTTGTTGTTTATTTTGATTACTCACAGTCTGTTGCATTAGGTTATTGTAAGCAGAGGTATTACCAACTGCCACTCCCACTCCAACTCCATTGCCGCCGACGCCACCTACCCCATTCATAATATTACTATGGGTAATTGAGGATTTACGATGACTACCACTAGAAGCACCTGAAGATTTGTTAGTGCCATAACGTGTACTGTCACTGGATCTACATTAAGGGGAGTTTTGTTTGCATATAAATTGTTGTTTTTTCGGGTGTGTAGGAGTTATGTACGTTGTTTGAAAATAGAAAGTGGGGCAGGAAAGTGTTCATTAGTATTAGTTAATCATTTGGAGAGGTTTTTGTTTTAGACTTCAGCAATGTTACCGTTTAGAATTATAATAATGGCAGTACTTACCTTTCAGAGGAATAGGCATAATCTTGATCGGCTCCCAAACCGGAGTCGGTATGTTCGTGTGATACTCTTAAAGCGGAATTTTCCATAGGACTTAGATTTGAACCGGTAGGAGATATAAAATCACCCATACTCATACTGGACATCATCCTGTGCACAAAAAGTGTTAGAGGTTGTAATAAAGGAAATTTAATGGTTAAATTAAAATGCAACACCAAAGTTTTACTTAAAAGAAAACGTTTAACCACACTACAATTAGAAACGCAAAAGCAACTTACCGCACCAAACCACTATTACGATCACATTCCCTCGACGAAACTGTACTAGCCGAGCGTATTGAACCATTTTTGGCACCATTACTATCATTGGGATTAGAATTTTGGTAACATAAGCTAGTGAGTAGCAAATATATTTATAGATTTATGTAAGTAACAATAGCAATTGCTTGATTTGTTTCGTTTTCTTTTAGTGTTTAATGCTTTAAGAGCGGCTATCGCAAATTACTTACCCTCTTATGCGATCGACACGATTTTTACCGTGACCACTGATAGAACCACTACCATTGGTCAGGGTATTACCAGAGCCGGTACTTTTGCCGCCAACACTATTTTTGCTATTGCTCTTGTGTATGCGTATATTCGAATTGGAACGTTTTGAGTTGGTTTCCACGACGGTATAAGGGATTTCACGTAATTGATCTTCCGTCATGCCAGCCGTGTCTACCAAACCAAATTGTAAATGTTTAGCCAATTCACTATTCCATAAGCGATTGCGATCAGAGGGTGATCTATAATCAAGCATAAAATGAATAAAATACTTTGTTTTTATTTGCACATAAACAGAAATAAATAACTTACTTATTCTTTTTGTGCCTTCTTGATTTGTGATGCGAATGTGTATCAGAGTGCGAATCGTTGCTATGCAGACTACGTGCCACCATACTGCTCTTCGAAACAGATGCTTGCTGCACTGAACTCTGACCCAAAATTGCTTCTTGTTGCCTGCGCTGAGCTTCACGCCACTGCAGACTGGAATCAATTAATTCCGAATGTGAACCTACCGCACTGGCACTACGTGCGGTTGATGAACGATGACCAGAATAGCTGCGACCACGTGTACTGTCATGTTCTGAACCGGCAGAATCACGTCGATGACGTGAACGTCGGTGTTTACGATGATGTGAACGTGCCGATCGTCCAGAACCACGTGATAATTCACTCTCATTATCTGATGTACGGCGATGCCGATGCTTATGCCTGTTGTGGAGCAAACAAAAGCAACATTATAATGACGCTTATTAATATGAAATGCTACAAAATCAACAAAGTTTTTTTTTTCTGTCTGACTGTTGAATAATTACCAGTTGTCTGAGATTCTTTATTGATTGAAAAATTGCTACTCCTAGGTAACAATTTAATGAGGCATTGATTTTTGTTTTGTATTTTACAAAGTGTAATAAATCTTTTGACTCAATAACTATTTGGTTTGTAGACAACATGTTGAAAACTGTGTTTTGGAATGTGAAACTGGTTGTCTGGTTGTGCTTGTTATTGAAATATTGTTTGCAGAGTTGTCCATGCATTGGTGCAGTTGCCAGAACAATTTTGCTTTTGTTTGTATTCTATACCAAGATCAGATGGTCAACTGAGGTTACCTACTATAAAATGTATACAATTTACAATATAATGTACGGTAGCAATGATTTATGTGATGGTCGACACTTGAAACATGTTAGAATATCTCATCTTCGGCACAGTTCATGTGTAAAGTTAACAATCTGAATTATCAATCCTGGTCTCATTTTTTTTAAAGAGAAGTAATACTCAGGCAATTAAATAATTAATTGTGGATAGGTAAGAGAAGAATTGGTGGTAAAACTTTTTATCTTTGGCTTTTTCATATGACAACATTGTAATTGCACGTTATGTTTATTAGTAGTACAGTATTGCAGCGCCTCTGGTGGTGAGTAGGCGTATTGATGATTATAGCTTGATTTATAGCCATTATTCAATTATTTTACTAGTACTAAAGTAACTAGGCTTTTTGGAAGACCGATTATTTTTATTATTAACACTATTTATCTTTGGCTAAGTAAACTACATATTAACTGGTGGATGTTGTAAAGAATATTTCATATTTGCTTTGAAGCAACCTCAGTCTAATTAATTTCAAAGAGTTCTATTTGTTTCTAGAAACAGTACAATAACCTTAATTTAAGGAAATAATTTGCAGTTTTTAAACATTAATCATAATTAATTTCAATTGAATTAATCCCTTATCTTTGACTCATCTCAGAGATATTTTTTCTAAACAGGTATACGAGAACAACAATTCTTTACATGATAAAGTTATACAAAGACTTGAATGAGTGTTTTTTCACTTTAATAACATTATTTTAAAATAGTTTAATAAAAGTATGTACTCGTATGTATTCCATCTAATATTAAAATTGCACATCCCTGCAAAATATGAACAATTTTTGTAACTTTCAAAAAATCACAGAACAACTCAATATTCTTAATGTTGATCATCAAACTGACAAATTCAATTACCTGCGTGTGGAACGTGAATCATTTGAGGAATGACTCTCAACCGAACTGGATCGGTAACGTTGTTGTTGACTGTTCGTAGTGCCATTGGATGTCGATACGTGATCACGCTGTGAAGAACGTGAATGCGTATTGTGTGTATGCTGAGAATGATGATGGTGATGATGATTATTATTACTGCTGCCGCCTCTGGCATCAACACCGTTACCACCACCACCGCCACCTGTTGTGCTGGCCGAACGTACTGATCGTGGACTGGACGGTTTGTTACCAAACAGGGAACGTTGCTGTGTCCTCGGCCATGGGGCGCTGCGTGTACTTCGGGGGGAATCAGGTGTCTGTATATGAGTGCCTCCACCACCAACACCATTGTAATTACTTTGACTATGCGGCATTGTTGTATGTTGTGACTGCTGGTGGTAAGGATTAATGCCAAGACTAGTTGGTATACTATACGTTGAACGATAGGGACTCTCATAGTTGCTGTACAAAAGTAGAAGAATTTTAAATGAAAAGTAAATATTTTGTTTATATATTTTTTTTTTAAATAAATAAAAATTGATCAATTATCATGCCTTAAAAATAAATTGTTTATTCATAAATCTAAATTAAAGACAGTTAGTTATTTCTTTCCCAGGACATTCTCTTTCTTACATTGTAACAAACTGCTTTCAGCTAAACATAAACTCCACCTTGATGAGCAGAGACTATAATCTTTAACTCCTTATATGTACATTTAAAACAGAACTAGAGAGTAGGAGCAAGATATGTGTTTGTAATTGAGTAATTATAGGCGCGATTTGTTCAGTCGCAACCATGTTGCATTGGACTGGTTGCCAGCCAAAGCATTTGTTTCTATTACTTGGAATTATTTGTTTTGGTTTCTGCAGCACTTTACTCATAATGGATGTGTGGTGACCAACCATCTTTCCCCGGTACTTACTTACGTGTGTTTTGTCCTGGGGTTTCTGTGAGGCTGTGGCTGATGTTAAATACTTGTTATTTTTCACTGTTTGGCATGTTGTTGAAAAGTGTATTGGACGCTTGCAGTTATTATACGAGTACACAGTAAAACAGATAGACAGACATAGGGACAGACCTCCATTCCATTCTTTTATATGATTTATGTATTGCCATTTAAAGTAAATTTGTTTACCAGTTTTCTTTTTTACGACTATTAGTTTTTTTTTTAACAGAAATATGTATATGTTTGTTGGTAACAAACTAAAGAGCTTTTCCTAGTTGCATGGTTTGTTGCCAGTTACGGGTATGAGGAAGTAAGTTCTGCTAGAGCAAAATTAATGTTCCATTATGTACTTGTGTGTGTGTGTTTTTTTTTTTTTTTGAAATTTATTTTCTGCTCATTTCGTCTTTTTAGTGCAATTTAATGTTATTGGTTTTTAAGTTATGGACAATTTAAATTTTTTGCATCATTATAGTTGTTACATAGGAATGTGGGCAGTCAGTCAGTCATATTTTGCTTGTGTTGTATTCTGTGTAAATAATATTGTTGAAAGCAGTATAATGTGCAAATGTGCCACGTACTTTTAGATGAAATTGCTGTGTTTGCAAAGGGAATAAACTACACCACATACTCGTATCGTAGATTGTTTTGTGTACGAGTATCAATGTTGTAGATTTATAATAAAGATTGCGGAAAAGAGATAATAATTTGAATTTAATAACAAATTCCTGTACACTATCTTAGATATGTTCGGAGATAAATGTTGTTAAAGGTGCGGTCGGTGTACAAAATGTGTGATTGTGTCCTGAAATTATAGGATGTGATTAACGAGTGTTGTTGTCTTCTAAAGTATAAAAATCAATTTAGCATTGAGAAGTAACAGATTAATTGGAGGATAGTAAAGCTGACAACTTATTGAAAATGTGATTATATTGACTTAATGTATTGGTGCTTAAGTAATGCCAATTCCTAATGCCCAGCAACTGATAGGTATATAAAAAAATATTCAGGGGCACATCAAAAAACTTTTTTTTCAAATTTTTATTTATTGTATCTTCATTAAAAATAACTTATTGTTATCAAATCTTATATCTAAAAAATTTTAATTATTAGTCCAGCGAATGCCGGACAAAAATTGTGTGACCATTGTTTTATTATTTATTTATAATAAGCAATGGGCATATCAAAGTATCGCCCATTTCTTCTGCGTGAACTTGTAACGATATATATTACATGCATTTAATTACAGGCCAAACTTCCTATCTCACTGTTAAAAAGGTTTAAAGGATAATAACATGAATAAGTCTCCTGTGCCGCAAGGTATACCAGCACCAGCTTTTCAGCACCTTAAACTATGCCGGTGAATTTCCGCCGATTCCTAAAAAGGGAAAGGCTTCCAACCCTGATAATTATTGCCCAATAACAATTTGCTCTGCACTTTCTAAAGTTATGGAAAGTATGATAAGTTACCATCTTATGGAATATCTAGAGTCCAACAATTTACTTAGCGACCGCCAATAATGCTTCCAAAGGAGACGATTTAAAGTCGTTCTATATATCGTTTTGGCGACAGTAAAGTAGCGGCTCTAAATATTTCCAAGACGTTCTAGAGAGACTGACAAGATGCCTTTTTATCAAAACTTATTGCTTTTGGTGTCGGTGATAAATTCTCTCGATTTATATCAAGTTCCCTCAGAAATCGCACTATACGAGTTGTTATAAATAGAATCTGATCAGACGAGTTCAAGGTTAATTTAGTGTCAGCTTTCACAGTTTTCAATTCTGACTCTTAAAGGCAAGTGTTTTTGGGTGAGAATAAATGTTGATTTGCATGAAAAGTTACGAAAATTCAATTGACGAGAAGTAATAAAATGGCAAGTTCAAAAATGAATTGAGCAAAAACTGGTCAGCTAAAACTGAAGTGTGTGAAACTGGACTTTCTAAATAACCTTCTACTTCAAACTTCCAATCCTATCTATTCTCTGAATATGGTTGTGCGAATATAGTCGCTTTTAACGCATGTATGACTCAATGTTGTATGTAACCACACAAACGCACGACATATCATGTTGCTTCATTTTCTTTTATGAGCGGTGTAAATATTAAGGAATCAGACGCTCTTGACGTTCTAGGCGTGAGAATCCAGTATGATGTCCGCTGAACTAAACACATTTTTCAAATGACTCGGTTTTTTTAAACCGTGTAGACAATACTTCACTCCATCTAATCTCCTCACTATTTATACTACCTATATTTGACCGAAAATGGAATACAAATCTCATGTATGAGGCAATGCCTTAAGGTCTATTTTGTAGTTACACGACTGCGTACAGGAGAGGGCAAATATGCTTATCTATTAATTCACTGTATCATCGCCTCGATGTGGGCTGTGTTTCACTGTTTTATTGATACTATAATGAAATGTGTTCTGCTGAAATCAGGGAACTTGTTCCCTAAACCCGCAGTTTTTGCGTAACACACATTCTTCAGTCAGGGCTCATCCATTTATGGTCAACTTGACAATGGATCACACAATACATTACAAAAAACGAATTTTTTCCTGTAATGTGTTGTGCGATCCACATAATGTACGTATGTTGAATAAACATTCTGCAGAAGTATTCCCTGTCACTTTCAGTATAGGAAAATTCAACTCAATTGTTCACAACTACTATTCCCTTCCATACAATGCGTTGCAAGGTCATCCCCTGAGTGCTGGTCCAAGTAAGAAAAAATAAATCAAACGAATTATTTTAACTGCTGCAAGAGATACTTAATTTTCTCAGATATCTGTAAAATTTCCAAAGTCTATGGAATAGAACCTTCATACAAGAGGCAGCGATGATTCGTATTACGCGATTGAATTATGAATATTTATGGAAGACATAGATCCATTGGAAACACTTTGCGGAATATGTATGTGAACCAACCCTTAAGAATTTCCAATTTTAAAGAAATATACTAATTCAAAACATATTTGTATTCCCTACTTTATATTCAAAATAACTAACATGCATTTCATTGGAATTTCTAGTTCCTTTAATCGATTTTTCCACAAATCTCGCAGGCAGTTAAAGTATTAAATGACACAACAAATTTTTTGTTTGGCATCAATAAGTATTTTCTAGCAATTCCCCAACAACTATAAAATGTAAAATAAAACAAATAGCAATAATAATGTGAATGCCTACTGTAACAAACAACCCACGTATGCATGGCTGCTTTGAACAAGAATTTAACAATTTATTTTATTACTTAATTTCTTGGAAAGATATTTCTTCTTTACTTTGAGGCATAAAATTGATTCTTGTAATGTCTAGACACACAAAAAAAAAAAAAAAAAAAAAAAAAACAATTGCTGTATGT
Organism: Bellardia bayeri; assembly: GCA_950370525.1. Classification (NCBI taxonomy): domain Eukaryota; kingdom Metazoa; phylum Arthropoda; class Insecta; order Diptera; family Calliphoridae; genus Bellardia; species Bellardia bayeri. The sequence continues at coordinate 90,924,999 of OX493264.1, forward strand.
TGCGAATAAGTAGATAAATGTAGTTACAACACTTAGGTTGCAGTAATACCAACACAAACAAAACAATTGAATTTGACAAAATGACTTTGTGGCATGAATTTAGGGAAAATAAAAGAAAATAAGAAATTAAACATTTTTAAAACACATTGCTCTAGGCTCAAAGCAATCAAAAACAAATTTATAATTTTAAATTTTGTTTACACTCATCACTCATACCAATTTCATTATAGTATATACATATACAGTGGCGTGCAGAAATGAGTACATAATTAATTTCTTTACTTTTCTGAACGATGAAATGAACAATAGCAAAGAAAATAAAATCAATTTTTTTTATTTATTCTGCGTTCCATTCTAAATAAAGCAAAAAATTCAAAACAAAATGCAACAAATTCATAGAGATAAAAAATTATTACAAATATAACACGCATGTACTCAATTTTGCACTTTTTAATAAAGTTGTTAATGGAGCACTTTTTTAGTACTTGGTCCATAACCCTTAATTTTTTAGTACCGTATTAATACGCTTTGGCATGCTTTCAATCAGTTCCTGTATTATTTCTTTTGGTATATTCTGCCACTCTAGATTTACTCGTGCCCACAGCTCTTCTAGGTTTAATATAGTTGATTGTTACAGTCCCAGCCGTCTTCCTACGATTGACCATCAATTTTTAATCGGGTTGACGTCGAGGTTTTGGGCTGGCCAATTCATCAGTTGAAAATTTTGCTCACTCAGCCATTTTTTCACTATTTTCGCCGTATGATTTGTGTCACTATCCTGCTGAAACACGACTTCTGCTTCAGGATAGGCACTCTTGTCAAAGAACTCGGACAGATGAGTCTTCAAAATGGTGAGGTAGTCTTCATTCTTCATTATACCTTCAATTCTGTGTATTGGCCCAATATGCCACCAAGTGAAGCATCCCCAAATCATGATGTTCCCACCACCATGCTTCACAGTTTGCTTGACGTGGTGGCGGTGAATGGTATCACCAGGGCGACGCCAGCAGTACTGCTTACAGTCCGATTGGAAACGATTAAATGTTGATTCATCTGACCAAATAACTCGTTGCCAGTCATTTACCGTCCATTTTTTATGCCCTGTTGCAAACTTCATTCGCGCCTTTTGATTCTTTTTGGACAATGCTGCTTTATTTTTCTAAACGGCTGAAATATAGCCAATGTTGTGGAGCCCTCGTCGTGCTGTCCATTCACTAACTGGCTTATTTTTGGCAACAAACATATTTACGGTGTTATGATCTTGTTCTGCCTCATTTCTACCATCATAAGACGTTCATCTGCATCGGTCAGCAGTATGGCGCCTTTTTTGGACGCGTATGACCACAGATTGACTAATATTTAGCTCCATGGCTTTTTCTCGAGATCACGCACCATTATTAGTTAAGGAAACTACATTGTTTTCCACATCACGTGATAACTTTTTAATTTTTTTAAATACTGAATATTATTGCGATACACTTGATATGACACTTAAATTATAACTAATCACACGTTTTTACACAAAAATTTGCATTGCATAGCAAACAATTCAAAAATATCGGTATAAACTTGTTTTATTGAAAAGTGAAAAATTGAGGGCATGCGAGTTATATTTGTTATGGTTTTTGATTTCTATGAATTTGTTGCTTTTTGTTTTGAATTTTTTGTTGTTTTATTTAGAATGAAACGTAGATTAAATAAAAAAAAATTGTTTTTATTTTTTTTATTACTGTTCATGTTATCGTTCAGAAAAATAAAGAAATTAATTATGTACTTAATTTTGCACGCCACTGTATATATGTAAGTGTGTATATTTTTTTTTTCTAAACTTCAGTTTACTCACCTAGCATTTTTGGCATTTAAAAATGCTGAACTGCCACCAAATTGGTCTGCTTTCTTGCAGCCATTTAATAAATCATCCATTATACGTCGTGGCTGACGTTTAGAGGGAACACGCACAAAGGCAGGAGGTGAACGATTAATAAATAAAGAATCTTTTGATGATTTTTCTTTGCTATATTAAAGAAAAGGGAATAGAAAACGAATAAAAGAAATGTTCAAGTTTTTATATGTCTAATAAATAATATTAAAGCAGACAATGCTGTGGTTTATTTACATAACTACACTACAGATGGTGAATGATTAAACGTTATTAATCGACTTTTGTATTTGAACTTTAATTTGCGTTGTATTGGTTTATCTCAAACTTATTTATCATTTATGCTAGGAACGCAACTGAGACGAAGGACAAATTTCGCTCAATACGACGAATTAGTTGGTGAAAATTCGGTTTGTAAATTTGTCGTATGAAGCGCAATAACGACGAAACAAATACAGCTGTGTTAATTGACAGCAATATGTATATGTATGTAAAACTTTTTCAATTTATTCCTACCGGGTAAATTTACCATACCGCCAATTATATCCCATATAATTATTTAAACATTATTTTTTTAATCATTTTAATTATTAGAATATCACATTTTATCGCAATGTTTAAATAATTTTTAATATTTATTTCTGAATATAAACTTTGTTGGCAGAGAATTAATCCCTCAAATTGCCAGGTTATCCCAAGTCGACCTATACCTTCATATATACCGCTGGACTAATGCATAACTTCGAAAAACAGTACCGGGTACAGTTAAACGACGCCAAGCATTAACCAATGCAAGTGTGAGACGCAAATCTTTTGAAGGCAGCGCAAAAAGGACGGCCTGATTGTCTTAAAGCGTTAATGACACGCAAGTTCTTTCTCCACCCACAGCTGAATTACGGCGTTTTTTTTTTTAATAATTGAATATTTTATTTTTCGTATAACAGCTGTAGATAGTGTGACCATATTTAAAAAAAAATAAATATGAACAAAAACACAGGTAAAAACAATGTTTAGTTAACTAAAGGGTGATTTTTTAGCTATTATCTTTTTAGCAACACTGGTTTAAACAGCTGACGCACGTTTCGTGTTTTGTTTCACTGTCAAACATCTTCAGTTTGGTCTATAATTTAATCATGAATCGTCTTACAAACGAACAACGCTTGCAAATTATTGAATTGTATTATCAAAATGCGTGCTCTGTTAAGAAAGTTCAATTGTGTTCAGCGACGAAGCTCATTTTTTGCTCAATTGGTATGAAAATAAGCAGAATTGTCGATTTTGGATTGAATATCAGCCAGAAGCATTGCAAGAGCTACCAATGCATCCAGAAAAAGTCACAGTTTGGTGCGGCTTATGGGCTGGTGGCATCATTGGACCGTACTTCTTCAAAGATGATGCGAATCGTAACGTAACTGTGAATGGTGAGTGCTACCGTGAGATGATATCCAACTTTTTTGTGCCCAAAATGCAAGAGCTTGACTTGCATGACATGTAGTTTCAACAAGACGGTGCCACATGCCACACAGCACGCGCAACAATGGACTTATTGAGAGGCGAGTTCGGTGAACATTTTATTTCACGTTCGGGACCGGTCAATTGGCCGCCTAGATCGTGCGATGTAACGCCTTTAGACTATTTTTTGTGGGGCTATGTTAAAGATCAGCCCGCTTCAACTGACGAATTGTTGGAAAGAGTATGCCAAAATTGAACTAAGCGGATGGGCCATTTGAGGCGCAGGCAAGGTCAACATTTGCATGAAATAATCTTCAAACATTAATTTATGTGGACCGATTCAAATAAAGATTTCATGCATTTTTCTGAATTTTATGTGTGTTTTTTTTTAAACTTTCCTGTAGCTTTTAAAAATTACCCATTATTTTGTATATTTATTTTAAGTTATACAAAGTACAAAATAAAACAATAATTAAAGAAAAAATTAACATTATTTACTAAATCATTAAAAACTAAAACAAAACATGGTCACCCCGTATCTTATATTCGTCGTTTGCCTAAGAAATAGAGATAGACTCTATTTGAGAGTTCGCCGCATACAAGTTCAGCTGACAAATGTGTTGTATTTTCAGAGGTGAATATTCGCAACCAATATACGTCGTTCGTCCCAGTTGTATTCCTAGCATTCCCTTACACTACCTTAGTAGTTGAACATTTAGATTTGTATTGATAAGTTCTAGGACATTTGTTGCAGAACTTGCATAGCTTTAGGCTTGTTCATACAGTCTTATGACTTTAAAAAAGAAAAACTGGTATAAAGCTGACAAATTGGACAATATTAACGTTACAAGAAGAGATTGTATTACCATTAAACATATTCTTAAAATATGCATCTTACCGCTTACAATATGAGCTACGATGCAATAGTTGGAAGCACATGTTCTAATGTCCTCAATTCTTGGCAATAAAGTTTCGTTGATCAAAGTTCCGTATCGTTCATCAGTCTTAGTAACTTTGTTACTTAAGGAGTCCTCAAAAAAATAGCATTGATGTTTGAGAATGATATGCCGATTCTTAGTGATATATATTGTTTAATTTCAAATAACAATAGACCTCGTCGTTCAAGATAGCTTTCGGGGAACTCAATGCTCTTAAAACATGCTAATCTTTACTCCACCTATATCAAAACAAAACGTACAGTTGCAAAAAGGGTGTTACAATGGTTTAAATTTTTAACTCTGGTCCATGCTTAATTGTGGAAAAATCCAAATTTAAATTCCAACAAACGTTTTCTATTCAAATTCTTAAGAATTCTTTTACTTATAACTTATTCCTGGGCTTCCATTTCAAAGTTACCAACAATCTGTTTCATACAGAAACTCATTACCCCATCCTGTTGAAATTAATTTGAAAACTTCGTTTGAAAGTAAAAAAAAGCAACTTAAGATATTTTTCAATTTAATAATGTGTCTGTCACTAAAACTAAATCATAACTTTACATGGTAATGACCATGAAAATATTAAGAAAACTTTCATAGACTCAGTGTGTCTATGCAGTTATCAACACATGCATCTTTTAGAATGACTGCACATTTTCCTTGCTCGAAAGTTTGGTTTTTAAGTAATTTAATTAGGAAATGTGTTTTTCATTTGAGTTTTTCGTAGATTAACATGTTCCATGTTCTGTCTGGTAAAATTCAAACTTAGTTCTTTTCTTCCTCTCAGGTTTCTCTGGCTTATGAGGACTTTGTTTGTAGCAAGTACTAAAAGTTTTGTTAAACAAATTAAATAATAAAACTTTTATTTTGACTTTGACGCTACTACTAGCCGAGTATTTAGTTGCACGGTTAAAAATACTTGTATGTATATGGTCTGGTGTAATGTAGAAATAAATTCATTCTACTATTCTCTTAATACACCATTAAAATAATTAGCAATAAAATAATAATTGCTTAATTTGGGAGTTAAGAAGAGTAAAATTATGAAGGGGTTTCATTATAATTATTTAAAAAGTTGAAGTTTTGTTTGTTAAACCAGAATTGAGGCAAGTATATATAAGGAAAATATAAATTTCATTCCCATCATGTTTTTTTTTTACGTATAACTAATTGTTTGAAAATTAAGTTTTTAACTGTTAAAAGAGTTTTGTATAATTTTGCGGTCAATCCTTCAACATGTTTAAATAAATGAAACTATCGACTACGTAAAACATTAGCATATGCATATATTGTGCAAAGTTGGATATGGTCGGACAGATTCAACTGGAACTCTTTTGTCAACATTATGATGAAATGTTCCTGAATAGAATTAATTATAAGGTGTTGTATAAGCTAGAGACTATCATGCCGTTTATTTGTTTATCCTGAATATTATCAAAACACCTTTCTATATTTGATGTAAAATATCTAACATTGATTTTAAAGGATTTGACAGTTTAAGTGAGTAAGTAAATTTAAATCCTATCAAATGTAATGTAAAAACTTATTAGAAGGTCCCTATCGATATCATGCTGCAGTTAATATAATCTAGGTTATTCAATATTTGACTTAATATTATTCTCATAACATTGGTAATAACGAAGTGACTGTCGACGATGACAGTAAAATATCAGATTTAGACGAACTAAATTAAAAAATTTTCATATTGCAAGTGCTTGTGTCAAAACATCAGATTCTGATGCGGATTCTACTTACATAACATTTTAATTTGATCTTCTAAAGCTATGGCAAGGTGATCCGGCCACACATTCCATCAAAAGTCGACGCAATGCTCACAAATTTTCAACGCACAACTTATTCTAGAACATGGTGGCTTTAAAATCTACAAAGTTGTGAATAAACGCGACCCTGCGAACTCCATAAATGAGAGTCTAATGCCAAAGCATATACTATCCGTCCTTGCGCAGTTGAGATAGGCTTGGTGCAGTATATTAATTGCTATAATGAACGAATTATTACCGCGACATTTGAAACATTTTCCGATCTATTTCCAATGACTTGTACTACAGAGTTCTTTAGTTAACATAAGAAGTTTTTGCAGCTCAACAAGATCAATTTTATCGAGCAACAGTGATTCCTAAACATTCTTAGAGGAAGTGTGATTAGCTTGCCTAGCTGAGCACGGATATAGTTTTGTTTCAAAACAATCCTTTCTTCAGACTCACTTTTGTGATATTGAGGAAATATTCTAGTTAGCAAAGCAGTCATCCCTATCGTTACAAACAGGGACTTTATGAGCCCACACAGTATTTGATGAATTCCGATCTCACTTTATAAGCGGATAAGGGTCGGAGCACAGTCAGGCCTATGTCATAAGACCTCCTTTAATCTTCTCCCAAAACGCTTACTCAATAAATGAAATTGTCATTGGGAATTAATCTTTTAGTTAGGGTCATAAACGTCAACCTAGTGTCATCACTTTCGCATTGGATCCTTTTGAGAAATCAAATATGATTCTCCTTGGAATGGCAAAAAGTTTGATCTGCTGACTTATCCTTGTCAGGCATCAGATACATTGCATATGTTGTATTCAAGAAGACCGATAGAGCGCTGCAACTGCTGCATCACAGTGGTTGTGGCTTGCTCCTGGTTGTGTTGTTGATCAAGGAAAGATTATAGCACTTAATCATTCCTAATAATTATTTTTAGTTTAATTCTAATTTGCATGAAGAACTTTTAGTGTTTTTATATTTTAACTTTGATCTTCATTATCGCAGCGATTATGTATTATAATGTGTCTGCTTGAGAACATTAAGAAGAAAATGTAAATTTTCAGTTTATTATTTTGGCAATCTGGTTAAAACTCCCATTTGTAAGGAACTACTTTCCTGCAATATTTAATTTCTTGTGAGTACTTTAGACGAAGAAATAATATCAACAACAGAAAACTAGTTCTTGCCACTAAATAATTTCATATTTACAGCCTTTTTTCGTTATGCTCATTTAAACAAAATTCCAACAAAGAATTTACATGCGTTTATATTTTCTTTTAAGTCGTTCACTTAAAATATTCCCATAATTTGTCACTTCACAATTCTTTTGAAATAACATTTTCGTTGTCATCATCATCATCACTGTAGTCATTGTCATAAAAAAGAATGCTTAAAAACTTGACAAATTTTTTTTTGAAAACTTACCTGCATTTCAGTCTGCTACCCAATTGAAAAATATCTGAAGTATTTGTGGGAGAATTTGGTAACGTTGGTGGGACACGCATCAAACGAAAAAATGCATGATGTTCCACACAACAGCGCCATAAATGTTTGCAGGCTGATTTGCGAGGGGTTTCAAAGCCATAAGTACTTAACTCGTTCTATAAAAAAAGGAGAAACAAGTAAAAAATTCAGGGATACTTATTTGGTAAGAAGAAAACGTAAACTAAATCCATTTATTTATCTATTGTATGTGAACAAAAGCTATGAAAGCAAAACATATTTATAGTACGTTTTTTTCTTTCTTTTATTCAGCTGTATTTATCTTGGCAAACTTTTGCTCACAAATTATGATAAAAATGTCTTGCAACTTGTTATAAAACTTGTTAGCAATTTTACAACTTCTCTTAACGCCTTTGATAATAAAGAATATTTTGTTTGCGTTAAATAGGAGCAGAATAAAAGCTTAAAAGTAATTTACATACTTACATTTTTATCACTTATCCTTAGCATAAAATAACGTCCTTTATAATAAACTTTGGCTATGCGAGGCCAATAATAATGAGCTACTGTTGTCTTGTTGCGCAGCACCACGATTCCACTTGGCGTTAGACCAAGAAAATATTCGACACTATCTTCACCCTGCAAAGGAAAACAGAACAGCAAAAAATGTATTATAATTTTTTATAATAGAAATACGAACGTATAACTCATTGTTCTTGTACATTATACAAAGAATTTTTCTAAGGAATTTTACTTTGTTTGAAAAAATAAAAATAAAATAAAAACTGTTGACAAACTGTTAGTAGTTGTTTGGTGTTTTCTAAAGAATTTATTTTTCTTTTTTTCTTTAAATAGTATTTGTAATTAAGTTAATGAAAAGTTGATACATTTGAAAAAGTTTTCCGAGTAAAGAGTTCTAAAGAATTTTCTAAGGACTTGTTTGCTTTCTAATAAGTTTTTTTTTGTGTGTTTGCTAGTGCTGTTGAGAGTGTGAAATAAATTAAAGTTAATTGTCACTAAAAAGCGTTGTTAATGAAGAAAAATGTTACAGCTTTTTTTTAGACAACTAAAACATTGCTTTAATTAGTTTTCTTCTTAAAGTGAATTTATGTGTAACACTTCTTAAATTTGCTTGCCATTTAATGCCTAAATCGTCAAGGACATTTTAAGGAAAGTCAGTCTTTAAACTTATTTATTAACGAATATTGCTCAGTGTTACATACGGAATGACAAACTTATATATACATACCTCATTCACCACTTATGGTGGTGGAGGGTATAAAAATTCAAAATATAAATATAGAAATATAGGAAATACGAATCTTTATTAGTGCCCGAAAGGACACTATTTGACACGGCAGATCAATCATTCGGAAGGTGCAATTTTCCATCACTCTCTTTAGCATTGCTACCGATAATTCCCGAATTACCACTATTTATAGTATTACTACCGGACCGCTGAATTTTGTAATACAGCTGAATAATTTGAAAACGTTGTTGCGGCGTAAGCCTTTCTATAATGAATAATTACGAAAAGTAGGCCCCAGGAAATTAGATCTTACAGGAAGAGAAAGTAATGTTGTAGATATGATAAAGTTTACTATACTCATACTATTCCAAGGCAATTGATATTTTCTACATATATTTAAAGAGGAGCGCTTATCTGTCATTATTATATAGTATATTCCATTTTTATCCTATGTATATTAATCTTCCCTTTATAGATATGTCCAGACAATGATTTTCATAAAGTTTCCTTCAAAACATGACCAACAACCAACCCACTCTATGTCACTCTACTGCTCAGCTGTTCTCCTACTATAATTGTTTTTCTTAATGGTGGTAATAAATTTCTACAGAGATTCGTAATTCATTAACATACTCGTATTGTTAAGATCTAAAAGTCTACTATTCTTGTTTAATATCAATAAAACTAGAATTTAATTCATGTTTTATTACAATTTGCTTGTTTATGTATGTGTGTGAATGTAAGGATGTATTTATGTAAAACATAATTTATATTTTATTACATAAACTTAATCACATAAAAATATGTGAACTAAAGTCGCACCCTATTCATCTGTGCACAGTTCTTTGTTGGTTACAAAATAAAAGTAGAGAAAAAGAAACAAATAGAAAAATTAACATAAATTTTTACAATGTCCCTTTAAACATTTTAGTTGGGTATGATTTCCAAATTGTTGTTGTTGGTTCATTTTGTTCGCACTCATGATACTAATTTATGAAAATTGTAAAACTAATAAATTTCGATGGCAACACCATGATAAAATATGATGATATGAGTATGTGTATGTGTGTGTAGCCAGCGGGAAAGAAGATGCAGTAAAGAGGCCTTCCCAAAAGTCTTATTTTGCAGACAAGCATACCCAGACTAGTCAAAGATTACCAACTTAAGAAAGGACTTTTCAATGTCTTTCATTGAAGAATTGTCTTCAATGGAGACCTGAAAAGTAATGTTTCATAGAATGACAAATTTCGCCACAAAAAAGTTATACATATGTATATGAAATCTAATCACCTACAAATTAAAATTTAGTTCAAATAATTTGTACATACATACATAGAAATAATGCTAATAAATTATATGTTCATACTATATCGTAGCTCCTATACAGCGCCCATTTCTAAAGAACTTGATTTGCACGTGTTTAACATGTACTAAGATGTTAAACACTTTCCTAATTGTTTTTTCTTACTCAATATAAATTGTTTTGTTGTAGAGACACATATTAAAATGACTGCAAAACAATTCATGTTTGATTTTCAAATAATCAAATATTTTAGAAGGAGAGCCAAGTCCTTCTAAAAAATTATCTCAGAGAAGGTAATGTGGAATGTGTAAACAAGTATGTATTTTAAAAGGCCTACAAAGTGAAGAGCTTTTATACCCGCTAGGTATAGAAGAGTTTGTTTATGTGTTTTAGTTTATTTACTTTTTATTATGTGGAACAACACCAAAAACAAAATTCTTATCAAGAAATCCAACCAAATATAGAACTGGTAACCACTAAAATGCCAACAAACTAAAAACAAACAACAACCATCAAATACACATTACAACTGTAGATCAAAGTGGGGTAGAGAGTTCGAGATAGGGGCAACTGGGGGTAAAGAATGTTAATTTTGGTAACCAACACCCACTCTAACCAACAAACGAACCTTTAAAACAAGGTGATTTATGCGACATGGTCTAATGCTCTATCAAGACAGCCATAAAAAAATGTAAATCAAGCAACCAAACGAACAAACAAACAAACAAAATATTTTTATCAATTCATTCATTTATTTTAAGCTACAAATAATTGCACAAATCCTTCGAATACCACCGACTCCGCTTGGAAAAAGTGTTAAATACCAAAATGTCTAGTAGTAAAAATATGCAGGAGTAGAATTAAAGCGTGTGTGCCTTTTTATCATCATCACATTCTATAACAAACATTAGTTACAAAATTTTATTGCTCCTTTTTCCATTAAACTCACATCATAACATTTTATATGACTTTGAAGCAGCGTATATGTTGTACGAGTATATTATACTCGTATGTAGATGGGGTAATAAAATTATTCGTTGGAACCAAATATTTTGCCTCCACATGGACACGAACCATGGTTTGGCATTATAAAATTAAATTAGGGTTGTTTTGGCTATTCTGCGACAAAACAAAAAAAAAAAAATGAAAGAACAAATTAAACTCACCAGCACTGGATGTAAATCTACACCATACATATCATGCCATTTCACTTTGTCCAAGTAATTTAGTTCAGCTGCTGCCGGAGACATTCCCTTTAATTGCTGATGTAATTCAGCGACCCGTGTTTCTAGTTCACTACTTTGATTCGGTAGCAAACGAAATTCAGATACATAACCTTTGGAATGGCGTCTTTGGTCATAATCACCCAGTTCAGCTGGAAGGGAAAGGAGAAAAAAAGTAATTTAAACGTTTAATAGACTTTAATATTAAATGGAAATTAGTCTGTTGAATAAAAATTAAAAACGTTAAATCAATCTCAAAAATATTCCAGAATCTAGTTTTTGCGAAAAAAGTCGTTTTCTATAAAAATTACAACACTTAAGTAGAAATGTTGTCAGAGCTGTTTGTTCTTTTCAAAATATAAGTCTTGTTTTACCACGCTGAAAACTCGCTGAAATTGTTGGGGTTGGTTTTAATTTATCTTTCTGGAAATTTATATACAAAATTTTATTTTTTTGTTTTCTATTTATTTATTGTATCTCCATTAAAAACGAACTAACAGTAAGTATTTCAAATCTTATATCTAATGAATTTCAATTATTTAGTCCAGTTAGTGCGGGATAAATCTGCTGCTGTTTATATGCATTAAGTTGATATTCTTCCTTCTTGTCTTTGGTTGAGATCAGCTGTATCTCTTTTTATTAGTATGTTGCGATCTAATGGGTTTGGGTGTACTTTTTCTGCATACTTTTGTATTTTAGTTTTCATCATAATTTTATCAGTATTACATAAATTAGCTACATTGAATTATGAGAGTTCTTTGCTCTTTTCGAATTGAAGTGTAGCCTTTAACTAACAAGGTTTTGCAGTTTTATAGCATTAAGGAAAAATAAATAATTGCATTATCAATTAATCTAAAAACTGACATTTGTGTAATACAAACAAGTAAGAGTTTATATTCGGCTGTGACGAATCTTATATACCCACCACCAAATCACCCATTATAGAGATTTATGCGCATTTAGGTGATTTCCGGAAGTAGACTTTATATGGGGGCTATGGTCAAATATGGCCCAATTATCATAAATCTGAGATCGACAATTATTATATATTTATGGACTATTTGTGTTGAATTCCAACTTGATAGTGGTTTTATAAAGGCTTTGTGCGCATTTAAGTGATTTGCGGAACTCGAATTTATTTAGGGGCTACGGTCAAATAGATCGATCATCATGAAATTTGGTACAAAAATTTAAATTTATATTCTGATTATGTTTGTCAAATTTCAACTTCATAGTCATTTTGATGATACATTTATGCGAATTTTAGTGATTTTCGGAGTTTACATTGAGGCTACGGTCAAATACGAACCGATTATTATCAAATCTAGTAAGACACTTTAAATGTATTTACGGATTACGTGTGTTTAATCTCAGCTTCTTAGTGGTTTTTATAAGAGATTTATGCGCATTTAAGAGATTTTCGGAAGTGGACTTTATATGGGTACTATGGTCAAATATGGACCGATCATCATGAAATTTGGTACGACAATTTAAATGTATATTTGGATTTTTACAAAAGATCTATGTTCATTAAAGCGATTTTCGGAAGTGGTCTTTGTATGGGGCTATGGTCAAAATATAGACCGATGCAAACAAAATTTTGTTTTAAAATTTCACTTTGCATGAAACTTATTATTTCAGAATTTAGTTTAGATACGGCTTTTCTATAGATAGAAGATATTTGTATGGGGGCTATGAGAAATCGTGGTCCGATTGCTATTATTTTCATTGTTTTTTTTATAACAAAGTGAAAGTGCGCATAATTTCATGATATTATCTGCATTATATTTGAAAAAAACAGCAAAAAATATCTGAAAAATATCGAGGTAGTCTAATACTCGAGACGAAGTCTTGACATGAATACGAAAAAACTGAAGGAAAAAAAACAAGGAAAAAACAACTATGAATAGAAATTAATAAAAAATGATAATTACAGCAAAAACTTCGAACTACCAGAACTAACACTGGTTGGTTAAAGGATTGATGTTTGTCTGTTGGCTGGCCGGCACCGCAGTGGTACATGTGGTAGAACGCAAAGAATTCTGATGAGAGAAAGTGGGATTTCTCGAAACATATGTAAATTCAACAACCCAGGTTCGATTCCCAGTCAAGAAAAATTATCAAAATTTGTAATAATAAAATTTTTCAAGTTGTAAATCCTAACTTCAGTAAAAATAATTTAATGAAAATTAAATTTAATGAACTCGAGCCTAACTAAATTATCAAGAGGTAGTCTAAAACTTTGATCTATAAACTCGGATCCTACCGGACTTATTTTGCCCATTTGCAATACCAAACATTTCGGTAGATCAAAGAATGGTTGGTAAAAATTTCATTGTTCTATGTCGTTTTTTCAAAGCTCTATCGTGATTTCAGCAAACGGAGAGATGGACGGACATGGCTAGATCGCCTTAGAATCTTATAAGGACCCGAAATATATACACCCCTATCATGAATAAAAATTCCACATGAAATTTGTTAATATTTATTTTTTTAACATTGAATTTTAATAGGGAAAATGTGAAAAGGGAACAAATTTCATGTGGAATTTTTATTCGCGATATGGGTGTTAGACTTTATAGCTCTACGACCACTATTTCGATGTGTTACAAACGGAATGACAAACATAATATCCCCTATCTTTTTGGTATTGGGAATAAAAATATCTTAGCAAGTATAAGGTATTTAGATATAATTACTATTTAGATATATTACCAAATTTGCAAAGGAGATATTCTAATGCATCTGTTCAACATTTCAAACATTTAGAAAAGAACTTTCGATTGTCTTCTCAAGAGGCCGCTGGATATTACTATAATATGGCGCTAGTGTATAAATAGAACATATAGGGCCGCTCAAAATTTAGTTTATTTCTAGTGATCGTTGAGTAAATATTGAACTGCAATTCCAGCGCGTTCTTAAATTTTAATAATTAAAGTATGTGTTAAAGTAAATTGTTAAATAGAGTTAAAAGACAGAGTGATTATTAAAAATAATTTTTCACATTTGAATAAATAAAAACTCGTTATATTTTTTTAAACTACTTAACGCATTTATTTCGCAATTAAACCGAATCCGGTTTATTTAAAGTAAATAAATCACCGTTTTTGAAACCCAAGAACTTTACAATAAATATGGTTTTTTAAATGAACAAATATTTTTAGGGTAGGTTAGAATATTTATCTAAAAGTCTTGGAAATGTGAGTGAAGAACAAGTTGAACGATTCCACTAAGATTAAAAATTATTTGACTTATGATATTTGTGTTGCATATCAACAACAAAACCAGTGTTTTTTATGTAAAATTTAATACATGTTAAAATTTTATTGAGTTGGTTAATAAATAAATGTCATTAAAAATATATCTGCAGGTATATTGTATTTACTGAATCTGTACAAAACACATTTTTTTTAAAATTTTTATAAATTTATAAATATTTTATTTTGTACAGATAAAATAATTTTCAATCACCACTGTGCATTGTTTGCTGCAATTGTACCCATTTTTATAGGAGGAAATTAATTAAGATTATACATATCTTTATTAGGCTTGAGGTGAACCATTTTTATAATAAATAAATTATATTTTCTGATATTTCGCTACAACAATGTGTAGCATCTTCAGGGAAACAAATTTATTAACAAATTAATAATATTTTTAAACGCGACAATAAAAATATTTTTCAATATAACAATAATTATCAGAATGAAAAAAGTTTAAATATTAGTCCTGTTTCACACTCTTTAGTTTTAGCTGACCACTTTTTGTTCAATTCTACATTGAAGTTGCCATTTCATTCACACACGTCAATACAATTTTCGAACTATTTTATGCAATTCAACATGAATGAAAGAAGAAAACAAAAGGCGATAAGAAAATTGACTAGTACGTTCTCATCCAAAAATACTTGCCTTGACGAGTCAGAATTGAAGAGTGTGAAAGCGGACTTACTTAAACAAAAAATATGAAAAAAGAATTTAATTTAGTTTTTCGTTATTATAAATTAAGGGTCTATAGTTTTGGGCAACATTATCTATATCTGTTTTAAAATTTATTCTAAAATTTGTTGGTACAATTATAATTTCTAACATATAATGACGCTTCTAATTATTTTCCGTTTTCAAAACTGATATGTTCTCAAAGTCAGGCTACTGATTCAAATTTGCACAATGTGATGATAATGCTGATTTTTGTGAAGCTATATCTCTATATTTTTGATCTGGGGTCTAATCGTCGCTGTCGACATCGATCACGACATTCGTACAAAGATAAACAAAATTTGAGATGATGGCTTTTGAGTTTTAATAATTTTTTAGTGTAAAATGTATTTTGTCAATGTTAAAATTTTAGGGAAAGTGTAAAAAATACATATTTGAAGCAGAAGGAAAACTGGGCAAAAAACCTTTTGGTTACTGCAAAGAGCCTATGGGAAACATTAACTTTACGATTAAATGCGTTTGGTCCACCAATTAAAGACCCAAAGTCTTGGCGTAAGGTATGCTTCTTCTTTGGTTTCATTGTTCAATAATTTCGATGTTTTTTTTAATAAAGGTTTATACGGATCAAAATTTTAACGGTAAAAAAATACAATAATTTTAATTTGCGTTAAAGCTTTGCTCTTTTCTCGCTCCAGTCTAATTTTGTGCATGATCAACTTCTGAATCCGTTGAAGATTAGTAGCTTAGTAGCAACAATTGTAGCTTCATATACACTGCACTATAAATTTATATTTTAATAAAAAATATTTTCTGGGTGTATATTTACATGCCTTGTATTTTTATATTTAATTTTGTTTACATTTTAAGTAAACATATGTTTTAAATCTATTACAAATTTAATAAACTCTTTTACAAAAAAGGCGATACAATTTCTAAAATTGAAAAGTTGGTTTTTTAAAGGAGCAGAAACTCATATGAATTGATGGTTTACTTATTAGAGTTTATAAGAGTACTTATTATAAAGAATAGTTTAAATCACAATTAATCCCTACAATTTAAATCTATTGGCTGATAGATTCAATTTCTAGTCATCAATTGAAGGCATTGGTTTTCGGTTACTTACAAACTGTATAAATTCTTTTTGTCTGGTCAATAAAATTCTCACTTATGTTTCTGCATTAATTATATAATATATAAATAAAAGATGTACTTACATTGCACAACAAAGGCACCCAATTCAGCAGCCAGTTCGAAAGCTACCGGCAGTCTTCCTTGCAAAACATCCTGTTTTACTTGTAGAAACAATTGATACCTGCAATTGAGACATATTGTAAATATTTAACAATGTGAACAAGCAAACAGAAATTTAACAAACAAATACTTAAATAAGAAAACCAATCTTCATGGACTCAAAAAAAAAAAAGACAGCAATAATAATAAATATATACAAACATATTCATAACCCATTAGGCAAAATCAACATACTTAAAACTACAATTAATATGTGACTGACCATAACGTACTGTAACTTGTATTTGAGGCAACATTCTACTAGAATTTTAAAGATTTGATTATTTTTAGTTTCCATCGTTTGTATCCCTGTTTTATATTCACACTGTAAATTTATGATACCAAAAGCTTCAAAATCATAATTATCGGTATAAGTTTGTCTATTTGTCAGTCTGTCATGCTGTATAAGTATGCATGTGTCTGTTTGCCTGTACAATAACCAAATAATGTCCTTTTCTATATGAATGGACTGACAAATAAGAGTTATTTGTTTAGTTTTATGATAAAAGTTAATATTTACAAAAATTATTACTTTAGATTTATACACTCATACTATGTATACAAGTGCATAAATACTTGTGAATTGTAAATACCAGTATGTGTAGACGAGAAGTACGTTGCAGGACAGAACACTTGACAAATCTAACAAATCATAAACAATGACAGATACAGACGAAGCAACAAACGAACAGAAAACATGGCCACACATCTGCCAAAACATTGGGTGGTAGTGGAAGTCATTTCGAAAATAATATAGACAATAATTTTTGAATAGAACTTTAGTTTTTATTTGTGTGAAATATGCACAATATATTCAAAGTGCTTTCAAATCACCTCCAAACTCTTTTCATGAAGACACAAAGGTTTTACCGTTTGGGGATACACGTATATACATATGTACAAGAAGAGTATAATATGTGTAGGATTCATTTGCGAGCATTTTAACAATAGGTATTCCAACTATCCTTTTAAATTTATAGTGATACATAATTAAAAAGACAAATATTTAGTTCTTTCGATATTGCTTTTTCTCCCACCCACATCACAAGTATTTGTACATTTGCAAACAACTCTGTAAATCTTGAGTACTTGATATATTTAATAATGTACTTGTACTCTTATGATTTTGATGAGTATGACGGAGAGAACGACGACGATGATGTTGCTTGATATGTGATAATGACAAATGATTTATTATCACACATGTGTCGGTATGATATTCAAAACACGCACCATCAACTACGAGTTACTACTCCTTTTTATACCCTACACCAACATAGTGGAGAGGGTATATTGGATTTGTGCTGATGTTTGTTACGCCCATAAATATTGGTCCCCAACAGCCAGACTATCAGAATTACTGGCTGTCCATGTAAAGTTTGTGCGAAAAGTACAGGTCGCAATATTGGAAATCGATCCATTATTTCACCTGTCCCTTATACAAATGTCCTTCCGTAATAGGGGTTTAACGATCTTAAATGTTTGAATTATGCAAATATAAAAAGTTTGTGCAGATTGGTCCATATAAGGCCCACTTCTGAAAATTACTCTAAAAAGCATAACTCTCCAAAAAATAAAGGTATCCAAATAATATTGAAAACAAATATATATATCGTTAACTTAATACGAAAATGTTTCTTATAGTTTACAGGAGGAGAAAAAAACTAAATAAAAAGGATGCAATATTAATACAAAATTTTAGTTAGGGCTTTTCTTTTTTAGGCTATAACTTCGGTATTTTTTTCCGAATTCATGTGATTTTTTTGGAGGAGGTGTATATAGTAATAGTCTACCGAAATATGTAAAAATATCGATTTCGAAAAATTATGATTTGGGGCCTTTTTGTATTAAGTTTTATGATGATCGGTCCATAATTAGTCGTAGCTCCCATGTAAGGCCTACTTCCAAAATACTTTAACGGCCATAAATCTCTTAAAATTATTGGTATCCAAACAAAATTCAACGCAAATAAGTTTCATATATGCAGAAATAAGGACATCTAATTTTATAATCGTCGGTCCATTATTAATCGAAACTTCCATATAAAACCCTCTTCGTAATTCACTTTAACCTCCATATAATATTCATAGAAGTCGAGGCACTAAATTTTTACATATACTGGGTGTGGGGTATTATATAGTCGGCCTTGACCGACTATACTTTCTTACTTGTTTTATGTTTAATATTGCCACTGTTTTTGTTGTTTGCTGTCATTCCTTTAGAAATATTTTCATGCTAGTACTATATAATCTAATGGAAGGAAGTATTCTCTATAGAGTATTGTTTATTTTATTATGTCCTATAATTTTTGCCATTTTATACTTATTATTTGTAGCAATGTAATCAGTATTGTTATTTTTATCAACCCATAAATATAAACGGAAGAAGACTATAATGTTTGTGAGTTCATGGTGTGCGCGTTAATGGTAACACCCTTTAATTGCGAATGACAGGCTGTAAAAGTCTTTGAAATAGATAAGAAATATATTTTAATTTTATGTTATAAGTACTATATACGTTTTTATGTAGAAGTTTATATTCGTAGGTCTTTGCAAGAACTCAATTTGAGAGATTTCAAAGGCAGATATTTTCTTTATGCTGTTTTAACGTGGTTTAATGTAATAAGTACTATCTGATGTATATACGAGTATGTGTAATTTTTGCCTAAAATATAATCAAAATATGTTGGTAAGTAATTCATTTAGCTCCTGTTGAAAAAGCTGTAGTTGTTGGCCTTTACTGAGTAGGCCAGTGAAGTATTCATAGGAACTTTGTAGGCTCTTTATAATCATCTTTAAATAAAAATTGCTAAACTCTCGGCTGTAGTGACTAACTTGAAATTTCATCTTCAAATTTCTAACCGTGAAGCTAATCCTAGTAAAGTAGTTTGTCTTTGCTCAGCGTTATAAGGAATAAGTATACAAGCTAGTTTCTAAGAAAATTAAATTAATAAAATGAAGAACTCGTAGTGAGAAAAACAAAGAAACACTTGATGCACAAGCAAGCCACATGTCAAACGATTTATATGCACTAATTAGAAGAATAGATAAAAGTCATGGGTTTAACGTGCAGTACACAATGGTGTTACCACTGAATGGACTTAACTGTATACCACTGCCCATGTGTGTCTTCAGAATTACACTGTTTGTACAAAAGAGCTGTGCTATCTAATCTCATTACAGTCGATGCTTAGACAATCAGCACAGCTCCTCAAGGTGGAATTAGTCAAACGTACACGTCACATTAAGCACGTTTGTGTGCTTATAGAACACTTTATTTGCACTATTGGTATACATACAATAAATAAACAGTCAGCTGTTCGAAACAGTGATGGTAATTGTAAAGTTTCTTTTCGTACAGGCTTGCTTGAAAAAGTACCAAAAGGCATTTTAAGAGGAGTAAAATTGTGTGTGTATGTGCAGCAAGCCATATGAGTCCGAAAAGAGTCTTTTCTGACACCTTTTTCGGAGCGTTAACGCTTTTTATGAGCCCAAAAAACAATCATAATTGCTCCGAAAACCTTCAGAAAAGAGGGTCATTACATTCGAAAATGGTCCGCCAGAAAGAGCTCTTAGATAATGTCACAAAAGAGTCTTTTAAGGGGGGTTTTTTTTAAATCGTGTTGCTCAATTTCCACAGATATTACTATTAAAAAAAAGTACCAAAAAATAGGGCGAATTTACCCCAATACAATTTAACATAAAAACAGCCCATCACTACTGTAAAAATGTCAAGTAAAGGTGGATACACCCATTTGTTCTTACTAAAAAAATTTTCCGAAGAAAAATTTTTTTTATTGAGAGTTTTTTGCAGCACGATTCAGAAATTTCGAACGATTTTTCTGAAAAATCAAAGCTGCCATATGTAAACAAAATCTATTAGTTTTACAAGTGATTTATTTTGCTTTGGGTTTTAAGTGTCAAAATACAAATATTAAATTATTTTAAAGTATTGTGTATTTAAAACCACAGATATAAATTCAAAATGAATGAAAAAAGAAAGTTGCTTTTGCTGATGGCCATGGAAATATATAAGGCATTGTTATTTGTATGAAAAAATGCAACCTATTGGCAACTCAATTCATTTTTGTCCAGAAAAAATATTAAATTAAAGCAATTCAAGATCGGAAAATATATTTTCTCTTTCTCAAAAAGAGAGATGTCAAACTTCATATAAAAAAAAATTGTTCGAACAAATTTTTTGTTAAGAACGAATGGGTGAATCGACCTTAAGAACGTTAGTAAAATCTATTTTATACATGTTGAGACGTTCCGTCAACGTTATATGGATATTCGGTAAGCATTTTCATTGATTTTATATAATAAAGCGGGATCAGCTGTTTCGTTACAGTACAGTACGGGACGTAGACGTTAGGCTAACTCTACCTTCAGCAATTACATGCGCTTACACGGTATTAAGAGATGATAACAACAAAATTTTGGCATATTATTAATTACATATATGGATATCACTGACAATAGCGAAACAATGAATTTATTGCAAACTAAATTCCCGATTATAATTTTTTGGGCATAGCCAATCAAATCGTGACGAGTTTAACGAAATTGACCCACCATTTTGCCAAAATGTGTTAAACATTTGTCCGATATCATATTTCATTTATAATTATCAAACCTTACACTTTCCAATTCAATCAAAATTTAAATGATTTTCATAAAATTTCATATATAAGTTCTGGTTGCTTATGTGCTGGGAGATATCAGGAAAACCAACACAATGTCCAAAGAAATATCAATTTGAAAAATGCCCTCAAAACAAGCTTTTTAAAGTCCAGACTTAGAAATTCTAGATGTTGTTGTTGTTGAAACAGCCCTTGGCCGAGTGATCTGGGGTCATTCCGGTGCGTAGAACCAGCTGTCGTGGGAATGACTCCTAGATGTGCTGTAGCTTAATTGGTTAATTCATCATTAAGCATGAGTTGGCATTTGTAGCCCGGGTTCGATTCTCAGCCGCAGCCACTCAAACAACATCAGTTTCTGATAATTATTAGTTTTCTATCTATCATAACTATACTTAAAATAAAGACTATTAAATCAAGCTTTAAAAATAATGCGCCTACTCGCCACCAGAAGCGCTGCAATGCTGCACTAAACACACTCATAATGCACATTTGCAGAGTTGTGATATAAAAAGCTTTCTTCTTTCACCACCTTTACTTCTTCAACTATCCCCTTTCCAAAAAAAGTAACGCAATTATGTATAGGCATATTAATTGCCTGAGTGTTACTTCACTTAAAAAAAATTGTTTACATAAGAATGAAAGTGAAAATCTCAGCTAACACTCCTAAAGGTACGGTCACACTTGGCAAATATTTACTCAAGAAAGCGTAACTGCTTGTTTTAGCACAAATTGGTTTGGCAATAGTTTTGTAAGATCAAACAGCATCTGTCCTAAATAAACGAATTTTTTTTTTTAATAAATAAACGAGTTCAAATATATTTTATTTAGTGGTTACGTCTTTTTCGGCAAATATTTGACAAGTGTGACCGCACCTTAACAAATGGTGCTTATTTAGGAACCATTTATGTAGAGCTTAACAAATTCGTTCACATCTCGAAATATATTCTATACACACTTATTCGTTTTCAATACTGTCGATATTTAGACAACAACCAAAGAAAAATAGCAAACATTTTAATGACTCTTTTAAGCCGTGTTAATATTGTAAATATATTGTGGGCGTATTGTGGGAGCTCAGACTTAGACAAACTCTAACAACTGTTACACATCCACAAAATAAGCAACAAAACATTAGGGCTTTATTGATTCAGTTATATGCCTTAATAGCATTTCCAAAAAATGTTTTATACATTTTACAAATGCAACGACCAGTAAAATATAGATTTTTTTTGTGTTGCACATTCATACTGATGGTGTTGTCAATGACCGCAGACTTTGAACAAGTAAAAAAAATAAACGTTTTCTAAAAAAAAAACTGCATACAAAAAAGAGAAATGATACAAATATTTAATAGTGTGTGATGACCATGTTATCACTCTTGATGGACGACGACGATGATGCTGATGAGCATTCCCAAATCACTCACATACTGTATTTTGTGTTAATAATGCCCTACATCACCATAGTGCGGAATTTAATATTATGCGTTTGTGCTGGTGTTCGTAACACCCAAAAATATTATTCTAAAGCTACGGTCACACTTGACAAATATTTATCTTTGAGCACAAATTTGTTTCATGTTATAAGAGTTTTGTAAGATCAAACAGCATCAAATAAAATAAAACTAAATATTTGTTGTATCCTGTGCCAAAAAAAAACAAAGTTTTTTTTATAAAATATATATTATTTAGTGGTTACGTGTTTTTCGTCAAATATTTGCCAAGTGTGACCGTCATTAACAGTATTGAGCAAGTCAACCAATTGACTCCAAATAAATTTCTGAATCGATTTAACGAAACCTATTGTAGGGTATTATATGTTTGGGCTTTTTTTTTATTTACTTTTTGCCTTATCCATTGATTGCATGGCAAACATGTATGTATGTGTCTGTCTGTCTGTTGCAAGTGAATGGAAAATTTAATTCTATTTAATATGTTTCTTTTTTCTCTATCTTTCGATTTTATGGTGTTTTAGATTTAAACTATAAATACGTGTCAAATGCAATTTTAGTCTAGTAGTTATTGTTTTCTATTTTTTTTTTTTTGTTGGCATTCGTTTTTATTTGTTTTGGTTGATTTGTTTCCAAAACTTTCATTTATTCATTTTTGTGCTCTAATATTTGGTTGCATTTATGCGAGATTGCACTGAATGGCGATTCATTTCAGTTTATGTATATATATATGTATTTTTGCGTCGGCATTTCATTTCATTTAACATCTGTGGCTCTTAAACACATATTTATTATTGATAAATGTTTGTTTGTAGTATTAAAATTGCTTTATGGAATGTACAATTTTTCACATGTCAACTAAAAATCATTTAATGAGGTTGAGTCATAATGAATTTGTGAATAATTAAGAATTTTGATATTTTATTAAGCTACCTTTGCTCAGGCCACTATTAGTAAGTGTTAAGTAATTATGAAGCCAGAAAATAGTGTATTGAGACTCAATACAACTTGATTTTAAGGATACAATAGAAATATTAATTAAAGGTTTAAACTATATTTCCCAATACCCGAAGCCTCTCTGGACCAATCGAAACTTAGATAATTGCCAACTGCACTTAAAATGCCGATTACAACTTGCGGAAACTTCATTATTAAATAACAAGTACTATTTGATGTTTTTAGAAAAATAACTTGCTGCTAAATCTTTGTACTTACCTCGTAATTTCCTCCAGCAGCTTACAGGGATCTGCAGCATAAAATTTAACACCAAAATATAAATCATAGGGGTCTGCTTTGGGTTTTAATTGGCGGGAAATGCGTGAGGCCGGATCCAACCAATGCTAGAAAAACAAAGAAATTAAACACAGCAATAAACAATTGATAAGAAAAGTTAAAAAACAGCATAAGCCATAAAATTGTTTCAAAGTAAAAAATTATAAAAAGAAAAAAACAAAAATAAACAACAACAGAGAAAATTGAATATAAATTGAATGAATTTCTAATACTTATATACATATTTATTCTAAAAGTTTTTTTTTGTCGGCACAGCCAACGACTGTTTAAAATTCCAAAAGTTGTGGTGTAAAAACACAGCAATAAATTGCCAATATCCGGAAATTTAAAAGGAATAAACAGCAAAAAATAAATTGTAACAAAAATACCTTAAAAATAAAGGAAATACACAGACACGGACTCATAATAGTCCTTTGACTCAAGGCACAGTGGGAAGTGGGTTAAAAATGTTGTTTAAATTATGACCTTCACCAATGTGTTTAGGACATTTTAAAATAAAAGTATTTAATGTGCTAATGGCAGCCGTAACAACAGCTCTGGCCATCAAATTAAATAAACTACCACAGCTTTTGTAAGGACAATTTGAAAATGTTCTTTCTCTGTTTCATGGTTACAAGGCAGCTAAGAAAACTTTGTTTGCCTTCACTGACAGCCTTAATATATTCTTGGTTTTTGATATCACAACAGCATAACTAACATCCACACAAGCCAGCAAAAAAGGGAAAGTTTATGAAGGAATTAATTCTGGCTTGTCTGCTTGTCTTGTTAAATGTTCTCTAATATGTTTGGAAAATAAATATTTTCATTTCAATTTACTTGTTCTCAATACTCGTACAGAAACTTTTAAAACTTTGGCAAAAAAAAAACTTTTTGTTTACTTTTCATTTTCATTAATTACGCCTGATCACATTCTCAATTAGCCCAGTCATCAAAGGATTTGCTCGATATTAGAAATATTTAAAAATAAAATAAAATTGAAAATAGCAGTGTTGTGTATGTTGGGGCTGTTGGTAGACAGTTTGGTTGTAAATATATTTGAAATCATTACAGAAAATCTTTTAATGTGTGTGGCAAGTTCAAATATTGGTTTTCTGTCCTTGGTTACCTTTATATGGTCGAATGGCGACTGTATGTAGTGATATGGTTGTTCTATAAGTTTCAAATGAATACTGTTCAGCACACAATATTTACATATAAAGGGTTTTTCAACGAGAACTTAGTTTTATAAAATAAAACAAAACTAAGGAGTTTACTATATATGAAACTTTTTCAACCTTGTATTGTACTAGAAAAAGTAAGTTTTGAAAAATGTGTTTGATTAAATAGCCCCACATTTTCGACACAAAATCTTAGTAGTAGTCTCAGAAGGACCCAATATAATATTACGATTGACCATTTGCGTAGTGAATTGCAACAATTGCCAAAGCTTTTACTTCTATTATGTCAACATTTATGTTAATCGAATAAGCCCCTGTTCAAAGTTCTTGTTGGAAACCTTTATGTTACTGTTTATTGTATGTATAAACTTACCGTTTGATTTTCCTCATCGATATAACGAATGCCAAAGTATGATGTTTCAATTAAATTCAGTCTGGCAAAAACAACATCTAGCAATGCTTGACCAGGTAAATCATCCTGAAATTAAAAAAAAGTAAAAAAAAATTAAAAATTTTAATTCTTAATTAAATTTCAACCATGTTTCTATAAGAAACTAGACCAATATTGATTAACTTAAATAAATTTGATATGAAAAGGATTTTATTTAAAAGAAGTATATGCTTATAAATCTTGTATGTTGCAGTCACATTGGAAGCAGAAGGCAGTACAGCAGTTTATTTTATATATTTTTATACCCTTCATCACCACAAGTGGGACTTGAGGGTATATTACGTTTGTCATTCCGTGTGAAACTTTGATAATATTCATCTGAGATCCAGCATAGTATATACATTCTTGATCCTTACGACAGTCTAAGTTGATTGAGCTATATCCGTCTGTCTGTCCGTATATACTATAATACTAAAAAATTTGATAAGACTAAATAAAAAATACAGAATAAGTATATCCTAGTCCGGTAAACAGTATATTTTTTCTATTTTATATCATATTTAGGTGGAGGCATTTAGGATAGGGTAAAAAAAACCCTTGAAGGTTTTGTTATGGATAATGTCAATTTTCATTTGCAATTGGTCTCATCTCCTTTCCATTCGAAAAATTCGATTTTCTATAAATATGTAATGATTGTCTTTGTCCTGCACGCAGAAAAAAAATATAGTTGTGCATGTTTACCATAAGTATTGCAATATTTTTAAACATTTTTTTAAAATATTATGGTTACAGTAATTATGTATGTATGTATATGATTTCGGCAACCATAATATGGTTAAGTTACGATTCATATGACTATAGCAATTATGTAATGTTTATAATAAACAGTTTTATGATAAAAGATTAAACCATATTATGTTGTTCTCTATCATTATAAAAGAGCAACAAATTATGGTAAATAGATACATCATAAATATAATTGCCACAAATATATACATAGTTACTACAATCGTATATATGATTGTAGTCATTCAACAATTTTTCAAACACGTAAATATCTTAACATCCTATCTGCTACTTTCTTGTCTTCAGCTTTAATGTTTTCGGCAATCTAGCGTTTATTGATAAGACTTGTTTTTCTATTGGATATTTATGAGTATATGTGAAATTTGGACGCATCATATAATTTAGTTTACGGATTCAAAACGCTGGACCAAATAGAATTCTGTTTACGCAGCAATATCATACACACAAAGAAGAAATATAGTTGTATATGTTTACCACAACCCATGTAAATATATTTACAAATTGTTTAACAAAGTTAATGTCACTGTAATTATTTACATGGTTGCAGTAACCATGGTATGGTTAAGTTGCGTTTCAGATGATGACTACCATCATATCGTTGTGGCAATTATATTTATGATGAACCTATTTATCATAATTTGTTGCTCTTTTATAATGATAGAGAACAACATAATAATTGCAAAATTCAAATGTATGATTGCTATAATCATTAGAATCGGAACTGAACCATATTGTGGTGGCCGAAATCATATACATAATTACAGTGACCATAATATTAAAAAAAAAAATGTTTAAATATATTGAAATAGTTGTGGTAAACATGCACAACTATATTGTTTCTTTGCGTGTACTTGTGTACCTTCAAAACTCTGTGAAGCATTCGTAATAGTAACAACTTTAGCGCAATGGCAATAAAGCTAACTCTTGACTTCGAGCAATTCTAATTGGCGTAAGGTAATTGATTCTAAGGCAATCGGTATACTTTAAGATGGTTTACAATTAACAGCACTATGTTGGTGAAGAGTATAAACATATAAATGTCTGTTATATCAGGTTTTATTTTTTTTAAATCGAAAGGCGGAAGTAATTTTGTAGTATACGAATTATCCTTGAATTAAAAGTTCTCCCTTAAGAAGGTTATTTGAAAGCATCAAACAAAACAGCAACAGGAAAACACGAAATAAGCTTATTGCTAAAAGAACAGAAACTGAATAATTTATTGAAGAATAACGCTCGCATACGAAGCTCTATAAATCACCAAAATATTCTTCAATGTTCTATATTTTTCTCTTCTTTCGCAAATCCTGCCATATGTTTAATTAAAATATAAAGTTTATCCTGCAGAATTTTATACGCACTATTAAATAAAATAAAATAAAAGATGTAGGCTTTGAAAAGACTTTAATTCCCAGAAAAAGATAAACTTTATATAAAGCGTTTTCTTTATTAGTAAATATTTTCCACAAACATCTCAATGTTTTCTTTTTCATTGGCCTGTGGAAAACATAAATTCTCTTTATTTTTTCTTTTATTGTTAAAAAAAATAAAACATTTCTTTTATCATTACATACCCATGCAGCAGAAGAAAAATAACAAACATATGTAATCGTAATAAAGAAAATAACAATAACAAAAGTATTTATTTTACCTTGAATATGCTTTAAGTTGTATTTAAAAAGTTTTTTTTAAAATCCTTTTACATAAATTCTCAACTTTCCATTTGACTAAACAAACATGACCATCATACAAACATTATGGAACACACGCGCTTACAGAGAAATAAACTTTAAATCCTCATGTTTGTAGGGAGTAGAGAAAGAAGTTTTCCCTTTAAATATAAATTCTTAAGCTGTCTGCCAAACAGCCGGCCTGCCAGTGTTTATACTGATTGTATTACTTTTCATATGCCATTCTGTTTTATTTTATTTTTTCCATTTTATTTGCAAAAAAAATAAAAAGGAAAATATGGAAAAAATCCACATTTTATCTTGTTGACGTCTATTCTGGGTTTATTTGTGTGCGGCTGGCTGTTTTGTTGTCAGTTGGTTTTTTTTGAATTTGTTTACTTGCTGTATGTATGTCTGTCTGCCTTTCTGTTGGTGTAACTTGGTTCTTACATATTTATTTTCCCTTTAAAAGACGTGTGGTTTTGCACTTTGGAAGAGCGCTAGAATGTTTGTTGATTGTATAAATAAATCCTGACATCTGTTAGGGAAGAAATAACAACAAAACAAAAAAAAAATAGTAGAGAATTTGATATATTTATAGTTTTGATTGAATTGTTGCAAACTTGTTTATTAGACAGCAATTTTGATTTTCTTATTGTTTTAAGGCACAAAAGAAGCAAAAAGATTTTCTTTCTCTGACATATTTTAAAGGTATTTATGAGCATTTAGAGTTGTAAGTTACAAAATTTGGAAGTTTTGATAGAGTTATTCAAAGTCTATAGCGTAAAAACAATGAACAAAACAAATACATATTGTATGTGAATGTTAAGGAATCAGGCAAATGTTGTGTGGTCCCAGCTTACAGATTGCAGGCCTTACTTAATAATTTATATTTTGTTTACTACGAAAAGAAGTGATTACAATTTCCTTAATTTTCTTACTAAAAGCATTTTATTTATAGTTTACTTTAACGTTAAAGAAAGCTCTTAGCATTTGCTTTTCCCAGCAAATGCTTGAGTTTATTTAAATTTCCTCAACTCTTAAAGAACGCTTTGAAATAATGGAGTCTAAAAAATATCTGCAGTCGTATACTTAATGTCTTATTTATGACAATTTTAGTACGAATGCTAGTTTCTATTTTCTTAAAAATACAAACAATAAACGCGTTTTGTATACCAACTCCTCTCTAAGAGTCATTTACTTTAGTCTATTTTGCAAATGCACTAAATGAATAGATTTATTTATTTAAAATTTTTTTTCTTCTCTAAAAACGCACACACATCACATTTGTATGAATGAGCTGAGTAAATGAATAAACGAACGAAAAAACGTACAAACCCAATGGGAAAAATATGCTGTAAAGATGCCTTCCAGAAGACATTATCTTGTAGTCACAAGGACTTTCAGCTGCATTGCAAAATCGTTTCAAGTTTACATGGCGTGTCATTGTTTTGCCTACTCGCTGCAATTGGAAGGTCTGCCAAATAATGTTTCATAGAAGGCATGATTAAAGATCTGCTAAATAAATAATTTAATTAAGGAAAGTAATAGAAAGGGTTTTAAATAAAAGAAGGATTTTAAATTAATTTATAAATCACATGTTAGGGACTAAGTTTTCATACATCCTCAAAATTGCATATACAGGCGCGTCTCGATTATCCGTGATAGTCGGGACCAGAAGCATTATGGATAATCGATTTTCACGGTTAATCGAATAAAAATTTTGATTATACAGTTTTTTTTTATTAATATTTTTATTATTTAACAAGTGCACATTGGTGTACGTACATATTTACTTTAAAAACAATTGTCTTCTTAAAAAATCGTAGTTTTGAGCTAAAATTTTAACACTCATAATATTTTTTAAATGCTCGCTAATTATTTAAACTTTTTTTTCAACATTTAAAAAGTTTTTTTGTCTTTTTACCACTTCCCGTACTTCCTAAATTTCAAAATTTAATTAATCACTTGTAAATGCTTCTGACTCAACGTATACAATTAAGGGAATTTCCCGTTTTCATGTTTATTATATGTACTTATGTATAAATTTGAAATTTATAATAAAATTCTGTCATCACAGTTAATCAAAACAAATAATTTAAAAACATTGCAAACAAAAACAATAGACTGATATTTGCCCATCACGGTTAATTATCAATTAACCAGATCACGGATAATCGCACCCGACTGTACATAATCGCTAATCAAAGAATACCAGAAAAAAATTCAGGTAGTTTACGTGACTCCTGCATTACTTTTTAGCAGTTAGCAGGCGTAAAGAAGTTAGTGTCGATGTAAAAAATCTTGTTGTTCAAGAACACAAAAATGGCAAACCTTACCGCGCAACCAGTAAACTTTTTAACAAACCTTTTGCATTATAAAAAAGTTCAAAATTAAATTAAGGACTCCCAAAGAAACTCTCCAGACGAGATGTTAGTCGTATTTTAAGAGACGTGGCAAAAAATTCTAGAATTTCAGCGCCAAAAAGAATTGAAAATTCTACGGATAAAGAGGTTCACCAAAGAACTATTCAAAAGGCATTACGGGATCAAGGGTATGCAAACCGAATACCCCGCATAAAACCGTTGATATCTAAAAAGAATCGACGACTTCAGCTGGAATTTGTAAAAACACATTTAAATAAAGGTATTGATTTTTGGAAGCGAGTTTTATTTACTGATTATTTGTATATTAGAATAGAATTGAATAGAATTGAATTTTTGGATTTAAAATTTTTTTCTGATACTTTTTAATTGATGAAAATATGTGACACTATACAGGAATAATTGCAAAACTAGTGCTATTGAAATCATGATTTGTTGACACATATTGCAAATGTAATTTTGAATGTGTATAAAACGTCTTCTAAACCACCTTCTGAGAGAAGGGATAATGGCATGAGTATCGAATCTTTTAGAATGTATAAACAGGTGTCCTACAAGGCCTACAAATTGAAGCACTTGAAATTTTTCCCGCTGGGAATGAATGGATGAATGTGTTTCTGAATACATTCAGGAATATTTACATTCATATGAGAACATGTCACAAAATTGGTTGATATGTAAACATCAGGAAAACACACAAACAAAAGCCCATTAAAGTGACATTGAGACTGTGAACGACGAATTCATAAGTTGAAATTTGAATAAGACTTTGTTGTTTGAATCTTGTGTAACAATGAGATAATAATTCTGAATGAGTTTTTGTCTTGTAAATACTCTTTTCCTAAGTACGCGAGTTTGAAACCTACGGTGGAACGTAATACGGCAACATTTTGAGATTCAGGGAGTTGAAAATTTTTAAAATCAACAATATATCAGTGTAAATATCTTAAAAATACGTAGGCATCTAGAACATATCACTATAATTATACACTTTCAATTCAGCCCACTTTCTATTATCTTTTACGTTTAATAAATAATTCAACTATCGCTATAAATTCTCTTCAACAAAGCTGGTAATTTAATACTCTTGTAAAACAGTTTTCATATCCTAATCAAAAATAGCAATATGTATATATTTTAATTACTTCCATAAAAGGAATTTATCTCTCTCGCCAACACACCCACCAGCTCTGCACAGTGGACCACTGTTCCTCGAAAGACAAACGAAACAAAACAAAACCAAAATAATAAAAAAAAGTAATAAAGAGAATGTGATGCATACATTGTTGCCAAGATTTTTATGCTAAATAAAATATACTTTACAAATGCATATACATACATATTAAAAAATCCGCTATAAATATATTTTCTAGTAATAGCCTAAGCTTCTAGTGTTCAGTTTTATTTTGTTGTGTTCTTTCAAGGCTTCCCTCATCTTCTACTTACATATATAGGTAGATGCGGCATGACTATTTGTGTGTGTGTGTTTGAAATATTTCCTTGTTTAGTTGCCACATCTACGAGTGTTGGCATAATGCAAATCTCGTTTAAAGCTAAAATGAACCAAGTTACAAATTCTACTACTGGAACATAGAAAAAGATATGCAAAAAAAAAACTGAAAAGAACATTACTGGGCAAATAAAGGCAGTAGGAAAAGCATTTGTGTCGCATGATGGCCATACAAATGTCGTTTTTATTTACATTTTTTTTTTTTGCATTTTTCTCTGCCGTCTATTGCTGTTACTGCAGCCGCTACTTACATTCTACTCAGTCATAAACTACACTCGTCATCAGAGTCATAACATGCTGCTGCTATGATGGTGATGATTCTGTGATGCTATTACGAAAATATGTTTTACAAAATAAAATGCAAACATAACAAAAAGTACTAGCAAAAAATGCATTTTGAATGTCTACATATATAAATATTACTGCAAGTACACTGTGAAAAAAATTGTTAATAATGTTTTCCTCACACGATCATAAAAAGGTGTTGCTGACTTTATCGACAAAAGTTACAAGCTGAACACTTCAAAGGCTAAATTCCAAGAAGATATATAGAAACTCTGGTTATGCCAAAATACGAGGCGCCCATACAATATCCCATTAAGAACAGTTATTTTTGTATTCCTAATTTTCCGATACGAACACAACGCATGACGCCATCTAGATTTGCACAGACGCATCAAGATCACAGATCTATTAAAAACTTAAAGTGACAGTAATACTTACCCTTGTATGGAATCCTCACACTGGGACATAGGAGAGAAGTGTTGATTTGAAGCACTTGAGAATGATTGCACCATCCTGAATTAGATATTGGTATTGCCTTTCTTGAGGGCAAAACAACTTAGTTCAAATAAATTATGGCAGAGATCAAGGAGACCAGAATCCCTTGAAGCAAACCTGTCATAGCATGGAGACTCAACATCTTATCTTTTATTGTCCAGACGTGGAATGTTTGGTCCGGAAATACTTATTGAAAAATCTACCTCTTCATTAAAACAACAGTAAATATGGAATATATATGCGTCCAAAAAAAAAAAATAGAACCTATGATGCAGGTGAGCTAACTATTTAAATGTTCATGAATATCAACAGAAGATACCCACATTCCATAATTAGTACAACACTTAATATCCTTCTTAAGGAAGAAACATTAACTAACCATACCAAACACTACCATAAGATAACTGACAATGGTAGACAACATTGGGAAAATCTATACTATGCCATCTATGAAAAGTATACACTTTGGTACACCTGACGACCTTTATCGCCAGATTTGTTCACTCTCTAGTGTATCATCTTACAACTCACATATCACACAGGTCATAGTTTGACCTGAACTTTTATTAATTCAAAATGATTTTGAGATTTTTTACTGCCCTTATGGCTACAGCAAGTTAACGAAGCGAAGAAACATCGAGGGCACATATCAAATATTATAATGAGTTACAGGTCAATACGAATATCACTACAAACTGTAACCTGTGGGTTACAGTATTGTAAGATGATACCGGAGAGAATGAACTGCTATAAATATAAGGTCGTGAAGTGTCCGGTAGTACCCTTGACCTCCTAAGGTCTACTAAGACCTTGAAGATGACAATATACTCTTGATGAGGATTGGACTAAATTCAACATTTATATACATACGTGTTGACAAC
This sequence comes from Bellardia bayeri, assembly GCA_950370525.1. NCBI lineage: Eukaryota > Metazoa > Arthropoda > Insecta > Diptera > Calliphoridae > Bellardia > Bellardia bayeri. The sequence continues at coordinate 90,958,448 of OX493264.1, forward strand.
TCGTATCTAAAGATTTAATTACAGCCACATAATATACTCAGGGTCTGTCTGTATATTGGAATTTATTGTGAACCCTGGTCTTTGAACACATTAAGTAATGCGAGAGTTATCGCAGTGTAATAAAATGTAAAAAAAGTCTCGTTATAAATAAACACAGTTATCCAACAAAAGAGCCTATGTATACGTTCTGAATGTACGAGTATATGATAGATGTTAAAGTTCAAAGAACCCCAATGAAAACGTTGCGAATGTGTAAATAAAAATAAAACTGCCAACAGAATCATTCCATCAGCATTCGTTAAAACTTAATTTGTCCATAATTAACACAAACAGCTAAATTTACCAGTAAGTGTACTGCTAGACACTAGTAAGAGAAGTAGTAATAGTAGATATTGGAATTATATGTTGCAACGTCGTGATAATGGCCAGTTGTAAGCTGGGTAGTTCTATGTTACAGCATAGTTATTACTCTTTTTTTTTTTTGTAATAATTTCGTTGCTGCTTTAACATGACCTTAAGGCTACAATATTGTTTGTTAATTTAACCATATCGCCACCACCACATTGTGTATTTACTTACTACTGTATAATTTACATTTTACTTGCATATCCATAGGTATAGGTTTTTTTTATTATTTTTTTTAACTTACGAGTAAATAAAACAATTGAAAAATAACAGCAATTATTAGTTGTTGGCCCTGCAGTTATAAATATTGAGTTTTCTTTACAAGTTGCAAGCACCACAACTAATAGATTCTAGTTTGTTTTATTGTATGGGGCAGTTAAAACAAATAGTGGCATTTTTAATTAATAAAAATATTAAAAAGAATAACAAAACAAATTGTATCAAAAGTATAATGTTTAAGGAAGACATCTATAAAGAGAAACATTTAAAATTTTTCTTTATAATATCAATAATTTATGGTTGTCTCATGGTATGAGAACAAATTATGAGTTTCAATTTATTTGGGGAATGTTTATGTGGCAGTGTACATGGATTGAGTTCCTATAAGCTCCTTCAACAAGATCATTGTTGATTTTTCTAATTTACTATATTCTGCAAAAATATTTCAGGGTTTTTTTTTGTCTTACTTATGTATAAAAGATCTGCTATTTAATTTTTATTGGTTCCGGATCATTGTTACATGCGCATATGTAGCTATAATTTGGTCATATAGATATACATACATGTGTATTTAGAAATCTTGTAGATAAATCGGCGTTTGAATATTTTCAACATAGCCACATATCCATATAAATGTTTTCACATGCCAGACAACTAGCTGAAGATGAACTTTAAATGAACCATTTCAATCAGCGCACCAAGTATAGAATTTCTTTGTTATTTAAGATGTTTATTGAATTATTTTTACATTTTTCTAATTTCATAAATTCTATATAAAACTTTTTAAAAAGAGATCAACCTTTTTTTAAATAAACGAGCTAAAGATAAATTAAGCATTTAACCACTCAAAATTTAATTCACAATATGCTATTCGGAACTGGTATCAGCGTTGTCATTTTAGGGGATTTATCCCCAAATTGAGGATTTTTTTTCGTGATTTGGGATAAAAATTTCATCGTGGGGATCCGGGGATTGTTGCGGATGACAACACAATTTTAGGGGATTTTTTGGAGATTTATTTTATAACTGATGGTAACAAGAATGATTTTTGAGCTAAAAAATGTTATTTATAGTAGACGGTTTCTTTTCCATGGTTTGGCATGGAAGCAGTTCTCAGAATAAACACATACTTTAAAAATAATTCAATTTGTTGTGAGAAATTTAATCCATCTGCTGAAATGCAAAAGCTTTTTAATACAAGCAATAAGTATAATAATATTTCCGAGGCTCATGAATCAGACGATTTTGATTCTGAAGTTTTTGAAATGCTAAACTCTGGTAAATAATTTTTTATACTTCTGTATATTATATTATGTGTAATTTTTTCTTTACAAGATTTATAATTAAAAATTAATTTTATTGAATAAATATGTTATTTTTTAAATAAAATAAAAAATTGAATCAAAAAAATCAGTTTGGGGATTTTTGGGGATGACAACTCAAAAATTGGGGATAAGCTCTAAAAAAATACTGGCAGCACTGACTGGTATATTTGGTGCTTTCTTTTAATTATATTTGTTTTCTATTTTCAGTACTTCTCTTTGAATTATTTCAATAACATATGTTATGGCTCCACTGGGACTCTAATCATGGTTGTTCGTCTACAGTTGAGTAGACCAAACCATCAGGCTATACAAGCGTTAATATTCCCACGTTTAAGATGTTAATTTTATTTTCAAACAAAAATTTTCACCCTATCACCATTAGCAATAACTTTTATGTGACGAATTTAAACACATTTAATGTGGTCATTTTTTATCGTATAGATTTCATGATAGTGAATTATTAAAAAACTGCAATTACAAATTAGGAAAAAAATAAAGATTTCATCACACTTCCGTTAAAATGAAAAAACGCACCTAAGGAATTTTTCGCATAATAAATTTAAAAAAAAAAACACCAAAAATTATGCGAAACACACCAAGTTGACAATTGGACGGGAAATTGTGAAAATATTTTGGCAACACTGCCCCTATCCCCTATGTAAATAAAAGAGAAAGAATGTTAACATTTATTACAATCAACCATAACTGAAATACATGGTTTGCCTCTCATCAAGGCATTAAAAAAAACAGAAAGAAAACTATAAAGGTTATACCAAAAGTTATTTTGAATGATTTATTTTTAAAAACAATTTATAAACCACAATTTTGAATTTTGATTATATGGACGAGTTATTTTCGGTTTCCGAATTTAAACCTTAAACGCATTTTTAGCCAAAAAGAATCCAAACTTTAAAAAACCATAAAAACACTGTGATATTGATTGGTGCTAAACTTGTATATAAAATTTTTCACAAATAATTATTCATTGATTTAGACACAATTTATCTTATAAGTTTTTATCTGAATATGTAGTTGCAAAAACAATTTAGCCAATACATTATCTGATACTTCTGTACTCTACTGGTTAATTTAATTACAGTGCTTAAGATTTACATTTAATTAAAAACAGAAATATACAGAAAAAATATTGTTCAATTTACGTTAATTTCAATTATTTCCATAATAATCAGTTGAAGAACTTAATTTATAACTCTACACATGTACATATATACAATCAATATACTCGTACATATTTCCTTATTCCATATACATAGGTACATAAATATATTAATAATTTAACAAGCGTCTTCTCTTTTTATTACATACTTTCATTCTTTTATTGCCCATTAGCCGGAAAATGCAAATGTTATTTATTTAATAAAAACTTTAAAAAAATACCGATAAAAAATACTTATACGCATGAGCGCATGCGTAACTTTTAACAAGTTGTTTTGATTTTGTTGTGTCTTTCTTTTGGTTCTTTTCTATTCTACATGATGTTTTGATGCTTAAGTCCGATCTTTGTGGCTTTCGTTGATGTTGATGCTGGGGCAGTTGTTTTTATTGTTATTGTCGTTAATTTTAATAAGCGGTTTGTCTTAAGTACCTCAAGACACAAGACACAGCACATTAGGCATGACAAGGCAACGACGATGCGATAATTGTAATGGCAATAAGCCTTCTAGTCATGGGCTTCTTTGAGTTTTTTTTCTTTGTGTTTTTGCTTTTTGGTTTTTTTTTTGTATTGAGGTTTTGTAAAATGCTTCTGTTCGAAGACCACGAACACACGCACACTTTCAACTACATGTTTGTTGCTATGCGTTTGACTAGTGCTAAAATCAAAGCTAAATTTGTATTCTAGGCAGAGCTGTAAACTGATAGATTCTTTTAGCAGCAAAGCATACATATATTCACCATCAACTGTATTATGGATACTGTATTAATCAAATAACATTAAACGTTTTTGTGGTATAATTTGTTACTTTAATTCCAGACATACATTCTTATGTATTGCCTTAGGGCGTATTGTTGCCGATTTGATCAATGTAAAGGTGGTTTTAGACGGTATGTATTTTGCAGAGTGCTTCTCAAATTTTCCACTGCAAAGTGCATTCACGTCAGCCTGCATTAACAGAGTAAAATTTTCAATTAGAGCATGACAAAGCACTTGTAATTAGCTATTTTGCAAAACAATTGTTTATGACGCCAAAAACAAAGTGTTTGTGATTCAGCAAATTTATATATGAAAAAAAAATTTATTAAACAAACAATAAATTTGTATTGAAATATTTTTTTAAAAAATCATTGCAATAATTTGCAATGCAAGCTACAATTAATTTTTTTTTAATACAGTTTTTTAAACTACATATATTTGCAAGAACACAAAACTCCCGCAAAAATACTCATAACAAAAACAGCTGTTGTCTTCTATTGTAGATTATGTATGCCACATGCAACTAACAACCGACGTGTGAAATCAAATATTATAAATTGTAAATTGCCAATTTTGACAGACAGCACAATGACATATGTATGTATCGTATAACTGACAAGTACACTGCAAAATACATACCGTCTAAAACCACCTTAATAAGTTAAATCACTTTCGTTCTTAAATTATTACTGATGATAGAAACAAGCTGAACTTGATACATATTGTAGTCAATTGCACAAGAAAGCATGTTCTTTACATAGAGTGTTTTAACTGGCGGCCATTTTGTCAACCTTCAAGGGATTTATGTTTGAAGTCGCTAGAGTACGCCGATAAGCCCGAAACGATTGACCACTTGAAGGACAACATTCGCATCGTTATTGTTGATATACGCCAGTTACAAAAATTTTGATAAATTAAAGTTCTATACATTTAAAAAAATCACCCTATATACATACATTCTAAAAAAATTATCTTATAGCAGAATATATATCAAAATATTTACAACTCTTTTAGACTTTTTCTGTAAACTGTTGTGGTTGAAAGAATGACTTTCAATTTCTAAATAAATATTAATCATAACTTTAAAAGAATTCATACATTTAAGCATTAAGTATACCATAGAGGTTAAACAAGTCTTAATGCTAAGAAGCGTAATTATTCCCAGAACCAACAACTACTACAATTTACAAAAGATATTAATGAATGACCCCAGGGGACAAACAATGATCTGAATGACTAAAATAGAGTGATCCTATACTCGTTTGCACATAACTATGTATGTATATACGTCGTTGCAGGAAACGATACAAAAATCCTACAAGCATAAATGGCATGCATATATATGTACATATGTATGTGTGGCAAGTAAGTGTGGCACCCTGGTATTTCGCATAGATACATATTTGCTGTTTAATTTAAAAATTCTTCAGAAATAGAACATCTCTTCCTCACTGCTTAGGTGGTCATTGCAACAAACGTGGCATTTACTGTAGCTATTATAGTTTCCGGCTGTTAAAATGACAAAAACAGAACAATTATGTCACCTTGCCTAGGCACTTAGTATTGTCAAACAGATAACGAACGTATTTGATTTTTGTGAAATGGAGAAGAAATGAAAGTGTTTGTTTAAAAAACGAAATTGTTGAAAGTGAAAATGACGCCATTTAAGCAAATGTTGTGTTAAAAGCAAAATTGCAAATTTAGGAAATATATGCAAAATAAACACTAATAAATGAGTGTTAAAAATATGAATAATGAGTGGGTTGTATGGAAACTGCCATGAATGAATGAAAAAATTAATTTTTGCATGGGTTTTTGTTGATGTAAATTTTTTTTTAAAGTAATTAAATGATAAACACCTGTCGCTTCCTTGATTGAAGAGTTTTCTGTAACAATTTGCGTCGTCGTAATATGTTGGTCACGACTACGTAGTAGCTGGCTCATTAGGAATGTCCAATTTTCACTATTACAACTGGTGTCTCTTTGCTTTTGGTTGTGATCTAATTGGTCGTGTAGTATCCAATAACATAAACTGAGACTCAAATTTGAGAATGGTCGTTCCGGAAGGTCGATGATTCAAGCCAAATGCTTAAAATTTTAGGCGGTGATCTTTGTTTTGAATTTCTTTCTTTCTTCTATATAAGTATTACAGGGTATCTGTTGCCTTTAAATTGTACATACTTTGTCAGTTTAGTGTATGCAAAATGTCTGGCTAAGTAGAAATGTCAACGATTGATTTGAGTTCCAGTTTTGAATTGCGTAATTTAGTGTCTTTTCTGGATTAGCTGGATTACCATTTGCATCTACGTAATGCAAAAGGTATATAGTCGTCATTAAAAAGCCTGCTATTACACAACTTAAAGTCATTAACAAATTTTTGGTGGAATTATGCCCGCCTTAAATTAAAGTATATGTGTACTTAAAAAATAATTTTACCGTTTTCCTAAAGTTTTTCACTTAATCGTAATAGAAACTAAAGTAAAGAGAAAAAGTAAAAAAAAAAAGAAAAAGTAAAGAAAAAAATACTGCTTTTTACAACCCACTTTGAGTTAAACCCAACTATAGAAAACTATTTGTAATAAAGATTTTATTAGAAGCTAAAGTTTACTGCTCTCTATTTTCTACTATTATTTTTTTTTTTTTTTATTTTAAAAACAATTTTGCAGCCATAAATTGCTTAAGCTTTAAATTGAGAAACTTTTTTTATGCAGATTTTCTTAATGCTTTTCCATAGCATTTTATTTTACTTTACTTAAAGTCTAATAAATAGAAAATTATTTTATTTAGCAACAACTCCTGTTTAAATTCTTTATTAGGTTAAATTAAATTTAACGATTTTAGGATTTTTCTTATTGTGCGTTTTATAAAAAAACTAAGAGGAGAGTATAAAAGAAAATGTCACTACTATAAAATTTTACTCATGAATTTTAAATATTTTTTCTGGGCTGGTATTAAAAAAAAAAACAGTAACTATGTAAAATTTGTAATGGATTTTAGTAGGATATACTGCTACCGTTTCATTTTTTTTTAACGTTAAATAAGTAACAATATTCAATTTTCCGGTTTATAGAGGTAGTGTTTTTAAACATGCGCTACATTAAAGGGAGGATAAACTAGGTTTGTCATAGCAACATAACAGCACTTAATCAAAGTGAAGAGTATTCGAAAAGTTGAATGAATTTCCGTAAAGGATATTTTTTTATTTTGTATTCAAGTCTATAAGATGGATGTTATATCCTTGCAGTATTCTTTAGACGGTAAATTGACTGAAAAATTGAAAGCTCTTGCTTGAAGAGTACGGCCATTGAAATGAACGTAAATTATCCAAGCTATTGACTTTGGGATTTTAATTTAATGAAGCGAAATATGTTTTGACATAAACGTTCTGAGCTTTCCTTAAACTCTATTCGGAAAAAGTTTTTTTATGAATAAAAAAAAAAAAAGTTTTTTTTATTAGTAAAAAAAAGCTTTGTTATGAAAAAGCTTGTTTTTGAAAAAAAAAACTTTTTTATGAAAGAAGTGAAATATGTTATTTACAGCCAGAAACTGGTTTGAAAACTATTTTTATGAAAGAGCATATTTCCGTTATAAAGCTTTAATAAAAAAGAATTGAAAAACTTTATTTATTATTATGAAAATATATTTATATCGAGAAAATGTTTTTAGTATTTTGAAAGAAGCGCTTTTTTAAAAAGCGTTCTTAAGAACTAAGTGAAAATTGTTATTTATAGACAGAAACTGGTTTAAAAAACCATTTTTATGAAAAAAACATATATCTGATAAAAAGCTTTCTTATGAAAAAATCAAAAAAAAAAAATTATTTATTATTATGAAAATATGTTTACATCGAGAATATGTTCTCACTATTTTAAAAGAAGCGCTTTCATATGAAATAACATGTTTATGGAAAAAGCTTTTCTCTGAAAAATAGTTTTTTTTTTTAGAAAATAAAATGGTAAAAATAAAAAAGCTTTTTTGTAATAAAAATTTAATTTCCACAGAAGAAAAGCTTTTGAAAAAATTCTAAAGTAAAAAGCGTATTTAGGGAAAAAGTTAAAAATGTTTTTTGCAAAAAGCTTTTGAAAAACAAATATTTTTTATAAACAATGCTTATTTTGAAGAAAAGTGTAGTTTCAGGAGATTTCCTGCTTTTTATTATTTTTTGTAAAAAGGGTATTTCAATATTCTTTATTGTCATGTATTAAAACATCTTATAAAATGTGTATTTCTTTATTTATATTGCGCCCACGTTTAAATTTACTTTATTTCTCTTGTCCCTTCTCCTTACTCCTTTCACCAGCCATAAAACACTTCTTGTTGGAAATTTTTTCGTTTCTTTTTTATTCTTCTCAACAATGCGGAAGATAATTAAATTTGCATTTGCGGTCAAGATGACCGTTGGTTGGTTGGTTGGTTTATGAGTATGTGTTGGTTTGTTTACAGGAAAATTTCTGGCCGGCCTTTACTGGTCTGACTTGGAAATTTATCTTTTATTACTACGTTTCACAATTTGTAAGAAATTTTAGACACATTGTGTTAAATAATGACAAAAACTCTATGTAAATTCATGTAAATATTTATCTTGTGGCAACGGTAAATACATGTTTGTGTTGAATGTTAATTAAGCTAAAGAATAGTGTGAAAATATTTTGTTATTTCTTTGCTTCCTAGTTTTATTAATGTAATTAAGATAGAGACCAGTGTAAACAAGTGGTTTGATTAAATAATAATAAATAATAGTCCTTCAATGAGTAAAGTAGCCATCAAGAGAGCTTTATACACTAAATTTCGTGGCAATAAGTCCAATGATTTAAGACATATATATTAAATTATTCATAATAACTCAATTTTTCTTGGAAATTTTTACACAATTGCAATATTTTTATGACTTCAAATTTTAATCAAATAAATTTACTAATTTGTTATAAGATTTGAGTACCAAAAAAAAATTATAAAACTGTAAAAACTACAATACTTTTAATGCATTAAACTAAAACACTAAATTTAAATATTAAATAAAAACTAAATAATATTTTCTAAATAAACTTTGCGAAGGTGTTATCCAAGTAAACCAAAAAATATTAAAAAAAAAAATTAAAAACTGCCAACTGATTGCTTAAGTTTTTAAGCCTTGAGAGAAACATTTTTAACACAAACCAGATGAAAAATGCGGCAGCAGCATTTAACTAACCAAATGGCTGGCAGGCAGTCTTTTGTGTGTAAACTTTTTTTTGGGGGCTGTTGATTGTCGGACGTGGAAAAAAACATGAAATAAACAATATTCAAATGAAACTCAAATAAAAAAAATAGATTAAAACAGATACAAAAAATAACGTTTAAATATGAAAAATTTGTTAAAACCAAGAAAAAAATGTCTCCCCAAAAAAAGACAGCTTAAACAGCTGTTAGATAAACACATTTTTTTGTCTAAGAGTTTCAAACAACTATAAAATATGTATCACAATACACTGTGTTGCATTACTATAATTACACTTGATGTTGGCTATTTGTTGTAAAGTTACAAACAGTTTTTTGTTTAAACTTTATCAGAGTACGGTTATTGATCTCGATGCTTATTTTGGTTTAATATTTTGTTGGTGTTTCATAACAATAATTACAATTTATAATAAACACAGAAGAATGATAGAAAAACAAAAGTATAACTTATTATGAAAATTTCAACAATTTGCTATAAAATCCCTTAGTTATTTTTAAAAAGGTCAAATTTGAGTTTATGTATTTAAAAAGTGGCTGAAGTTTTCCAGCAATTGCTAGAAAAAATTAACCGGTAAAAATAAAAGTGGCATCCCGCAAAAAACTTTCTGAGGCAGAATTATAAACTGTAACAGCAACACAATGAAGACTCTTGGCCAGTATATTAATGAATGTGAGGTAAATATATCCAAACATGTCAATATGAATGTCAACAAATTATTAAATTAAAATTGACCCTTTGGTAAGGGTCACATTAGAGTGTGTCTATGGAGAAACAAATAAAAATAAAATGAAGAAACTTTACAAAGTAAAACATGTGTGATTTGGCGGTAGAAAAACTAAATTATTGTGCATACAATAGCCATTGACGTATCGAATGACATGCCGAGTGATGTAAATTAGTTGATTATTAGATATCGAATACCATCATCTCAAATTACCATACTTTTTATTCGATATCGAATGTCACAATGCCAAAAACCATGTTAAGTACTTGGGAATTCATATAGATAAACCTGACCTGGTCTCGTCATATTGAAGCGAAAATAACGGCTATGAAACTTAAAGCAGCTCAACTATATTGGCTTCTCGGTCGAAACTCAAACTTGTCGTCAGACAACAAAATTCTCTTATACAAGTCCATCATAAAACCAATATGGACATATGGCATCCAATTATGGGGTACTACATGCGCATCTAACATCCAAAAGCATCAAAGAAGACAGTCTAGAATATTACGACAAATTGTCTGCGCCCCATGGTGTATAAGTAATGATATTATCCACAGAGATCTCAACGTCCCCACTATCCAGGAGGAATTAAGAAAATATTCAATCAGCTGCATCGATAAACTAATGGCCCACCCAAACTACCTCGCTCGGGGTCTGCTTCATTTCGAAGGTCACCAGAGGTTAAAAAGAACCGATACTTTGAGCCTAACTAGAAGACGTTTTTAAAATTTGAATACAACAGTTAGTGGTTACATTGGTAACAACTAATAAACAACAGATATAATTAAGATTTGAATACTTATTGTAAATTTCGATAAGAAAGATTCAATAATAAAAATAAATTAACAAAAAAAAAACTAAACTGCTAGACTAGAAATATTTGTCTTCGAAAAATATAATGTACTTGAAATGCCTGCATGATCTCCAGATCAGAAACCAATTCAGAACATTTGGACAATATTAAGCCGTCGAATTTATGCTGAAAACCGACAATATGAAAATATATATCAGTTAAATGAAGCTGTTATAGATGTTTGGAGATCTTTATCTGAAGATATGTAAAAGAATACATCTGGTGAATAGTGTGTTGATTGTAAAAAAGGAAGCCTAACACAATATTAAAGTTATTTTAAATGGCGTGTATTTATAGTTATGAAACACTAATTAATTTCTTCATACATTTTCATACAAAAAAATATTTTTTTTTTAAATAACATGTGTTTTTTTGTTCGTTTCACATACCAGTGGGTTTAACTGTTTTGTATTTATAGTTATGCAACGCAGTGTATATACGAATATAGCTAAACTAATTTTCTAATTCATAAGAATTAAAAATATAAAAACATCACACAAATACATACAGCAAAGTGTAGAGTGCTGACTTTAAAAAAATGTGTTACGAATTTAACGTAAAATTAAGGAAAATTTTGTATCTAGATGAATTAAAAACACCCAACGTTTTTTGTAAAGTTGTCAACATTTTCAGTTGATTTTCTGGCCTTTTTCTGTATGTAAACGACAAGGTATGTTTATTATTCTGGATATTGTCGTCCAGACATGCTGGTAGACAAACGTGCAAATAATCATTGTATTGCTGTTTTTTTTTTATCTACACCGGCATTTGTTTTTTCATTTATTAAAATTTTTTTTTAATAAAACAAAAATCTCTTTTTGTTTATATATTAATATCTGTGTGTGGCTTAATAACAGCAGCTACAACAACTTAACAAACAAAAACCAACTAAAGTATTTAAATTAAAACAAAACAAAAAAGCAATTCAAAAACGTTTTTATAGCTGTAAGTATGTATTTAAGCCGACTGTGCAGAACATGCTTATTTTTGCCTTTAAGGTCTTTTCTATAAGGTTTTATTTGTCGCATTCTAAACAGTGTTTGTAGATGCCGTTTGTTGTTTGCTGACAACGTGCCCAGCCATTTTGTTGCTGTGGACATTATTGTGTTGATTCAAAACTTCCTTTAACTAGATTTTATTTTATTTTCAAGAGTTTCGTACTGTATGACATTTTTTTTTATTTGTAAGTATTTTTGTGTCAGCTCAAAACAAATTATTTAAGGGGTTTCTATTTGTATTTTTTTTTTATTCATTTTTACACATTTTAAATTTTGTTTCTAAAACACTTGGGTCACGTTTTGTGATTTCACAACTTAACACTGTTAGCACAACCGGCATTTTAAGCGTTTATCTTGTGGTTGTTTTAAGCAATTGCTACATGATATTTGAGTTTTAACAAACGAAAAATATATATTATCATATGTAGACATTGATTTATGGAAAAAATGTTATTAAAATGCCAAAAAAAAAAAAAAAAAGAAATCATAAAGACTTGTAGTAATTTAAAAAATATTAAAATTATACAAACATTTGTAGGCGCTTTTATATTGGTCCATTTTTGTTAAAAGCGACCGATCTTATATGTAGAACTTCTGCCGCATCATATTTGGAATTGAGTTAAATAAAACGAAAAGTGTTTTTCGGTACAAAAAAAAACCTTAGGCTTTTCAGATTTATTTTTATGTAAGCATTTGAGTTATCACCACTGGTTCAAATTCATATATTGTTACTGATATATCAAAGGATTATTCCACGGTTTCTACATAAAACATTAGCTATATTTTTGGGTCTCAGAAAAGTTGTTGGTTCTTTGTATAACCAAACAATTCAGGGATTAGGAATAGAGAAGAGAAGTTTGAGTTTTTTAAACAATAGTTTCGTGATACATGAATCAATAATAAATAGAAGTGATCTTCGTGATAATCATGTGTCCCGACTTCAAACAAGACACAATATAAACAGCTCATGCTCCAATAATGCTGTAGATAATCAATAGATTAATCGACTAGACATGCCACTTATATGATGTAACTAAATGGGAGATATGTATAATGCCCAACAACAGCTAAAACAAATAAGAAAGTATAGTCGGTCAAGCCCAACCATATAATACTCTACACCCAGTATATGTATAAAACAGTATTTCAGAAATGGGCGTTATATGGGAGATATAACCTAATGTGAACCGATCATCCACAAATTAGTGTCATGATGTCTGTAAATTTAAAAATTTTATGTGCTAAACTTTATCTCGATATAAATACTTTTAAAAGATTTATGGAGGTTAAATTGAATTACGGTGTGGGTCTTATGTGGGAGTTTCGACTAATTATGGACCGACCATAATAAAATTAGGTGTCATTATTTCTGTATATAAGAAACTTATTTGTGTCTAATTTTATTTGGATACCAACATTTTTCAGAAATTTATGATCGTTATAGTGGTTTGCGGAAGTGGGCCTTATATGGTAGCTATGACTAATTATCATCATAAAATTGTACCATATTATTTTTATATATATACTAAATATATTTGCGTTAAATATTATTTGGATACCAACATTTTTAAGAGAGTTATTCTCTTTAAAGTGATTTTCGGAAGTGGTCCTTATATGGGAGCTACGAGTAATTATGGACAGATCTGTACAAAATTTATAGATGTGATTTGGCTTCATTTACCACTAATTTGTGATGAAATTTGTTTGGACACTTGCATAATTCAAACATTTATGATTGGTAAACCCCAATGTTTTTTTTTTTTTTTTTTTTTTTTTTTTTTTTTTTTTTTTTTTTAGCCTTTATTTATTTATTGAATCTTCATATAATGAAATGACAATAAGTATTCAAATCTTAATACTAAAAAGAAAATAATAAGCCCAGCCAGTGCTAGACAAAAATTTTATGATACTAAAAAAATTTCACATCAACTGATCCAGTCATCTATTTTGCGCTTGAGTTAAAGCAAGGGTATCCCTCCTTCTCAACCGATTATGGCCACTAAAGTTAAGGATGTCTCGTGCAAGTGGGTTTGGGTGGTGTTCAAGTTTGCTGACATACTTTGACGCGTGTTTTGTAAATTCAACTTTTACTGATGGCACGCATAGATCTTTGTGAATTCGAGAATTTTTAACATACCATGGAGCTGCAGTAATTATACGTAGAATTTTATTTTGACCCCTTTGAATTTTTTCAATGTTTGATGCTGAGGCAGTACCCCATAATTGAATTCCATAGCACCAGATTGGCTTTAGAATTGCATTGTACAACAATAGTTTGCAGTCCAACTTTAGTGAAGAATTTCTGCCAATTAGCCAATTAAGTTGCACTGCTTTTAATCTCATCTGTGTAAGTTTCGCTTCAATATGAGACTTCCAAGTTAAACGGCGGTCGAGGTGAATGCCGAGGTATTTGACTTCATTATGTTGAGGAATAATTTGATTATTTATTTTGATGAACGAGCAAGTTTCTTTTCGCAATGTGAAAGTGATATGAATACATTTCTGTTCATTAACCCTGATTTTCCAAAGCTCTAGCCAATTCTCTAGTTTATAAACATAATTCTGCAAATTCTGTGATGCTACTTGGTGGTCCTTGTGAACGCTGATAAAGGCTGTATCGTCTGCGAAAGTTGACGTGTGGATTTTGGGGTCTGACGGCATGTCGGAGGCATAAATCAAATATAAAGTAGGACCCAGTATGCTACCCTGTGGCACACCTGTTTCAATTGGCTGAGCGGGGCTTAAAAAATTGCCTTCTTTGATTTTAAATTTGCGACCGTATAAATAGCTTTCCATAAGTTTATGGGTGTTAGCAGGCAGAATTGATGATTAGGAATGCATTCAGTGTCGTTCAGAATTGGAATCAACTTAGTCATTAACAATTTTTCTAACAGTTTAGAAATTGTCGGCAATAGGCTAATTGGCCTATATGACTCTACTTTGGTGTGATCCTTCCCTGACTTAGGAATCATAGTGATCATAGACACCTTCCAATCTGCAGGATAGTATTCTAGGCGTAAAATAGCGTTGAAGATAAAGAGGATAATTCTTCTAGCTACACGAGGTAACTCCACAAGCATTTTATTGCTGATTTTATCCATACCTGGAGCCTTTCTAAGGTTCAGAGTACCAATAGCGCTTTGGACATCACCAAAGTTTAGTCTTAGAGGTACAGGAGGTCTAATAACGAGTGGTGGCAAATCAGGTACGTTATTTGAGTTGTTTTTAGTAAACACATTTCTTAAATGGTTAACAAATAATGTCCCTTTCTCGGAATCATTTCTAGCCCAGTCACCAGTCGGATTTCGCAAAGGAGGTTTTCCTCTCACTGGTCTTTTTAAACCTCTTGCCGCCCTCCATAACGAGTAGTCAGATTGTGGGGTACTATCAAGACCCTCCAAGTAGGATGTAAGTGAAGCCGTTCTTTGGGTTTCTAAGAAATGTCTTAGTATATCTCTGCATACCCGTAGCCTAGCTTTCAGTTCAGGAGACCTGTGAAGTTGCCACTCTCTTCTCATTCTTCTTTTTTCTGATAGGAGATGTTCGAGTTCAGATAAATAAGTTCTGTTTGTCCTATTTCTACATTCAACGTCGAAGGTCCTCGGTAAAGTTGCCAATCGACTCATCGATATCGTCGGTAGTTCTCAACACAATATTTTCCGTGCAATGAGAACTTAAATACTTTTTGTATTTTATCCAGCTTACTCGGGTCTTAGTCATGTTTCTAAATAGAGAGCCACACACTTGAGGGAAATGCATTGAAATGATAGTAGGAGAGTGATCTGAGGACAAGTCTAATGAAGGATTCACTTGCATCCATTCTACAGGGATATTTTTCACTACTCCAAAGTCAATAACATCGGGAATCTTCCGTCGGTCCGTCGGCCAGTAGGTGGGATGTCCGCTTGAGAGTACATCTAAGCCCATTTGAGCAATGGTGTTGAAGAGTACGCGACCCTTTGGGGTTACCAGACGTGAACCCCAAAATGTGTGTTTGGCGTTAAAGTCGCCAGCAACTAAAAATCTAGCTCCAAGGGAATTAAAGAAGTTATGGTATTGGTGTTCTTTTATTGAGAATCGAGGCAGAGAATAAATCGATGATAAAACAAATTTGTATTGACAGAATTCAATGCAAATGTTTGTTGCTTGGAGGTAATCCTCACTTATGTTATTCATTAGATAATGTTTTATTCTGTTCTTTATAAGAATTGCCGAACCTCCACAAGCTCTTCCGCGGGGATCTTTAGTATCGTACAACACGTAGCCATTAATTTTGAAGTACCCTGTCGACGTCAAGTGAGTTTCAGCAATCATCATAACATCAATCTGCTTATCCATCAGGAAGTATTCCAGTTCGTTTTTATGTTGGCGGAGGCCGTTCGCGTTCCAAAAACAAATTTTTAAATAAATCATTTCTTTAAAATGGCTTGCAAGATAGTGGATTGCATTTTCAGCATTTCCTGCATCATGGATGTCATGGTGGTCGTAAAAGTGTTCATAGTTTGGACAAGTGTCTGCAATGTTGTCTCTAGATTGTTGATATGTGGCTCGGAGTATTGCGATATAGGTTCCTGCTCCAGACCTGGCATATTAGATTTGACCACGTTTGCGTAAGAAACTTGTCTAGAATTAGGAGCGTTTACGTGAGTAGTTGGTCGTACAATTTGAGGAAAATTCTTACTCGACGTGAAATTAGGTTGTTGAGGATGGTCAGGTAATACTGGCGACTTATTGGTCCTTATGCCCTTCAAATAAGTATAAACTGGACAACCTCTATAATTAGCGGTATGATTTCCTCCACAGTTACTGCATTTTTTTATTTTTAAGTCCGTTTTGGACTTATTACATTGAGCAGTTGCATATAGTTCCCCACATGCAACACAAACAGACGGCAATTTACAATACGCTTTGGTGTGACCAAATTCTTGACAATTAAGACACTGGACGGGTCCAACACGCTTATGCGGTTCCTCCACGGTAATTCTACGATGCAGAAGATAAATAAGATTGTAAATTGGATGGGACTCGTTTTTCTTTAAGGCAACATCTCCAGGTTCCAATTCTACCCTGAACATGGGCTGAGGAATCTTTTCACGGTTTCTAATATTCACTACGCTCTTGATTTTGAACCCTTTGTCCATTAATCCGTTCTTTATCTCCGCAGGATCAACACATGGGTCTATACCCTTTAGAACGACTTGGAGTCCTTTTGCGCTTTTGAGCTGATAGGTATAGAAATCCCTGGTCTCCCTCTCCAACTGGTTGGACAATTTTCGAAAATCATCTTCCCTATTCACTTGGATCTTTGTCTCGCTGATTTTTCCATGTTTAATTGAGGTTACGCTAAACATGTTCTCACCTATTACAGCAACAATTCCTTGTACCAGTTTATTGGAAGTGGGCTCTCTCAGGTAAATTGGTGGGGGCTTAAACGTCTTTTTCGGTATTTCTGGGTCATCCGTCTGAAGTAGAGCAAATCTGTTTTGATCATTTGGCTTATCACTGCTGACGGTCTTAGGAACTTTATTGGAATTGGAAGACATTTGAGCAGATGTCGGGCTCCTCTGTCGCTTGAGAACGGTGATGTACTTATCCATACCTACTTGTTTTTTGGGTTTGACTGCACTATTTGATGAAGATGATGATTTCTCATCGGTTGAGATAACTATATTGGGCGAACAGGAACGGCGCCGTATTTCGGCTTTTGTAGTGAGAAGAGACTCCACGGATTTTCTTAAGGATTCTTCCTCAGAGATCCATAAGTTTTTTCTACTGTAGCTTAGCTCTTTCTCAGAATTACATCTGAGCGGGACACTCATGCAGTTGTTTTGCGATTTTTAAATTACCGAAAAACCACTATTTTTCCACCTATTACGATATCTTTTTATATATATATATATATATTTTTTTTTTTTTTTCACTTATTACAAGTTTTTTTTTTTATTTTTTTTTTCACCTATTACGAAAATTCAGCCGCACTAAAAATAACACGTCCGACCAGTTCAAGCAACACTATGTGAACCCCAATTTCGGAAGGACATTTGTATGAGGACCAGGTGAAATAATTTACCGATTTCCACCAGTTTCAATCCAATCCATCCTTTGCGAAAAATATCACGTACCAAATTTTATCAAAATAGCTTCAAAATTGACAGACATCGTTAAATCGACTCAGGGAGTGATGCTGGTGGTTGTTGGACCAGTATTTCTGAGCGTTACAAAGATCAGCACAAATCCAATACACCCTCCCCACTATGGTGGTGTAGGGTATACAAATGTTAAGCAAATAAATGTTTACGAAATATATTTTATTAGAAGTTACTTTCAACCAATTGAGCCCTTTAAGAAATTTCGGAGTACCAATATAAAATACTAAAAACAATCTTTACCTATACTTAAGGTTTTACTACGATCGAGAAATGAACTTAAAATTAAACATCAAAATTTATTGCCAATAGCCAACGAGAGAAACCATTGTCAAATGCCTAAGGGTAGGGTCACACATGACAAATATTTACTCAAGAAAGCATAACCACTATTTAAAGCATAAATTTGGTTGGCGATATTCAATTTTACAAGTGTTTTGTAAGAGCAGACAGCATCAATGAAATAAAATAAAACTAAACTTCTATTGTGATTTTTCTTTAGTAGATAAAGTTTCCATATAGCTAAGCACAAGAACTAAAATAAATTTCATTTAGTGGTTACGTCGTTTTCGACAAATATTTGCCATGTGTGACCGCACCTTACATGCCTTTCAACAGATTGCGAGTCGTATGTATCTATATTGTCAATGTTCGCCATTTTTTTGAAATTAATTGGA
The DNA here is from genome assembly GCA_950370525.1 of Bellardia bayeri. Taxonomy (NCBI): domain Eukaryota; kingdom Metazoa; phylum Arthropoda; class Insecta; order Diptera; family Calliphoridae; genus Bellardia; species Bellardia bayeri. Next base: position 90,976,949 of record OX493264.1, read on the forward strand.
ATACGACAAACAAATAGATTAAGAAAGCTACAGCTCTGGGGTATCGTAATTGCATGAGAAGAACATGCTTGAAAAAGTATCTGAGTTATTTTTGCGAAAGAAAATGCAATTATACAGCAGAAGTTACTGAAATCTTTAAGCCAAACAAATTTTGAACCCACATTGCTATTATGATACTTTTATTATCTTAAGGATAATTCAGCAAATGAGTGAGGGGACAAAATTTGTATTAAAAAAAAAAGATGTATGCAATAGAAACGGGACTATGTAGGTATGATATTCAAGTAGTGAGTTCGTGGGGAATATATGTATGTGATAAGCTTAGATTAACTGGTAATATTGGGACGAAAGTCAATGATTTTTAGTTGAGAATCTAGACGTTTTGAATAAAGATTTATATCACAAACTTGTGGGTCCGATGATATTGGATGTCATGATATATTATCAAAAAAATCAAGTTATCCATCGGAATTTAGCACTAATCACTCTACTACTCTCTTGGTATATGTGGTGGAGAAAATGAGGAGAAGCATCGATGATTATATTGGCATGTAATGATATTTATAAATATTTACTAAGACTTCATTTATGAATCGTGTGTATTATAGTTTTTTGTTACTTCATGTATTAATGATTTGAATGTTATTTTCAATTGATCTTTTGAAAACAGATTGTGTGACGTTGATTGTGACAAGTGACTTTTTCCGATGAGAAAAAATTATATATAGCTATTGGGGAGACATACAGAAGAAAATCACGATATTTCTGAAAAATAAATTTCGGAGACGGTTCTTTGATGGTTTCGGGAAGACAGTATAAAACGTTTACAAGCACCAAAATAAATTCTTCAGATTAGAAACAATTACTAGATGAGAGAATAGTGCCATTTTTAGATTATAGTAATGAAAAACAATTTATTTTTCAACAACACAGCGCACGTATACATGTAATCCCCTTATTCAAAAACGATTATTAAATTTAACAAACGTTTATTAAGCAAATTTTTATATGCAAATCTGTCCTAATAAACGTTTGTTAAATTTAATAATCGTTTTTGAATAAGGGGGTAAGGTTGTTTTCGAAAAATATTAATGTGCTTGAATGGCCAGCATGATTCAGCCGTCGAATATATGCTGAAAACTGACAATATGAAATCATCATATCACTTAAAAGAAGCTGTTATAGAAGCTTGGAGATTAATATCTGATGATATGTAAGAGCATAAATCTAGAGAATAGTATGCCTGTTCGAATATTGGATCAATTGATAGATTTTCTCGCACTGATTTTAGAACAATTGTTGGGTTTGAGATTAAATAATCTTTTTACAAGACGGTAACATAAAAAATTATTCAGTTTTTGCTTAACATTTTCTATTTCTTACATTTGATATTTTCATTGCAATATTTTTTCGCACTATTTTTATTTGAACTTTGTTAATGTTGTTTCGATTTCTTAATTTCAATTTGTTTCTTCTCAATATTACAATGCTTTTCTGAATTACAATTTGTATTTTCTCAATATGAATTAGAAAAGATGTTAAAATAGTATTCGTGTTATATTCTTAAAACAATTAAGCAACATTAAGCTAAACTTTTAAAGCAATTTAAAACTCCATTAGCAACCATTACCTTAATTTGGCATTAACAATTTATTAGGCCTTTAAAATAACATTACACTCATTAATTAGTTTCATTTGTTTTCATTATTCTCTTTACAGATCTGCATACATATATATGACGCTAATGTTCATTAACCCAAAAAAAAAAGAGTAAGTTTACCTTGAAAAAGTTCTTTAAATCTAACACAACAAACACCTACGCTAAAAATCCATTATTTCAAACTATGTACATATGTATGTACTTATGACGTCATGTTTTAACTCTCTACAATACTTAAATTAATGCTGGGTAATAAAAAAATACAAATACAAATAATTGTTTATTTGAATTTATTATCCAAAGCTAAAGTATTGCCAAACAAATATTCATGGAAGTACCAGTAGAGTAGTATTGACATTGAAACAGCCATAGCTTCAATGATTTGAATCATGTTTTTTTTCAGTTTGTTGGAAACAGCTTGTGTAACACTCAGGTACTTGTCGTACACTTGAAGCTGTTCAGAAGTCAACTTGAAAATGTATATTTTTCAAATACTGTTTGATTTTTTTTTTCATAAATTGTTTTTAAATTATGCTACAGTCATTAAAATGACTATTTTTAGTGATTTTTGTTTTTAACTTTATAATTTAAAGCATTGTTCACATAAAATCTGGCCTGGTGGCAACACTTTCGTGTTTTTCAGTGATTTATTTTTTAAAATTAACTACCGTTATTTTGCCAAAGATTTCCATCGGAATGGAAAATCAAAATAGAACATAAAATCTTGTATAAATTCCTGGGAAATCCCACATTGTTGGGTTCTATGATAACAAATAGCAAAAGCTTCTAAAAAGTACTGTGAATGATATTATAAAACAATACAATGCACAAATCATAAACAAAATGAAAGCAAAAATTGTATTAAAGAAACCAGGAATTAAGAAAATACTGCGTTCAAGTCAAATCCGGGCATCTCTGAAAATAATTGTAAATACTGCAGGAAAATTTCGTATTAATCAGGAATGGTCAAGTTGGGAAAAATTTATGCAATAAAAAAGTGCAATAGTGCACCAATAACTAAGTTGATACAATGTTAAGGAAGGATTAAACTGAATCGATTTGTTTTATACTTAAAATGTTCTCCTTCTAAAATATATAAGTTTTCAAAATTTCAAAATTTAATTTGCACTGCTTGAAATGTTTGCTGGCTTCCAAATTAAATACACAAATCATAGTGTTGCTATAAAATGGGCAGATTTAACAAAATTCAACAACTGCCCTGTTAAAGATGATAACACATGTGAAAAAATTGATAAATAACTATCGGAACCAAACTATATGATGCAGCAAAAGAAGAGAATAAGAATATATGATGCAGCAAAATATTGTCCCCAGCTTCAGTCAATTTAACAATATTTGGCTATTGTGCAAGGAAAGTTAAAGCGGAGTAATACTGTAGTTCTTGTATAATTTTGAAATGAAAACTTGCATTTCATACGGATCGAAATGCTGTACAACAGTTTTAATAATCTGTTTATAAAAATCAGATTTTTATAAAAGGAAAATAATTTTAACGTCTTTTCTTTTTAGTATTTCTTAAATATAATGAAATTATTATTAATTTGTAGTTTAAAAGTATAAAATTACTTTTATACGACCGTATTTTATGTGAGCAATGCTTTGTACAAATATTTTTTTAAACTTGTATAAGAATTTCTATAACATTTAAAACACAAGTAACTAAGTGTAGTAGGTCAAGCCCGACCATATAATACCTTACCTTCAATTCTTCAGAGACCGATCATACTGAAATTGTTTAGCTTGACTTTAGACATACACAAATTATTTGCATTAAATTGTAAAATATTTATGTTCTTAAAAGTGATTTTCAGAAGTGGGCTTAATTTGAAAGCTATCACTAATTATGGACCGATCATCTTACAATTAGGTCGAATGATTTCTGTATATATAAAACATATTTGTGTTGAATTTGATTTGCGTACCAATATGTTTAAGACATTTATGCTCGTTGAAGTAATTTTCGGAAGTGGGTGATATATGGCTGATATGGTCAATTATTGCTCGATCTGCAAAAAATTTTTGCGTATGATTTAGATTTGTGGCAAAAATTGGTGAGAAAAATCCATGTGTAAATCAAGCATATGTATATAATAGTTGAAATACTATTTCGGGAGGCCATTTATATGGGTGCTAGAAGAAATAATATACCGTTTTCAAAAAATTTCAATACCAGTCATCATTAGGCCGATTTTCTTGAAACATCTACCAATTTACAACTTGTACTTTGCACATAATGTTTAAAACCATTGTGAAAATTATTCTAATTATTCTTGGGCGTTACAAATTAATATTTTTGGGCGTTACCCCTATTGTGTTAGAAAAATATAATTATACTTCAAGTTCATGTGAGTATTTGTAAATGGTTTAAGGCTTCTAAAACTATTTTGAAGTACACATGTATGTGTTTAAACATTATTGGAGTATGTGGTGATGTGAATTGTTGTAGTTGCACATTGTATGGTTAGTTAAGTACATAAATATTTGTCAATCTATGTGAAATCTTCTTAATAAACAATAGTGCTCTCTCTCTCATTTCTCTTTATTTATTATTTTACATGTACATGCACGTGTCTACATTTGTGTGTGTTCTAAACATCCCAGCGGGAAATTTTGCAAGTGCTTCCATGAGCAGGCCTTATAGAAGACACTATGCCTTCTCTCAGAAGGTGTTTTAGAAGGCCTTTCATACACATTCAAAATTTCATTTCAAAAGAACCTAGCAAAAACTTCACTTACAAATTATATTAAAAAATAATAGGAAGTTGTCGACCAGAATACTCACGAATCTACTAGAAAAAGTAATTATTTTTGTTCCCGTTGCCTCAAAAGTAATCCGTTATAATTTTGCCACTTTTAACCAAACAATTAATAATAATAACTATTTTTATACTTTAAAGTATTATAAAAATATGTAGTTGTAGACTGACTACAAGAAAATGTTAAAGAATAAATAAACAAACCTGACAAATATTAAGGAAACTTTTTCCAAAATGATACTAACAATTATTTATAATCGTATAATAACTTCTTTAAATCCATTTAGATTAATTCTTTTTTTTATGATTTTATAGTTATTATCTTTTTAAGATATATGTATGTATATAAAGTAATTCTTTAATATATAATTGTGAGTGTAAATAATGTATAATTAATAATACATACAAAATTGTTGAAAAAGCTACGAAATTATGAATTTTGCAAGTCATTAAAATTAAGAATATAAGTGAAGTTTTTGCTGGGAATGTCAACAAATCATGATTTCAATAGCAAATACAAATGGTTTTGCAATTATTCCTGTATATGGTCAGTTCAACAACAATCATTATTTTGCTCACTTTGTTATACGAGTTATAAAAATGAATAAAGAAAGCGTCTATAAATTTAGTTTAGTGAAAGTTTGTGGTGTAAAGTACGTGTGAAGCAGTACCTTATATAAATACATGTGATTTCTTAAGTTGATTTAAAATTAATTTAAAACCCTTCTTTTATTTAAAACCTATTAATTTAGCAGATCTTTCATTACGCCTTACCAAGTAACCTTTCAATTGCTCTTCTCAAGTAGGCGTTCTACCAGGCATCTAACCAGCAGCGAGTAGTCAAGGCCCTGATTAACAATGACACGCCATGTAAAATTGAAACGATTTTGCAATGCGGCTGGAAGTCCTTCAGTCTGCAAAATAAGGCGTTCTAGAAGGCCTCTTTACAGCATATTATTCCTGCTGGAATGTTTTCTTTGGTAACAACATTATTCAAATCACGTAATCTTCTTATATGTATGACTCACATTGAATGTTCCAACTCATTCGCGTGAAATTTCTGATTACATACAAATATTTGTGAAAATCCTTACACACATTGACGTAAATTAACGCACACATATACAATTTACGTAATCTTGTCAGTTCTGTGGTATCTATCTGCATAACAGAGTTTTAAAAGAATTCGGCTTATACTACTGTTTTTGTAATGGAATGGGTAGGTCATAGGCCATGTTGTATGCAAGGCATTTGCTGTCACTTCATAAGTTTCGACAACAGAGTTCGTTACATTTTTCTAGATTATGTTTCACAAGTTTTGGTTGATTTTACTAGAAAATATTAATGGCAAATTGCAGAATGTTAGATTCATGAATTTGTGCTAAATACGAATAAAGTCTAAATTTAAGAAATTTTGATCCAAAACTTTGTACCAGTTGAATCTATTTTGTGCCAAATTTTCTAGATTTTCATTTTCTCAAGCAATATATTCCCGAATAATACTAAAAACATGACATTCTGGCATTACTATTATCAGCATCGTCGAACAAACTACAAGTTTTAATAATAAACAAATCGAAATCAAAATTTAATTTAATAAAGAAAAAATTTAAAGTTCTAAGATTCTCTAGTTGGGAATAGTGTGATGGAAATCATTTACTGATGGCTTTTTAGTTTATATATATACTTTTTTTTAAAGAGAAGTAACACTCAGGCAATTAATATGCCTATATATAATTGCGTTACTTTCTTTGAAAAGGGGATATTTGAAGAAGTAAAGGTGGTGATAGAAGAAAGCTTTTTATATCACAACTCTGCAATTGCGCATTATGCTTGTGTTTAGTGCAGCATTGCAGCGCCTCTGGTGGCAAGTAGGCACATTATGTTCAAAGCTTGAAGGAGGGCGCTGTGATAAATATTAGTTATGATAGGATAGAACGAAAACTAATACATAATTATCAAAAACTGATGTTGTTTGAGTGGCAGCGGCTGGGAATCGAACCCGGGCAACAAATACCAACTCATGCTTAATGATAAAATGCGCTAACCAATTAAGCTACAGCACTCTCAAATAATAACCTCAGAATCAATAGCTTGTAATGGTCAGCATTAGCCAAATTCTACTTTATTTGTATGGGAAATTTGTTGAAAGATGTCCGTGTGATGATGAAACGGAAAATATAATATCCATAACAATTTATGGACAGTTTCCAGTTACAGTTTGGTTATGTTCGAAACAGAGACCGAAAGTAACGGGTCCATTTCAATTTTAGTGGTTAATTGGCACCATTTACCATTTAAAATTAGTTCTTTGTTTTATATTACTGAGAGAGTGAGTTTTAAGAGAAAAATTTTAGGTTTGTGGTTGAGAGAAAGAGAAAATAACGGCAATAATCAAGATGAGTAATTTATAATTTAAGTTTTTTTCGTAATGCTCAGTTTATAACTTTTATTTTCGAACTTTAAAAATAAATAGCAAAAGTTCATTTAATGCAAAACAATGAATATAAAATTGACTTTTTTACTTCTTTCCCAATATCGGCACTCCTTTAGTTCATATTCAACATATTCAATTAACAATTTGTTAAAAATTTATAAAAAATAGACTATAGTAGGTAAATAAAGGAGAAAAAATGTTAACGTTTATTAAGATTAGTTTGTTTCTCAACAAAGCTTTAAAAAACACCAAAAACTAATAAAGCTCATATGAAACCATGTAAACGAAAATCATTTTAAAACAGTTATTTTGAGTGATTATTTTTTTAAAAACAAAATATAAATCACAATTTTGATTTTTGACTATATGGACGAGTTATTTTCGGTCTCTGGTTCCAAAACAATAAATTTGTGTGTTTCGGTTTCTGTTAAACTTTCCATGTAATTTTCAATTCTGCAATGTTTTTCTCATTGAATAGTTATTCTTTGTTTCCTAATTACTGTTGAAGCTGTTCATAGGTGATCTATTTTGAGGATATTTCTTTGAGCTTTCTCTTGTCGAGAAGATCAGAAAAATTCAAATTTGATACAATGAATAAGTATAAACGACCGTCAACTTTATGTATGTATAATTAATCTTATAGCAATATAGTTTTTAGGAAATATTTGTATGCTGGTTCCCAGGCAGAAAAATATTACCACAGAAGTGTACTGTCTCAGTAGTGAGAGATGCGAAAATGTCAATAAGTGCTATAAGAAGCTCAAGATACGAGTATAGTACTACCGGTTGGATAAATGCATTGCCTTCACGGCGTACTAATTTCAAGAGAAAGATCAAATATAAATAGTAGTTATGGTAAAGGATATTACATCTGGCATTCTTTGAGGATCAGTAGGCCGTTCTAGCAATCAATTAAAGCTTTCTAAAGCTGTCTGCCTCTGACATTGATGCAAAACCATGTCATTGTTGTCACTATATCCTAGAGTAGGATTTTCTAGTATGATACAAAAATCTTCATAAAAGAGTTCAAGACGATGCAACATATTTGAAAGTGCGTTAAAGTTAGAAAAATATTACAATATTTTATAAGCTTTTCGGGATATAGAAAGCCTTTCTCAGAATTAAATTGCTTTTAATGTCTGATTTTGGCTTCGTTTAAAACATTCATTTCCAGGTGAATATCGAACAATGGTTTGGTATATTTAATACGATCATGTTTTTTTTTAGCAAATTTATTAATGCGATTTATAAAGTTGGTTTAAAAGAAACATAGTCCCAATTTACACGAAGCAACTCTTTAAGCTAAGCTGAATAACTTTTAGACATCGAGGTGAGGGGAAGATAAGACAAGTACTGACTTGATTATACTAGCAGTTCGTGTTACTCTCTTATTCGTAAGTTCTGCTTTGATTTTATCAACCCGGTGCAATTTTCCTAGGGAACTATGACCGAATGTCAAATAAGCAAGTGAGGAATTAATACCAGCTACTTTATATTGAAACATTTTCTTTGAAAACTATGCCATGTTTCATTTCAAGAATTAACGATTTCACTCTTTTAATTTCCCTTTTGGTTTTTATGTATTGCCACAATAGGTGGTAGGGATTGAATCAATTTCCATACATTTACTTATACTGTACTTATTGTATGTACTCGTACTTTGGTACTTACTTACATAAGTACGCAATTTAACCCTGAGATGAGTAAGTCTTCCGCTGTCTTAATACGCAGTACAAGGAACCTATTTCATTTTATATGGAGTTGTATATAAAAATCGCATGTAGAATGAAGGTATGTAAATTAAATTTATATTTAATTTTTAATTAACACTTTTGTGATGTGTACAAACATAAAGCAGGTAAAATTGTTATGTTTTTTAGAAAAGGCACAATAATATAATCTAAAAAGTAACTTAAATTCACATAACACGTTTGTGATGTGTTCAAACAATAAAACAAGCTAAAAGAAAGGTTATTTATTAATGATTTCTTGAAATTTCAGTATAAGCTCTCAGCGGAACTTTTCACACGTTCCCGTTCTAAACACCTTTAAATCTCAATAGAAACTAAACTATTGGACGGATCACCTTGGACTTTCTTTTAGATGATTCTAGGTAAACTTTCCTTGGAATACATGTGGCGGTCGGGACCAGCAAGGAGTAATTTCAATTTGAAAATGAAAAAGGTCCACCTAACCGAGGGTTAAATATACTTTATGTAATGCCGTTCATTGTTGTTGTTACTGTCATAATTTTATCTGTACTTAAGACAGGTATTTGAACTTGTGAAACATGTTTCAACTTTATACGAGTATAACACTTTATAAATCAATTTGATTAAGTATCTGGTACTTCTTATACATATGTATGTAGTACATATTATTGTGAATACAATTATGTACTACTATTTGCTGCTGCTGCTGCTGCTGTTATAATTTTGCCAGCGGCATTGTTGTGTGGCTTTAGAATGAAACCTCAAGAAATTATTTATTTAATACATATACAAATCAGACGCCAGATATTGGGTGAATAGGAAGTGAATGTTTGAGTAAACTTTTTAAGTAAATGTAACAAGTAATTGTATACGCCAAAGTATTTTAAATTTTAAAAGGAGTCACAAAATAACTCTCATAGGATTAGTGAAAGAGATTTAAACCTCTTGCTAAAAAGAAGGCTTTAATAGAAATTAGTTATTAACTAAAAAATTGCCATATTTTTGAGTGTAAAATTCATTGGTAATGATGTTGCCTTTTACTTTATTCGCACTATAAATTCGACTTCCTTTACGTGTATTTGATAGTTGTTGTTCTTTGACAAGGAGTTCATTTATAAAACACTTCACTTTGATAATCTGGCAAATTAAGGGGCAGTGCTTTTGAAAATAAGGAGTTTAGTTACGTTTGTATATACCAATCATGTTCACTATTATAGTTATTGTTTGTTTTTTTTTTTACATAATTTTAATTTATTAAATATTTATCAATATTTGTGCACTATATTTAATGCTTTCATATATGTATGTACGTGTCCTCTTTTTATTTCTGTATTTTAACATTTCAATTGTTTTGCTCAACCTCCTACGAAACAAATTAAGCTCCCCATTTTTTCACTACATCCGTTTTTTTTCACCCCTAATAATGGACTTATTGCTGATTTAGCAAAAAATGAAAAAAAAAATATTAAATATAAAATGTGGTAATAACAAAACAAAAACAGATACTCAAATGGCAAAAGTCTCATCAATAAATGGAGTAAAGTGACAGTTGGCAAAAATAATGTGTTCAATTTCATTTATACATTCGTTCATTCATTTAGACTTGGGTGTTGTAGTTGTTGTTCATTGTTCAAATTATATTGTACAAGTACAGTGACTGTGTTTTGTTCGTTCGTTCATTCGTTTGAATGAAACGTTGAACGTACATACATATGCATGTATATTAAATGAATGAATTGTGTTTTTTAGTTGAAATATTATTACTTAAACCGTTATGACCCCAAATGACAGATGTAATTTGTAATTTACGAATTTATATTGAACATAAATAAAATAAATATTTACTGATTTATTGTTCGTTTAAAAGCAGTAAATAACATACATACATATGTATTTGTAGAGGGTAGGAAAGAGATTGTTTGCAAATAAAACTATAAGAAATGTACAAATTTATTTGTTCACATAACAGCTACATACGTATGTACGAGTATATATTTATGAATCGATTTAATCGTAAATTGGAGAAAATAATCCTATTCAGTTTAAAAACATTTCAATATGTACACACACATACATACATAAATGTATATTCCGGGTCCAGATAAAATTCTAAGATATTGTAGCTCTGTCCTTCCTTTTGTTAGTCTGCCTTTGCAGGCTTTAGAGTGCAAACCTAGAAAGATGAAATGTTTGATCTTGAAAATAGGCATAATCGGTAAGGCCAAAAAACATTTGAACAAAATGTCTGTGTCTAAACGCCTGACGTTTAGAACGATTTATAAAATGTGTCAAAAGAGTTATTTTTGATTCGTCTGTTAAAGTTATATTCAGTAGAATAGAAAACATTTAATAGCTTGAATATATCAAGGTTTAATTTACCTCTGCTATTTTCTAGCAATAGAAAATGATCTAGTGTTTTAAATTGTATTAAAATTGTGGTGGGTATATAGTCAAACCTGTTTTTGTGCGGTGGATAGGGACCGCTCACAAAGAGCTTATTGTTGTACTGTTTCCTTCTTCTAAAATATTGGTAATTTTTAATTTATAATTATTGAATGAACCCAAAAACAAGGCATATAAACGTGACTTAAATGTCACTCTTTGTTCCAACTCGCTGAAATAAGTATCAGACAAATGAAGATTGTGATTGATGATTTGCTGCATAAATGCACTTTGTAATTACACGATTTCACTAATAGCTGTTATAATCTCAATAAAGTCCAGATGAAAATAAAAACTGTAAGAGTTCTCTTAAAACGTTAACTCTTTTTAACAAATACAGTATGTATGAATAACACCAACTGGTTGGATGGTGGTCAGTGAGATAAAGCTAGTTAATGGGTCGTGAGAAGATCATATTTTCCACATCCATCTTAAAATATTCTTTCTGATCGACTTTCTGTTGTCTGTTTCTCCAGCCGTGTGGCGAAAATACATTTTGAATATATTTCGATAAAGTTTGCCATATACACATTTTCAACACAAGGACTAAGCCTATTGAAATCTGTTTATCAAAAAAATATTCTTCCAATTAGCGATTTACATAAATAAGTTTTATATAAAAACAAATAACATTTAGAAATGTTTTGCTACTCGGTCCACAATTGACCATAGATCCCAAATACTGCTGACTTTTGAAAATCACTTTTACGAGCACTAATCTCTTAAAAATATTGGTATACAAATGTTGGTTTATAACATCCTCAACAAAAAGTATAACACACACCTTAAATTGTATCGATCGATTCAGAATCATTTTCTGAAACGTTTTAACATTGTCCGTCCGTCCATCTGGTTGTTGGTATTGAAATTTGTTTGAAACTGAAATACTGAAATTACTGAAATAGAACTTTATTGGTCATAAATTTGTGATATAATTTGTATAAAAAACCAAATAAAATTTTGTGCTGATTCATCAATAATTGACCATGGCTACCATATATGGTCCGCTTCCAAAAATATAATTAATGATCACAAATCTTCTAAAGCCATTAACACCAAAGTGGGAGGGGGTGTATGGTTGGTTGCCCGTGTAAACCTTGTGCGCAGATCTTCCATATAAGGCCCATTGTCGAAAATAACTTTAACGACTGTAAATCGTTTACAAATGTGTTAGTATGTTAATTATATTCAACACCAATAAGTTGCCTATATATACAATAGTTGTGACACTTAATTTCATAACGATGTCCCCATAATTTATCATAGCTCTAATATAGCGGCCATTGCTGAAGAACTGTTTTTACTCGATCGACTTGTTTTTGTTTTTTTTTTTTTTTTGTATTTACCAAGTAAATGTGAAGTAACAAGTTTTAAAAACTTAAAAATACACAACACAAATTGTCAACAACATACGTAGAACAGTAACAACAAAACAACAGCAATCAGTCCCAAGAAAACACAATGAAATGACAAATATTGGCAACACGAGAAAGTGTCAGCAGCCAAACAGTCAACACGTAATACATACAGATGTATACAGGCGTATTTACATTCATATTTAAGTGAAATAATGGTAGCAGCATCATCAACATCGTCTCATCACACATTATCATCATACATAAAAGCCAAATAAAAAAAAAACAACAATGAAACTAACAAATGTTTTTGTCATAGTCAATATTTTGTTAGCACACTTAGCCAACAAGCCCAATCCACCCCATCTCTCTCTCTCTCTCTCACACACAGACCACCCTAACACATGTTTATTAGAATATTTAGAACATTTATTTAATAAATGTACCATTACAAACAGACACACCGACCGACCGACCGATCGACTTTCTGACAGACTGACAAACAACATTTAGAAAGAAGTGTTCAAGTGTTTTAGTATATAGAATAATAGTTTCCAAACCGTACTGCTGCAACATCTGTGCAACACGAAACGTTTAATACTGTGCGAACAGTAGCAATGAACAATTGTTGGCATGACATTCTAACTTGCATACGTTTGCTAAAATATTTCAATTTGTTTTCACACATTTTAATGCAAAGAAAAAGAAAAAAAAGTACTCAATTGCCACAGAGTATTTGTGCCACAGGCTCATGTTACTCATTTAACTCTTCTTAACTAACAATATGACACTTTAGTTGTCATTTGGTATTTTTTTGTTGTACGATATTTGTAAAATACTTAAATGTAGGTGTAACTGCAATATTGAAATGTAAGTTCTTTAATAGTTAAGTGACATAGCTGAGAAAATAATTGAAAGCAAAAATGAATTAAGAACAATTTCCTTTCTTATCTGGAAAAAAAAACTAACACTAAGTTGGCCATAATTCGTTACAGTTGCTCAATTTTAATACAACAATTTCACAAGTATAAAATTAAGGATAGTTTTAATCAGATGAAAGAAGTTTCAGAAATTTTTGGAATTATGGAGTGAATAATATTTCAAATTAAATTTTCAGATTATGTGGAAAGTTATGAGTTCTTTAAATATATAACTGTATTTAAAATTTCATAGGTCTAGGAAAACACCTTTTATTTCTGCTCCGTCGCTATATTTGAAACAAATCAAAGTGCGGAGTTTATACAATGAAGTAGTTATCGTACGCAAACAAGATCTCCGTAATTACTACTCTCTAGAGCCTTTTTCCTAGAGAAATTTCAGATTCTCAATAATGCATGGAAAATTTGTTTTCTACAGACAGATAAAGATGGTTCTAAAAAAGGATAACAACGAGTAGGCATTGAAGCTGATGTTTATATCCATATATTTGGCATGCAGTTCCTAAATATTTAATAGCAAGCGTGTCGTTTATCGAACACATGGAACTACAGCCTTCACTAGTTTACCATTGAATGATTTTTTGTTATTATAACCAGGTTTCTAAAGAATACTTTTAGCTGGAAATAAATGACAAGTTTTGAATATTTAGCCAAGTTTACGACTCATGTAGAAATTCGAAAATATTAAGATTAATTTACTCCAAAATTTCACATGAATTACAACCCACTGGAAATTAGACTCGATAGTTTTAGTAACACTTGAAATGTTAACACTGAGAATGACATGGTGTTTTATTGATCATTTAGATTGTGTTTAATCAGTGTCATTAAATTGTGCTGATAATTATAATCTGCAATTTTATTACAAAATGTACATGAGGAGACATGGCACAATGGCTTAGAAAATTATTCTGAGAAGAAAGTTGTAATACAAAGTTGTGAGCCAATGAATTGGAAATATTTATAAAAAAAATAAGAAATACATTCGTGTCAAATATATAACTGCTTTTTCTGACATTTGACCTCCAATATCTTGAGTAGAAGCATACATGATTTATGGTAAATTTAAACACCCTATGTAGAACTTAAAGACAAAAGTATATGATGCCTATATGTTTTTATTCCGCAGTTAATACGTGCCTAAGTAATTTGTACGCGTTGAATATACAACAGATTTTTGTGACCTTTGAAATCTTGAGTTATTTAAAGGGTAATTTTTTAGCAACTTTTTTTGCCAAGACTATTTTTGACAGCTCAGCTGCTTTAGCATAACAAACGAACAACGCATGCAGATTATTGAATTGTATTATCAAAATTCAGTTGGATTATGGATGAACCACTTCTTTTTTTTTTTTCGAAAATTGTGTTCAGTGACGAAGCTGGTTGAATGGATACGTAAACAAGCAAAATTGGTTACAGTGAAATAACTCCCAAATGAAATAAGTGCCAATGGAAAAATGAAATAAATCCTAGAAATTTTTCCATACAGATTGGGACTTATTTCATGTTTTCCTTTGGAAGTTATACCATTTTTTTCAGTTGGGCGTTATTTAATTTTTCATGGGACTTATTTCATTGGGACTTATTTTATTTGGGAGTTATTTCACTGTACCGCAAAACTGTCGTATTTATTGTGAAGAGCAGCCAGAAGCATTGCAAGAACAGCCAATGCATCCAAAAAAATGCACTGTTTGGTGTGGATTATGGGACGGTGGCATCACTGGACCGTGATTTTCCCAAGACAAGTATGTGAATGGCCAGCGCAGTTGTGAGATGATTAAATTTTTTTTTTTTGACTAGCATGGAAGAGCTGGACCTACCCAACATGTGTCTTCCACAAGGCGGTGCCACATGCCACACAGCACGTGACACAATGGCCTAATTGAGTGGCAAGTTCGGTGAAGAGTTCATTTCACGTTTGGTGCTGGTCAATTGGCCGCCTAGATCGTGCGGTTTAACACCTTTAAACTTTTTTTGTGGGACTATCTTAAGGCAAATATCTATAGGGACAAGCCTGCAACGGTTGGCGCACCAGAAGCTAATATTGAAGAATTTATATGTGAGATACCGGCCGATATGTTGAAGAGAGTTTGTCAAAATTGAATCCAGAGTATGAACCATTGGAGGCATAGCCGCGGTCAACATTTACATGAAATCATGTTTAAACATTGAATTATACACTCGTCGATCGTTCTATCAACTCAAATAAAGATTTCATACATTTCCGAAAGCTCTCAAAATATCACTCTTTAGAAGTAAAAGTTCTATTCCATTTAATTTTTTTTATCAAAGTTAACAATAGTTTCTAAATCGATGTATAAAGTATAATGTTTAACTAAAGCGGCAGCACTAGTTCCAAAGATTTTATTAAAGAATCTATAGTGGCTGTCGTTCTAAATATTCGTCAAGTTTCTTAATTATTTCAATCATACATATCTAAGTTAAATACAAAATGTTAGCTTACCTTTATTTCATGTATAAAATCCGTTTCATCCAATAAATTTATGCGAACGGACATAATCCGTGATGGTCTACACAAGCAATGCATTTTGTATGATTTTTTTTTTATTTTTATTTGTTACTAGATTATATTTGTTAAATATTTCTCAACACAATTTTTTATTTCTTTGAATATTTAACAACAATTTTCTTTTATTATAATTTTATTTTTTATTTCCACTATTATTTGCAAATACATATTTTTCAATCACTAATAATTTAATTGAACTCATGTACACATGTAATTTTTGAATGTATGAACAATATTACATTTTGCATTTTTGTATAGAAGTTGTGCTTCCAAATGGAAATACTCGTATTGCAAATTTGCCTGGTTTTTGCAATTTTTTTTTTTTAGATTTACAATAATTTTTTTGTTTTACTTTGTTTATGGCTACATTATTTAATGTATTAAAAAAAACTTTGTTGTTATTTAAAGGGGAAACAAAAGTTTTATTTATTTGCTGTTGTTATTTATTGTTGCTAAATATTATTTTATGAATTGTTGTGCAAATGTGTAATTTATTTCAAAAATTCTGGTTTAAATATTAGATTTTTGTTATAGACGAATAATAAGGATAATTTGATTGGTGCTGATGATCTGGAAAGAAAATAATTGAATAATAATTTATTAAATTTAATTATATAATAGTTGGAATATTTTAATTACAAGACTAAAAAATATACTATAAATATACAGGGAAAATGTATGGTTACAACATGGTAGCGGTAACTATGTAATGTTCTGCATAGTCATTAATATACAAATATATATGTTTGTATCATCTCATGAGTTTGCAAATGAACATATTATGATTATGGTATGATAATATGTTTGAGCTAAAACATCATGTGTTATTAAGTTCAAAATTTTAACATGATCATATTATGGTTGAGATAAAAACAGATTATGGTTGAATGTAATTATGGGTTTGCTACAATCTTAAATACAAAAAAAAATTGTTCACCGACATTTGGGACATTCTCTCAATAATTTTCAAAAATTATAATTGACTATATTTATTTAGTTCTTTTATTCGACCAATATTCTATAATTTATTTTTCAAGCAATTTAGGTCACTTTTCACTAGTCCTTCAGAGGCACTGAACACTATATTGTACCTTATGCCAATTGACCTTCACATAATGGCCACTTCTGCCTGCAGCGCAGCGAGGCTTCAGGCATCCGGTTGTTGGAGATCGAGAATATATGGCCACGCGGGGATTATTATATTACTCCATACACGGATTTTGATAGGATATTCAAGGTCTTAATTCCCTCCAGGAGTGAGTGGAATATGGGTAATCTCGTGAACAATTATGATACTAGGATATACACGGACGGTTCTAAGATGAGCTGCGGTGTTGGTTGTGGGGTCTTTCCAGGCGGAAATTTTTGCAATCATGGCAGCTTGTGATACACTACATGATCATAACATTCACGGCAATATAGGTATTTTTGTCGACAGTCAGGTGGCACTCCTCTCACTTAATGCCTACACAATTTCATTTTCACTAGTTAGGCAATGTAGAAATTCTTTGTCAAGGCTAGGTCGTCTATCTGACATTACCTTGGTATGGGTGCCTGCGCATAGGAACCACTACGGCAATTAACGGGGAGACGAACTAGCCAGAACGGGATCTTTTTATATAAAAATGTTCTATATATTTATATATTTTAATATCCAATATTTCGCTTCTTCAGCGATAATACAATTTTTTAATTATTATTATTATTATTACAATTCAAAAATTGTATTATCCCTCAAGAAGCTAAACATAATTGTTTGAAAAAATAAAATATAGAATAATTGACTATATTCTACCAATTACAAATAACTGTTACATATTGGTCTGCTCTGGCAATTGCAGTTAATCCCACCCTCACTACGTTTTAGTAAACTTAAGCTGTGCCAATTTAAATTCTTTTACATACATTTTGCAATTATCTACAATTAGTGTGAGACTATTTTTGTTGCCCCAACTTGTCATATTGCATGTTGAAACTTTAGCCAATATAAATTCATTTCAAAAATGTCGTTGTGGCAAAACAGAAATACACAAATAGCAATTAAATTGCCATAAATTATTTTATTTTTATTCCACAAAGTAACATAAAAAATTCTTTATTTTTCTATTTGTTCAAATACCACAAAATACCTATAAACTAAATAGAATAGGAAAACAAAAAACAAAACAAAACTGTATTCTCACAAGATAATCTAATAAACAAATATTTGCTCTTGATTTTCTTTCATAATATGACTGTCATGGCTGGTGAACACGCCAGCTAAGATTTTAAAAATAAAAAATAATAAAAAACAACCAGCAATGGCAAGAAACAGAAACTTTAATTCCAACATAACGACACTTGAACTCTAAAAATATGGTCCCAAAAAGCTTGACCAAGCTAGGAAATAAATATAAATAAAAACACTTAGACAAGTATTAAATCATAGGAAAAATGGAAAACGCAAATACATACTAACAAACTGACTCAAACTGACTCAAACTACTCCCACCTCATTTTAAACGAAATGTTAAATTAAATTTAACAAAACTAGCATAACAAAGATTATAAAACAATGATATGACTGAGTACTGGCACAAAATAGCTGCAAACAACTCTGCAAACAAACTGAACAAAAAGAAAATTTGATTAGTCCATAGAACTGTAGAACAATAGCTGACAGAGCAACAGTAGAGCAGCCCAACAGCTAGCTCAGTTGTTAGATACTAGATACAATTGTATAAAATTAAGTGGAGTATTAAAAAAATATTTTCCCACCGCACCTTTTATAATGAAAAATAAAACAAAAAATATTAAATAAAAAAAAAAATCTTGCTAAATAAACTGGATCACAACCAAGAGGAATTTAAATGTTTATCTTGGAGATTTATTCTTTGTTTTGTCTTTTATTTAAAAATAATTAAATTTAATTATTAAGCTGGTGGCATAGTCAGCTAAAGAAGCAGCAAATTGTTAAAGATTTAGAGTTAGGTAGTAAAAATAAGGAGTGTTTCAGTTATTTTTAACAGAAAAACGAAAAATTATTATGAAGAAAACATTTTACCACCATATTAAAGCACCAACTAGCAAAACTCAGCCAAAAACGAAAAGTCATCCAAAAATTAAGACAAATTGGTCAAAATATTTTGTGAAAAATTCTCAAGTTATTTTATGTTTATTTAACCTTGAGTTATATCAAAAATCTACATTTTTATACACAACGGCCTATAATTTGTATTTTATGTAAAGTTGTAAAATTGGTTTACTATGAATAATACCAAAACTTAAACTAATGTAAACGACAGTTACTTCAAATAAATAATACTGGAATTTAGAAAACCTGGAGCACCACAGCCGTTTGTGCGGAATAACAACAGGACCTTCATTTGGCCATTCATCTACTGCACCTATGAGTTACCAGCAAATATCACGCACCTTGGCTAAGCCCTTGTAAAATACATCCTAATCGGATCAGCCGCTTAGAAATAGCAGATTTATTTCAAATAAAATTTCCAATCGCCTCACTGTGCAGAGCAAGATTTGCCCTTAAGTATTGCAACCCAAGGCTGGAAATGGCGAAATCAGTGACATGAGCTAAATACAGTTTATTTGGTTACTCATTTAAATTTGCAGCTGACCACAGACTCATCTGGCACCATGGGTACTAGTTACATGTGGGGTACTTTTCACTGGTGGTTGTGGTTTGTACGCAAAGGTATGCTGGAAGAATATTATTGGATAAATTACTGATGTTTGAGCTAGTGACAAATTTCTGGCAAAGCAATAATCTCTAGGTGCTGTTGCAGAGACAACAGAGCCAAGGAAAGTAGTGGCTGCAATTGACTTGGTGCTTTAAGTGTTGAAGGAAATTGAGTCTGCGGCATAAGTGGTGGGTGACCAGCTCTAGGACGGAGTCCGGTTAGATGTTGCGTCAAATGACTCAATTGGCTCGAGGACAGTAGGAGTCGGTCAACGTTATGCTGCGCTAGTGGCAACGGTGGCTGTGTAACTAGGGTGGATTTTGTTCCTTTCAATAATTTTCTCAGGCTGTGTTAATTGACTAAACTGCGGATGGTGAGATAAGATAGCTCAAGCTATGTCTTGAGAGACATACAAATTGTATATTCCTCGCAAGTATTACTTGGCGTTGTTGGCCGTTAGTCAACTCGGTAAAAAGAACAACGTGTAGTCAATGACTCGTCAGTATCTGACGACACTGCACGTTATACCCGTGGACTTCTGAGCGAAGCAAAAATAGTTGTGGCTGCTGGTTTTCAAATTTATATTGCAATTAAACATCCAAATCGTAGTGTAAAGCAGAATGATGTTGCTGTTAAAGGACACGTATTTATTCATTACTGCAAAGTCGGAAGCAAAAATGTGTGTTGCAGCGAAACGACGGGATGTCAATCCAAAATATAAATATACGAATCCGACAATCCATTAGCAGTTATATATATAACTTTGAATATGTATATAAAATAATGCCTGCATAAACGTCTGCTGTAAAACGTTGGCCTAATTTTGCTTGTTGTTATTATTCAAAAGTTGCAGTTCGTATCAGCGAAAATATATGAAAATCTCTAAGCAAAAACAGTTAGCTTTCTTTATATAAAATCTAAAGATGTTGGTTTTATCAAGAGAAAAATTGGGAAAAAATATAAAGGTTTTTAATTAAATAAGACCCCCCATTTATCCTGTTATCTAGACATGCCTAGAGTAAACATTCATTGCCAAGTAATGAGCTAAAATTCCAAATGTTAACACTTTATTTTTTACTTAATAGTATTTTAACTCAGTAGTTTAACAGGGTGTTATCATTAAATACGAGTGCTTACTACAGCTGTTTATAAATATGTCATTACATTAATATCACTAAAACTAGTTACAAGTAATGAAATTAAGAACACATTCGTAGTTAGGTCTACCAGAAGCCATTATCAGTAAAAACCGTATAATCTCATGTACATAAATAAGACATTATATGAATACTTCTAAGTAATGCAGATAATAAGTAGTAAAGATTGTTAAGTAAGATATAAAGCAATTGCCAATCATAACCAAGTTTTTGCTGTGAATGCATTTGTTATATTTTGAAAAGTGAACCAAATTAGGATAATGGCCGAATTCACAGTCTTTAGTTAGCTAACGACAAAGGCTTAACTAATGATTCTTTATTCGCAGTGCTTAGTTTGCTATAAGAATAACAAGTAATAGTTAAACAATAGTTAGTATTTTATTTTACCAATGGTTAACTAAAGACTGAGCATTCGGCCATAAGAGTAACATTATTAATCGTTAACAATATTTTTGAACATTTATATTCAATGTTATTAAGCAATTTTTTATTTATTAATTAATTTATATTATCTCAAATACATTATACCAATATTCATGAATAGGGCTGATTTTCTTTTAAAAAAAAGTTTATATCTTATATTTTTTAATTGAAAGTCAGTGGAGTGTAAAAAATACACTTTTTTATGAAACAGTTCCCATATTAATTAAATAAAATAAAAATTTGTAGGTGTAAAACATGATACATTTCTTAAAGTCTAGACTTGAAAACAATAAGCGTGTTAACATTTAAGTTATTAAAGGGTGTTCTTTTAGATGTATATAACTTTAAGTAGGCAACACTTTTAAACTATCGGCTACTTTGTCAGCTATTAAGTGATTTATGTTTGAAGTCGCTAGTCTATGCCGATAACCCCTAAATGATTGACCACTTGGAGGATAATATTTAGCGCGTATGACGATATGAGGCCAAAAATGTTGGAAAAACTACGTCCGAGCCATATGACTGGCCAGAAGTCATATTTAAATTATAATTATTTTTCGAATAAAGTAAATTCATGTCAATTTTAAAAAATCAACTTTGTTTTATTCCATTTCAAAGTTCTATATATCTAAAAAAAAACCCCAGAACCATGATTTCAAAAATAAATTTGCAGAATTTGGAAGCGTTGTTCAAGCGTCAGGCGACATAAATCACTTGACAGCTGACAAAATGATCGCCAGTTCAAAAGTGTTGTCAACTTAAAGTTTTATACATCTAAAAAAAAACACCCTATATTAATATTTAATGTATTTAAAGATATAAAAACACACAGACCTAGAGCAATGACCCATACGAAAATGCATATTTAATTAAAAAAGAAAAGTAATAGTAAACGAAAAACAGTTGAAGAAGTTGGAGAATAAATTGGGTGAAGAAAGAAATGAGAAAAAAATTAAAAAAAAAATGTGCATTATAACAATCATCATTTATCTTTTTAAATATTTATAAGGATTAAAACAAAAGCAAAATGTACTCTAGTACTTGTGAATACAACTTGTTGTGCTCATTTGTTCGTATTTATACATATTTTTATTTTTACTTTGTCAGGCAGTAGTGGTTATAATTACTAAATGGCTGAATAGTAAAGAGGAGATTGTGAAATTACACGCATTTTATATAGTTATGATTGTTAAATGTTTTACTGCATTTTTTATAATTTTACGCAGTAAAAGTAATTTGTTGGACAACTAGCAGGAAAAACATAAATGTTCAGTTTTAAGGGAGATTTGTGCAATATGTATTATGTTTTCTAGAGGGCGATTTATGATTTTCTTTTAATTTATAATAGTAAGGGCATTATGAAGATAAAGAATATAAACCGCCCCAAAACAATTGCTTGTAAATAATTAAACATTTTTAAAACTTTGAGAGCAATGACCCTATTAATGGGTATAATAAAAACATTAAATACTTTCTATCTTTTGCAGACCCTTATTCTCCTAAAACGGTTTAAGGTACGCCTCTATTTAATGATAGGCCAATTTTTCTACCCACGATGTAACATATCGAAAAATTAATCGTGGAAACAAAATATATAGCTATTGTACGATTTCCCAAATACTCTGTTTAATGGACATGATTGTATTGCAAATGATCAAAATCGATCTAATAGAACTAGAGTTGTGAATTCAAATTTGATACATACAAATGTCTACCCGTAATTTTGCTCTATGTGTCCATGCATAAATGTCTATAAAAATAGTATCTACATAAAATTCAATAAATATAAGTCAAATAAGACAAATCACAAAACGATATTAAGTTTGCATCGGTTCATATTTGACCATAACCCACATACGAGTATAAAGTCCACTATCGAAAATAACTTCAATACCCAAAAACTCTTCCAAATAACGTTATTGAGATAAAATTCAAACAGAAAAAGTCCAATATTTTACGGTGATCGAGCTATAATACGTTATAGCTTTATAGATGCTTTATATGGGAGCTATCACACAAATTTGTTTCACAAACAAAATTCTTAAAAGATCTAGCCAGGTCCATCCCTATGCGTATCTACATATATAGAAGGCTAGAGGGAGTATTTAATTTTCCATACAAACTCGTTGACGGTATTATATTGGTGGTAGGTATATGACACTCTTACTTAATTTATTTTGTACAATTATACTGCATTGCAATTTTGTGTAGAAACTTAAATGTGTAAATGTGCATTAAAAAAATTTGTTTTGTTTGAAAATAAATACGTTCACACTATTATGCGCAATTCTCATTAAAAATTCATAATTTTCTTACATTAAATTTGTTGTGGTAATTGTTGCTGCTGCTGCTACTGTTAGTGTAGTTGTTGCTGTGTTAAAACTTTCTTTTCTTTGCAGGTTTAGATAATTGTTTAAAAAAAATAATACAATTACAGCAAGTTGTATGAGAGTTTGTGTTTTTCTTGCAATTATTTTTCTTTCACCCACTTATGTGGGGTCTCTGTGGTAGTAGGTGAATTCCACTCAACCACACATACATACCTATAATTTTGCTGCACACACAACAATTTTTAGCCAACATACTATTGGGCTACAAAATATTTGTTCAAATTTAGAATGCACTTATAGAAATCAGATGAGAAATGTGAAAATGTTTTCACTAAATAAAGCGAATTTCCATACAAAATTTGCTTAATAAATCTCTTATAAACCTGTTGTAAGTTTTATGAATAAGGGCACAAATGTTTGAAAAATCGAAAATTTCCTTGACTCTTATTTAAAAGATTAGATTAAAAATTTACTGTCAGATTTTCTCTTCAAAACTGTTGAATTATTTTAATTACTCTTTTTATTAAAAAACGCAATGCTTATTGTTGTTGTTCATTTCGTATTCATTTTTAAATTTTCAATTTAGTTAAATTATTGCAAAGATGAAATTAAAAAAAAAACAAGTCAACTAATTGGAAACGTGCGATTATTATTTAAAAAATATTTTTAGTTAAATGTTATTTTGAAAAACATTTCGTTTATTTTTGGCGAATATTAATTTCAATTTCTAAGCAATTTAATATCATTATTTTTAACTATGCTAATGGAAACAGCAAAATGCAACACTCCTGTCAAGAGTAGTTCTATGTTTCAGAAGGCTGGAATGTCTTATAAAGAAATAGGAGAACATCTCAAGTGTTGACAGCATATAAAGATATTTTACACTTTGGCTAACTTCATCCATCGCAAAAAACCCAGAAAACATTAGACCACACTGACCGCATGATAGGGGGCATCTCTAAAGCCGACCCAAAAAAAATCTTTCACTGAATAATAATTAAATGTGATGTTATTTAAGCAAAATATTTCGAGCCGTTTGGTGGAAGATAATCTTCATGGAAGAGCAACGCGCAAGAAGCCTCTTCTAACTAAAGTTCAAAGTAATTTTAGTGTAGAAGTCGTCGGCTAATCAGTGGAAGTATGTGCTTTGAAGCGCTGACATAAGTATTGCTCGCATTAGGCCTGATGTTCGAAGATGAAGATAGTCTTTTCCTGGAATAGGGTTGCCCAAATTCACAGAATTAGTTTTATTTTAAATAAGGAGACATACATAGAAATATTGAATAGTGTAATGCTGCCCACGGAAAATTGTAAAGACAATAATTCAAAATAAAGCAGAAGCTTACAAAAAAATCCGGTATTCCATCAATGTTCTGGAATGGGTACAGACCTAAACCACATCAAACATTTGTGGGTTGCCCTTATACGAAGTTCAAGATCCAAATCTATTTGTATTGAGTTTTATATGAAAACGCCATTTAATTTACTAAATATACATGTATAATGAATATAAATAAAACTTTTATTTAATTTTAAATTAATTATTTAATTTACATTTAAAAAATGTTACCGTACTATACACCTTTAAATTTTAATAGTTTCCATTGGTCAAATCACCTTGAATTTGTTTTAAAACGATTATAGATAAAATTTCCTTGGAAGACGTGTGGATTACGGGTATACTTCGCATGGACCATTAAGCAGTAATTTCAGTTTGAAAATTAAAGAGGTCTCCTGACATGTTCTCACCTACACCCAACGGCGGTCTATACCAGTTGCGCAAAATCGACGTCCCATATCATGAATGCGCAATATGTGAGAATGTAATGAAGCAAAAAGGTTTAACAACAAAATATTGATTATAATTTTAACAGAAGTATAAACGTTTCCAATTAGCCGTCGCAGTCAAATTGAAAAACATTTATCTAAATAGTTAAAATATAATTTACTTTTATTTCTTAATTATTTTCTATTCCTTAATTACTCTTATGGGTTGCAAAGTGTTACTAATTAGTTGGCAACAGCTGTATGCATCTTTGAAAATTTTTGAGAAAATGTTGATTTATTAAACATTTCTTTCAAAACAATGAACTTATATTTCCGCAACTGTAAACATATTATAATAATGTTGAGTTAATTGAAGGTATGTTTGAAATGAAAATATCTATGTATATGAAGTTTCTTTCGAAGATTTTGCCCGCTTTGTGTAGTATTATTATGTCCATAGAGCATGAAGGTGTTTGTTTATTGAATGTTTAAGTAATTAACATTGCACATTACGTTGGATCTCATTGTTTGCACCATTTC
The DNA here is from genome assembly GCA_950370525.1 of Bellardia bayeri. Classification (NCBI taxonomy): domain Eukaryota; kingdom Metazoa; phylum Arthropoda; class Insecta; order Diptera; family Calliphoridae; genus Bellardia; species Bellardia bayeri. The sequence continues at coordinate 91,002,697 of OX493264.1, forward strand.
GATGCTTGCAAGTTTTAATATTGTTCTACGAATTCTAAAAATTGTTGAAAATCATTTGAAGTTTATAGGTTTCACATTTTACCTGAAGTTGTGAGTTTTGTAAAGTAATTCTCTAATAATTAAAAATTAACTTTAACAGATGCTTAATTATTCTAATATAATCTATAAAAAAAATTAAAACAATACAAAAGTGTAAAGTAGATTAATTTGCTTAACTTGTAATTTAGAAAATTTTGCAATCGAATTAAACGAGAATACCAGTAACAGTATTATCTTTATAAAGGTCCATTTTCCACAAGGCTTTCGTTACAACAAATATTCTTGATGTCATATCCATAACATTCACTTTTAATAAACAATTCAAATTTTCATATATATATACATTGTGCATACTTTAAAGCAATTGATATTATTGAAATATGTTGCATGTTTTCAGGCATAACACACACACACATACAAAAGTTAAACAACAGCGTGCGTAACTCTGAATTTATTACAAAACTATCAATAATTTGTTTATAAGTTTTCTGACTTCCTTGTCACAACTTAAAGTAAAGTAAATAAAAAAACAGGTTAGAATGCTATTTTCGGCTGTGCCGAATCTTTAATACCCTCCATCTAAACGTAATAAGAAATACAGACTCTACACTGGTTATAGGACTAGTATATCCTAATTCTGTGTTTTCTCTTCAGTCTTATGTATTCATATTTTATATATTTTTTGAAAGACAATTTTACGACCAACATAATTTATGTTAAATATTTTGAAATTTTATTTAATTTTGACCATTTATAATTGATGTAATTACAGATTCTTACTGGAATTTACAGAGTTTGTCTGATTTTCATAATGATCTTGAGTGTAATTTAACAATTTATAAAATAAAAAGAACATTTTTCCATATTCACAAAAAGTTAAGCAACAGACTATAAAAAAGGATAAGATATAAGGTGAGGCTTTTTTGTTTGAATTTGATCTCAAGAATATTATTTACAAAGGATTTGTGAGTGGCATTGTAGAAGTGGAGCAATTATGGACTGATAGCTTCTAAATCCAGTATCCACAAATGTGGTTTCTACGTATTTGAGGCTTATTTTGGTTGAATTTCATCTCTATAACGTTATTTGCAAGAGTTGTTTAGTATGCTCAGAAATGGACTTAATTCGGGAGCTATTGCCAATTACTGATCTATATAAAAGTTGGTTCGATATCGATATTTCTTAGACATTTTTGTGGATTTATTTGTTTTTCGGAAATGGTTCTTATATGTCAGCTATGACAATTTTATGTATATTTAAGATACATATTAGTATTAATTTAAGATACATATTAGTAAAATTTCGGAAGTGGATCTTATATGGGGGATATAGTCAAATATGGACCGATATTCTCAAAATCCAGCAGTTTGATTTAGGCATGTATGTAAATCATCCGTGTAAAATTTGGATTGGTACCATTTTTTATAAGAGATTTATTAGAATTGAAGTGATTTTCGGAAGAAGGCTTTATATGGGCGATACGGTTAAAAATGGACCAAAAATCACAAAATTTTGTGGGATTATTTTTGTGTATATGTAAATGATATGTGCAAAATATTGAGTCGGTACCGATATTTATACAATATATAAATGTCTTTTTCGGATGTGGTCCTTATATGAGAGCTATGACTAATTATGGGCCGACCACCACAAAAATTTTGTACAACAATTTATTTACCCATAATTTATACTAGTTTTATACGTGTTTAAGTGAATTTTGGAAGTAGACTTTATATGGGGTATATTACACGGTGTTACAAAATTTCCTTTTTTGAAAGCACTTTCAAAGTGACCTAGTGTATGTTATAGGTCTAGATGAGTGTATTACCAAACCGGTTTTAAAAGTTTCAATATACCTCCAAATTGCCGAGTTATGGACCAAAGAAATTTTTTTGAGGCTGCTACTTTTAAACATTTTAAACATTTTTATTTATTAACCGATTTTTGAAATTCAGACGGTTCTGGAAAGCCAAATAATTGTTATTTTTAAATATATGTATATACTCCTCATACAATATTATCACAAATATGAATAGATTTTTTCAATTGCATATATGGAAAATTTTTAATTTTTTTTTAAACTTTTAAAATTTCTACGAGACTTTTTTCCGAATTTAGTTTAAAGACAACAATTGTTGAAATCGGTTGAGAAATGAGGAAGTTATAGTACTTTTTACGAACAAAAGAGTGGAAACCTGTTTTGATTAGATTAGCATGATTGAATAAAATAACTTTAATCTAATAAAACCTAACGAATTTTATATTTGTATCACCAATTTTTATATGAAATTTTTTAAAAATGTTTACTTAATCTATTACGTTTCAAATCTAGGCCAATTTAGTGACGAACAAGGCGAACGTTTCCATCAGGAGCTATTAACAATTGAAAAGAGATTTGAAGGAAAAAAAATCAGCATGCTCGCTAAAGCGAGAAACTGATGATTTGTATTCTACTATACCGATTTTGCTGATTTTCAATAGCAAAGTGCTTAGGAGAACTATAAACGGTTTTTTGTAAACTTTGTTGATTTCGGTTGTGTCCTTTGGACGTTAGAGTGTTTTACACGGACAGATGGACATGGCTCAATGGGCTTAGAATTTCATAAGAACCAATAATATATATACTTTGTTGTGTCTCAGATGAGTATTTCTCAGTGTTACACACGGAATATTAAACTTATATATACCCTCATTTACTACTTATGGTAGTGGAGGGTATAATAACGCAAACATAGGGTGTTTTTTTTAAATGTATAGAATTAAGTTGGCAACACTTTTTAACTGCCGGCCATTTTGTCAGCTATCAAGCGATTTCTGTTTGAAGTCGCTAGACTACGCCGATAAACTTGAAACGATTGACCACTTGGCCACTTGACCGCCGCGTTATTACCGATATAAGGTCACAAATGTTGGAAATAGTCATCGAAAATTGGACATCCAGATTAGACTACGTCCGAGCCAGTCATATTTAAAAATATCTTTCGCATAAAATTAATTTCATGCCAATTTCAAAATATCAATTTTGTTTTATTCCATTTCAAAGTTCATTCAGAACCATGATTTTCAAAATAAATTTGCATATTTTGGATGCGTTGTTTAGGTGTCAGTCTCTTCATGTTGAAATGCCAAACCAAACTAAACATAAATCACTTGACTGCTGACAAAATGGCCGCGAGTTAAAAAAGTGTCGCCAAGTAAAATTCTATACATCTAAAAATACACCCTATATATGATTGAAAATATCACTGAAGTCATTTTTATTATTTTGACACAGTTTTATTTTTGTATTCTGATTTGGTGGCACGCTCATGTTGAATTGTATACGAACACTTATGCAACAGCGATTGAAAACTCTGTGATATTAATGTGTTTTTTGCATATTGTAGAGAAAACACAATCAATAATAATAGGAAAATAACTAATTAAGGAAGAACCTGTAGACATTAATATTGTAAAAGGAAGAATATTGTAAATGCATTTAGATATATAAAGGGTGGTTTAAATAGAAGTAACTTTTATATATATAATTTTTTTAAAACGTTATAAAATCTAAAAAAAAACTATTTGAAATGATGTATTGATGTAACACATTCCTATTATATTGGCAATACCATTACTAGTAGCAGCCTTGGCAGGATTTGCTGTGACTGTTCCTATTAACCCACGATTTCTAGCTCTTTATCATGAAATGCTTAGCAGATATAATCCTAATACACTAAAAAAATAGTGTTATATATGAGCACCGCGATTACTTTAACATGCTTGCAAGATTTTTTTTAACAATATTATGGTCACTGCAATAAATTATGTGATGGCGGCAAGTACGTTAAAGTTACGATTTACATGATTTTAATAATTAACCTTATCATATCAACTATGTTTAAGAAAACTTTACAAATAAATCTAATGTCAATTCCATGTGTGCCAAAATGCTGTATCCAGACGTCACCAATATTATTACCAAATTTACTGCACAAAAATGTAATTTTATTAATGAGAAATATTAAGTAAAATACTAAGAATGTGTTCAAGAAAACAACTTGAGTTTTATTAATTTTCTTTAAATATATACCTGCATATGGTTCACCCGTTATACTATATACATAATATTTAGAATTTGTAGTATAATAGGTATCACATTGTAATTAAAATACCTGTCACTAGATACTCTCAACTGACAATAGAACTTGCATAACGAACCTTATTGTGTTATGACCCATTTTACCATAACACTTCAGTGTTTTTAATTGTTTTCTGTTATTGAAATGGTATTAAAATAAATCCTTAGTATCCTTATAACAGACGTCCTAGGAAACTCTAGGGATACCTTTGTAGACATTACAAAAAGCTGAGAGTAATGAGTTCATTATATACTGCACTATTTCCTGGAAATTTATTTTGTCTATAACAATGATGTAAACGATTGCTTTAATTATTAAGAGACATAATGGAATCCTAGCAATTGCCACAATACATAAGTATAAAAAGACAGACAAGTAGTGAATTTTAACTTTAATGCACTTATATTATTTTATAGTTTATTATATTTTAATCAATTAACTCCTGTTACTGTGTTCTTTTTTATGAAAAAAAATCTTTGCATTGCTTCTTTTAAAGTCCTGATATTTATAGACACATTTGCTGTTTCTTCTCTATATAAAAAGCCAGTCTACATACATACATATGTAACTCGCCTTATTGATGACAGTCATTCAGTCATATCTTACTTTTTTGTAATAATATTATTTTTTTTTTATTTTATATAAAACACGTTTCATTTCGTTGAAATAAAGGCTTTGGGCTTTATTTGGCAGAAAGAAATATCAACATAAAAACGACATAAAATATGGTAATCATTGCATGCAACTATAAAAAAGGAATACAAGATATACATATAAACAACATATTTCATGTTAGTGCGTTAGTCTTAACCCATTCGCAACTGGGGTTGGTCATCACATATATTTTTGCACACATATCATTTAAGCTCTTAATAGTTTAGTTATGCTGAATCTAAAATAAGTGTTGCAAAGGTTAGTATTAAATTGAATTAAAGGCAAAAAGATATCAACATATTTTGCTCGAGTTATACAGAATCATTTTTATACCCTTCACCACGATAAGTTGTAAATGAGGTAACACTGAGAAATACTCATCTAAGACCCAACAAAGTATATATATTCTTGGTCCCTACGAAATTCTAAGTCCATTGAGTCATGTCCGTCTGTCCGTCTGGCTGTCTGTCTCTGTAAAACACTGTCAAGTCCAAGGAACACAACCGGAATCAACAAACCGCTTATAGTTCTCCAAAGCAGTCAGGTATTAAAATCAGCAAAATCGGTATAGTAGAATAAGAGTTATGGATAAAAATGTAAGACAAATTCCATAAAAAATTGATATTTTTAAACATTTTGCTTGCAATATTTTTAAATATATTGCAGATAATACCATGAAATTTTGTATACGTTTTTTATGATAAAAGTAGAAAGTGTGAGGAAAGTAGTAAGACCAGGTCCATGATTTCTCATAGCCTCTATACAAAAATCATCCCGAAATGTTGCTCAATTATACATAAATGTATATTAAAAAGAATTATCAATACAAAATTTAGCAGGAATAAGTTTCATGGAAAAAGAAATCGCAAAACGAATTTTTTTTTAGTTCGGTCTATGTTTGATAATATACCCCACTTCCAAAATTCAATTAAATACGTATAAAACTGGTATAAATAATGTTAAACGGCTAAAATTTGACATCAATAATTCTTATGGGTAGATAAATTGTTGAACAAAATTTTATGGTGGTCGGCCCATAATTGGTCATAGCTCTCATTTAAGGACCACATCCGAAAAATACATTTATCCTTATATATATCGTATAAATATCGGTAGCGATTTTGCACAGTCATTTACATATACACAAAAATAATCCCACAAAGTTTTGTGAATTTTGGTCCATTTTTAACCGTATCGCCCATATAAAGCCTTCTTCCGAAAATCACTTTAATACTCAAAATCTCTTATAAATAACGGTACCAACCCAAATTTTACACGGATAATTTACATACATGCCAAAATCAAACTGCTGGATTTTGAGAATATCGGTCCATATTTGACTATATACCACATATAAGGTCCACTTCCGAAATCCACGTTAATACTAATATATATCTTAAATATACCGCTGTTATGTTGAAATGCAACGTGAAATATCCTCATATGCATAAAAATCACTGTTCCAAAATTTAAAAAAATCGGCCCATAATTTGTCATATAAGGGTTGACTAATTCTGAATCTTATCTGGAACCTTTCTTTCCTGGTATCACAACGGAACTGATGCATAAAGGACACAAGTGTGTTACTCTGCCAAACAAGGATCAAAAGAGGATTCCCTTAAATAATAAGAATTCCAAAAAACATAGATAGTGCTACGGTATATGACTGAGACTGTAGTAGTCATAGTGGAAAACACATCACTGAAAATAATGTTAAAATCAATTCTGTCTATATTTTCATGGACTTTCTGTCTGAAATGGAATGCATTCGTTTGTGCAACTGAATAGTTGGATTAAATTAAAAATCTTTGCTGACACATTTTAAATATAGATACATATATAGAAACGATGTTTTAAAATTGCGAAAAGTCTTGGAATCTTCATAGGAGATAAACTTCTGCATGACATACTGAGATTATCTGGATCTTATAATTGATTCCCCTTTCTTTGATATTTCAGATATCAAGTAAAGGATATGAGCATATCAAACTCTGGCACAATTATTTCTGAGATGAGGAGACCATAAAAAAAAATAAAATTAAGATCAGCTTTAAGGGACATGGTTGGATTAGGGGAAAAATGCCTGATCTTTTGATTCTCGAGGACTCGGATTGAAAATAACTGCTGATATTTGATTTCACAACTGACGAAACTACTAGCATGGATTTCTATTTAACCTTACATTTTGGTGGCTCTAGCGTGCGTTGCTGAACAATCTGATATGGTTTATATGTTTTTTGTTGGTTCCATGGCCCACATATTTCTTTTCATAAAATATTATTTAAAACATCCGGTGTTAAATTACTGTAGCCCACCTCAAATGAATCAACGTGGCTTACGTTGAACATGAAAATCTAGGGTATATAAATTACACACATTTTTTTTTGTAAAATGTAATGATAATGATGATAAGAGATTTGTGTTCACATACATACAAGTATTTTTGTTTTGATTTATGGACAGGGGTTTATTTTTTACAATTTAAATTTCTGTTTCACTATTTAAAGCAAAATTTTCTGTTTCTTTTTTTGTTTTTTTTTTTTTTGCATCTGAATCTTCATAGTTTATTGACTCTTTGAAACAGTTTGCAAATCATTGCTGCGTGTAAGTGCTCGCAAGCTGCGTTTTTTTGTGATGCAAATATTGTGAAGTAGTTTTCTAAACAAAATGTTTGCTTTTTATTTTTTTTGTTTTGTTTTTAAGCCATATACACTGTAATTTACAAATAGGTGTTTTGCTATATTAAAAACATACTGGTTTTGAAATAGAAATCCTTAAAAAAAAACTTCCATCTAAACAATATTTTGCTGCCTATGAAGTCTATACATTCCTGCTGCAATCACCATATGAGCACTGCTACTCACTGATTACACAAGAATATAACAAATGAAGGCTATTCCTGTAATCACTTTCACCTTATTCTTGATATGTAAATACTATAATATTTGAATCATGTTCAAACATGTACATATTAATTTATTATATTATTTCCATTTTATTATTATGATGTTTAGAACAGTTTTTAAAGAATTTTCAGATATTTTATGATTTCAAAAATTGTGTGCGCATTTTCTGTAATAGAGCAGAATATTTCTAACAAAATTTCTATGTGTGTGATGGCTTGGCGTCATATACATACTACTCCTATTTGCTTATAAGTACCGGAATTACGTGCTTTTCTTCATGTTGCTGTTGCTAAAGCAACTGTATTTGGTTGGTGGCTGTTGCCTGTTTAATTGTTGTCGTCAAAGGCATCTCACTTCATACTACCTAAACCATAAAGTCTATTTATATTGCTACAAGAGCTGAAGAACATTTGTGTATATGAATGTCTTTTGTTTTAAAGATTGTTCAGTAGTATGGCCCTTATTTTGAACTCTTTCGATTTCCCCGATAGAAGATAAAAATCATATGTATATTAAAAAACTAAGCAAAATCGAGAACGTTTGTCATTACGTTGTAATGTAAGTTTTTGCTAGTGTGGCAATAAAAATAAACTTATAATATAAAATAAGATCCATCCTACTGTTCACGCGGAAGATTTTTTAACAGAATTTTGTTAAAAAAAATTAGCATAAATAAAATTACCACGCACGCACATACAGCATTAAGATGTCTAGGATTAGCGGGAAGTAGATACATATGAAATGATTATGTCAATTTGATCAAATCTAAAAAATACCATTGAAAGTTAAAAATGATGGCAATCAAATGAAATGTATTCAGTTTAATTCAAATTCTGCGTGATCATTATATAACAGAGATTACTAGCATTATTTGATCTGTGAGAATTAAAAAAAGGGACTGTAGAGAAGCCCTTGGTTTGTGCTGCGTACTGCCATTTTCCGTGAAATGAGATTGCGGATGAACGCGTACGACGGGGCTTCGCATTGAGCTCGTATAAGAAGATAGATGGGGTGAAACCAACGATATGTCACCTTTCTAGGGCGATAACCAATAGTTAGCTAAATAGGTCCAACCTATCTTGGAATAACAAAATGGACTGAAGGTTCTTAAGGACTATATGGCCTCAAGCATCAAATTAGTGTTATTGAACAGGGTTAGCTTGAAGATTCTTGTAGGAGCAATAATAGGCCATTGTATGATACGGAATAGAATCAAGAATCATGGGCCAGAAACATTGGAGCAATGAGAAACTAGAAACAATGGAGTACAACTTCTGCCATTATCCCATGCTGCAAAGACACATATATACGTACATGTGTTTGGACAGCTATTTCTTTGATGAACTAAATAACTTGACCAATTATGAAATTAGCAATACCATCCAGTTCAGCAGCGGAATAAGATGGCTTAATGACAGACGTGTTAAGTTTAGGACCAGTATTTTTATAGTTCCTTGTTATTTTTATAATTTTTCCAACTTTTGGCTTTCCCACTATTCATCGTCTTACGTAGTGTCTGTAGTTTATACCTAAAAACGCAGGAAGAAGATAGTTGGTTTAATGTCTGATGTTTGCTTGCAAATTTCGGACCAATTTATTTGACGAATTACCACAGCCATTGAAAGTAGTCGTGGCATATGATCAGAAAATATATTGGAGTGGTGGCAATCGTGGTCTGTGTGCTGGTGCACAAAAGCGGTTTGATAACTCGCAGCGATTTCACGTCCTAGGCAGTAGTGGTTGACCAATGTAATGCTAGACCAGTGTGTAGTTGGAGTGAATACTACGTTTCTAATAATTGTCCTGGGCTTTGTTGATTGACTAAGCTATTGATTTCAAGCTCTTTCGCAAGGTGCTCACTATGTTGACCGTTATGTATATACGAGGAGTTGCAAATTCTATGTTCCTTGCAAGTCATAAATTAGTGTGCTCTTGTTAGATAACAAAATAACAACAAAAACACTGTTCGTTATTGTTGGGTGTCTCATTTTTTAAAGAGTTTCTTCCGGGTTGAGAGGGACTACGTTGTATATCCGATTCCGAAGCACTGAAATCCAAACAACCCTCCTGGATATTTTGATCGATTTTACGAGCGGTTTTGAAAAAGGCTTTCTCCACATTTTGGCCTATTATGACATTTGCTTTCAAAAATATTAAACCATTTTCTTTTGCAAACTCTTCGGTCTTCTCTTGCAAAACATACAATGCAGAGGTGGCCCGTTTTTTATACTCTCTCTTTTCTATGTACATAATTTTCTACTTATTTCCCAATAGATGTGTGCACGGGGCACACATCCCTTCTCAACCCAATCTAACCTCGATCTGCCATTTTATTAGGAATAATTAAGTAATAATCATAAATCCCACCCGAATGCAAAAAATTAGTTTTCTAACAAACAGTTATTATTATATAAAAAATATATAAATTTTTCAGTTAATAACAAGTTGCAGCTGTTTCTCATTTTAATTAAAATAATTTCAGGATATTACAATCCAAATAGGTATAATTACTTATTGACAATCTTGGTCAAACTTGCAAAAAACTGCGCTTTAACTTTAGAGGTCAAAGGTCAAATTTTTAAATATTAATAAAAAAAAGTAAATATGTAAATATATTTTTTATTATCATTATTTTTTGTGTTGTAAAATTACATTTCCAATCTAATAAAAAAATAAACAATTGTAAACGCTTGACCTACAAACATACGTACGTACACGTATAACGGTTTCTATAAGTCTTGCTAGAAATTCTTTCAATACTTCAACACCATAATCAGTAAAATATTTATTCCATGAAACTCTTTATGACTAAATCTCTATAAAATGACAATAAAATCTAGCGTTTTATTTTAACAAAACATTTAAACAAATTTAAATAATTTATGTATTTGTTTTATCTAAAAAACAAAATAAAAACCTGAGAACTAAGACAGGTGACATAACACTGAATGTTGTATAAAAAAGGCCACATTAAATGTTTCACCAAAATTTTTAAACATTTTAAATATATAACTATTTTTGCATAAATTTTTAATAATAAACAAATGTATTGAAGAACGAATATACAAAAGTGGTATTGATATGATTGTTTATGGTTACAAATCGCTTTCATAGAGAATAATGTAAAGGAAATGAAAACAATAAAGATGTAATATAAAGAATCTTTGTGTTAGAAATATGAATGAGAATAAATTTTAGATTTATTGAATTTGCTTTAAATAAAAAATTTGATTAAAAACAAAAGGTTATCCAACACCACTCAAAAAGTTGTAATGTTATAAACTTTTTTATTTTTATATCTAAATACATATACATATATTGAGTGAAACATATCTTATAAGTTTCTATAAGCTACACCACCATAGTGGGGAGGGTATATTGGGTTTGTGCTGATGTTTGTAACGCCCAGAAATATTGGTCCAACACCCACCTGAAAGTATACCGATCGACTTAGAATGACTTTCTGAGTCGATTTAACGATGTCCGTACGTCCGTTTGGCTGGCTGGTTGTCCATGTAAAGCTTTTGCGCAGAATATAGGTCACAATTTTGAAGATATTTCGATAAAATTTGGTACGTGATATTTTTTCGGCCCAAGGACGGATGACATTGAAATTGGTGTAAATCGGTCCATTATTTCACCTGGCCCCCATACAAATGTCCTCCCGAAATTGGGTTTTACCGATCATAAATGTTTGAATTATGCTAGTATTCAAACACATTTCATCACAAATGAGTAGTAAATGAAGCCAAATCACATCTACAACTTTTGTGCAGATCGGTCCATAATTACTCGTAGCTCCCATATAAGGTCCACTTCCGAAAATCACTTTAAAGAGAATAACTCTCTCCAAATAATATTAGACACAAATATACCTCATATGTCTAAAAATAATACAGTAAAATTTTATTATGATCGCGCCATAATTAGTCGTAGCTCCCATATAAGGCCTACTTTCGAAAATCACTTTAACGATCATAAATTTCTTAAAAATGTTGGTAATCAAATAAAATTCGACACAAATAAGTTTCCTTTATACAGAAATAATGACTCCTAATTTTATATTGGTCGGTCCATAATTAGTCGAAACTCCCATATAAGACCCTCTCCGAAATTCACTTTAAACTCCACAAATCTTTTAAAAGTATTTATATCGAGATAAAGTTTAACACATATAATATTTATATTCACAGAAATCATAACTATAGATTCTTGGATGATCTGTCCACAATAGGTTATATCTTCCATATAACGCCCATTGCTGAAAAACTGTTTTATACATATACTGGATGTAGGGTATTATATGGTGGGGCTTGACCGACTATACTTTCTTACTTGTTTTTTAATTACTGACAACTTTACCAGCCTTTTAGTGTAGTGTCATTTTGATAAACACTCTAAACACAAATTATTTTTCCCAAGTATTCACAAAATCTATTATGCATTAATTACAATTTATTAAAAATTAATATGTACTCGTATGGTATAATTTTCACAAAATCTGCAGATTTATGTAAAACATGCTCAATGCGATGCCATAGTAAATTATAAGCTAATATTTAATTTCTCATTTTAATATAATGGTATATGTTAATTGTGAAGTGTTCAACACTACTGCTACTCATGTTGGAATTATTGGTCATGCATATTAGGGAGATACTCAATATGTATAAAATAATTTATTTTACAAATGATTTTACATAGGAGTATGTATAAGTTTGTCATTACTTTCGTAACATTGAAAAATATCCATCTGATGTCCAACAAAGTACTAGTATATGAATTATTGATCCTTAATTTTAAGTCTATTTGTTTGTATTTAAAATTCGGCACATCAAATATCGTACTCTATGAACAATGTTTTAGGTACCAACTTAAGTTACATTTCTGATTGTGGATTGTTTTAACACTATAAAAATAAAAGTCCCAACATACTCAATTTGTGCTAATGAAATTTGTGGCGAAATTTAGTTTGCAGTTTTGGCTTTTGTTTAATTTAGTGCTGAAAATTTCATATAAATTTTTAGAAAATAATTATGTAATGTTTTGTGTTCTTGTACACTTATGTTCAAACGTTTTTGAATAAATTATGAAATATTTGTGTTATTATATACAATGGGGAGACACGAAATTACTTTGCATTATAATCCCTAATGCATGGCCAGTAATAATTAGTTATTGTATGTAAATGTATATGTTTTGTAATAAAATAAAATAATAAACAATATATTAATGAGCAATTAGATGCTAGACTACATATATGCCATTGAATTATTTTAGTATATTAGAGAAAAAAAAAATGCAAAAAGAGAAATGTTGCAGAAAAAAGTCGCAGCGTGTGAACCCACTCTTAGATGTAGTTTTCTAATGTCTTTGTTTCCAAATAATAATTATTCAATATTTCAAGTCTTGAGTAAATTATATAGGGTGTTTTTTGTAGATGTATAGAACTTTAAGTTGCCAATATTTACTTAACTAGTGGCTATTTTGTCAGCTGTCATAAAAGGTTACTGACGTTCATAAACTTAGTTTTAATTTTTCCACTCATATGAAGTTAATTTTTTTCATTGTATGTCTGCAGTTGTAATTTCATCTGTTGATAAATTTGTCATTTATTGTTCAAAATATAAATATAATTTTCATTTTTTTAGTCCTTCAATTCTGACTCGTCAAGGCAAGTATTTTGGGTTTAGAAGGGATGAGAGAATAAAAGGGGAATAAACTTCACTGTACTAGTCAATTTTCTTATATCCTCTTTCATGCATGTGTATTTCCATTAAAAAGTACGAAAATTGAATTGACGTGTGTGAATAAAATGGCAAGTTCAAAAGAGAACTGAAGAAAATCTGGTCAGCTAACACTGAAGAGTGTGAACAAGACTTATTTTTAAGCTATTTTTAACAGATAATAAATTAGTATTTTTAATATTTTAAAAAGCTTGAAAATTCTAAACAAATTAGTATGAAGATATTCTCCTGGAAATCATTCCATGGATCAACTGGACAATAATAAAAAAATAAATCTAATAAATGCACATTGTATTTCTACGTCATAAAAAATACGAGTATATTTTATTCTTATTTATTAAGATATAAATATTGTAAATAAACTGTTTATGTAATAAGCACTGTATAAATACTAAAAATATTCCTTAATTTCATTTATTCAAATGAAATAATTTTAGTCTTAAGTCTAATAAATGTTTTACCACTATTTATAAAATATACATGTAAAGGAGGGCTAGTAAAGTTACATATTTTTATAATATTTACATTGCCTATTTTTAAATCTTGTCTTGGTTCAATTTCACATGATTTAAAATGATTATTAAAGCGTTTTAGCTTAATTGTACAACACACAACATAAATATTTTCATTTTGATATAAAAAAGTTTTTATTTGAAAGAGATCAAGAGATCGCATGAATTTTTAGCTGCTATAGGTCACTTGAGCAGAAAAATAATAAAAAATGTGTAGAAAATAAATAAAACGCAAAAACTTAAATATTCAAGGACAGGTTCTAAATCGTACTCTTTTAAAAGTTTTCTCAAACTTTTCCGGCACAAACTCAATATAATTATTTAAAGGATATCCATAGATTCCTTTTGAAATGTTTGGAGATCGAACCGCGATTTACTTTCAATGGTTTCTTCTCCAGGAGTATTTCAACTGAATATTAATAAACGGAATAACTGCTTCAATAGCCACAGTCATCCAATTATTTGAGGAGCAGGCTTGATTTGTTCAAAATTTCAGAATTCTAAAAACAAGCCCGACACAGCTTGATTTTAGCCCTCAGTTTTAGTCTTATCGCCGAATTCACAGTCTTTAGTTAGCTAATGACAAAGGCTTAACTAACGATTCTTTATTCGCAGTGCTTAGTTTGCCATAAGAATGACAAGTAATAGTTAAACAATAGTTAGTATTTTAGTTTACCAATGGTTAACTAATGACTGAGAATTCGGCCATTAGTCTATGTTATTATATACTAATTAAAAGCATTAAGTGTGTAAATCCGCACTTTATATTAATATATTATTTTATATTTATATTAAAAGCGAGAAAATTTTGTAAATCTATATACTTATATATATATATATATATAAATTGTTTATTCATTGCCTGATTCCCTGTGTCTGTGTTCTTTTTCTACCATTTATTTTCTGTTATCTGAACACTTTATTAACTAAAGTAGCTTCAATTGCATTCAAAATATCCTTTTCAATAAACTAAAACAACTTTGCGAATAAATCATTAACACGATTAACCGTCAACGGTATCGTATAATAGAAAACCCTAATTACAGCCCACAAATTTTCAGAAAATTTATACTTACACACACTAAATAAACCAAAAAAGGAAACCATCTACTACAAGGAGATAAGGCAACATACAAGTACAACATAATCGTCATAAATACACACAAGTTGCAAACATAAATATATATTTTGTTGTTGTTATAAAACTTCCTAGAACTCATCAACATTTTTATAGATTAAACAATATTTTTGTGGTCGTTTGTCTGCATCTACGACCGTGATGAACTACAATACAAGTGTAAAAGCTACGTGTAGACATACAGATAGATACAAACATATTTACACATTTGGGTAAATAACTATGTATGTATGTATGCAATAAATGTGCTACGTATTTTAACCATTTACTAAAAGGCTGACAGTAGTTGTCGTACAAGTCTTAGCAGTAGTTTTTAGTAGTTGTGGCATAAAAACCACAGCCCCTTGTCAGACATTCATTCAGTCAGTCAAACCTTATGGCAATCTACTCGTTGTCGCTATAAGGATGTGGTTGCTGGTGGTGGCTGTTTTTGTTTTTGGTTTTGGTTGTCACTTTCCAAGATTTGTGTAGAAAATGTGCTTAAGCGAGAAAATGATAAACTACCTCAAGCCTTTTAAAAAGCCTCATTAATCTTCTTCACTGGTTGCGTTTGTATTTATATTACTACTGCTATTGCTATTGTTGATGCTTGCTGCTCCTGCCTCTTTTCAAATGATGAACGTTATGAAATGAAAAAGACGAAACAGCAGAAAGAAACATATAAATTTTCACATTTTACAAGGCTTGAAATTTAATGTTTGTTCATGTTACAACTATTTTCTAGGTACGAGACTCTAAAGACTCGGCAGAGCAAATGTTGTTTCTTTTTTTTTTGTAATTTTCTTGAGTTTTTAAAGGTACAATAAACCTACTTAAAGTTTCAAAATATAAACTTAAAATGAACAGACTGTCTGAAATAATAATTTAATGTTGCTTCATTTTGTTGCTAATAAAGAAAATAAAGATTTTTACGACCTTTAGAGCAGCTCAACTAGAAACGTAAGAATTATGGCTTTTAATACAATCTATCCTGGTTTGCAAATGGAACAAACAGTCTCTTAAGTGTGTTTAGAGAGAAATGTGTATAGAAATACATACAGTGTTTAATAATGAAGTGATTTCATTTTCACAAATTACTGAACGTTGAGTAAAAGATTTCTAATCTTGTAGGGATTAGGAAAGAATTTCTAGCAATTTCGGAGAAAGAGAACTTTCCATTTTATGTGTAATTAAGTTGGGAAAATGTTATATCATTAAATCATTGACATGCTAATCGTATGAAACTATATGAGTATTTGTAAACTTTCTTTAAAGCAGATCAAGAGGTGGTGCTATATTATGTGGCTTTGACACAGTTTTCGATTTTAAATCTATTACATAATGTTTACCTGACAGATACTCAACATCTTATTGCGGCATGTTAAATGGAAGTTTTGACATTAATTTTATTATGATGACAAAAGTTGTTAAAATATGTACATACATATGTGATTACGTAGGCTAGATAATCGTTTACACCATTTAAGAAAAGTTTGTGTTAAGCTCTGGTTTCATTAAACGAAGATGAAAAAAAAGAAAGAATTCACAATCTGGCCTAACAATGAAAACGATGGTAACGATTTACTACTGAAATACCCAGATATTAGTGGGCAAAATGCAAGTGAAAGAACTCTTTAAAAGTAATGACTCCTTAGTAAATTTCTTGCTGCTTTCCAAAAATATTATATTTCTGGAGATATCAACAATGAAACCCATGATAATGAGTTACTACGGTAAAAAGGCCATATATTCATGTCAAAAGTACAAACGAAAGAATTTTTTGCGAACAATGACTACTTGGTTTTTCGAGAAGCATTCTGACGTAATAATAAAAATAATGATTTTGATTTATCTGCTAAGGAAATATTTGAAATAATTGTGTGCAAATAATTTCTTGTTATTTTCCGAGAACGTGCACTTACGTGGCTACATAAAGCGTAACTTTTTGCTGACTTATTTGCAAGTAATACAACTTCTAAAAAACAATCGACTCCTACCCGAACTTGGCTTAACAACATATTTGTCAAATATATTCATATACGTACAATAGAGTAAGGAAACAGTGGATCTGGATATGAAGAGAAACATTAAGCTGTGGTTTTAACTTCTCTCGATTCAAATTGAGCTTTCTCAAGATTAGAAAGCTTGATGAGATACAAGTACAACATTAATTAATTAAAAACAAATAAGAAAGTATAGTCGGTCAATACCAACCATATAATGCTCTACAGCGAGACTGCAAGTAAAACGACCGATCGTTATAAAATTAGGTGTCATGATTTTTCTATATATGAAATTTATTTGTGTTAAATTTTATTTAGGTACCATCATTTTTAAGAGAATTATGTTCGTTAAAGTGATTTTCGGAAGTGAGCCTTATATGGTAGCTATCGACCGATCATCATAAGATTGTACCAAATGAATTGTATTGACATACATATATAAAACATATTTGCGTTGAATATTATTTGGCTACCAACATTCTAAGATAGTTATGATACTTAAAGTGATTTTCAGAAGTGGGGTATATATAAATGGAGCTATAGTGAATTATGGACCGATCTGTTCTGGTGCGATAAGGCTTCATGTACGACTTATTTGTGGCGAAATTAGTTTGGATACGTACATAAATCAATTCGGGAGGACATTTGTATGGATCCTAGGATAAATAATGGACCGATTGCAATCAAATTCATTCCCAAGCTCCATTGTGTCGAGTAAATTTGTCATACTAAATTTTTGAAATAGCTTCAAAATGGCGACCTGTACTCTGCGCCTAAGGTTTACATGGACAGCCAGCCAGATGGACGAACGGACATCTTATTTAAGGTGGGTGTTGGAAAAATATTTTTGAATCAGTACAAATCCAATAAATACAACAAGGGCATGTTTTTTCAATCTTTTAAATGATCTTCTTTAAACAATATCTTTACTTTTGCATATGCCACTAACAATTGCTATTTATATTAATCAAATTATAGGCCATTGCTATTTGATATTGGATACAGAAATATAAACGAGGCACATTATACAGGATCTTGTGTCTAAAAATGGAGCCGTACTCTAGGGCCGACTTTCATGCGAATAGCAAAGCTCTAGATTTGTTGATATTGGCCAAATCTTGAAAGCTCATTATCGTAAAATTTTCATTTAAAGTGGTAATTAAACATTAATTAGCTTTATATCTCTTTAATGTCTGTAATTTTTAAAAATTTCAAATATGAATATAATGACATTGGACAATTTGACTCGCCACCAAATTCAGCGTTTACATTCCAACGATTAGCATATTACATGATGTTTGAGTATTTGAATCAATACATTTCACATAATATAATATAATCTGGCTCGTATTGCTATACGATTACGGTAGCTATATCCCAGCAAGCCATATGAGTCTGAAAAGAGTCTTTTCTGACACCTCTTTCGGAGCGTTAATGCTCTTTATGAGCCCAAAAAACAATCATAAATTCGAAAATGGTCCGTCAGAAAGAGCTCTTAGATAATGTCAGAAAAGAGTCTTTTAGAAGAAGTTTTTTTGGGCTCTGAAAGAGCTGTTAGATAATATCAGAAAAGAGTCTTTTATGAGGGTTTTTTTTTGGGCTTAGATAATATCAGAAAAGAGTCTTTTATGAGGAGTTTTTTTGGGCTCTGAAAGAGCTCTTAGATAATGTCACAAAAGAGTCTTTTATGATGGTTTTTTTGGGCTCTGTGTAATCTTGTAATAATAATTAAGTGGAATTTCTTAGTCATACTGCGTGCAGACACAGGACAGTAACAAGTAAATTTTTCTTTCGCTCCGAAAATGCTCTTTTGTTGGACTCTTTTCTGACTCCTTTTTTAGAGCGCTCCTAGAATGGTATGCTGGGATAAAGCTGTAATGTAATGCATTGAATAAGGTATTGAAGTGAAAATTAAAATATTTACCAAAAGTTTTGCTGTTTATAATCGTAAATGAGTAGTTAAGCGAGAGAGTTTTGACACACATATCAATTAATCTTCACCCAAATAGTGGCTAAAACCTATAAACATTAACAAAGAAGAAACATATTTATACATATTTAAGAACGAATTTATACTAGTACTAAAGGCTACTGCAACATAACATATGTATACCCAAACCACTATGTGACAGCTTTATGACCTGGTGATTCTACACGTTATATCTGTAAGATTATGTGATTAGTGCAGTTGTTTTCAGTTGAAAAGACTTATTAATGTACATGTCATTATACAGCTATTGTTTTACACTGCCAACGCAGGAATTTTTATGCTTTTTTCTCTCGACATTTACTTTATTGGTTTGGCCTTGTTGCAGCACAAAATGATGATGGCAAACTTTAAATATTTAATAAAGAAAAGAAAGATTTTTTTCCTATAGAAAAATTGTATCAAGACTAAAAGTCTTGTGTGGCACTGGCTGTCTAATAAAAAGATTTGTGTAAGCAAAAACTAAAAATTTCATAGTAATGTATTGAGTTGCTGCTGGTAGTGTTTCAAATCAGCTTATGTGTAGAAAAGCTAAAAAAAAAACTAAAAACTTTATTTAAAAGTAGCAAAATCTTTAAGTTCTTGGTTGTAGGGTGCAAGTTAATGTGGTCTATTCATTTAATATTGATTTTTCTGGTGTTTGGTGTGGTGTAAATGTTTCCTTGATTGTTTCGTCTTATCGTTTTTTCTTCTTTCTTTATCTTTATGCCTTTAATGGCTAAAGAATATAACAAATGAAAACAAAAACATGACCCAGTTTGTTTTATTCCTCTTCGTATTCTGCTTTTTATTGTTTTTTTATTGCATGTGTTTTTAATGTCTAAAGATACAAAACTAATTTAAATAATGCTTAATAAATTACAATAAGCAATTCTAAAGGCATATTCAAGTTATGCCATAAAGTATGGCGCATTTTAGCTGCTGAAATTAGGCAATACTTAATAGTTACACAATTATATAAATTGGGTGATGAGTTTTATAGAAAGTTTTATTGTAGCAATATCAATTGGAATTCCAGGTGGTGTCGAGCTAAAGCTGAATGTCCCTTCTATTATGACAATAGACGTTATCATGGACACAAAGAATATTAAAATATTTGATAAGATTTTCAGGATTTGAAGACTTTTAATCAGGGGGATCTTCCTTTTAATTAGAATTTTTGACTTCATAAAATTATGCTTTCCACAATACTGTGATCTAGGATTATAACCCTTTTTGATGTACCCCAACGTCCATAACAAAGCTCAGATTGTAGATTTGTGCTTTAAATGACATAGTGAAGAACCTTTGCCGACCAGACAGTATATCTTAAATGTTTAAATTTACTTGTCAATTTAATGGATCCTCCACGACTAGTTTAAACATAATACTTGCCTAAGTAACCCATTACCAAAATGCTTAATCTTTCGTAAAACATTTTTCTACTTTAACAAATAAAAATCCTTTGTTGAATTTTCTTTAAAAAAAAATAGAAACAAGAAACATTGTAGCCATACATACACCAGCCAATGGTACTTGGACATTTTATTCCACTCTCTATTATTCTTAGGTTTTCTAAACTTTTTCCTGAAATGTATCAATTACCCAGGCTTTGCAATATCGCATACAAAATAAATCAAACAATGCCACAACAGTAGTTGCAAATAACCAGCCAACAATAAATAGCAGCAACAATACAGCAAGAAAAAGAAAGGAGGACAAATTTAAAAAAATAACATCTTAACACTTCTTTCTACACAACAATTGTAAGATGCCTTGACTTGAATACAGAGAAAACAAAAAGAATAAATCCGAAAGAAGGAACGGAAGGACTAGAGAGTGGAAAAATAGCAACAACATTTCAAGTAGTATTTCATTGACACTTTTTTTGTTGCAAGTATTTTATTTATTTATTCGTTGGGTCTGAATTATTTGTTTCCTTTTTTTTTATGTTGGTTTCTGTATTTTAACTGTTGTTGGTTGTATGTTTTGTTGCAGTGAATTGAATTGCAACATTATCACCACCATGTGTATTGTTGTTGTTGCATGTATTTGCAATTGTACAAAGTGTAATCAATACAATGAATTGCAAGCAACACCATTTTAGTCAGCAGCAGTAGCTGCATTATTCGACATCATGCTTCGAAGCCAAAGTTGTAGCAGGAGTCACTACCACTACCACAGAAGTAACGTTAACTGTAAACAATGTTACTTGCTTGTTCACTTACTCGCAGTATTTATACAGCAGGAACTGAATCAGAGATGGGAAATGAAGATTACAAATGTGCACTTTTGGGGCCTTAAATAGTACCAATATTTTTGTAAACAACCTATATATAACAAAGGTCTTGTAAAATTATGGATACTTTTATCTTTAAGGTTATCCAGAGTGAACAAATCTATTCTAAATTTCATGAAAATATTTTTGTTGCTTTCGAATGTTTGTAAAATAAACATATTCCCAATTGTCTTAGAAATATTATATATATATCTAAGTGTGTTCTTTCCTAGACTACCTCCTTTATCTATCCTAATAGATTCTATTAATATCCATTAGTAAAATTTTAGCGTAGAGTTTTAAGTCTATATGGATTTATTTTTACACATTTGCAGGACCATGATTTCTACGGCTCGAAGTACCATCACAAATCTTCAGAGAAAAGCTCATAGTTCAAGAAGCCGAATAGATGCCTAATAGTTCAAAAAACTAATGGTTCATAAAATATACAAACACTCATTTGATGTTTTGAATCATTAAAAGTTTTATGCAAATGTTTTAGTCATTAAAAGAATACAAGAAACTTTAGTTTAGTTACTTTATTTTAATAATTAAACTCAAATGAAGTTCCAGGTACTCGAATTATGGAAACATATAAAGACTTAAGGAAAACTTGCGTACGATGATACTGTTGTTCATCTGCTACTTAAATGCTTTGGTTATTGATTCATGAAAAAACAAATACCGGATAATTTACCCATAGAATAGGGGGAGACCAATTTATATATCACTCTGACACTGTAATATCTGACAAAAGAAAAAAACGGAATGAAACCTAGTCAACATGATTACAAGCTGCTATCTTCAACCAACAAACAACGTTCGAGTAAGAACAAATTAGCCAAAGCGAGCTTTTACCCAAACCAATTAATCAGCAATGCACAAGGGAGGACAAAATAGTTGGATTCACCTTTTAATGCCTCAAACCATTTGTTCTTTATCTTACTTAATGCCCTTTCATAGTATTCTCCACTCTCTCTCTCTCTCTTACCATGGAAACCAAACTGACTTTTTGTCGTTTTAATTTTCACTACATTATATAAGAATGTCCCAGTAAATAGCGATTATTCAGAAACTCCAAAAAAAGAAATTTCTATTTCTAACGACAATGATTGGTCTAGGGATGATTGTTAGATAAATGGTCAAATCTCACTATATCAAGAAGGATATACTATTACAGTATACCTATATACCAGGTATTGATTCTGGAGCTTTAAGAGGATTTAATAGGATCAAGTATAGTCATGTATCTATACTGGCAGCCGAACAAAAACAGCTTTCCATTGGGTCAATCAAATATAACGGAAGCTTCTAAAGTTGACCAAATTAGCTCAGTGATTGAACGGTCTGGGTTAAATCTTAGATTATTGTATCATGTTGTAATTCCAATAAGTATAGGCAGATTAGGGGACACATCTCACATTGTGTTGATAAATTATTATTTGTCTAAGATTGAAATCAAATCATTCATTTGTGAATAATATTTGAGAAATTCTTTAATCGATTTACAGTATTTCGTCTGTTTTGGGAAAGCCTTTCACCAATTCTGTTGCTGAAGTGTCTCTCTACACTACAGAACCAAAAATACATTTTTTTGCATTTCTTGGTCATCAATATTGATTTACCATTTTTCATAAAATATGGAAATAAAAATGTTCAGTATACCCCAAAAGAGTACCAACTATTGCCTTCCCTGAATTCATTGATTGAACAAATGAACGAATTGAGCTACAAATAAAAACCGACCGTCTGCAACAAAAAAAGTCTTAAAGTTGCATTTCACACTTTTCTCTGCACTACAACTGCATACAAAAATATGTACACAATGACGATGGAGTTGAAAGACAAAAGTCTCAAGAGGTTTTTCGGAATATAGTTTTTTGTTGTTAAGGTTTTTGTTATGTTTATTCTGTTGCTTTTGTTTTGGTTTTCTATATAATGAAAATAAAACAATAGCAACAATCATACAAAATACCAAACAAATGGAAAGAAAACAAATCAGCAAGAAACAAAAGAAGAGATGAAAAACAGAATTTGCTGATGATGTTACATACGATTACGATGATGATGCTGCTGTTGATGTTAATGCTGATGGGTGGTGTGGGGCTGGTTGGCTTTAATGACTGAAATGAAATGTAAACAAAAGTCATTGTGGAGATGAACACAATATATAAAAACTTTTAAAGAGGTGGGGCAGACAGAAAACAATAGAATTAACAAATATTGAAATTTAAAAATAACAATAAAACATGTTGCTTAAATCATTTTTATGTTAGCTTTTTAAAGAGATTGTTGTCAAAGAATATGTAAATATTAGGTTTTTGGAAAATTTAAGTTAAATTAAATATAGCTAAACTAATAAAATTTTCGAAGATACTTTAGCGTTGGAAATGATTTATAATTGTTGAAGTACTATATTGAATTTTACTAGATTATATATTTATAGTATTTTTTATTGTGATCTTAGCAGAACAATAATTTATACTATGTAGAAACTTTGAACTTTGGGTGTACTTACAGTCCTTGACAGCTTAAATGAGCACATTTGGATCTCGATGCACACAGAAATAAATTTTACTCTACCCGGATGCTTCCTTGGCTGCCTTACAAACTTAGACTTCATTATATGACTGAACAGTTGGCAAATACTATAGGAATTACATGAAATCGCATTCAGTTATTAACGACGGCGTTACACAAATTTAATACTCGTATATCAATTAGAATATATATAGCGTATTTAATGCAGGCAGAGAAAGAAGTTGTGGATTCTTTAATTGGAATTGCAGTTTTTCTACATAATTGCCGTCAATGGCCAGTCCAATAAAAACCGTCTTTAACTACCACTGATCTTGTAACGGGAGGAATATGCTTTGTGTGTCGGGCTGCAACGACACACAACTTTAGACGGATGAGTTTGCTAGATTGTAAACTATACTACGCATTTCGCCAGATTTAAAATGATCCCTTCCCTTTTATTAGATTAGACTTAGACTTATTGTTGGACTGAAATGTTAGTAAATACGAGGGAACATATTTCTTTCAACAATTTGTGCCAATTAACACGAAATAATTCTTTTAAGCTGGTGAGGAGAAGATTAGACGAGTACACACTTGAATATACTCAAGAAATTACGCTATGCGCATGATTTACCGTTATGTGACGTAGAAGTTCCATTCTAAGGGTTACCAAGAATGTTTCATGTGTTAGAATTAAAATTTCTTGCGAAAAATGTATGTTTTATGTGATAGTTGGCAACCTTGCAATTGAAATCTCTTTGAGAGTTCTAAAATAAAAGCTGTTTAAAAAAGAAAAACAAACAAAAAAAAACAACAACAAAAATTATAAACATGAAGTATGCAGTGAGCAAATTCAAGCAAAACAACAGTAAAAAAACAAGTGAGAAAAAATTAGCCAATAGAAACACAGAACGTGTGACGTCACAGTTCCAATATGCGCAGAAAATTTTAAAATTTTACGCGCGTTTGCGTAATCTTTATTTTTTCATTCTTTGAATATACTAGCAATTCGTATTACTCTTTTATTCGTATTACATATGTGTATACAAATTTAAGCAATAAGAATTGTAATGTGTGAACACCGAAGAGATGAAAGTAAAAAAAGATTAAGTAATAAATTAGAGTATATTAGGATATTAGTATATTAGAGTAGTATTAGGAGATTTAAAACCTGAACGTGTTGGTTTTAAAGTAAAGACTCTGTTTAAGTAATTTAAAAGTGGGGGTACTGTAGCTTAATTGATTAGCTCGATTGATCATTAAGTATGAGTTGGTATTTCGTGACCTGGGTTTGATTCCCAGCCGTTGCCACTCAAACAACATCAGTTTCTGATAATTATTAGTTTTCTATCCTTTCATAACTAGTATTTAACACAGCGCCCTCCTTCGGTGTTATAGCATTGAAACGCCACTGAAGTAAAACAATTAAATAATTGCTATAAATCAAGCTTTAATCAATGCGCCTACTCACCAGCAGAGGCGCTGCAATATTGTACTAAATACTAGTAAACATAACGCGCAATTACAGTATTGTCATATGAAAAAGCTTTTCCTTCCTTTCACCACCTATTCTTCTAGGCATATTAATTGCCTGAGTGTTACTTTAAAAAAAAAGACTGTTGGTGGGAATAACAATTTTATGCATGGCATAGCTAGAGGAAATAGCTATTAAGGATTAATTACAAAACAACAATGTTTGTAGGATTAATGAAATTTTATTTTTAGAATGTGACCGGAGCAACATTGCATCGTGAGTTGGTTTGGCATTCATATTGTGGAAACATATTCCATGCCAGATAATTATTTACATATCATTTGTGACATAATTATATTATTATTTCCCAATCAGAGATATTGTGAATTCATTTTCAACAACACATAACAATAAAAAATAAATTAAAATTACGACAACAGTTTTAGCTTCAAATCATATTCGATAAAACAATTTTTGTTATTATCTCTCAACTTTGAAAATCTGACCATTATACGAATATATGGCCAAATTAGTTATAATCAATCATTATTTTCTGTATTTATATTGCTGTGTGTGAAAACACACAACAGAAACACAAAAAAAAAAACAAAAGCTCATTATGACATTGCAAAATGTTTGCAAATCATGCAACCATATCAAGTTGCATGCATATACTCGTACATACTCGTATGTACGTATATATGTATGTACATAAGAAAATTCGTTGGCTTTTAGACTTTATTTGCTTCAGCAAATATTGTACACAAATCGTTACAAATAAACAACAACTTCAAAAGAAACGAAAAAACATAAAAATTATATTTAAAACCAAAGTCATAATGCATTAATAGTTATGATGACATTGAAATAATTGTATTTTATTGCTTTATCCACATTTAGATCTATGTACGCTTTGTTATTGTTTTATAACCAATATTGACTATTTTAGCAATATTTCTGTTTAGTTGCATCTTTGGCGTCTTTGGCTTCAGCACTGATGTCGTTGTGCTTTTTCGTTTGTCATAAATTGTTTGTGTCAAATTTCTGCACAAAGAAAGACCAATACAAAAAGAATACACGGCTTTTAGCACTGCCGGGAATAAAATAGTACATGAAAAGAACTATTTTTTTGGTTTTTTGAAATTTTTGCAAGTCAATAGAATTAATGCATGCTTCTGCAATTTGTTAAACAATCTATGTTGACATTTATCTGACTTGTCATTATGCATAAATGCATTCAAAGTCTGACAAAACCGACTTGCAGAAGACAATCTAGGCAAACGACAGACAGACAGCCAGATAGTTATACATAAAGACAAATAAATTCTGTTCTTAAGTTTGTCTTCTTAAAAGGCACATGCACAATTTATTTAATGCTGTTGTAAAACTTTAGCCATAATGTGCTGATGTTGATGATTATGTGTGGTGTCTGCAACATTATGTATTAAAGCAAATTATTTGCTTGCTAAGAATAATTGCATATCTTCCGGGTTTTATTAAACAGATTAAAGTATTACTGCATTATTCATAAAAAATAAAGTACGTTTGAAGTGTGCTTTTAGACAAAATTTTCATACAAAATTTTCTTAAAGTACATTTGAAGTCTACTTTAAATTTTTTTTGAATAAGACTGTTTTAGTGTATTAATAAATTTAAAGAATTTGAAATATATTTAGTTTTTGTAAATATGTAATGAGATGAAGTTTCTAATGTTTCGTAATGTAACTGTATGTTAAATATTATTAAGGCATAATTGGTGCTAAAATTTTTATGGGTAATACGAAAAATGCCAGTCCGAATTATAGGTCTAGATAAAATGTTTACACAATAATTTACTAATTTTTCAGAAGAATTTAAATTAACCAATTATATCACTTTGAGTCAAAATTATAAAAAATAGTTTAAAAATAATTTTTTCCCCATTTAAGTTATTCCTCCTCATTTACTGCTCAAAGGATCATAGGGCTTCTACACGAATTTATGGTTTGTCCAGTTTTTCCATATCTATCAATACTGTTTACCGCCATTTTATTCTTGATCGGCCACGTAGTTTAATTCATGGCGGTTTTCACTACAGAGACTTTGGATTGCTTTGCGTTGAGTAAGTCCAATCAATTACCATGTTTGGGCCTTTTCGGAAATGCATCACTGGGCTGCATCTGATGCGCATCTGTGATTAGTTTGTGATGCTGATACTCATTTATTGTGATGCTTGTTTTTATGTTGTTTGTGCAACAGCCGCTTCACTGTTGCATTTTAGAATACAATACATTTGCATTTATGCCAACTGTTGTGTTTCAAAATGATTGGAATTAAAAGTTTCAACCTTAACCGTATCCTACAATTCTTGTCAAAATTTGTTTCAAGTCAATTTAAAACCCCTTTCCATTGAAGGGTTAATTAGTTTGTTATAACAATTTTAACTTTAAAAACAAATAGTGCTGTAAAGATTTTTTAAAATCTGGTATCTGAAATACATAATATTTCGCAATATCTTAAAGAATAATCAGAAATATAAAAAAAACATGACCTTTGACGTACAAGTATCATCTTTTCTGTTATTTCAGTCATAATATTCTAAAATTGTCTAGCTAAGCATTTGATATATACAGTGGGCAGCAAAACTGTACGAATGTTTTGCATTACAGATGGTGATTTTGGATGCGCTCTTGCGACCTTTGCCAATAGTATTATTTTCCATCAGACTGGTATCGGTTGACCTCCATTTCGTCGCTCCAAATAACCTGTTTCCTATCATCTACTGTCCAATTTTTGTGGGTTTTATAGAAATTTTTTTCCACTGGCTACTAAACCAATTCTATTTAATGCTCTAAGGAACTGACATCCTTACTAGTACTTTTTGCAGCATTTTTTGGGGTCTTTTGGGGTCCTCATTATGCAACAAACATTCAATCTGCTGGGCATCACCATCAGAAAGTAGTCTTGGTCGATCCCCTCGGTTATTTTGCAAGCTACGTTAGGCCGTTTTTTATATAATTTAAAGACCAACTTGTGCGCAGAGTACAGGTCGCAATTTTGAAGATATTTTAAAAAAAATTTGTACGTGATAATTTTTCGGCTCAAGGGTAGATAGGATTGAAACTGGTGGAAATCGGTGCATTATTTCAGATGGCCCCATATAAATGTCCTCCCGAAATTAGGGTTTAAAAATCATAAATGTTTGAATTATGCAAGAGACCAAACAAATTTCACCACAAATGAGTGATAAATGAAGCCAAATTAGATCTACAAATTTTGTGCAGATCGGTCCATAATTTATCATAGCTCCCATATAAAGCCCACTCTAGAAAATCACTTTAAAGAGCGTAACTCTGTTAAAAATGACGGTATCCAAATAATA